>CM055117.1:688786544-689986544 GCA_029206835.1 Rana muscosa
GGTCTACTGGAACGCGGGGTAGTTATTCCAGTTCCAGAACAGGAACGGGGTCAGGGTTTTTACTCAAATCTGTTCATTGTGCCAAAGAAGGAGGGGGTTCGTCCAATCTTGGATCTGAGCCCTCAATTGCTTTGTGAAGGTACAAAGATTTCGGATGGAGTCGGTTCGATCCGTAGTCACGGCTCTCCATCCGGGGGACTTTCTGGCCTCCTTGGACATCAAGGACGCATACCTGCATGTCCCCATATACTCCAGACACCAGAGGTTTCTGCGATTTGCTATCGGGAAGAACCACTACCAGTTTGTGGCCCTCCCGTTTGGCCTTGCCTCAGCACCCAGGACGTTCACCAAGGTGCTCGCTCCGATTCTGGCACTTCTAAGACAGCGGGGTATCGCTATCACAGGTTACTTGGACGACCTTCTGCTGAAGGGCCCTTCAAGCTCAGAATTAGAGGTAAGCGTGTCCATTACCTGTCAGACTCTTCGAGACTGTGGTTGGATACTAAACACGCAAAAGTCAGTATTGGTGCCCACTCAACGCCTAGTGTACCTGGGGTTGATTCTGGATTCCTCAGAGGCAAAGGTATTCCTCCCTGTGGAGAAGTTGCAGACCCTCCGGGCTGCAGTACGGCAGCTGACTTCCAGGAATTGGTCGTCACTCCGTTTTTGCATGCAAGTGTTGGGCCTCATGGTAGCCTCCTTCGAGGCGGTCCCATATGCTCAATACCACACTCGAGTGTTACAGAGGGAAGTTCTGTCCAGATGGAACAGATGCCCTTCATCTCTGGATTATCAAATCCGAGTGAGCCACCTAGTCAGGAGATCCCTGGTATGGTGGCTGACAGCACCGGCTCTAATGGCCGGGAAGTCATTTCTTCCGGTTTACTGGATAGTGATCACGACGGACGCCAGCCTTACAGGTTGGGGGGGAGTCTGGGGTGTCCAGTCGGCGCAAGGTCGCTGGACCCCAGAGGAAGCCCTCCTGCCGATCAATGTCCTGGAGATCCGGGCGATCAAGCTGTGCCTCTTCAAATGGTCTCAGAGACTGCAAGGGCGTCCAGTCAGGATCCAGTCAGACAACGCCACAGCAGTGGCATATGTCAATCATCAAGGAGGAACAAGAAGCTCAGCTGCAGCATCGGAGATCGCTCGCATCCTGAAGTGGGCAGAGAGGAGCGTACCGGCACTGTCGGCCGTGTACATTCCGGGTGTGGAAAACTGGCAGGCGGACTACCTGAGCCGCCAGATGCTGGACCAGGGAGAATGGTCCTTACACCCGGAGGTGTTCCAACTCCTCTGCCAAAGATGGGGCACACCAGACGTAGATCTTCTGGCTTCCCGACTCAATCGGAAGGTATTGAGGTTTGTGGCCCGGTCAAGAGACCCATGGGCAGACGCAACGGACGCGTTGGTAGCATCGTGGGGCCAGTATCGGCTAATCTATGCCTTCCCTCCCTTAAGGCTTCTTCCTCTTCTGCTCCGCAGAGTGGAGGCAGAGGGAATTCCAATGATCCTAATCGCTCCAGATTGGCCTCAGCGTCCTTGGTACGCCGATCTAGTACGTCTGGTAGCAGACGTCCCCTGGCGCCTACCACTACGGAAGGACCTGCTGTCGCAAGGTCCCATATTCCATCCTGCTTTACAGTCATTGGCTTTAACGGCATGGCTGTTGAGAACCAGGTACTGAGAGACCGGGGCCTGTTAGACTCAGTAATCTCTACTATGAGAAGTGCTCGAAAACCGTCCTCTAGGAAGGTCTATCACCGCACTTGGAGGGCCTACATCTCCATGTGTGAGGAAATGAAATGGCATCCGCGTACCTATTTGGTTTCCAGAATCCTGCTGTTTTTACAGCATGGGGTAGACCAAAGGCTTGCCCTAAGTACGATTAAGGGACAGATATCTGCCCTGGCTGTCTTTTTTCAGCGACCCCTGGCGACTCACTCTCTCGTGAGTACATTTGTGCAGGGGGTTCGACATGTGGCCCCTCCGGTCCGCCCCCCGTTACCTCCGTGGGACTTGAACCTGGTCCTCTCGGTGCTTCAGAAGGCACCGTTTGAGAATATTAGAGATATTCCCCTGTTGACACTTTCTCAGAAGGTGGTCTTTTTGGTGGCTGTTACGTCAGTTAGACGAGTCTCTGAGCTGGCAACCTTGTCCTGCAAGGCTCCCTATTTGATTTTCCACAAGGATAAGGTGGTGCTGCGGCCGCAGCCTTCCTTTCTTCCGAAGGTCGTTTCGGCTTTTCATCTCAACGAAGACATTGTACTTCCATCCTTGTGTCCTCAGCCGTCGAATCCTAAGGAGTCGGCGTTGCATTCCTTGGACGTTGTCCGAGCTTTAAGAGTATACATATCTGCTACTTCCCTGTTCCGGAAGTCAGACTCACTGTTTGTTTCGGTGGCTGGTCCCAAGAAGGGCCAAGCAGTCTCATCGGCCACCATCTCTAGGTGGATCCGACAGATAGTAATCCAGGCTTACGCCTTAAAGGGTCAGGCGCCCCCCTTTCCTGTCACGGCGCATTCGACCAGGGCAATAGGTGCCTCTTGGGCTTTCCGACATCAAGCGTCTGTTTCCCAACTATGTAAAGCGGCGACTTGGTCGTCCGCTCACACTTTCACAAAATTCTACAAAGTTGATGTAGGTGCATCTTCGGATGCCTCTTTCGGCCGCAAGGTTTTGCAGGCGGCTGTTTAGAGTTGCAACTCCTCCGTTGGAGGAGTGCTGTTTTGTGTTTTGGGGTGAAGTTTGTTTTTATGCTGTTACCACCCCTCGTTTTTTCTCTGACACTGCTTTGGGACGTCCCACTTTGTCAATAGAGAAGCTGTGTCGGTCCATGGACGAAAGAGTAAATAGGATTTTTTACTCACCGTAAAATCCTTTTCTCTGAGTCCATGGACCGACACAGCACCCACCCCTCCTTTTAAGTTTGTACTGCTTTTTGACGAACTGATCTGCGATGTGCAGACTGAGAGGGTATACCCAGAGGGTCCGCCCCCTGGGCGGTACTGTAGAAGGTGTGATGCAACACTTTTTACAAGTTTTTCTGCCTAGTCACTCCTAATTAACGGATAATACCCACTTTGTCAATAGAGAAGCTGTGTCGGTCCATGGACTCAGAGAAAAGGATTTTACGGTGAGTAAAAAATCCTATTTTTATTTAGAAAAGTAAAACATCCATGGTAAAAGACATCCGAGAGAAAGTCTAAAGCAAATCAAAAATCTAATAGCCTTCGCTGCCGAAGGTAGGAGATTTGAAAGTCCCGCACTTAGTCCCTGAGTCTATCCGAGCAGCGGTGTGTAGTGGCGTGCGTTCCACCGCTCAGAACCAAGGAACCGGAAGTGACGTATCGGTGGGAGAGGACCACGCCGAGGTGATTGGTCCTCTCACGCCGATACGTCACTTCCGGTTCCTTGGTTCTGAGCGGTGGAACGCACGCCACTACACACCGCTGCTCGGATAGACTCAGGGACTAAGTGCGGGACTTTCAAATCTCCTACCTTCGGCAGCGAAGGCTATTAGATTTTTGATTTGCTTTAGACTTTCTCTCGGATGTCTTTTACCATGGATGTTTTACTTTTCTAAATAAAACTGGATTACGCTATGGTGGCTCCTGTTCTTTTATCCTGAGGAACACCACCACACGCCGGCATAGCCAGCCCAGGGACGCACAGGAACCCCAGGACTAGGAGAGATACACCACACCATTCCAAGCCATCGAACCACTCACCTACATGCTGTGTACCCCTGCAGGGGTTTTATCTTCTGGTGAGTAGGGTATCTTGAGGGGGAGCACAAGTGTCACCTGGATTGAGCTAAATGAATGGATTCACACTAAAGACACCTGTTGAACTGTTCCTGATTGGCTAATTTTCAAACTGTTGGGACATAATACATATCTTATCATATGAATGATTTGGATCTCCATACACAGTTGTTTGGTGGACTCTTGAAATAACAAATTTCAAATTTTTTCAAATTTTTTCACAATTGTTTATTATGTTGTTTATTTTAATTTGTCTAATATTGGGAAAGTTTATTCCTTATTTCACTTGATCGTTCAATTTATCCTACTTTTATGCACTATAATAGTTTATTATACCATTTACCGTTGATTGGTCATATTAAGCACGGGGGTCTCTTACACCCCCTCTTTTCTGTCATCCGACTAGTGGCCGAAAAATATATGCACTCATGCACTTAGCACTTTTGTAACTCACACACATGATATACCATCAATTTAACCTATAACAAAAAATACCTGGGGTCAGGGAGAGGTCACTGTTCACCCTTCCACTATTTCTGGACATCTGGTTTCAATTGTTTTAGTATTTTATTTGGTTTTATACGGATTCTCACTTACATAACCCTTACCCTCCACTTGGGAGTGCCACATACCCCACACATATATCAATTCTTTCCTATAGCCGTTGTGTACAGGGGCCTTACGGGGAGGCAGCAGCCCAAAATTTTTTAGTCCTAAGCGCGGGTTCCTTCTTATCATATATCCAAGAATAGAGAATATACTTCCCTCCCTCGTTCATCAGGACCAATCTGGTTTTACCAAGGGCCGCCAAGCCTCCGATGCCACTAGACGAATGATCAATCTAATACACCAAGTAGAAATCAAGAAAGACCCCTCCCTCCTCTTATCCCTTGACGCCGAAAAGGCATTCAACAGGGTACACTGGGGTTACATTTCGGCAGTCCTAACTAAATTTGGGTTACCAGGTCAAATCCACGATTCTATAATGGCACTATACTCTAACCCCTCAGCCCGAGTGTACTCGGCTGACACTATGTCAATCCCCTTCACAATATCTAATGGAACTAGACAAGGTTGCCCACTCTCACCTCTGATATTCAATTTAGTTATGGAGCCACTTGCAGAGAGCATTAGAGCTAACTCTAATATCAAAGGTATCACTATCGCAGAAGTAGAACATAAAATAAGCCTGTTCGCGGATGGTGTGATTCTCATAATCACTGATCCAGAACGATCGTTACCGGAGGTTCAGAAGACGCTAGCCTGGTTCAGTGATATCTCATATTATAAAGTCAATGAGACTAAATCGAATATACTTGATCTAGGGGTGGGTGAGACCGTAAGGAAAAAACTTCAAACATTATTCCCGTACACTTGGGCCGAAAATAGCATTACTTACCTAGGAATTCAGCTCACTTCCTCGACTAAATCTCTATTCGCATCAAATTATATACCACTACGTACTAAACTACAGGAGGATCTTACCAAGCTGGCGTCGCTTGAATTTTCATGGCTAGGTCGGTTAGCAGCTTTCAAAATGCTACACCTCCCCCAAATACTCTACCTGTTTAGGACCATACCCATTTCTTTACCCACTGTATATTTCCAATCCCTACAATCAATCCTTTCCAAATATATCTGACAAGGGAAGAAGCCTAGATGTGCCCAACACCAATTATTCAAACACCGCCTGGCGGGGGGAACGGGTTATGTTAATTTGCACAATTATTACCTATCATCCATCCTAACCCAAGCTAAAGAATGGTTTTCGTCCACCCTGAGTCCCCCACTATGGAGGTCCATAGAATCCTCCTCAGTCCCTGGCAAAAACCTATTGCCCTGGTTACTAGCTTTATTCCTGGGAGCAAAACTTCCCCATCACCTCTCCCCAACAATGGTAGCTACAACCAAAGCCTGGACAAAACTCATACAACTCTCACATACCAACCCTGTGAACACCAAGGTATACATTCCCATTGAAACTCTCCATCATTTAATGGAGTCAACATCTTTCCTAAGATGGAAAACACTAGGCATCAAATTTTTAACCGACCTGATAGATACAGACAAAAACGAAATAAAATCATTCCCCTCTCTCCAGAAGGAATACCATCTTCCTAGCTCCGACATTTTTCTCTATTTACGCACTAAACATTGTCTTACCTCACTGAATTTATCAAAGCGGCACCATTGCTCAAATGGGAAAAAGATTTGGGTCATACCTTTTCGAGGTACGAGTGGGAGAGAGCATGTAAAGCTACATATCAATCCACTAGCTGCTCTACCCTCTGGGAATTAGCGTACAAAATAACGTACAGATGGTACCTGACTCCAGCTAGACTTTCAAAATTTGATCCTTCTCTAACAGACCTATGCTGGAGGAAATGCGGTTAGAACAGGTGGCCTACTGCACACATTTTGGAACTGCCCCAAACTAATAAGCTTTTGGGACTCGGTTTTCAAACTAATTACAGATGTAACGCTCACGAAAATGCCAAAGAAACCTTCTCTAGCCTTACTCTCCTTATCTATAGACAGCTACCCAAATCCAACAAGGAATATATTATCACATATTCTATTAGCGGCGAGACTCAGCATAACCAGAAAATGGAAGGACCCACTTCCCCCTACGCTGAAAGATGTAGTTTGCACTACACATCTGCACTTTACCCACGAAACGACCCTAGCATTACAACCCAAAAATAAACAGAAGGCGAACCTTATGTGGAAACAATGGAAAGAATGGATTGACTCACCAAATATAGTGAGGATTTTTGATCTTCATCCCTGAATACGAACCAATGGGGGCGGGGGAGGGCATTCCCGTATGGGCACAGTTCTGTTCCCCTTAGGGGTGTCCGAGCGGGGAAGTCCTTTCCTGCCTCCCCCCCCTTCTTTTTTTTTTTTTTGTCCTTTTTTTTTCTACTATTTTATTGATTCACTTACGTTAATCCCTCCTATAGTAAGCCTACCTATCTTGCTACAAATGTTCATGTGTATAACCAGGTCCCTTAGAGTTAGAGTTAGAGTTGTAGATCCAAAAGGTTTTGTCAACGAGTTCATTACTCATTGTTTGGGTGAAAATGCTCACCACACTTAAGCCTAACCAGGATTTTGAGTTCATATGTTTATGGTCCAATGTACCAATGTTATTTGATCAAGTTTGTACGATATGTCATAAAATATATTTTCTTTATTCATATATCTGTTAACTTGAAAAATTTTCAATAAAAATCTATTGAGAAAAAAACAAACAAAAACAAAGTATGAGATCCATGGATTAGATACCTGACAAATGACCCCAGGACAATCTCACAAACTAGACCTATTCTCAAGAAATGGGTCTCTGGGCACGGAGCCGCAGTCTCCCCCCCCCCTCAACTTTCCCTTCTCTGCCCTCTCCTCTGCACTTTTTTCTCTACTTTGTTTTACCCCCCCCCTTTAATAATTTTTAATTATTGGGTTTCAATTTTTGTTTTATTTGTTATGATGTTTCTCTCATTCACCCTTGGCGGATCATTGTCTACTTGGAGGGAGATGCCCGTGCGACCGGAGGAACCAGACTCCCCCAATAGTCAGATGGGGAGCTGGTTCTTCTCAGTGGATGGAACATATGTTAGGGCCTAGGATTGTAAAAATGCTTTAGGTCATAGATTATGTGGTACAGTGTACAGTTTAAGATTCTTATTTGAGAAAGGCATATATACCACACTTATCTAAGCAAATAAGTTACAGTCAACATCAGGAGGTGATAATGGTCCATGTATGCTATAAGAGGAGGAATCCTCAAGTATATTAGAATATTCAATGTATGGCTCCCTAAACACGTATCCTGCACAATGAAAAGTCGAGATCTTTGTTCATTGTATTATACATCTTTAATAAAAACTATTGAAACATAAAAACAAACAAAAAACAAGGCTTTAATATCGCTTTAAGATAAGTATTCTTGCATGAAGCATTAAAGCTGTATTCAACCCAAAATTAAAAATGTAATATATTGCAGCTTATCAATCAGTAGATTATGATTTATGTTTTCTCTCTGTTTTCACCTGGTGATCTGGCCAGTAGCATGCATTCTATATTAGAGAGACACCACTCTGAATGAACAAGCACAGGGGGCACCTTTTAGAGGACAGCATTGCCAGTCTTGGGGGGGGGGGGGGGTTTAGATGGTCCAGCGAATTTAGATACACTAACAAACTGAGGCCAAACCCCACCACTCCAGCTAATACTTAAGCAGTTTCAACAAATAGATTTTCCTTTTGGGGATAAAGGTTTTACATAGAAAAAAATAAAAGCTGATCATTATAAGCACCCCTGTCAGTGGAAAATGGTTTGTCTCGTCTCTGTAACTGATACATTCTTCTGGAGAGATTCTTCTTTTGAAAGACAACAGACTTACTGGCTGGCTCACCAGATGAAAAATAGAAGAAAGAAAGCCTTAAAGTGGTTGTAAACCCTGTAGACAAATTTTTTTTTTTTTACTTACCTGCAAGACAAAGCTATAATGAGCTAGTATGACTAGCATACTAGCTCATTATGTACCACTTACCTTCGATCGGGGCCCCCGAAGTCGTCCGTGTCCCTCCTCTAGCCGCATCCATCGCTGCGGCGATAGCCGGAATGTTACTTCCGGGTATCGCCGCTGCAGCCAATCACAGCGCCGCTCCGGCGCTGTGATTGGCCGGAGCGGCGAAGACGTGACTCCGCGCATGCGCGCGTGAGCTGTCGAATTCGGCTGCGTCGTCGAATGTTGCGACCTAGCCGAATTTGTGAATGGGGTGACGTCAGCGTCGCCGCATTTACATACAAATATCTCCTTAACCGTGTAGGTTAAGGAGATATTTCATGCACCTACAGGTAAGCCTTAATCTAGGCTTACCTGTAGGTCTTTGTTTAAAAAGTGGGTTTACAACCACTTTAAGCCCTGTACATACAATCGGTTTTACGATGGACTGTTTTCATCGGACAAACCGATCGTGTGTGGGCCCCATCGGACTTATTTCCATTGGTGAAAAAAAATAGAACATGTTTTAAATTTTTCCGATGGAAAAAAAAACGATAGGAAATTCTGATCGTTTGTGTGGAACTCCATCGGAGAAAAAACCCCACGCATGCTCAGACTGAATTAGGAGATGGGAGCGCTCGGTAAAACTAGCATTCGTAATGGAGATAGCACATTCGTCATGCTGTAACGGACTGAAAAGCGCGAATCGGCTCTCACCAAACTTTTACTAACACGTGGTAACACAAAATCGGCAAAAGCAGCCCAAAGGGTGGCGCCATTGGATTTGAACTTCCCATTTATAGTGCCGTCGTACGTGTTGTACGTCACAGCGCTTGGGATGGTCGGAATTTTGTCTGATGGTGTGTAGGCAAGACTGATGGAAGTCAGCTTCATCGGAATTCCGATGGAAAAATCCATCGGAAATCCGATCGTGTGTACAGGGCTTAAGGAAGAAAACAAATGCAGGCACATATTTAAGAAATTGTAATCTGCAATATAATAAATGCTTGCTTTTTGGTTTAATACTACTTTAAGTGTTAGGCAATGCTCTAGTAATAGGTAGGTATGCTTTGCGACATAGAGGCATTAGGGTAAGCAGCAGGATTTCTTGGCACCAAGAGCTCCAGAATTAAAACATTGAGAACTGGCATGAAGTCAAGGTAACCCATACACTTTAGACTGCAGATAATCTTCTAAGTATTACAAAATGCTTTTTAAGCCTCATACACACGACCGAGTTTCTCGGCAAGAACCAGCAAGAAACTTGCTTGCAGAGCTTTCTTGCCGAGTAAATCGGTCGTGTGTACGCGGCTATCATGTTTCTCGTCAAGAAAACCGACAAGAATCTCGACGAGAAAAATAGAGAACCTGCTCTCTATTTTCTCGTCGAGATTCTTGTCAGCATGTTTCTCGACAAGAAAATTGTGTGTGTGTACACTTACCTGTCCTAAGTCGCACGCTCGTCATAGTCGATTACGTCACCGCGTTCGCTCCATTCAAAGAACCACAGGTTCTTTGAAAGGAGCGTGTGTACACTCGGCCAGGACAAGTTTCTTGTCCAAGAATCTCGTCTAGAAAAACTTGTTTTTTCTTGATGAGATTCTCGGCCGTGTGTACGAAGCTTCATTTTTATCAGAAAGCAGGAGTGGATGTAGATATTGTTGATACCACTTATTTTGGGGAAGAACAATTGCAAGCGTTATACATTTTCTAACTTCTGACTAGCCCCTTAGACATAGAATAGTAATCTGATGTGGCCACAAATGGCCAAACTGGGCAACTATCATGTCATATTAGCTACCTCAGAATGGCCTGGTTTTTACTAGCGAACCACTTGAGAGATTTTAGACTTCACTGCATGACACTCCCAGGTCATGTGCCTCTGCTTTGTTTTCCCAAGCAAGCTGATGAGGAAACAGCAAATGATATAGCATAGTTGTATAGTCCAGTGTGAGATGGCCAGTGGCCAGGGCTGGAGGTAGACAGATATAGCTACAGTAAAGTGTGGAGTTCAGGGTTGTTGGCAATAAAACCTTGTTGGAATGCAGACTGGAGGTTTGGGTTGGCAGCAGATGGACAGAAACTAGAAAGAAAAGCCATGCCATTACCAGAATTGCAGAGGCCAGAATATAAGCTGAATGTTTACCGGAATAGAAGAGCAGGGTACAGAGCCAAGAGACAAGCTGAGTTGTCACCAAGATAGTAGATCAGGACAGTGTTTCTCAACTCCAGTCCTCAAGGAGCCCCAACAGGTCATTTTTTCAGGATTTCCCTCAGACGAAACAGCTGTGGTAATTACTAAGGCAGTGAAACTGATCAAATCACCTGTGCGAAATAATGGAAAGCCTGAAAACATGACCTGTTGGGGCGCCTTGAGGACTGGAGTTGAGAAACACTGGATCAGGATACAGACTGCTAAATGTGCAGTACAAGATCTATAAGTTCAAAAAGGGAAAATCAGACAATTTTTTCAGGTATTTTCTCAATGCATTGGGACCAGATTGTGTCATCTATATTGCACTCGGATAAGATAAACATGTGACTTCTAAAATATAATTCAATTTCTACCTATGTCCTGTAGGATGTGACTATTTATGTGCTTCCACCATGTACTAATAAAAAAGCGACTGCCAATGGTTACCTTCTGCTATAGCCGTTTCTAGTTAGGTCAGGGGGCCATTGTTTTGTTCCACTCTTTAAAATATCAAGTTAGCTTCTAGATTTTAACTACTGTAAAAATATCTACTTTATAGGCTACCACAGACATTCAGATATAAAAAGAAATAGGAAAAATATATATATTTTTACAATTTACAGTATGCAACCAACTGCATAATAAACAAATTGTATTATTTGTAGGAAAATCAGACACAGAACATATGCTGAAAACAAAGGTATCCCAATTAAAAACAAACTTTACTCAAAAACGACCCTTCTGGTGAAAAAAATGCATAAATACATCCTAGAGCATAAATATATGTATAAGCATGTTAGGCATATATAGCATACAAGATAAACAAAAAGGATGCAGTAATCACATAGGAATAGGGGTGGTGCTCTCTCAGGGATTCACCAGAAGGATTGTTTTTGGGTAGTGTTTTTTTAATAGGTATTTTTTTTTGTTCTGTCTTTTTTATGATTTTTTTTACTAATAATAAAATTTGTTTATCAAGCAGTTGGTTGCATAGATTTATATATTTTTTATTTGAATTTTTATATTTAAACTTTTGTGGTAGCGCTATAAATCAGATATTTTTACAGTAGTGGTGTGTAGAATTATTTTTCTTTGGGCTCCGGATGTGAGATATATTATTTTATTATTTAATTTTTGAGGGTGTGGACTTTGCAGTCTGTTCACAATATTGGTTGCTGTTATATTCTAGGTTTCACCGGCTGGCTCCAGAACTGTGCACAGCTTCTAAATTCATGAGAATATTTACCCCCCTTTTACAGAAGGTTGTTGTCATGTGTTTCTTTTCTTTGTGTATGTCCCACAGGTGGAAGGACAGGAATATGAGGAGCTACTTCTGTTACACAATGCTGTCTATGATCAAGCTTTTGGCTGGTTTACCTCTCTAAAGGACAATCTCAAAGCACAAATCCTTAACCATTTTGGGCCCATGCCAAGCAAAGAATCTGATCCACAGGTAAGTGTATAGTGATGAACAAAATAGTGCACATGGAAAAATTGTACCATTGTATGACTGCACTTGGTAAATCATACAGACTTTTATATAGTTAATCTTTTGCAATACAATATAGACAAAACCGTATCTGTAGGGTAAATATTGTGTCCTAAGCATGTAGCAAGTATTGAGGGAAGAATCAACTGATATCTGTTTCTCTTTCAGGGCAGTCAAAGTGGCCCAGCCTGGTGTTGGTGGATGCTGGCAGTGTTGCCTCTAGAAAACAAGGCACAGCTAACCATACTGGCGATGACGTCCTTGAAGGATCGCCTACATGCCATCAGACGTGTTTTATTATTTGTCACCCACAAAAGACCCAGATGACAGAGGCTTCCATCTGGTGCCATGACTTATGCTTGTTTTCCTTATAAAAAGACTTTCTCTGCACTGAGGGACACTTTTATGACATTTTGGGAATTTTCCTTTGATCTTTTTGTGAAAATACCTTGCAGTGTCAATGAATGAACAACACTTCTACCTAGTTTATATTTAGCCTCCAGGCACAAAGCTGGTACTTGGTTACCATCAGGTCATCATCTCATGAAAAAAATGTTTGTTGGTAACGATCTCCTAAAGTGCTTTTTGTGTCAAATTCTATATCTCATAATGTGTTGTATAAAGTTTGTTTAGAGATCAAAAAATGTAATACCCCCAGTTGTACAGGAAAAAGACTTGACCAAGAATATTCAAAGGCATGATTGGGTTGAACAGAGTATTACATAGTTCAGCGTTAGTGACAATAGAAAAAGTCAGGCATTAGAAAATCCTATATGCTTTTAACACAATGGACAAGGAAGAAACATCATCTAAAAACACATGAATATATTCATGAAAATCTTAATACACACTTAAAGTCTGCTTAAGACTACAATAAGTTTCACTTTCTTCCACAATCTGCCTGTATTGTGGAATCAGATACACAAGTAGAAGAGACAACCTAATGAAAGTATAGGTATAGGCAAACATACTAAATGGATCTGTTTGGCACACTTCACAGTGGAAACTAATAGAAATACACGGCTCAAAAAAATTAAAGAAACACTTTGAAAACACATCAGATCTCAACGGGGCAAAATCTCATGCTGGATATCTATACTGATATGGACTGGGTAATGTGTTAGGAATGAAAGGATGGCACATCGTTTGATGGAAATGAAAATTATCCACCTACAGAGGGCTGAATTCAAAGACACCCCGAAAATCAAAGTAAAAAAATTATGCAGCAAGCTAGTCCATTTTGCTGAAATTTCATTGCAACAACTCAAAATGGTCCTCAGTAGTTTGTATGGCCCCCAAGTGCTTGTATGCATGCCTGACAACATCAGGGCATGCTCCTACTGAGACGATGGATGGTGTCCTGGGGTATTTCCTCTCAGATCTGGACCAGAGCATCACTGAGCCCCTGAACAGACTGAGGTGCAACCTGGCGGCACCGGATGGACAGAAAACATAATGTCCCAGAGGTGTTCTTTTGGATTTAGGTCAGGTGAGCGTTGGGGCCATTCAATGGTATCAATTTCTTCATCCTCCAGGAACTGGCTGCATGCTCTCGCCACATGAGGCCGGGCATTGTTATGCACCAGGAGGAACCCAGGACCCACTGCACCAGCGTAGAGTCTGACAATGGGTCCAAGGATTTCATCCGGATAACTAATGGCAGTCAGGGTGCCATTGTGTAGCCTGTAGAGAACTGTGCGTCCCTCCATGGATATGCCTCCCCAGACCATCACTGACCCACCACCAAACCAGTCATGCTGAACGATGTTACAGGCATAAAGTTCTCTGCGGCTTCTCCAGACCCTTTCACGTCTGTCACATATGCTCAAGGTGAACCTGCTCTCATCTGTGAAAAGCATAGGGCACCAGTGGCGGACCTGCCAATTCTGGTGTTCAATGGAAAATGCCAATCGAGCTCCACAGTGTCCGGCAGTGAGCACAGAGCACACTAGAGGACGTCGGGCCCTCAGGCCACCCCCATGAAGTCTGTTTCTGATTGTTTGGTCAGAGACATTGACACCAGTTGCCTGCTGGAGGCACACAGTGCTGGTAAGCCCCACCCCCTCTCACTCCTCACAGGAGTTTGACAGCAGCAGGAGCTGAAAACAAAACCTATAGTGGGGTCCTCTTACCAAATTCTAAAAAATGGTGCATGTAATAAAAAATAAGCTGACATGGAAGGATAATTACACTAATCTGGAAAATTTGCGACCCCAGGGGGTTTCTTTTGCTCAGTGGATTTATTCCCAGGGGATTTCTTTTGCCTTCATCTAGACCAGAGCTAGAGGAGTTATGAGGTTGAACTTAACGGATATTCAGTCTTTCATTTTTATTGACTAGGTAAATATCTGATCCCTAGACTAAATTCTAGTAAAAGTCCTCTATACTGTATATTATGTTTACAATATATTTTCCGGAGCTAAAATTTTTGTCCAGGAAGCCTGTCTGACCTTGCCCTACCTGGGATACCCCTTTTTGCCATTTTATTATCTTGGCATGTAACTAGCTAGAGAGTTCATGAATATTCAATGCCTTGTGTTGAGTGGATACTTTCAGGCAATATGGTTGTGCAATCTGGTGTCAATCCAGTGTCAGCTTTCATATGACACAGGACATTTAATATCACTCTCCTGTCATCTGTTTTTGAAAGTTGAAAAAGGTAGACGGATCTGCCCCTCGAATGGGTAGATAATTTGAAAGGATGGTTTATATAAAATATTAAGGACAATAAGTACTAAATTTGTTTCCTTTTGCTAGAAAGCATTACCATTCACATTTCTTTTGACCTCATAATATGAACCATGTAACAGGTAATGCCTATAAACAGTTGGAAATCTTATTACAGTCATTAGAAGCTTTTTCCTTCTTTCGGGGTATGTGCACACCTGATGCTTCTAAGCCAATCCTAAAACATTGTTTGTCCTCCATTACAAATATGGATTAGCCTTTTGTGCCATGTTGCTTTTGCTAACTGTAAAATCCAGCCTAGAATGGACATTCTTTTAACTGAATATTATTAGGTACTATAATACTCAAGAAAAGTGTGATTACTGTTCATTGGTTGTTAGGGTTTACAGGGCTTTTTTTCTTTGTTGTCTGGTCTTCTTGTGTCTTGTTGTAGCTCTTGAATAGCTTGTTTTGTGAAGACCTTTCTTAAGAACTGAAGAATATTTTTGAAAACCAGCATTTCCCAACACTCGGTGCCTGTGTTTAAAATAGTTTGTCTCTTTCTACAACTAAAGATCTTTCTACATCTGTAGTGATAGAATTTTATACATTTTACACATTATGCCATTAGGCCGTATATTTAGTCAAACTACACAAGTCTGAATACACTTTGATTCTGTTTACATGCATCATTTTATAGAATTGGCACATGTACCACAGTTCCACTGGCAAGAAGATCCACATCCTATGGATGTTTTATAGTAGTTGTCTTTGTTGCAGTCATTCGACCATATCTACATGTCTTCCCTGCTGTGTTCTTAGAAGAGAATTAGGAAGACTTGACTATATAATTTTTTTATATGTTGTCATTTCATTTTTCAAGGGAACAACATTGTTACACAACTAGAGATCTTTTGTGCATAGAGCAATGCACATATTGGCATGCCTTCCCCTTGACAAGCCTAAAATCTGTGATAATGTTCTTAAAAGCTTAATGACCTCAAGCTGTTGCATCATTAATAAGACATCACAAATGTGTAACAAGAGGCTCATCATTGCATTTCTGTAAACTGGGATTGTCCTGATGACATTGATAAGGCTATGGGGATTCACCAGAAGCCTCTACAAAGACAAGCCTAGGTCCCACACTGCCTCTCGAGGCAGTAGAGTTGATAACATCTATGCCCTGGTAACACTTGCTAATCAAACTGGAGTTATCATGAGATTTTAGAGAATCTAAAGAAATGACACCTTCAGCTGTCAGTTTGTCCGAATGTGCAAATTTTATTTAAAATTATTTTTGTTATATTTTGTACAATGATGTTTGTTTGACTAGAGAATAGATAGGTTCAGACTATGCAAAAATATCTGTAAATGCCACAGAATGTTGCAAAATTGTACTGGAGAAATGAAAAAATAGTGCAGACAATCATGTTCTGCATTGCCTAAAGTGGACCTTCACCCTCTTCATTCACTTTCCATTAAATTACTCCCACCTCCTTTCACACAATCACAGAATTTTCTAAAGTAAATACTTTTTTATGGCCCACACTTCTGTATTTCTTGATCCTTTACTGGGATGTGTGACGTAAGTATCCCAAGAGGCTCTAGGCAACCCACGGTGTATGTGTATGCACCATAGCATGTCATCGGGGGATGGCTGTCTCGACCTGGATACTTGCGTCAAGCATCCTAGAAGGCTTCAAGGCAATCCACAGCATATGCTTACATGCTTCTTCAGAGGGTCTGGCTGCAACAACCAGGAAGAAACAGCGAGCATCTGAAGATGTAAAAAAAAAGCAGATGGTGGTGCAGGACTGGATTAGCAGCAGATGACTATAAAAAAGTGCTGGAATTGCTGGGAATCTGCACATGTTTGTTTTTTGTGGTTAAACCAGCAAAAAATGTAAGAAGGGATTAAAAAAGAACACATAAGGGGGTGAAGTTGCTCTTTAATATTTAGTTAAATATGTCAGTAGACGAGCACAGGGATATTGATGTCAATGGGCCTAATATATTAATGTAAGGAAGAAGATTGGTGTGTCACCAGCCTATTCTCTTCATGACCAGCTATAAAATGTAATCTAATGTATAGTGATGCTCTATTGCAGGGGTGTCAAACTCAGTTTCATCATGAGCCACATCAGCATTTTGGTTGCCCTGGGGCCAGTTGTATCTGTATGACTATTTAAATGTATCTAATCTTTATCACATTAAATAATTGCCTCTACATTTGATTATTACTGTTTTTAGTAATAACTTCAGACTTAAGAGAGAAGTATGAGTTCAGTAAGTCACAATCAGAAGTCAAGAGTCCCTCATCCTCCCTTACATAACAGTGCACCCCCCTTACCTTGGGCTACTGCTGGAAAGAAGCTGGGGCAAGCTATAAAGCAGAAAGTGCAAAGTCTAGAGGAGGATTAGAGGAGGTCTGGAGTCACCTGCCAAAGTCTGCTGAATGCTGAGACCAGGGAAGGTGCAGATGAGGGGGTGCTGCAGCTGCACAGAGAGGTGCAGGATTTGTAGGAGGAGTTCTGTCCTCCTTTCTGCCGTCAACAGCTGAGACAAGGTGGGGGCAGAGATGGGGGGGGGTTCCCCAGCTGCAGGAGAGGTGTGAAAGCCACATGAATTGGCCTGGCAGGCCGGATTTGGCCCGCGGCCTTGTGTTTGACATGTGTTTTACCAGGTTAATTTCACTGATATGATTTAAAAAAAAAAATCAGATCTGATTTCAAAAAGCAAAATTTGGTTACCATGGCTTATTGCATTTTGCAGATCATCTCTGCCCCTGGCATTGCTTAATGCAGTAGGCACATAGACTCCTAAAATTTTATAATTTACAAGTGATCCATCTGTTTCTTGGTCAGTTGATATGCTGCATTTTTATGAATGTTGATTTAGCCAGCTGAAGGGCTCTGCACAATGCATTGACTGTTGGGTAAAATTTATAAAGCCTAACGTCTGATAGCATGTGTGCCTTTTCATACACATTAAAGTCAATTTGTACTTAACCAAAACTGTAATGAGATGACAGCCCAAACTCTCTACCTATATTTTAAATAACATAATTTCATGTCGTAGAACCTGCTGTGTCTGATAAGAATATAACCTCTACAGCAGGGGTAGGGAACCTCGGCTCTCCAGCTGTTTGGAAACTACGAATCCCATCATGCCTCTGCCTCTAGGAGTCATGATGTGATTGTCAGGGTCTTGCAATGTCTCATGGGACTTGTAGTTTTGAAACAGCTGGAGAGCCAAGGTTCCCTACCCCTGCTCTACAGTTATAAACATATATGTCAGAATGGTTTGCATGTATGTACCTTTCTTTTGTAAAGGATTGAAACTGTCTACAGTTTGTTTGCATATTATTTGTGTTAAATTATTCTGAGTGAAAAATCTCTCATCACACCACATGCAGAGTTCTTGTCTGACCATGGAATGTTATACGTCTTTTTGTTCACCATTTTTGTTCTGTGGGTCATGGAATTGTGCATCTCAAATAAAACTGAAAACAAAAATCTTACATTTGCTGGTTTGTATAGCCTTAGCTATATATAACTTTAAAATACTATTACAGCGGTAATGAATGGAGATGTACACATTTGCAATGTTAAATCAATTGCCTAAGCTGTATGTCATCCATTTATGTGGCAAACATGTAATTCAAATAATCTTATCATTTCACATTGGATTCTTTTCTTCAATCCCAGCCATATCCTAAAGCAGGCCATAGATGGATAGAATTTTGAACCAAAAATTCTTAGGAAAAGTCTTATGCCGCGTACACACGACCATTTTTCTCGTTGGGAAAAATTAAATTTTTTCTCTTTGACGAGAAAAACGACCGTGTGTGGGCTTTTGGTCATTTTTCCCGACGAGAAAAACGGCATTAATCACGACGAGAAAAATTAGAACATGCTCTAATTTTTCTCGTTGTGATTCACGGCATTTTTTTCCGCGGCAGTTTTCCCATAGAGAAACCCTGCCGGGGAGCCTACACACGGTCGTTTTTCTCGACCAAGAGAAAAAATGACGGGAAAAACGTCCGTGTGTAGGGAAACAAGCCGTTCCTCGTTTTTCCTGTCGATTTTCTCGACGGTGTTTTCACCGTCGAGAAAATCGATCGTGTCTACGCGGCATAAGAATAAATATGGTTCATGGATTTTTAATAAAAATTTGCAACATGCACATCAAGTCAACGTGTTTCGGGGGAATAGACTCCTTGTTCTCCAGGGCTGTTGCTGCCTACTATTTGGTGGGAAAGAAGTTATGTTGGATTAAAGTTTCTAAGGATGGAGGGGAATGGTAGGAAAAGTCTTAGGAAAATTTGTACGAAAATACTCAGAACAATCGGATGTTGTTGGAAAGATTTTGTTTGCCTTTAACATTTGAAGTTAGAATTAATTAACTTTACAGAATGAAAGCCACATACATTGTTAGAAATTGGTTTGTTAGAGAAAAAAGTTTCATCCTGCTCCTTTGAATTTTCTCGTCACTGTGGTCGAAAACGAATGTCGATTTGACCCACTAATGATTAGTAAAATGAACAAACATTCTCAGAACATTCTTTTCCTAAGAATTTTCATTTGAAATCCTGCCCATCTATGGCCAGCTTTAAAGCATTCTTCTGCATGTACCTACAAAAATTGCTAATTTGCTTGATAATAACACTGGGGAACATTTGACTGATTGACCTACAGATGGAAGGCAGCAAGGTGTTCAGTACATCTGTAGAAACAATAATAAAAAGGCAGTCAAATTGTTAACAGATTTTATTTTTCTGTATTAGATTTAACAAAAGTCAATATAAAAGAGAAGTATGGGTTCTTTAAAAGAGAAAACTATACTCCCCTAGGTGGATGCAGCAACGGTCCACTGCTACAGCTGTCCCGCACTGCTTCTAAGACTGGGAACTGAGCGATCAAAGATTGTTCTCAGTCTTCAGTGAGCAGAGAGTCAATGATTGTCCCAATAATAGACTGGAAGAAGATGGATGCTGCGCTTCAATATTAACCAGTAGGTCATTTTTCTTATGTAAGTTAGAAAATTAAGTAATTTCTCGTTTTTGTGGACAGCCCTCACGCTTAATGGTGCTCTAGTTTTCATACACAAGACCTTCCAAGACTTTTCATGAAGTCAAGAATCAATATTTTACCACATTCTTTAATACTGGCAGAACACAATGCCTTCAAGCCTCGTACACACGACCGAGTTTCTCGTCAAACGACAAGAAACTTGCTGGCAGAGCTTTCTTGCCGAGTAAATCGGTCGTGTGTACGCTGCTATCAGGTTTCTCGTCAAGAAAACCGACAAGAATCTCGACGAGAAAAATAGAGAACCTGCTCTCTATTTTCTCGTCAGGATTCTCCATTTTCTCGTCGAGATTCTCGTCAGCATGTTTCTCGACGAGAAAAGTGTGTTTGTGTACACTTACCTGTCGCCGTGGAAACCCGCGCATGCTCAAAATGACTGACGCATGCGCGGTAGCTTCCTAGGCATAGGTAGGGTGTAGCAAGATGGCGGCGACGGCATCGAATGTGACGAGCGCACGCTCGTAGTCGATTACGTCACCACGTTCGCTCCATTCAAAGAACCGCGGGTTCTTTGAATCGAGCGTGTGTACACTCGGCCGGGAAAAGTTTCTTGTCCAAGAATCTCGTCAAGAAAAACAAAAAGTTTTTTCCTGACGAGATTCTCGGCCGTGTGTACGAGGCTTTAAGCCCCGTACACACGATCCGAAAATCGTACGAAAAATGCCGCTTTCGAATCGATCGTACGATAATCGGATCGTTAGTACAGAGCTTTCGAGAGCCGATCAGGACAGTTCCTCCGATATTATTCTATCGGACATGCACAGATTTTTTTTTTCGTACGATGCCAGATCTTACGATTTTCGTTTTAATCAGTACAGCTATCGTTCGAAAATGCAATACAAATGCAATACAACACATGACATCACTTCCGATTTTTTTATTCTGCCGTACGAGAATTTTCGTGACTTTAGTAAACTCATCAGATTCTACGTGAGATTAGCATGCAAAAAAAAACGGACGATCATTCTTCCGATAATCGGATCGTGTGTACCGGGCATTAGTCTGAAGGTATTTTAGCATATTGCTCAGGAACTGTTGTAGGTCTAAGGGAATCCATCGCCAGAAGAAGAAGGTAAGGAGGACCTGTGATGTCACCGAACCAAAGACACCTTCAAAAATATTATGTAAATAGTGTTTCTTTTAAGAGTTGCAGTTGTTCTTCAAAGTGGGAAGGGGGTAAACTGGGGGTGGAGAACTGGCAAGTGCAGAGTTGGGCTGTAACCAATTAAGATCCAAAAGATTTTACCACCTTCATGACCAGGCCATTTTTTGCTATTTAGCACTGCGCTTATTTAACTAGTACTTGCGTGGTCATGCAACACTGTACCCTAACAAAATTTATAGCATTTTTTCCACACAAATAGAGCTTTTTTTGGTAGTAATTGCTCACCACTGGGTTTTTTGTTTTTTGCAATATAAATGAAAATAGACCAAAGATTTTGAAAAAAAAATGATATATGGTGACAATCAGCGAATTATAACGGGACTGCGATATTGTGGCGGGACCAATGACACTAATAGTGATCAGTGCTAAAAAATATGCACTGTCACTGTACTAATGACACTGGCAGGGAAGGGGGTTTACATCAGGGGGGATCAAAGGGTGAAATGTGTGCCTGACCAGTGCTTTACTACTGTTGGGGAGGTGCTTGTACTAGGAGAAGGCATGGATAATTGCCCCCTGCTTAGCAGAGACACAGGATCCATGTCTTCTGTAGTGACAGAACAGTGATCTGCCTTGTTTACATAGGCAAACTGACGTTCTGCCTGTATACCAAAGCATCGGCAGGTGTCAGTGGACATCAAGTGCAGGATCACGTACTAGGTAGGTGATCCTGCGCAGGAGAGCTGCCTCACCACTGTATATATACAGTATACAGTCGGCAAGCGGTTAAACTATGGTGTGTGTGTGTGTGTGTGTGTGTGTGTATATATATATATATATATATATATATGTATTGTAATTTTTTTTATACTACTAATGGCAGTGATCAGCGACTTATAATGGGACTGCGATCCCCACAGAAACGAAAAAAGGCCTTTAGATATTACAATTAGGGGCGGATATAATATTGTTACAGGAGACGCATTTTTAGACATTTTTAGATATTTTATCTTTGTTACCATCTGCAAAAGACTTTATTTGTAAAGAAAAGAAAGATAAAGAAGATAGGAGGAGGCCTGTGACTAGGTTGTTTAACAACTGGTTACAGGCTTTCTGTATTTTTTCTGGTATTCTGTGCGAAGAATTTCCAGAAAAAAGCACAGGTCTTTTTCAACACTTGGATATTATTTTGGAGGTACTGGGTGGTTTAATTATGATGAGGCTTTTTGCCCAAAATTATTTGTACACCCTTCATTGAAATGGGGAGTTTTTTTACACGCCAGTAGCTTCCACCCCAAACAACTCATCCTTTCAATTCCTTACAGCCAGTACCTACGCGTCAGGAGAAACTGTACCGATGATACAGTGTTTCACCGAGAGGCAAAGGGACAGACTCCTGGCGCGTGGGTACTCTGGTACCTGTCTCAGGAAGACCTTCAACAGGGCCAACTTGAAGACACGTCAGGAATTGATATATAACCCTACGTCGGCCAAAAATCAAAATCAAAGGAATCCCATTAGAATTATCACAACGTATTCCAACCAGCACCCCAGAATTAAGGCCATAATTGAAAAATACTGTCATGTCCTTAAATTAGATCCGACCATTGGCCCCTTTGTGCAGGACCACCCCTCCTTCACATTTTAAGAGCAAAATCCCTACGAGATTGTTTAGTAACAAGCGAATATGTGGGTGGGGGGGAAAACGTGATCCCTGCAAACGTTTTGGAACCTTTAAATGTGGGGGGGTGCTCATGCTGCCAATTCATCAATACTAAACAAGAAACAACTTTACCTAATGGTGAGAAATATGCACCTAAGCACTATGCCAATTGCCACACTTCTGGGGTTGTTTACTTACTGACATGCGAATGTGCATGTTACTATGTGGGCAAAACAATCCAGGAGTTCTGCAAGAGGGCATCCAGACATATAGCCGCTATGAGATCATGCAACCCACAGCTACCCTTAGGCCGCCATGTTGCAACTTTCCATGCAGGGAAATTTCCCAAAGTGTCCTTCCTCATACTAGATAGGACACATCCGGGTTTGCGTGGCGGCGACTGGAACAAGATCCTTTTGCAGACTGAGCAAAAATGGATCTTCTGCCTACACGCAACCCGACCACCAGGCTTGAACGATGCGATCTCTTTACAGACCCTTCCTTGAGGGGTTCACCTCGGGAGGATCTGAATGGGGGGGGGAACCCCTAGACCACCTTCTGATGAGATCTATGTAGAATGTGTATATCTAGGATATTGGAATTCATTGTAAATTATGCAAATTACTATATGAGGCTATCAACCTTTTGAGTAATATGACCCTTTTTCCCACTTCATGTAATTTTACAATTTTTCCTCTGTGTTTTGTTTCTTTTTCTTTCTCTTTTTTGATACTGTGCCTGTTCAACCAATATGTAAAATCATTTTACTGTATCATATATATATATATGCCAATTCATGGGTGGTTTACACTATATATATATATATATATATATATATATATGACCTTGAATCTTTCTGTTCTGCTACTTATAGCAATCATCTATAGGGAATTTTGAATGTAATGTAATTTTTGTATTGATTCTCCTCTTTATCCTCCATTCCCTTTTCTGAGATTAAAATGATTCCATTTGTGTCTTATTCCCTGCATGGGTACAACCTCTATTGATGGAGATGTGATCTCAGTCTGCTCTGGATGGAAGGCGTGGGATGGGTTAATATGGGATGGACCGGCTCCCTGTGCCCGGGACAGGACACCCGGCGCACGTAGGTCTGGCATGACACCCCTCCTACTTGGAGGGTATAGCTTTGTTGGATTCCTTGGTACGCTCACGGAGATGTCTACATCACCGTGGCAACAGATGCGCTGTGAGTGGTCAGCGCGGATGCTGGCTCCCCTCCCTCTTTTTTTCTCCATGATGATGCGCTCCCCTTTGGAGCGCATGTCGTCATGACGCAGCGGTCTGCTGTGTGTTCTATCTTTGAATATGTGGGATAAGGGGGCGGGCCTCCGTGCTGATGACTCGGAGGGCGCCACCCCTCTCCCACCCCCTTCACTACACACTCTGCTCTCTCACAGCTGACAGCTGATAACTATCAGCAATCAATCCACACTATATTAGACTGCAGAAACAACCTTCAGTCTGCACATTGCTGACTTGGGAGTGGATGTGTCTACATTGTTCCCTACAGGAGAAAAGGTAAAATTGGATATTTAATTCATCTTGTGGTTTCTTTTCTGTTTTTTCTTTTTTTATTGATATAATGCATACCCTCTTTTTTTCTTGATTAATGGAGGGTCCCTCAATATTTGCATATCTAACTATTCAATTTAAGATTGAGCCATATTAACATATGGTGGATTATTCCACTTTAGCTCATAGATACAAGGCAACAGGTTATTTTACTGTTGTATTATAGAGGACCCTATATATATTGATACCCTTCGGGCTAACTAACAGTTACCCCTTATGATAAACAGACCTTAATTTTTATTTCCATTTATTCAAAATTTTCCATACTTTTAAAATTATTATTTTCCATAATTTTCCAGATTCCATTTTGTCCCCCTGCCCCCTTCTTAGGGGAATACCTTTTCTCTGTGGAGCCTATGTGACACAAATCCACTCCAAAACCTGGGTTGAGATACAGCAGGTATGCACACGTTTAGATTTAGTTCTGACGTGTATGCCCCACCATTATGTGGGCCATTCATGGAGGGTAATATATACATATATGTCACCTTTATTCATACTGCTGTACTATTATTACTCTTTCTTGTTTATAGATGGGATCAGCAGCATAAATTACCTGCTGTTTTGAGTACAGGCGCCCTTTGCTGCCCTGCCCCGGGCATAGTTCGATGCACGGTCCCCCGTGTCCTGACCCCCCTGCGTTCTTCCTTCATCCAGAGCAGTGAGCGTCAATCTCTGTTATTTTAAACAAGGATGTATCCATACCAAACTTCATAGACAACAACGGTTAGCATATATGATTTACGGTACAAATAATGATGCCTTTTATTATAACTATTGAATTAATTTTCAATTGTACTGTATATACATGAAATAGAAGATGCTCTTGTTTACTCAACTCTTTTGCTTTGTTCTATGTCCACAAACTACAGACCACAACACCTATCACCACTAGCCCCTGAAGAAGAGGCGCTATATAAACCAATAGCCTCGAAACACGTCGGGCACCCTGGGCCCTCCCACAGGAATCAGGACCCTCACAGTGGTTTATGGTCTTTTGTGATGTTGTTACCTTCTTGTTCTATAGTTTGAGTTGTGTTTGTGTACATCCAAATTGTATATGTATTTTTATCTCTTTGATATTTTGTATTACAACAATAAATATATATTTTTTGATATAAATTTGAAACTTGTGGACTTCACCCTAAAAAGTCCCATAGAGGACTACACACACAATCTATATTGAATAGGGATTGGGTGTTTTGTCTACTAATCAAGTCAGTCCCTGCTACACTCCTAAACTACCCAAGGAACTGGTGAGTCAACTACTATACCTACAGTATGTTAGCTAATATAGCTGATTTACTGTCTAAGTTAGCTAAGGATATTCAACTATTAAAAAGTTCAGTTTAGGTTCCACTTTCATGATTCAGTTATGGGGATCTGGGCGCCATCTAGTGGTCAGTTAGCTAGAATACAGAATTTACCTGAGACATGTTTAAAGGAGCCCATTTCTTGTGAGGTCTCTCCATTGGGTTATCATCTGGCTTTATCAGTAAAGAAAAAAATATGGGAGAATTTTTAGACATTTTATCTTTCTTAACATCTGCAAAAGACTTTATTTGAAAAGAAAGATGAAAAAGGTAGGAGGAGGCCTGTGACTAGGTCGTTTAACAACTGGTTACAGGCTTTCTGTATTTTTTCTGGTATTCTGTGTGAAAAATTTCCAGAAAAAAAGCACAGGTCTTTTTCAACACTTGGATATTATTTTGAAGGCTTTCAAGAATTTTGGTGGTACTGCGTGGTTTAATTATGATTAGGCTTTTCGCCAAAAATTATTTGTACACCCTTCATTGAAATGGGGAGTAAAGGATGTGGGCCTTTGGCTCAATCTTTTTCTCCCTCAAAGATCAAACTATGCCAAGCAGAACCAAAGTTCTCAGCAAGCAACTAATACCATATATAAGAAAGGAATCTGTTTCAACTTTAATGACGGTCAGTGCAAATGGCCCAATTCATGCAGATATCGCCATGAATGTGCCTTTTGCTCAGGAACGCATTCAGTTTCAAAGTGTTTCAAAAAAATGTCCTCATCTAACCAAGGTCAGTCGGGGGCTGTTACAAAAGGCATACACACCGGTGAAATGGCAAGATATGCTCCCTTGGCTCAGAATGTTCCCAGACAAGTCGAGGGCCCAGTTGCTGCTGGAGGGCTTTAGGGACGTTTTTTTATTACCTTCTTTTTCTGGTAAGGGATGTATACTTGTAAAAAACTTGAAATCTGTTTATCAATATTCAAGTATAGTTGCTGAAAAGATTTCCAAAGAAATTTCCGAAGGTAGGATTGCGGGTCCTTTTAGTTCTCCTCCTTTTAATGATTTTAGAATTTCCCCTTTAGGAATTGTTCCTGAAAAAAGAAACAAATTCTTTCAGGTTAATTCATCATCTGTCGTTTCCCAAAGGTCAGTCACTGAATGACCAAATCGATGATAACCTTTCATCAGTCACATATGCTTCCTTTGAGGACACATTACCAAAGCTTAGAATTTTAGGTAAAGGAGCTCTTATGGCTAAGGCTGATATAAAATCTGCATTTCATCTCCTTCCTATTAATCCAGTTTGTTTCAATTCCTTGGGTTTTTTCTTTTAATGATAATTTTTATTTTGATAAATGTTTACCCATGGGTTGCTCGTTGTCATGTTTTTACTTTGAATCTTTTTCCTCTTTTTTAGAATGGGTGGTTAGTACTGAATCTGGTTCAAACTTTTTACTCCATTATTTCGACGATTTTTTATCTTTGGGCCCCGCTAATTCTTTTGGTTGCTCTCTTTTATTAGACACTTTTTTCAAAATTTGTAGCCATTTTGGTATTCCTCTGGCTCTTGAAAAGACGTCTTGGCCCTCGACTTAGCTTGAATTCCTGGGTATTACTATTGACTCAGAATTAATGGAGTTCAGGTTGCCCAAGGAAAAAGTAAATAAACTTAGATCTCTTTTATTAGTTATAATTAGAAAGAAGAAAGTATGTTTAAAGGACATGCAGTCTATGCTTGGTTTATTGGCCTTCGCTTCTAGGGTTATGCCAATTGGGAAGGTATTTTCTAGGAGATTTTACCTTGCCATTTCTGGCTTAAAATCCCCATTCTCACATATAAGGGTTACTCATGATATGAGGGAAGATCTTTTGGTATGGTTGCAATTCTTTACATATTTTAACGGAAAGACTGTATGGCAGGAAGAATTTATTTTGGATAAATAATTTTTTCTGTTCACTCATACTGTCTTGTGGTTTTGCCGCAATTTGGCAATCTCAGTGGTGTGCAGATCATTGGGATCCCAGTTGGCAGAAAAAAGGCTTTTTAAAAAATATAGTTATTTTAGAATTATTTCCAATAATTGTGGCTCTGGAAATATGGGGTCATTATTTTAAAAATAAGCGTATTTTGGTCAGGACTGATAATAAGGGAGTCATGTTTGCAATCAACTGCTTAACATCTAAATCTCCGCCGGTCATTGTCTTGCTATGCCATATGATCTTCAGATGTTTAAGTTTAAATATTTGGTTAAAGGCAATTCATGTGGCAGGTAAGGACAATGATGTGGCGGACTCTCTGTCTCGCTTACAGATGGATCGATTTTTTTCAGCTGTTTCCGGATGCGGATCCAACAGGGCTGCGGTGTCCACCCATTTTATGGGATCTGATTTGAAGCCCATATCTGAATATATTAAGAATTTGGTCGCACCTTCGACCTGGGCTGGATATCAATCGGCCTGGTTGCTGTGGCTTTTATTTTTGAATTCAATCCGAGAACCTGCTGGTTCTTTTTCTGAAAATTGATATTGCTCTTTTTAGTCATTGTTTAAAAAAAAATATTCTTGGTCTTATGTGCAAAGGACCTTATCCGGTGTTTCTTTTTTCCTTAAGCTTAGCAACTTACCATCTTGTTTACATTTCTTTTCAGTTCGTCAAGCATTAAAGGGTTATAAGAAGAAAAACTTTAATAAAGATCAGCGTTCACCTATTACCCCATTTATTTTGGAAAAACTTTGTTCAGTCACTGAACAAGTTTGTTTTTCTGTGTTTGAGGCTGTTCTTTTTCGTGCAGTTTTCTCATTAACATTTTTTGCAGCTCTTAGGGTGTCAGAGCTGAATTTCATTCAGGCTTCTGATGTTATTATTTCCGACACTGGTTAAAATCTTTCTGCATCGGTCGAAGACTGATCAGTTGGGTTTAGGTAATTGGGTCAATATATTTGCTTGTAGTAGCTCTCCTATTTGAAAAATAATTTTGAATAACCAAAATAGTAGCGCTTAGTGTCTTACAACACAAATCTAAATATAAACCATATACACTCCGTGAAATAGTGCATAAATGCGAATGTTCATGAATATACACCCTGTAAAAAAATGTGCATACAATTAACTCATCAAGTGTCCATAACGTTCATGACAGTGAATTTAAAACAATTGCTAGAAAGTGTTTAACTGAAAATGAGTCCTTAAAAAAGTGTGCTCAGTGATTCCACTCCCAAAGACTTGCACTCACCACAAGAATATGCCTCGCACTCTCATGCTTGGCTAATCAGCTTGATTACCCCCCAGGGTATCACAAACGATTCCAAAATGATGAAATAAGGTCAGTCAAGTCTCTCACATGAAAAAACAAATGCTTCCAATAGTGAAGTATATCAAAACTTTTAATTAAAATATCACAGCACAAGTGACCATCAATGGTTACACTCACAATTAGACAGATCAAATTGGGCACTTCAAAGCAAACATTTCCAAACGCCAGGCAAGTTTGTAGTAGGCTGCCGCGATGTATTGCGGTCTCGGCGGACCATGTAAGTCTCACCCTCCTTCACGTACGCTTGCCTCTCCACTGCAATCGAATCACCGCAGACTCCCGCCCAAACACCAAACTGTATATTCGACGAGTGGTCGAAAGATCCGAACGCTGCACACCAGGTGACTGTCGTGTAGCTCCTCCCAGTGAAATTTTTTTTTCACTTTTTATTTTTTAAGTAGCAGCTGTGACAGCAGGAAGGTAAAGTCACCTGGTTGCATCCAGGGGGGTAGATATATTTCGCCCAGATTCAGGCTTTACGCCGACTTATACAACTAGGTGGAGAGTTGTATAAGGCTAGTGGGCTCATGGATGACTCATACCTCTAGGGAGAGTGTGGGGCGTCGTGCAGACAGAGATGAGGAGACCAGCTGAACCTTGTCAGCTCATTTAGGCCTCTATAAGAACTCCCAGCTTCATTAGATGTTAGCTCATGCCTGGAACCAGACCTGTGTGGACTGTCTAGGGAGAGTGAACCCCTGTGCGGTGAGGCAAAGCCTGTGTGGCTATTTGTTTGGACTTTTACTAAACCAGGGACTTAGGGACTAGGACAGCACTAGGCTGATCCCAGTTGTTAGTTAGGAAACCTGTATGTTTAGTCAGAGGTCAACTTGACCAGGATTTATTTTGGTTATGTTTCTTTTGCTTTGCTGTGTTTTGTCACTGTAAATAGAAAATAAACCGCACCTTTTTTTGATTTTGAAAACCACAACCTCCGTTTGCTGGGCCTGTTTTGTGTGGGGAGCCCATCCCGGGGGTCACACACACCCGCTGCCGAGCTAACCCCCTCACAGTTGGTGAAGAATGCGGGCAGTTTTTTTTAAGCCAGCATGGAGGAGATACTGAAGCAGCTGGCTCTAGCAAATGCCAATCAACAGCAGACAAATGCAGGTTTGCAAAGGAGCCTTGCAGCCCAGCAGCAGACAAACGCAACTTTGCAACAGAGTCTGGAGGCTCAGCAACGAGCCCAGCAGCAATCTGAGGCCCGCTTCATAGACCTGTTGCAGAAGCAAGAGCAGAGACTACAACAACAGATGGAAGCAGTAATGCAGCAACGTCCGCAGACCAGTGAGGAAAGCCGTCCCACTAATACCGCGTCCTTTGGGGTGAGTCGTTTATTGACAAAAATGACTGGAGAGGATGATCCAGAGGTATTTTTGACCACATTTGAAAGGACCGCTGAAAGAGAAAAGTGGCCTGAGGAGCAGTGGGCTGGACTGGTGGCTCCTCTGTTAACTGGTGAATCGCAGAAAGCTTACTATGACCTAGAGCCTAACCAAGCAAAAGACTATGTGATGCTAAAAGCTGAAATATTGGCAAGGCTGGGTGTCACCCAGGCTGTCCGGGCTCAGCGTGTGCATAACTGGACTTTCCAGCTTGGAAAACCCCCCAGGTCTCAAATGTATGATCTCATTCACCTGAGCAGAAAGTGGCTACAGCCAGAGACTTTGTCCGCACCAAAGATTGTGGAACGTGTTGTAATGGATCGGTTTTTGAGAGCTCTTCCTACTGCCATCCAAAAGTGGGTAAGCCATGGAGACCCAGAGACGGCCGATGGTCTTGTGGATCGTGTGGAGAAATACTTGGCTACAGAGAACCTGACGGCCTCTTCCAGAGACACTCGGACTTTCCACCCTAAGACCAGACCATCCCCAGGGGCGGATAAGAGGATTCCAAGGGGTGAGAGTGGAGAGAGTGAGAGGGTGGGAGCTCTACCCCAAGTTTGGCGAGAACAGCCTGGGAAATCAGCGGCTCAAGAGGCGGCAAGAAGGATCGTTTGCTACCGCTGCCGGCAAGCGGGACATATTGCAGCCAATTGCCCGGTTGTGGAGGAACCCATGCAGTGTGACTTTCTGACGGGCAGACGTCAGTCGCTGTGTGCGACAGTCGCATGCACTGCCATTCGAGGAACTGAGAAACATTTATGCAAAATGTGTGTTAATGGTAGAAATGTTGTGGTATTGCTGGATTCAGGTAGCCTTGTGACCCTGATAAAGGCTGAGTTAGTTAAAACAGAGGTCTCTGGGAATAGCAAGGTAGCTGTTATTTGTGTGCATGGGGACACCCGAGAGTATCCAGTGACTACAGTGTGTTTCGAGACCCCCAAAGGTACCCTCTCTCATCCAGTGGGCTTAGTATCTCAGTTACCGCATGACGCCATTGTGGGAAGGGATTTTCCGAAGTTCTGGGAACTGTGGGATGATCCTGAGCCCCTCACTGGTGCCCCTATGTACCAGGAATGTGATAGCCAGAACTCCCCTGAGAGTGGTGAGGACTCTCCGGAATTTCCCTTATCAGTATTGGCAGGGGAGACTCAAGAAACTGGAGAGGAGCCCACCTCCTCAGACGAAAACCTACCGTCTGTGGAGTTTTCTGATCTTGAGGTTCACAGGGAAAACTTTGCCACAGAACAGTTGAAAGACCCCGCCCTAATAAAGGCACGGGAAAACGTAGTGAAAATAGATGGTGAGTTAGTGAACCCAGATAATACCTGCACTTACCCATACTTCAGCGTAGAGAAGGACCTACTGTATCGGGTGGCAAAAAGGGCAGAAGAAACCGTTGAGCAGCTTGTGGTGCCCAAACCTTACAGGAAGTTGGTGTTGGAGTTGGCCCATGGGCACATTCTTGGAGGTCATCTGGGGACAGAGAAAACCCGAGAGAGGGTATTACAGAGATTCTATTGGCCGGGGGTGATGAAGGACGTAGAAAATTATTGTTCCTCCTGCCCTGTGTGTCAGAGGTTGGCCCCGATGCCACATTTCCGTAGCCCGCTGGTCCCTCTACCCATCATTGAGGTCCCGTTTGAGAGGATCGCCATGGATTTGGTAGGTCCTATAATCAAGTCCGCTAGGGGGCACCAGTACATATTAGTTATAATGGACTATGCCACCCGTTATCCAGAAGCGATCCCTCTCCGAAATACCTCGGCCAAAACCATAGCCAAAGAGCTATCTCTTGTTTTTAGCCGGGTGGGTATTTGTAAAGAACTGCTTACGGACCAAGGTACACCCTTTATGTCCCGGGTTATGAAAGAGCTGTGTAAATTGTTCAAAGTGACGCAATTGCGTACGTCTGTGTATCACCCCCAAACCGATGGGCTGGTTGAAAGATTCAACAAAACCCTAAAACAAATGTTGAAGAAAGTGGTGGATAGAGATGGAAAGGATTGGGACTGTTTACTTCCTTATTTGATGTTTGCTATTAGGGAGGTGCCCCAATCCTCTACGGGATTCTCCCCCTTTGAGTTACTGTATGGGAGACACCCAAGAGGGCTGTTGGATATTGCCAAGGAAACTTGGGAAAGTGAGAGTTCTCCCCACAGGAGTGTGATTGAGCATGTCGCCCTGATGCAAGATCGAATTGCACAGGTAATGCCCATCGTGAAGGAACATTTGGCCCAAGCGCAGTTGGCACAGCAGAGAGTGTACAACCGTGGAGCCAAGACCCGTACCTTTTCCCCGGGGGATAGGATATTGGTACTTGTCCCTACGGTTGAAAGTAAATTCCTTGCCAAATGGCAAGGCCCCTACGAGATAATGGAAAAAGTGAGCGAAGTGAATTACAAGGTCAGACAACCAGGAAGGCGAAAGCCCGAACAGATCTATCACGTTAATCTGTTGAAAGCCTGGAGGGATAGAGAGTCCCTAGTCGCAGACACTTGGTCACCAGCTCAAACTGGTTGCGGGATTCCTGAGGTTGGAATAGCAGCCACCTTGTCACAACCCCAACAACAGGAGGTTAAGGAGTTTGTGCTTCGCAACAAGGAGGTATTCTCTGAGCTGCCGGGACAAACATCTGGGGTAGAGCATGACATCATTACCCCGCCCGGTGAAAGGGTGAAGTTAAAACCCTATCGGATCCCAGAGGCTCGACGGGAGGCAATACGGGAGGAAGTACAGAAAATGCTGAACTTAGGGGTGATAGAGGAGTCCCAAAGTGATTGGTCTAGTCCCATCGTGTTGGTGCCTAAACCGGATGGGAGCTGGCGATTTTGTAACGATTTTCGTCAGTTGAACAAAGTTACAAAATTTGACACCTACCCCATGCCACGTATAGATGAGTTGATCGACCGGCTGGGAACAGCCCGATACATGACGACTCTTGACCTCACAAAAGGGTATTGGCAAATCCCCCTGGCCAAGTCGGCCAAAGAGAAAACCGCATTTGTAACCCCAGACGGGGCGTTCCAATATAAAAGAATGCCGTTCGGGTTACAGAATGCGCCGGCCACATTCCAGCGGAAAATGGACCAGATGCTGAGGCCCCATCGGAAGTATGCTGCGGCTTACCTGGATGACGTAATTGTCCATAGCACAGATTGGGCCTCACATCTGCCAAAAGTGCAAGCAGTCCTGGACTCTGTTCGGGAAGCGGGGTTTACGGCTAACCCCAAGAAGTGTACCATTGGGCAGGAGGAGGCCAAATATCTTGGGTACACCATTGGGAGGGGAGTAATAAAACCCCAACTCAACAAAGTCGAGGCCATCCAGAGTTGGCCACGTCCCAACAGCAAGAAGCAGGTACGAGCCTTTCTGGGAATCGCTGGGTATTATCGGCGATTCATTCCCCACTTTGCTTCTAAGGCTGTGCCCCTAACCAACCTGACGAAGGGGAAAGGGTCGGTCATGATTAAATGGACCCCCGAGGCTGAGGCAGCATTCCAATTCTTGAAACAAGCCTTATGTAGCCAGCCAGTGTTGTACTCACCCGACTTCTCTAAAGACTTTGTCGTACAAAGTGATGCGTCAGATGTGGGGTTAGGAGCAGTATTGTCCCAGGTCTGGAACGGGGAAGAGCACCCAGTCATTTACCTCAGCAGGAAGTTGAAGTCCCATGAGGTAAATTACGCCACCGTTGAAAAGGAGTGTTTAGCGGTGAAGTGGGCTCTAGATTCCCTTCGGTACTACCTGCTAGGTAGGCACTTTGACATGGTTACGGATCACGCTCCGTTAAAGTGGATGGCTCAAAACAAGGAAACAAATAGAAGAGTGAATAGGTGGTTCCTGGCCCTCCAGGAATTCAACTTCACAGTAAAGCATCGCCCTGGCGTTCAAATGGGGAATGTGGATGCTTTGTCTCGAGTACATGAATGCCTGATTGCTGGTGTTCCAACCCCGAGGTTAAAACAAGAGGGGGGGGTATGTGACAGCAGGAAGGTAAAGTCACCTGGTTGCATCCAGGGGGGTAGATATATTTCGCCCAGATTCAGGCTTTACGCCGACTTATACAACTAGGTGGAGAGTTGTATAAGGCTAGTAGGCTCATGGATGACTCATACCTCTAGGGAGAGTGTGGGGCGTCGTGCAGACAGAGATGAGGAGACCAGCTGAACCTTGTCAGCTCATTTAGGCCTCTATAAGAACTCCCAGCTTCATTAGATGTTAGCTCATGCCTGGAACCAGACCTGTGTGGACTGTCTAGGGAGAGTGAACCCCTGTGCGGTGAGGCAAAGCCTGTGTGGCTATTTGTTTGGACTTTTACTAAACCAGGGACTTAGGGACTAGGACAGCACTAGGCTGATCCCAGTTGTTAGTTAGGAAACCTGTATGTTTAGTCAGAGGTCAACTTGACCAGGATTTATTTTGGTTATGTTTCTTTTGCTTTGCTGTGTTTTGTCACTGTAAATAGAAAATAAACCGCACCTTTTTTTGATTTTGAAAACCACAACCTCCGTTTGCTGGGCCTGTTTTGTGTGGGGAGCCCATCCCGGGGGTCACACACACCCGCTGCCGAGCTAACCCCCTCACACAGCTGATAGGGTAATTCAGTCTGAATTTATCAGACGTTACTCCAAGGCACAGTGGAGTGTGTTAAGGAAAGGAGGAGGTTTATTCTTTAGTACACTGTTATTTTATTAGCTCTCCTATTTGCCCTGTGAAATTATTGAGTCAGTATTTTCATATTAGACCTTTAGCATTTAATACGTTTTTTATACACAAGTCTGGTTCTCCTTTAACAAAGTATCAATTCAATTGTGTCTTTAACCACTTCGCGCCCGGGCAATGCTGAAAAGACGCCTGCATTGCGGCGCTCAATTGCTGGGAGGGCGTCCATGGTCGTTCTCCTGTTTCCTCCCCCCCGCTAGCCCCCGCGAGCGTGCATCGGGGACAATCTGTGTTAGCCGTGTCCCTTGGACACAGCCAATCACAGATTGTGCTGAATGTCCAATCACAGAGGCCATTCAGCACTCGATCTCACTGTCCAATGAGAGATGATCTCAAATGTAAACATATGAGATCATCTCTCATTGCCGGCTCTCCCTCCTTACACAGAGAGCGCGTGTGAGGAGGGAGAGAGATCTGTGCTGTTACTAAAAGTGAGTGTTAAAAAAAAACACATTAAGTCAAAAACACAGTGCCCACAATCCCTGCCAGTGCCATCTGCTGCCAGTGCCATCTGCCATCAGTGCCACCTGTCAGTGCCATCTGCAATCAGTGCAACCTATCAGTGCCACCTGTCAGTGCCATCTCATCAGTGCCACCTGTCAGTGCCATCTCATCAGTGCCACCTGTCAGTGCCACGTGCCATCTTTTATTAGCGTCTCTAGTGCCACGTATCAGTGTCACGTATTAGTGCCATCTGTCAGTGTCACGTGTCATCAGTGCCTTCTGTCATCGCCAACAATGGCTAAAAGAGTATTTTCAGCCGAGGAGGCGTACAATATTCTTGCGGCCGACGGGAGCAACGGGGAGCTCTCTGATTCGGATTCCTCCGCAAATTCAGATTATGAGTCTTACGTTGACTACGAGCCTGTCCTAAGCAGTGGATATATGACAGCCAAGGAGGAGGAGGAAGAGGAGGAGGGCCCGCCCGCCAGACGAAGGCATTCTGCTGAGGAGGCAGTGCCATCCACCAGCACCGCAGTGCCATCCACCACCACTGCAGTGCCATCCACCAGCACCGCAATACCTCGGCAAGCAAGGCCACGTACCAGTGGGGTGTCACCTCAGTCCCAAAGGGTTAGGTCCCATGCCAGCCTTCCCTATTCCCTTCAGTACCCCTTGTGGCTTCCTCCTAATTCAGGAGAAGCCAACATTCCCCCTTTCACTGCCCAGCCAGGAGTCCAGGTGGATACAGAAAGCTTTTCCCCGATTGATTTTTTCAATTAAATTTTTACTGAGGACATGCTGGCATCAATTGTGGCCCAGTGCAACCTATATGCCCAACAGTTCATAACAAGCAACCCAACGTCCTATTATGCCAGTCCCTACGAGTGGAGAGCCCTTACAGTGGAGGAGTTTAGAATTTTTTTGGGCCTCACATTCTGCATGGGACTAAACGGAAAAAATCAGATGCGTTCCTATTGGTCAACCCGCCCCATCTACCACATGCCCATCTTTTCCTCAGTAATGCCCAGGACCCGATATCTCATGATTATGAGATTTCTACACTACAATGACAATACCCAGTGCCCTCTCCGAAATGACCCAAATTTTGATAAGCTTTATAAAATTTGGCCGCTACTAAATATTTTTTCTGAAATCTTCCTCCAGCTGTTTACCCCAGACCAACACATATGCGTGGATGAGTCCCTTATAACATTTTCTGGCAGGCTGGGCATAAAACAATTTATACCCAGCAAAAGGGCCCGCTATGGGGTAAAGCTGTATAAATTGTGCGACCGAGCCACAGGGTATGTGTATGCCTTCATTGTATATGAAGGGAAGGACACCCAACTGCACCCCCCTAATTGCCCAGACTACATTGGAACCAGTGGGAAAGTAGTTTGTGAACTCATAAACCCACTCCTGGAGAAAGGCTACCACTTGTATGTGGACAATTTTTATACAAGTTTGCCCCTGTTCCGAAACCTTCACAGAATGAACACTCCAGCATGCGGCACCGTACGGACGAACCGGAAGGGCTTTCCTCAAAGCCTGGTCAACAAAAAATTGAGAAGAGGGGAGACGGCGAGTTTACGCAATGAGGAAATTCTGGCTGTGAAGTGGAGGGACAGAAGGGATGTCTACGTACTTTCTTCCATCCACAACAATGAATTCGTTGAGATCACCAGGAGGAATGGCCGGATCCAAAAACCCACATGCATCCACGAATACAATAAGTTCATGGGGGGTGTCGACTTCAACGACCAGATGCTCGAACCCTATCTTTCCACAAGAAGAACATACCAGTGGTATAAAAAAGTTTCATTTATTTGTTTAATTTGGCCATGTACAACTCCTATGTAATCTATCGGAAATCCACTGAAAGACCCAAATCCTTCCTTTTCTTCCAGGAGGAAATCACCACTGCCCTTTTATACCCAAACGGCCCACCAGTAAACATTAGATCTGATGTGATTAGCCGACTCTCCGAGCACCACTTCCCAGATAAAATCCCTTCCAGACCAACAGGCCAAAAACGCCAGAAAAAATGCTGAGTGTGCACCAAAAGAGGAGAGAGAAGAGACACCATTTATTATTGTGCCCAATGTCCTTCAGAACCAGGCCTCTGCGTAGCTGACTGCTTCCGCCGTTACCATACCAAAATAAATTATTAGTTCACTTTCTGCTATTTACCTTCACACCCCTTATGCCTCTGCTTTCTCTGTAACTGACCCTGGCTTGTTATTCGACCACGCTTCTGCCTAACAATTCTGTTTATACCTCTGCCTGATCTGGAACTGACCCTGGACTGTTATTCGATCACGATTCTGTTTAAACCTCTGCCTGAACTGGAACTGACCCTGGACTGTTATTTGACCATGCTTCTGCCTACCGATTCTGTACATACCTCTGTCTGATCTGGAACTGACCTTGGACTGTTTGACCATGCTTTTTGCCTGCCTCTTGGACTGATGTTGTACCCTGCCAGTGGACTAGTGGTATTCATAACTCAGGGGTGAGGGGCTCCAGAATTGTTTTTCTGGATGAAGAAAACAATTGTTTTTGTTTTTCTCATTCCTAGATTAGGGTCTGGAGACTCGGAGGCTTCAAAGAGATTTGGGTGGGAGAAGCCTCTACCCCTAGCCCCATTCAGTCCTGAACGAAGCCCTACATCTGCCTGCTGCCTGTAGGACCTATGCCATCATGCCTCTGCCTGTCGCATGAACTGACCACACCACATGGACCTGCCTACTACCAGGACCAATATTTTGGCACTGCTGACAATCTCTGCCTGCACTGACCCTGGACTGTATATGGACAGTATCCCTGCCTGCTGCCTGTTCTGACTATGGACAGTATTCCTGCCTATTGCCTGGACAATTGCATTCGCTTTTGCTGACCAAGTACCTGACTGTTGCCTGGACCAGTGCTATCCTCCTGTGGACAACTGCGCTACTAAAACCACAGGTAATCTTTTGTTTACACTTTGCTTAGCAGAATGTATTTTGGGGTGTAATTCTTGGTATGTGCATGCTATGCGTCCCTAGAACACCTGATGATGTTCCTTGCATGTTGGGCCTTTGTATGTGGCCAGGTTGTATAAAAGTCTCACACATTTGGTATCGCCATACTCAGGAGGAGTAGCAATGTATTTTGGGGTGTCATTTTTGCTATGTACATGCTATGTTTTGGCAATATCTTATAAATGGACAACTTTGCGTAAAAAAAATGCGTTTTAATTTTTTTCCCACATTTTCCAAAAACTTCAGGAAAAAAATGAACTGTTCAAAAGACTCATTATGCCTCATAGATTATACGTTGGGGTGTTAGCTTTCCAAAATGGGGTCACTTTGTGGGCATTTCCATTGTTCTGGTGCTCCAGGGCCTTCAAAAATGTAATAGGTGGTTGAGAAATGAGATGTGTAATTTATGCTCCTAGAATGCCTAAAGGTGCCATTTCAATATTGGGCCTCTGTATGTGGGCAGGCTGTATAAAAGTCTCACACATTTGGTATTGCCATGCTCAGGAGGAGTAGCAGAATGTATTTTGGGGTGTCATTTGTGGTATACACATGCCATGTGAGAGAAATAACCTATTACAATGACAATTTTGTGGAAAAAATAAAAATAAATCTTCATTTTGCAAAGAATTGTGGGAAAAAATTACAACATCAAAAACCTCACCATGCATCTTACTAAATACATTGGAATGTCTACTTTCCAAAAAGGTCATTTGGGGGGTATTTGTACTTTCCTGGCTTGTTCGGGTCGTAAGAAATGAGATAGGCCACCAGTACATTAGGTGTGATCAATTGTTTATGATCCGCACCACAGCTTGTAGACTTTCACAAAGACCAAATAATATCCACTTATTTGGGTTATTTTTACCAAAGATATGTAGCAGTATAAATTGTGGCCAAAATTTATGAAGAAAAATTAAGAATTTTCTACATTTTATCACATAAACTAAAAAAAAATAGTTTTTTTTCCAAAATTTTCGTATTTTTTAATTTATAGCGCAAAAAATAAAAAACCCAGAGGTGATCAAACCCCACCAAAATAAAGCTCTATTTGTATGAAAAAAATGACAAAAAAAACATTTGAGTACAGTATTACATGACTGAGTAATTGTCATTCAAAGTGTGAGAGCGCTGAAAGCTGAAAATTGGTCCGGGCACGAAGGGGGTTTAGTGCCCAGTTGTCAAGTGGTTAAAAGATGCCTAGAAAGTTTAAATTTAAAGACATCTCATCTTACATCACATTCGTTCAGAATTGGGGCAGCCACTAAAACATCTAGTGGGGAAAGGGAGTTACCGCTGCAGGTGAGTAGATTCTGTTAATCACTTGAATTTTCAGGAAACCGTGGGTGCCGGCGATGCACAAGGCAGGCAAACAATTGGTGAATGAAAATAGACAGCCGCACTCCGAAAAACTATACTTGCTTTGCTGTGACCTGTAGTGCACTTGTCTGTTTTACAATAAAAGGCAACCGTAAAAGGTTTTTTGGAGTGCGGCTGTCCATTTTCATTCAATGAAGCATCTAGGTTAGGTCTAGATACTGATTTAATTTAAAAAGTTGGTAGGTGGAAATCTAATAGTTACCTTCTATATATTCGTCCTAACCAATCTTTTTGATTCGTTTCAGGTGAATGCAGAACAATTTGGATTTTTGGACATTCATTCGTTTTCTGGGCACATCGGAGAGCTACAGAAAGAGTATATTTTAGTAATTTAGGTTTTGATTTGACATGGTTTAGAATTATTTGGTTTGGTAGAAGGGGTATGGTATGGGCTAGCTTAATGTTTGAAATTGGTAGGCTTCTTCAAAAGTTTCCGCCACCTGATGTATTGATTATACATCTGGAGGGGATTGACCTAGGGAAGCAAAAAAACATTAGACATTATTTTTAAAATTAGAGATGACCTAATAAGGATTCAGTTATCCTTTCCACACACTGTTATCATTTTTTCTGAAATGGTGCACAGGCTGAAATGGCTTTCTCAGCCTGCCATGCGTCCTTTTGAGAAAATTAGGCGTCGAATAAATAGGGCAGTTGCCAAGTTATTGTCAGTCTCAGGTATACTCTCCTTCAGGCATACGGAATTGGAAGGATTTATAAAAGGTTTATACAGAGAAGATGGGGTTCATTTGTCTGACATAGGTTTGGACATTTTTAATGCAGATATGGGCACTTGTGTTGAAATGGCCACGGTTCGGGGGGGTTGGTGACAGGTGGTTATATCCACCTGTCTTCTGGATAGTTATGAAGTATGAATATGTTATATGCTGCCTTAGCCGTAGTGGCTAGGTTGTTTTAAAGTTTATGGAGTTGGTTTTGTTATGATGAATAAAATATTGTCTTAAAACCAATAATAAAGCAGCTGCGGCCATATTTATTCCAATACTTGCCTGATTTATTTAATTTGAGTTAAATTAGTTGGTAAGGGTTCCTGCCTGCTGTCCCATGACACTGACTGGGTAAGGGTTAACATCTAGGGCGATCAAGGGGTTAAATGTGTGCCTAACAATGTTTACTGTGTGCTATTTTTACTAAGCAATGTGACAGTTTTTACTCCCTGGAGTGGTTAAAGCAACCCTGTCATCAGGTGTTAAATGCTTCAGGGTATATGCTATACGACACTACCAGGTTTGTCTGGTAGTGGGCTGTTGTTTCTCCTGCCAACCCTTACATCACCACTCTGTCCAAGAAAATACCCAGTGTGACAGCAGCTGCCACCAATATGTGAGAAATGGCAGGCCTGATCTCACTATGCTGCAATCAGTATGCGTCAATGAAACTTTCAGGCCCCGTTCACACCTATGCGAATTGGTTGCGGCTTACGCCGCATCCAATTCGCATAACATTATAAAATACATTGATTCCAATGAGGCTGGTTCACATATGTGCGATGCATTCGCACTGCGCATTGCCGAAAAAACGTGTGCGTTCTCTAGGCATTGCGGTGCGGCTCAGGTGCAAATTCAGGCCCATTATGTTCTATGGGCACGCATCTGATTCGCATATGTGTTGCGTTCTGAACAGGGACCTTGAGGGGGAACTCCAGTCCCGGGGAATGATGGGACTGTGACGTCATATGGGGGCGGGGTCACTGGTTGGCATCACCCGGTGACCACGCCTATGCCTATAAAAGTGAATGCGCTCCGCTCATACGGCATTACAGCCGGAGACAGCGACGAGTCAACATCTCCAGGAGAGAAGAGGGAAGAAGGCGACGAAGAAGACCGGGCCCCCGCTAGCAAAAGAGCTGGAGGAAGATAGCGGAGGCCCGGCAGAAGGAAGAAAGAACCGGAGAGCGAGAGAAGAACCGGAGAGCGCGGAGACGACACCGAAGACCCCCGAAGTTGGAAGAGACCCCCCGAAGTTGGAAGAAGACCCCCGAAGTCGGAAGAAGACCCCCGGAGCTGACTAATAAATGACTTAAAAAACCTGTGTAGTGTTTTTATTGCCATTTTTTTTCCACCAGGTGAATGGGTAGGGGTACGATGTACCCCATACACATTCACATAGGGTGGGGGGCCGGGATCTGGGGGCTCCCTTATTAATGGGGGCTCCTGGATTCCGATAAGCCCCGCGCCCGCATACCCCGACAACCAATGGCCAGGGTTGTCGGGAAGAGGCCCTGTCCTCATCAACATGGGGGCAGGGTGCTTTGGGGTGGGGGGGCCGCAGTGCTCCCCCTGCCCCAAAGCACCCGTCCCCCCATGTTGAGGGCATGCGGCCTGGTACAGTTCAGGAGGGAGGGGGAGCCGCTCTCTCGTCCCCCCTCTTTTCCTGCGGCCTGCCAGGTTGCGTGCTCGGATAAGGGTCTGCTATGGACTTTGGGGGGGACCCCCACGCCGTTTTTTTTCGGCGTAGGGGTTCCCGTTAAAGTCCATACCAGACCTAAGGGCCTGATATGCTCCTAGAGGGGAACCCATGCCGTTTTTTTATTTAAAATTTGGCGTGGAGTTCCCCCTCATGATAACAGCGGCGAGACTTCCCAGGTCGGCAAGTCCGCAGCTAAAAACGCAATGGAACCGCTGAACAACTGATTGCGAACTTGGCAAAGACTCCAAGCTCAAAAACGCAATGCATAGGTGTGAACCTAGCCTCAGTCTCACCCTGCACAAAGATATTTCAGCCCTTGGGACCACAATTTACTTAGCATCAGACTGAGAGTGATCAATATTAAGGTAGGTTAACTGCGCAGTTATCCTGTTGTACATCACAACAGCTGCCAACACGTGTTTTATCGGTAACAAAAATCACCCACAATATCTGCAATAACATGGGATCCGCCCACATGCCTGGACCAGTAAGCAGCTAAGAGCCTGAGCCTTGAGGCGAATATACTTGAATGGGGATAGGGAAATTTATGAGATGCCCAGATGATTAGGAATAATTGAGGGACTTGAGACTATATACAACTCTAGTATATACACCTCCTCTGTTCTCTCCAGTACATCACTTAATTGCAGACTATCTCTCCTCAACACCTCCAGCACATCACTTGCTTGTACTTTCCGAACCAGCTAGCACTATATTTCAGGCCTGACACTGACTCAGCCAGGCCTAAGATGAATGCCCTTTACAGGCAGTGACAGCAGGTCCCTTTGGTGTAGAAAAATATGTAGTTAGTCCTAGTGCTAGCTGTACACGTGGCTACTGCGCCCAGTACCACATCTTCAGGCCCTGCCAGCCCCCCCCCCCCCCTGATTAGTCTGACATGATCCCCCCCCCCCCCCCCAGTAAAGCAATGTTGCTTTGGGTCCAGCACATTGTTTTTTTTAAGTGATCAACGGACATTTTTTTCAGGAGTGATTCCATTAACTTGACTACAGCCGTTGTTAAACTGTTAGCTACTTCTTGAAAAATGTTAGTCAACTATTTGGGACACTGGAGGTGGATTTCGTCATCTCCCATCAAAGCCAAACTTCTCAGGTTCTGCAGCAGATTTCCTTGTTACAAAATTATGGACTCAGATGTTCTGTCTTGTCAGTTAAACTTTAAGGGGGCATATGCCTTTCTGCCAATTCCCTTCATTTATGGAATTCTGAAGAGGCTGAGGGAGGAGAAGGTAGTTGGTTTAGCAGTGATCGCTTACTGGCTGAAATATCCCTGATCTTCTCTATTACTTCAACTGTACTTCATCGGTCATTCACTTGTGTGCCTCCCACCTTTCCCTGAGGGCATGGATTTTGAAGGTGCAGGCTGATTTACATAGGATTTTCTTTGAGAGCAAATAACAACTTGTTAAGTTCCAGAAATCCAATTTAGGGAGTTTGCATTCAAAACAGGTTTTACCACATCAACTCCACAGGCTGGCAATGTGCTGGATTTTCTACAAAAAGGCCTAGATTTGGGACTAGACTTAGTTGTAGTACCTTAAAATCCAAGTGTAAGCACTCATCCTCAGCCATCAGCCTTTAAAAAGAGTGGGCTTTAAACAATTTAGTGGCACAATTTTTTAAGGTGGTCCTTTGCCTCAGGCCTCAGTAGAACCAATTCTTGCCCATGTGGTCCTTACATTAGTTCTTGACTTCATTACCTCAGACAGGGCCGCTGATAGGCAGTATAACTGGCCCAGTTGTACCGGGCCCGGCCAGCAGGGGGGCCCGGCAACCTGAACAGATAAGTAGTTAAATGTAAAAAAAAAACACCGTCCAGCACCAATCCCCCCCCCTCCCCCCCGTTTTACATTTTACGTTTTTTTTTTTTAATTGCTATGTGCATTCTTATGTGGCGGTCGCGGCAGGGGAGGGACTATTTCTCGTTTTTCGGGCGCGGAAGAATACCTCATCCGTGCCCGCTCCTCATGCCATGCTGGCTCAAGTCCCGGCCAGCGCGTCCTCTGTAGTGCCGTCACCTCCTGGCGCCGCAGAGTGATTCTGATTCCTCTCTCTCCGTGTGAAGAAATAGCAGTGGGGCGACTCAAGGGGAGCAGCGGCGGCAGAGGATATCGGCAGAGGCAGAGGCATCCCACGATCATCTACTGGAATAGTTTGTGGATCCTCAAGTCCAGGCAGCAGCAGGATCAGGAATAAGTGACTCCTTGGGCCCAGCCAACAATTACACAGGTCAGGTGTGTGCTTGCTTGGGGGGGGGCTTCAAGATCTACTACCACTGCAGCAGCAGCAGCATCTATACATTGTGGCATGGGTGGCTCTGTCTGCCCATAACGCATGTGCTGCCTGCAGAGACAGTACCACCCATGCTGCCAAATCGTCAATGCCGTAATGTGCTTCAGACAGTGCCACCCATGACGCTAATGCCATAACGCATGTGCTGCCTGCTGTGTGGCACTGTCTGCAGCACAATATGGCATTGGCGGCATTGGGTGGCACTGTCTGCAGCACAATATGGCATTGGCGGCATTGGGCGGCACTGTCGGCAGGCAGTACATGCGTTATGGCATTAGCGTCATGGGTGGCACTGTCTGCAGCACAATATGGCATTGGCGGCATGGGTGCCACTGTCTGGAGGTAGCACATGCGTTATGACCCATAACGCATGTGCTGCCTGCAGAGACAGTTCCACCCATGCCGCCAATGCCACAATGTGCTGCAGAGACAGTTTCATGGTGGGGTCTGGGGAGGGGCCAGGGGTAGGGCTGAAGGCGGGACCATGGGTGGAGCTGAAGGGGCCCTGTCAGGTAGGCTGTATGGGGCCCCATGATTTCTATCAGCTGCCCTGACCTCAGAACAGTTTAAAAAGGACCATTCTTCTTCATTTTGTCATTTATTGATCAAAGCAGCCTTCCTGTTGGCAGTAACTTTGGCAGGAGTGGGTGAATTTTTTTTATTGAGGCCACATCATCCTCTAGTACTTCTGACCCCTTGTTTGTTGTGTCCTGGCGCAGGAACAAAGTGAAGCTGGCCTCAGATTGGCTCATTGCGGCCTGGATACTCAAGTTTAATTTTCTGGCATATAGGGTAAAGGAATTACCATGTCCTGAGGGAGTAACAATACACTCCAAAATAAGTCTTTCTACCTCATGGTTAGCTGCCTGCAGGGTTTCTCTAGAAGTGTTGGGAGTGGGAGTCCACTTATATACTGCCATAAAGATTCTCAGAAAAGTATACATTTTGATATTTGACATCAATTTTATGGTTTTCTTTATATTACTCAATCCAACACACAGTACATGGCACTGTTGTTTACTGCTATGCCCACAAGAGGGCAGTTTCATACAATTTTTTATTTTTGTACTAATAGCCACATAGACTTACACAAAAACTACGTTGCTGGCACACCTTTTAAAACATCACAGTGGTATAACAACTATTATACAAGCAGGTCCATTATTATGTCAAAATCCATATTGTAGTTTTCAGTTCTATATGGTACTAATCAGTGGCGTCACTAGGGTTGGTGTCACCCGGTGCAAAAAAAAATGGTGTCACCCCCCAACAACTATAGTCCCCCCTCAGTACAGACCCCCCTCCACTAACTACAGACCCCCCTCCCACAGTATAGATCCCCTCCCTCAGTACAAACCCGCTCCACTAAGTACAGACTCCCCGCCATCAATATAGACCCACCTCCCTCAGTATGAACCTCCCCTCAGTACAGACACCCCCACCTCAGTGCAGACTGCTCCATAAGTACAGACACCCCCACCTCAGTGCAGACCGCTCCATCAGTACAGGCAGACCCCCTCAGTTACAGACACCCCCTCAGTTACAGACCCCCCTCGTACAGACACCCCCCTCAGTACAGACACCCCCCTCAGTAACAGACCCCCCTCAGTAACAGACACCCCCTCAGTTACAGATCCCCCCTCAGTTACAGACCCCCCCTCAGTTACAGACCCCCCCCTCAGTACCAGACCCCCCCTCAGTACAGACACCCCCCTCAGTACAGACACCCCCTCAGTACCAGACCCCCCCCTCAGTACAGACACCCCCCTCAGTACCAATCCCCCCTCAGTACAGACACCCCCCTCAGTACAGACACCTCCCTCAGTAACAGACCCCCCTCAGTAACAGACACCCCCTCAGTTACAGATCCCCCTCAGTTACAGATCCCCCCTCAGTTACAGACCCCCCCTCAGTACCAGACCCCCCCTCAGTACCAGACCCCCCCTCAGTTACAGACCCCCCCCTCAGTACCAGACCCCCCCTCAGTACAGACACCCCCCTCAGTACAGACACCCCCCTCAGTATCAGACCCCCCCTCAGTACAGACACCCCCCTCAGTACCAATCCCCCCTCAGTACAGACACCCCCCTCAGTACAGACACCTCCCTCAGTAACAGACCCCCCTCAGTAACAGACACCCCCTCAGTTACAGATCCCCCTCAGTTACAGATCCCCCCTCAGTTACAGACCCCCCCTCAGTACCAGACCCCCCCTCAGTACCAGACCCCCCCCTCAGTACAGACCCCCCCCCTCAGTACCAGACCCCCCCTCAATACCAGACCCCCCCTCAGTACAGACACCCCCCTCAGTTACAGCCCCCCCCTGGTGCAAACTCCCTCTTGTGCAGACCCCAGCAGTACAGACACCCCCTCCCCCCATCAGTAAAGATGCCCCCTTACCTTTCAGACCTCAGAACAGAGCGGCAGATACACACAGCGGTGTGTCTCTCGAGCGCGGGCTCCTCCTCCTCCTCTGTGGATGTAAACATAGAGGAGGCAGAGGGGGCGGCGGCTTCCTTCCGCTCCGCTGAGGGACACAGCCGCAGCGTGAGCCTAAGGCACAGGGCAGCGGGCGGGCGATGTCAGTGTGGCCGCTGCGCTACCCACGGGTGGGTGTCACCCGGGTGCGGCCCGCCCCCCCGCACCTGGCTAGCAACGCTAGTGGTACTAATTAATCAGCTATGCCAATCTTTGCAACTGCTATTACCGGTATATAAAATGTTATTTTTTTGAAAAAGTACATTTCCAGCACATCCCTTACAGCACAGGTGTCAAACACAAGGCCCGCGGGCCGAATTCGGCCCTCCAGGCCATTTCATGTGGCCTTCACCCTCCTCTGGTCCTCCTCAAGACCCTTACTTTCTGCTTTTAAGCAATGCATCCAGCTTCTTCCCAGCAGCAGCTTAAGGAAAGGGGGGTGCACTGTGATGTAAGGGAGAGTAGGGGACTCAACTTCTGATGGTGGGTTGGCTCTTAACATCTAATGTAATGGGAGGGGATGCGCTGGACATCTAATCTTACAGATGCAACTGGCCCTTTTGAGGGCAATCATAATGCTGATGCGGCCCTCGATGAAATTGAGTTTGACACCCCTGCCTTACAGCATTATATTCTTATTATGTATTATAATGCAATTTGTAGTCTGCTGCTGCTGCCTCTTCCAAATACATAAAATATATGATCCAACATATGGGTAGAGTAGCAGAGTACACAACTTACATTCAGGTTCCTATAAAAAAAAGGATATAAACTCATTATCAAAGGGACATAATATCTGGCGGATAAACCCTAGCTATTTAGCCAGTATCTATCACCCTTATGCCCTAGTTACAAACAGGTGACATTTCAGATTATGAAACCTAGCAGAGCGTACTCCACCTATCTTAATTTATTCTTTACAAAAAGACACTAACCATTATAAATAATGTGCAAAGATAAAACAAATTTTCAAGACAACCTATATCAGCTTTGTACTTGGAGCTCTGCTTTCTTTCTTTTTTTCTGTGTATATTAATTATTTTAGAGCAAGTGGCCACAAAAAAGTGAGTCTGCACCCAGGGTTTCCTAGATCAATTATATCTCACTTTTTTTTTTTCTTTTTATAATATGTATGAAGCACCCTGCCCAAGTTAGGCTAAATTTAGTGTTTTGGCTCTGTTGTACTCAGTGGAGTGGTAATCTTTTTTTTAGTCTGGGTAGGTTTCCATAAGTTTGGTGGTTGATTACCCATAAACTATGTAAATTATACTGCGCTGTCCATTAGGTGAGACATAAACCACTGAATTAGTGAATCTATCTCTCCATAAATTGTTGCTGCAACTTCTATGTGAGACACACACAAAAAAGAAATAATAAAAATAATAAAGCTGCGCAAATAATAAAAATTGGTATATGAGCACCACCTTTAAACCAAAAGAAAAAAATTAATATTGAATAAAATTAATATACTCAGACTAAGTCTTAATTGCCAATGTGACAAATAGAACTGATGAAAGTCCCGACTGTTAATCAGACACCTACATCACATTCAGCAAGAGTCCTGTATAGTGAAAGAATTAATATTGAATAGTAACTGTGTAAATTCAAACAGTCCTGATAGCCAAAACTGCAACGAAGTGTGGATAAGAATCTTCTCGTTCAGCTAATTGGTGACTTCAAACGCACAACACCCAATGAAAAGTGCCAAACACTTGATAGATATAGATTCCACCACCATCAGTTCTCACTGCCGCTTACCAGAACTAGTGATCTCCGCAGAGATCGATACAAACAGATGGCTATTCCCCAGCCAGGGTCTCTAGATAATTTCAGCTTATCTCCCGAATTTCACGCCACTCCTCTCCACATATCGCGATGTTAGAATGCAAATGGAAAGAAAGCCACCATAGCGTGAAACCGATAAAACAATTTATTATAAAAAGTAATGCACTTACATGAATCGCAAGTAATTAAGGCGTGTAGTATATTTAGCTGGCCGGCTAAGACTGCCCGTTCCTTCCGGGACTCGTTGGTATGTTGGTGACGTCAGCACGCCGCTCCTCCCTACGCCGTTTCGTCACAGATGACGTCGTCCAGGGGCACGGGCGGCGTGCTGACTCACCGCCATAAATACTCATGAATACAATAGGAACGCCCAGATCTGATCATTCAGCGCTCCTGAAAAAATGAATCGCCATGTTGACTATTGGCAAAAATGCCCATACAGCAACAAAGTCGTAAGGCCATAATCCATATTGCCAGCTAAAATGTAAACAATCCCAATCATAGGACAAAAATTCCGCTGATTGGAACATGGGGTTGAAAGAAGGAACTTTAGTCTGTAAATGGTATGCGGGCTGGCTGGTGGTGCCGCGCACAGCACAACCATAACTGACCATATCACAAGTTCCAACATCAACCCCATATATAAACAATATATATCGCCAACTCATATATGTTACCTTTATTAGAAATACAAGTTGGTTCATGTTATTATAATCCAACTCAAATTGACAACATTAAAATATAATTAAAAAATAATATTAGAAGATGAAGCAGCCCTCTAGCGGTCAAACTCCACCATTAACATGGAAATAGACCCAGACAGGATGCTCTACATAATAGCACTTCCAAAAAATGTTAAAAATGAAAATGCTTATTTATATATTTGCATCGTGCAGCTAGGTGATAGAACACACATCAAAGGACATAAGATGTATGGCTACCACCCCCCAAAACCAATGCAAAAATAAGAAGAAAAGGAAAAAACAAAAACAAAAAACAAAAATTAATTGGTCATTGGACCAATAAATATTCGTTAGGTTGAATAATAGCTTCTCACATTTTATGAGTACTCTCTGTGATATTAGTAACTCACAATGTGTGATGTCATATCATCATACGGGGTCAAAAAGATGTATCCCATTATAAACATCTAGATGTATCTATTCAAAGATATTAACATTTCGATGCATCATAGAAACAAAAACGAATAGTTTCCGTTCGTATGATGAGTATAATGGTTGTGTTATGTAGCTAGTAGACAATCACCACTAAATGATCAGATCTAGTTCACAGATCTCTATAACAAAAACAAAGAAATTATGAGAACCATAAACTCATGTCCTATGCGTTATCTATAAATGCGTTCACATCTATATCGATGTTAAGGCCATAAGGGGTGTAGCTACGAACCCTATATATCCAAGACATTTCCATCCTCGATATCTCTCTCACTAGGGAACCTCCCCTCCAATGTGGACTGTACCTATCTATACCCAAAAATAGTGTTCCAGCTGGATTACGTTGGTGATGCAAATCATAATGTCTTGAAACCGAGTGATCCTTAAATCCACTCTTAATGTTTGTGATGTGCTCACTGAGACGCAACTGCATAGATCTTTTTGTTCTACCTATGTATTGCATGCCACATGGGCATTCCAACAGGTAGACCATACCCGTGGAGCTACAAGTCACAAAGTCCTCGATTTTATGTTCCCTAGAGGTGCTAGTTGATTTGAACGACATTGTTTTCTTTGATTTAGTTTTATTCAGTGTACATACCTGGCACCTACGACACTGGTGGTAGCCAGAAATGTTCTGAAAGAAAGAAACTTTTTTTGGGGGTGGGTCAACCACATTTGGCGCTATTTTATCCCTTAGTGAAGGGACACCCCTAAATATAACTTGTGGAGTGGCTGGCAAGAATGAGTTGATAATTAGATCACTTCTCAAAATATGCCAGTGTTTACGTAAAATCTTCTGCACTAAATAATGTTGGGTAGAATAGGTAGTGATTAATGGTATCAGTGGTCCCTCACATTTAGTTTTAGAATTTGTATCCAACAAAACAGATCTTTCTATTTTTTCAACTTCTTTTAAAGTTGTTTCCAAAGAGTTTGCATCATAACCTTTATCCATCAGTCTTTTCTTCAAAGTGTCTTATTCTCAAAAACTGACTCTTGGGTACTGATTTTAACCATGATTCCTTGTGGCAACTCCCCAAAGAAATGTAGGAGTTGCGATCCGTCTGTTTAACCACTTAACAACCACCTGCCGACAAATAACGTCGACAAGGTGGTTGCTTAACTCTGGGAGGACGTTATATAACGTCCTCCCAGAATCGCGCTCCCGCGCGCCCCCTGGGGCGCGCACACGGGAAACTCCGTGACCGCCGGGTCATTTGACGGAGCTCCGTCAAATGACGGAGCAATCACTTGTAAACAGACCGGCGTCATTTGATGATGCCGGTTCCTCCCTCCCCTCTCTGTACCGATCGGTACAGTGTGAGAGGAGAGGGGAGGGAGCGGATGGCAGCAGCAGCTCTGTGGGCTGGATCTGTGACAATTGCAGTCACAGATCCAGCCATCCATCCATCCCTGCTCAGCCATCCCTGGTGCAATACCCTGCCAATACTCTGCAATACACCCTGCCAATACTCTGCAAAATACCCTGCGCAATACTCTGCAAAATACTCTGCAATACCCTGGTGCAATACTCTGCAATATCCTGGTGCAATACTCTGCAATACCCTGGTGCAATACTCTGCAATACCCTGGCGCAATACTCTGCAATACCCTGGCGCAATACTCTGCAATACCCTGCGCAATACTCTGCAATACCCTGCGCAATACTCTGCAATACCCTGCGCAATACCCTGCGCAATACTCTGCAATACCCTGCGCAATACTCTGCAATACCCTGCGCAATACTCTGCAATACCCTGCGCAATACTCTGCAAAATACTCTGCAATACCCTGCACAATACTCTGCAATACCCTGCGCAATACTCTGCAATACCCTGCGCAATACCCTGCGCAATACTCTGCAATACTCTGCAATACCCTGCGCAATACTCTGCAATACCCTGCGCAATACTCTGCAATACCCTGCACAATACTCTGCAATACCCTGCACTACCCTGTGCAATACCCTGCCATAGTCCGCAATACTCCGCAATGCCCGGCAATACTCTGCAATAACCACTTCCCGCCCGCCGGCCGTCATATGACGTCCTTGACTTTGTACGGGGATATCTGAATGATGGGAGCAGCTACAGGCATCATTCAGATATCAGCTTTTTCAGCCGGCGATTCCCTACACCATAAGAACAATCATAGCGGCTGTTCCACCGCTTGATCGCTCTTACGGAAGGTGAGAGGGGATGCCCCCCCCTCCCGCTGCCCTCCGGTGCTTCTACCGACTCACCGCTACGATCAAAGCCAGGATTGTTGTTTTTTTTTTGTTTTTTTTTCAGGCTTCCCAGCCTAGAGGTGAGATGTGGGGTCTTATTGACCTCATATCTCACTGTAAAGAGGACCTGTCATGCCATATTCCTATTACAAGGGATGTTTACGTTCCTTGTAATAGGTATAAAAGTGATCAAAAAAATTTTGGGGGCGGAAAAACATGTCAAACTAAAATAAATAAAGTAAAATGAACAATAAAAAAAATTTTTTTTTTTTTTAAAGCGCCCCTGTCCCCGTGAGCTCGCATACAGAAGCGAATGCATACGTAAGTCCCGCCCACATATGAAAACGGTTTTCAAACCACACATGTGAGGTATCTCTGCGAACGTTAGAGCGAGAGCAATCATTTTGGCCCTAGACCTCCTCTGTAACTAAAATCATGTAACCAGTAAAAATATTTAAAGCGTCGCCTATGGGGATTTTTTTAAGTAGCAAAGTTTGGCGCCATTCCACGAGTGTGTGCAATTTTTAAGGGTTACATGTTAGGTATCTATTTACTCAGCGTAACTTCATCTTTCACATTATGCAAAAACATTGGGCTAACTTTACTGTTTTTTTTTTTTTTAAGCACAAAACATTTTTTTTACGTAAAAAACACGTTAAAAAATTGCTGCGCAAATATCGTGCGAGATAAAAAGTTGCAACAACCACCATTATATTCTCTAAGGTCTTTGCTAAAAAACATATATAATGTTTTGGGGTTCTATGTAATTTTCTAGCAAATAAATGATGATTTTTACATGTAGGAGAGAAATGTCAGAATTGGCCTGGGTGCTCCAGAACGCCTGAAGGTGCTCCCTGCATGTTGGGCCTCTCTATGTGGCCACGCTGTGTAAAAGTCTCACACATGTGGTATCGCCATACTCGGGAGGAATAGCAGAATGTGTTTTGGGGTGTAATTTGTGGAATGCATATGCTGTGTGTGAGAAATAACCTGCTAATATGACAATTTTGTGAAAAAAAATAAATCTTGATTTTGCAAAGAATTGTGGGAAAAAATGACAACTTCAAAAAACTCACAATGCCTCTTTCTGAATACCTTGGAATGTCTTCTTTCCAAAAAGGGGTCATTTGGGGGGTATTTGTACTTTTCTGACATGTTAGGGCCTCAAGAAATGAGATCGGCCGTCAGTACTTCAGGTGTGATCAATTTTCAGATATTGGCACCATAGCTTGTGGACTCTATAACTTTCACAAAGACCAAATAATATGCACCAATTTGTACTTATTTTTACCAAAGATATGTAGCAGTATAAATTTTGGCCAAAATTTATGAAGAAAAAATAGTAATTTGCAAAATTTTATAACAGAAACGAAAAAAAATCATTTTTTTACAAAATTTTCAGTCTTTTTTCTCTTATAGCGCAAAAAATAAAAAACCCAACAGTGATTAAATACCACCAAAAGAAAGCTCTATTTGTGTGAAAAAAAGGACAAAAAATTCATATGGGTACAGTGTTGTATGACTGAGTAATTGTCATTCAAAATGTGAGAGCACCGAAAGCTGAAAATTGGTCTGGTTATTAAGGGGGTTTAAGTGCCCAGTGGTCAAGTGGTTAAAGTATGTAATTGTTTTGAAGCCAGTTCCCTCCTTTCTGATTGTAAGATCAAGGAAGTGTATCCTATCCTGACTGGCCTCATAGACGAAACGTATACCTCTATCGTTAGCATTAATTTTCACAAAAAATTCTTCCAATTGGGGGGCCGTCCCCTCCCATAGGAGGAGGACGTCATCAATATATCTTGCCCAAAATGTAAGGCAAGGATTTCGATCTTTATAGATGACGTCCTCCTCCCATTTGGCCATGAACAGGTTGGCCAAACTGAGGGCATATTTGGCCCCCATGGCAACACCCCTTTTCTGTTTATAGAAATTCTGGCTAAACCAGAAATAATTATGGTTAGCAGCAAATTCCAATAATTCCATCACAAACATTTGCTGTTCATGTGGGATTTTAGAAAGGAGATTCAAATAATATTTTACAGCAAATAATCCCAACGTGTGCGGTATGACCGTGTACAATCATGTTACATCAGCCGTAACCATCCATGTAGATTCTGTTGTTTTCTGGTTCGCCAATAGATTGATTACATGCCGACTATCTTTAAGATACAATGGCATTTGTTGTACCAACGGCTGCAAAAAGTAATCTACATACTTGCCCACCCGGGACGTGATGGAATCTATCCCGCTTATGATCGGACGACCCCGGGGGGGGGCAAGTGAGGCTTTTGTGGATTTTCGGCAGACAGTAAAGGATAGGAACCCTTGGTGCTTTGGGGATCAGGAATAATTGCTCCTTCTCATTCAAAATACCGAGTAATGCACCTTTCTGGATCAATGATTCCAGTGTTTTTTTGTATTGTACTACTGGATTTCCCAATAGAGGCACATACGTATCACTATCTCCTACAATCCTAGATAGTTCCTGGAGATAACTCTTTTGATCCAGGACAACTATCCCTCCCCCCTTATCTGCAGGGCGGATAACCAACTCTTTGTTATTGCACAAAGAGTCTAAACCCTTTTTCAAGTTATTTTCCATTTCTTTATTTATGACCTTCACTGATTCCAAATCCCTTAACACCACATCACGGAATACCCTTAGTGAAGGAGCCAATGTTCCTGGGGGGTTAAATGTGGAGGCATTAGACAATCCCGAATAATGATATTTGGATACAGTGCATCCTCCCTGTAAAGATGGCATACTGGCAAAATGTCTTTTGATGTTAATTCTTCTTACATACTTGTGTATGTCCATGTATGTCTCAAATTTGTTAAGTTTTTTTGGGGGAGCGTATTTTAAACCTTTATTCAACAATGCAGTCTCTGACGGTGATAAAACTTGTGAGCTCAAATTAAAGATGCCCTCTCCAGTCAATTCCTTGGCTTTTTTTAATTGTGCTCTCCTCCCCCCTCTAGTTCCTCTTTGCTTTCTATTGGCCTCTTTGTGCCTTGATTGGGCCTGGGAAAACCCCAATGGTGTTGTTCATGGGAATTATCATCCGATCCATTGAAATGGTCCCTAGGAGTCCAAGAATAATCCTGGTCTCCATAATCAAATTGGCCTGATTGAGTCGGACCATCTCTATCTCTTAAGGGAAAAAAACGATTCCTGGAGTCTCCTCCACCATTATACTCCCATTCATCCCTACCTCTTTCTGGGCGTGTCCACTCATCATGATACATATCCTGATGAGATGGTCTCTCTTGACCATAATTGTTATAGGAGAATCTTTCAGAGTCTCTCCTTGATCTTGGAGGTTCCCTATATTGCTGGTATTGAGGTTTATTGTATTGGGTATGGTAAACTCGATCCCCATTTCCATATTGATGGTTCCAATTATTGCTTTTATTATAGTGAACTCCTTTATTAGGGCCCTGAGATCTGGATGGAGATTGGTAGGATACTCTCCTACCTTTCTTTCCAGTTTTATTAGTATTGAAAGTCTTTTTTGAAAATTTTTGGGGCACTTCCCTGACCGGTAGGTGTTGTATTTCCCCAGAAGATGCTGTGGGCCCATTCTCACCTTGAGTTATGGCATCCATCCTTGACTCCTGCTTATCTCGTTCTTCACTGGCTAGTTTTTTTTTTGCCATTCAAAAACGCTATTAGCTTGATAATCCCCATAGTCCCTATTATATTTCTTTCTTTTTTTCTTTTTTTGTTCCTTTTCCTCTTTATCTAAAATGTTTAAAAGATTGGCTGATCTTTCCTTATATTCTTCCGTATCTTTAAACGGGAGAAGGCCATCTTTAAGAGATTTCACTTCCGTATCTAATCTGGTAAGTTTACTATTTTTTCTTTGTACCAAGAAACGTAAAAAATTGACCCCAGCTTCGTTGAAATAGCGGAACCAACTTTCCAGATCTACTTCTCCCTTTTGTGGGCATACTTCCCACCTTAAGCTCCTTGGGACCATACTCAGTTTGATGTATGTCTCCAAATAGGCCACATCCCACTGAGTATGAAGCTCAGAGATGGTTAGATTTTTTAGGCGGACAAAAAGCCCTCCCATATCACTATCTTTAGTGCTATAGGTCTCAAATACACCATCGGTGTTGACCACCTTGGATGCTCTATATTCAAATATATCCATCTACCTGAACAATCCACTGTGAATTTAACCAAAGACAATGGGTGTAAACAGATAATTGTATCAATCTAATCAGTGTTGGTATTAGTTGTGTGATAATATAAATGAAAATGTGAATAGAAAACCCTCTGAAGTGTCGGACTGCTGCAATATTGTGTATCTGTGGTAAATAAAAACTATGTAAATTATACTGCGCTGTCCATTAGGTGAGACATAAACCACTGAATTAGTGAATCTATCTCTCCATAAATTGTTGCTGCAACTTCTATGTGAGACACACACAAAAAAGAAATAATAAAAATAATAAAGCTGCACAAATAATGAAAATTGGTATATGAGCACCACCTTTAAACCAAAAGAAAAAAATAAATATTGAATAAAATTAATATACTCAGACTAAGTCTTAATTGCCAATGTGACAAATAGAACTGATGAAAGTCCCGACTGTCAATCAGACACCTACATCACATTCAGCAAGAGTCCTGTATAGTGAAAGAATTAATATTGAATAGTAACTGTGTAAATTCAAACAGTCCTGATAGCCAAAACTGCAACGAAGTGTGGATAAGAATCTTCTCGTTCAGCTAATTGGTGACTTCAAACGCACAACACCCAATGAAAAGTGCCAAACACTTAATAGATATAGATTCCACCACCATCAGTTCTCACTGCCGCTTACCAGAACTAGTGATCTCCGCAGAGATCGATACAAACAGATGGCTATTCCCCAGCCAGGGTCTCTAGATAATTTCAGCTTATCTCCCGAATTTCATGCCACTCCTCTCTACATATCGCGATGTTAGAATGCAAATGGAAAGAAAGCCACCATAGCGTGAAACCGATAAAACAATTTATTCTAAAAAGTAATGCACTTACATGAATCGCAAGTAATTAAGGCGTGTAGTATATTTAGCCGGCCGGCTAAGACTGCCCGTTCCTTCCGGGACTCGTTGGTATGTCGGTGACGTCAGCACGCCGCTCCTCCCTATGCCGTTTCGTCACAGATGACGTCGTCCAGGGGCACGGGCGGCGTGCTGACTCACCGCCATAAATACTCATGAATACAATAGGAACGCCCAGATCTGATCATTCAGCGCTCCTGACAAATGAATCGCCATGTTGACTATTGCCAAAAATGCCCATACAGCAACAAAGTCGTAAGGCCATAATCCATATTGCCAGCTAAAATGTAAACAATCCCAATCATAGGACAAAAATTCAGCTGATTGGAACATGGGGTTGAAAGAAGGAACTTTAGTCTGTAAATAGTATGCGGGCTGGCTGGTGGTGCCGCGCACAGCACAACCATAACTGACCATATCACAACTTCCAACATCAACCCCATATATAAACAATATATATCGCCAACTCATATATGTTACCTTTATTAGAAATACAAGTTGGTTCATGTTATTATAATCCAACTCAAATTGACAACATTAAAATATAATTAAAAATAATATTAGAAGATGAAGCAGCCCTCTAGCGGTCAAACTCCACCATTAACATGGAAATAGACCCAGACAGGATGCTCTACATAATAGCACTTCCAAAAAATGTTAAAAATGAAAATGCTTATTTATATATTTGCATCGTGCAGCTAGGTGATAGAACACACATCAAAGGACATAAGATGTATGGCTACCACCCCCCAAAACCAATGCAAAAATAAGAAGAAAAGGAAAAAACAAAAACAAAAAACAAAAATTAATTGGTCATTGGACCAATAAATATTCGTTAGGTTGAATAATAGCTTCTCACATTTTATGAGTACTCTCTGTGATATTAGTAACTCCCAATGTGTGATGTCATATCATCATACGGGGTCAAAAAGATGTATCCCATTATAAACATCTAGATGTATCTATTCAAAGATATTAACATTTCGATGCATCATAGAAACAAAAACTAATAGTTTCCGTTCGTATGATGAGTATAATGGTTGTGTTATGTAGCTAGTAGACAATCACCACTAAATGATCAGATCTAGTTCACAGATCTCTATAACAAAAACAAAGAAATTATGAGAACCATAAACTCATGTCCTATGCGTTATCTATAAATGCGTTCACATCTATATCGATGTTAAGGCCATAAGGGGTGTAGCTACGAACCCTATATATCCAAGACATTTCCATCCTCGATATCTCTCTCACTAGGGAACCTCCCCTCCAATGTGGACTGTACCTATCTATACCCAAAAATAGTGTTCCAGCTGGATTACGTTGGTGATGCAAATCATAATGTCTTGAAACCGAGTGATCCTTAAATCCACTCTTAATGTTTGTGATGTGCTCACCGAGACGCACCTGCATAGATCTTTTTGTTCTACCTATGTATTGCATGCCACATGGGCATTCCAACAGGTAGACCATACCCGTGGAGCTACAAGTCACAAAGGCCTCGATTTTATGTTCCCTAGAGGTGCTAGTTGATTTGAACGACATTGTTTTCTTTGATTTAGTTTTATTCAGTGTACATACCTGGCACCTACAACACTGGTGGTAGCCAGAAATGTTCTTAAAGCAAGAAACTTTTTTTGGGGGTGGGTCAACCACATTTGGCGCTATTTTATCCCTTAGTGAAGGGACACCCCTAAATATAACTTGTGGAGTGGCTGGCAAGAATGAGTTGATAATTAGATCACTTCTCAAAATATGCCAGTGTTTACGTAAAATCTTCTTCACTATATAATGTTGGGTAGAATAGGTAGTGATTAATGGTATCAGTGGTCCCTCACGTTTAATTTTAGAATTTGTATCCAACAAAACAGATCTTTCTATTTTTTCAACTTCTTTTAAAGTTGTTTCCAAAGAGTTTGCATCATAACCTTTATCCATCAGTCTTTTCTTCAAAGTGTTAGCTTGAAGAACATAGTCAGATACATCCGAACAGTTCCGTCTTATTCTCAAAAACTGACTCTTGGGTACTGATTTTAACCATGATTCCTTGTGGCAACTCCCCAAAGGAATGTAGGAGTTGCGATCCGTCTGTTTAAAGTATGTAATTGTTTTGAAGCCAGTTCCCTCCTTTCTGATTGTAAGATCAAGGAAGTGTATCCTATCCTGACTGGCCTCATAGACAAAACGTATACCTCTATCGTTAGCATTAATTTTCACAAAAAATTCTTCCAATTGGGGGGCCATCCCCTCCCATAGGAGGAGGACGTCATCAATATATCTTGCCCAAAATGTAAGGCAAGGATTTTGATCTTTATAGATGACGTCCTCCTCCCATTTGGCCATGAACAGGTTGGCCAAACTGGGGGCATATTTGGCCCCCATGGCAACACCCCTTTTCTGTTTATAGAAATTCTGGCTAAACCAGAAATAATTATGGTTAGCAGCAAATTCCAATAATTCCATCACAAACATCACAAACATGTCCGCCTAAAAAATCTAACCATCTCTGAGCTTCATACTCAGTGGGATGTGGCCTATTTGGAGACATACATCAAACTGAGTATGGTCCCAAGGAGCTTAAGGTGGGAAGTATGCCCACAAAAGGGAGAAGTAGATCTGGAAAGTTGGTTCCGCTATTTCAACGAAGCTGGGGTCAATTTTTTACGTTTCTTGGTACAAAGAAAAAATAGTAAACTTACCAGATTAGATACGGAAGTGAAATCTCTTAAAGATGGCCTTCTCCCGTTTAAAGATATGGAAGAATATAAGGAAATATCAGCCAATCTTTTAAACATTTTAGATAAAGAGGAAAAGGAACAAAAAAAGAAAAAAAGAAAGAAATATAATAGGGACTATGGGGATTATCAAGCTAATAGCGTTTTTGAATGGCAAAAAAAACTAGCCAGTGAAGAACGAGATAAGCAGGAGTCAAGGATGGAGGCCATAACTCAAGGTGAGAATGGGCCCACAGCATCTTCTGGGGAAATACAACACCTACCGGTCAGGGAAGTGCCCCAAAAAATTTCAAAAAAGACTTTCAATACTAATAAAACTGGAGAGAAAGGTAGGAGAGTATCCTACCAATCTCCATCCAGATCTCAGGGCCCTAATAAAGGAGTTCAATATAATAAAAGCAATAATTGGAACCATCAATATGGAAATGGGGATCGAGTTTACCATACCCAATACAATAAACCTCAATACCAGCAATATAGGGAACCTCCAAGATCAAGGAGAGACTCTGAAAGATTCTCCTATAACAATTATGGTCAAGAGAGACCATCTCATCAGGATATGTATCCTGATGAGTGGACACGCCCAGAAAGAGGTAGGGATGAATGGGAGTATAATGGTGGAGGAGACTCCAGGAATCGTTTTTTTCCCTTAAGAGATAGAGATGGTCCGACTCAATCAGGCCAATTTGATTATGGAGACCAGGATTATTCTTGGACTCCTAGGGATCACTCCAATGGATCGGATGATAATTCCCATGAACAACACCATTGGGGTTTTCCCAGGCCCAATCAAGGCACAAAGAGGCCAATAGAAAGCAAAGAGGAACTAGAGGGGGGAGGAGAGCACAATCAAAAAAAGCCAAGGAATTGACTGGAGAGGGCATCTTTAATTTGAGCTCACAAGTTTTATCACCGTCAGAGACTGCATTGTTGAATAAAGGTTTAAAATACGCTCCCCCAAAAAAACTTAACAAATTTGAGACATACATGGACATACACAAGTATGTAAGAAGAATTAACATCAAAAGACATTTTGCCAGTATGCCATCTTTACAGGGAGGATGCACTGTATCCAAATATCATTATTCGGGATTGTCTAATGCCTCCACATTTAACCCCCCAGGAACATTGGCTCCTTCACTAAGGGTATTCCGTGATGTGGTGTTAAGGGATTTGGAATCAGTGAAGGTCATAAATAAAGAAATGGAAAATAACTTGAAAAAGGGTTTAGACTCTTTGTGCAATAACAAAGAGTTGGTTATCCGCCCTGCAGATAAGGGGGGAGGGATAGTTGTCCTGGATCGAAAGAGTTATCTCCAGGAACTATCTAGGATTGTAGGAGATAGTGATACGTATGTGCCTCTATTGGGAAATCCAGTAGTACAATACAAAAAAACACTGGAATCATTGATCCAGAAATGTGCATTACTCGGTATTTTGAATGAGAAGGAGCAACTATTCCTGATCCCCAAAGCACCAAGGGTTCCTATCCTTTACTGTCTGCCGAAAATCCACAAAAGCCTCACTTGCCCCCCGGGTCGTCCGATCATAAGCGGGATAGATTCCATCACGTTCCGGGTGGGCAAGTATGTAGATTACTTTTTGCAGCCGTTGGTACAACAAATGCCATCGTATCTTAAAGATAGTCGGCATGTAATCAATCTATTGGCGAACCAGAAAACAACAGAATCTACATGGATGGTTACGGCTGATGTAACATCATTGTACACGGTCATACCGCACACGTTGGGATTATTTGCTGTAAAATATTATTTGAATCTCCTTTCTAAAATCCCACATGAACAGCAAATGTTTGTGATGGAATTATTGGAATTTGCTGCTAACCATAATTATTTCTGGTTTAGCCAGAATTTCTATAAACAGAAAAGGGGTGTTGCCATGGGGGCCAAATATGCCCCCAGTTTGGCCAACCTGTTCATGGCCAAATGGGAGGAGGACGTCATCTATAAAGATCGAAATCCTTGCCTTACATTTTGGGCAAGATATATTGATGACGTCCTCCTCCTATGGGAGGGGATGGCCCCCCAATTGGAAGAATTTTTTGTGAAAATTAATGCTAACGATAGAGGTATACGTTTCGTCTATGAGGCCAGTCAGGATAGGATACACTTCCTTGATCTTACAATCAGAAAGGAGGGAACTGGCTTCAAAACAATTACATACTTTAAACAGACGGATCGCAACTCCTACATTCCTTTGGGGAGTTGCCACAAGGAATCATTGTTAAAATCAGTACCCAAGAGTCAGTTTTTGAGAATAAGACGGAACTGTTCGGATGTATCTGACTATGTTTTTCAAGCTAACACTTTGAAGAAAAGACTGATGGATAAAGGTTATGATGCAAACTCTTTGGAAACAACTTTAAAAGAAGTTGAAAAAATAGAAAGATCTGTTTGTTGGATACAAATTCTAAAACTAAATGTGAGGGACCACTGATACCATTAATCACTACCTATTCTACCCAACATTATTTAGTGAAGAAGATTTTACGTAAACACTGGCATATTTTGAGAAGTGATCTAATTGTCAACTCATTCTTGCCAGCCACTCCACAAGTTATATTTAGGGGTGTCCCTTCACTAACGGATAAAATAGCGCCAAATGTGGTTGACCCACCCCCAAAAAAAGTTTCTTTCTTTCAGAACATTTCTGGCTACCACCAGTGTCGTAGGTGCCAGGTATGTACACTGAATAAAACTAAATCAAAGAAAACAATGTCGTTCAAATCAACTAGCACCTCTAGGGAACATAAAATCGAGGCCTTTGTGACTTGTAGCTCCACGGGTATGGTCTACCTGTTGGAATGCCCATGTGGCAGGCAATACATAGGTAGAACAAAAAGATCTATGCAGGTGCGTCTCGGTGAGCACATCACAAACATTAAGAGTGGATTTAAGGATCACTCGGTTTCAAGACATTATGATTTGCATCACCAACGTAATCCAGCTGGAACACTATTTTTGGGTATAGATAGGTACAGTCCACATTGGAGGGGAGGTTCCCTAGTGAGAGAGATATCGAGGATGGAAATGTCTTGGATATATAGGGTTCGTAGCTACACCCCTTATGGCCTTAACATCGATATAGATGTGAACGCATTTATAGATAACGCATAGGACATGAGTTTATGGTTCTCATAATTTCTTTGTTTTTGTTATAGAGATCTGTGAACTAGATCTGATCATTTAGTGGTGATTGTCTACTAGCTACATAACACAACCATTATACTCATCATACGAACGGAAACTATTAGTTTTTGTTTCTATGATGCATCGAAATGTTAATATCTTTGAATAGATACATCTAGATGTTTATAATGGGATACATCTTTTTGACCCCGTATGATGATATGACATCACACATTGGGAGTTACTAATATCACAGAGAGTACTCATAAAATGTGAGAAGCTATTATTCAACCTAACGAATATTTATTGGTCCAATGACCAATTAATTTTTGTTTTTTGTTTTTGTTTTTTCCTTTTCTTCTTATTTTTGCATTGGTTTTGGGGGGTGGTAGCCATACATCTTATGTCCTTTGATGTGTGTTCTATCACCTAGCTGCACGATGCAAATATATAAATAAGCATTTTCATTTTTAACATTTTTTGGAAGTGCTATTATGTAGAGCATCCTGTCTGGGTCTATTTCCATGTTAATGGTGGAGTTTGACCGCTAGAGGGCTGCTTCATCTTCTAATATTATTTTTTAATTATATTTTAATGTTGTCAATTTGAGTTGGATTATAATAACATGAACCAACTTGTATTTCTAATAAAGGTAACATATATGAGTTGGCGATATATATTGTTTATATATGGGGTTGATGTTGGAAGTTGTGATATGGTCAGTTATGGTTGTGCTGTGCGCGGCACCACCAGCCAGCCCGCATACCATTTACAGACTAAAGTTCCTTCTTTCAACCCCATGTTCCAATCAGCGGAATTTTTGTCCTATGATTGGGATTGTTTACATTTTAGCTGGCAATATGGATTATGGCCTTACGACTTTGTTGCTGTATGGGCATTTTTGCCAATAGTCAACATGGCGATTCATTTGTCAGGAGCGCTGAATGATCAGATCTGGGCGTTCCTATTGTATTCATGAGTATTTATGGCGGTGAGTCAGCATGCCGCCCGTGCCCCTGGACGACGTCATCTGTGATGAAACGGCGTAGGGAGGAGCGGCGTGCTGACATCACCGACATACCAATGAGTCCCGGAAGGAACGGGCAGTCTTAGCCGGCCGGCTAAATATACTACACGCCTTAATAACTTGCGATTCATGTAAGTGCATTACTTTTTATAATAAATTGTTTTATCGGTTTCACGCTATGGTGGCTTTCTTCCCATTTGCATTCTAACATCGCGATATGTGGAGAGGAGTGGAGTGAAATTCGGGAGATAAGCTGAAATTATCTAGAGACCCTGGCTGGGGAATAGCCATCTGTTTGTATCGATCTCTGCGGAGATCACTAGTTCTGGTAAGCGGCAGTGAGAACTGATGGTGGTGGAATCTATATCTATCAAGTGTTTGGCACTTTTCATTGGGTGTTGTGCATTTGAAGTCACCAATTAGCTGAACGAGAAGATTCTTATCCACACTTCGTTGCAGTTTTGGCTATCAGGACTGTTTGAATTTACACAGTTACTATTCAATATTAATTCTTTCACTATACAGGACTCTTGCTGAATGTGATGTAGGTGTCTGATTGACAGTCGGGACTTTCATCAGTTCTATTTGTCACATTGGCAATTAAGACTTAGTCTGAGTATATTAATTTTATTCAATATTTATTTTTTTCTTTTGGTTTAAAGGTGGTGCTCATATACCAATTTTCATTATTTGCGCAGCTTTATTATTTTTATGGTTGATTACCCATGCCTGTTCTGGAGAAAGTTTCCAGAAGATAGAGTAGGATGATCTGAGTTATAAACATTTGTCGTACCTAAGCCAATCCCTGGGAAGGGGCACCAAGAAGGTGGCTGGGGAGTTGGTAAATGTTTGGGAGGCTTGATCAAAGTGTTCTTGTCCTGGGACTGCTTCCTCTGGGATACAGCCTGTACACTGGAGAGCTGATGTTGGGCCTCTGCAGGTGCTTGACTGAGGGCCTGAAGGTATCTGGATTGAAAGATACTTGCTGGATGGCATTACTTATGAAGCTGACCTAAAGAGAGAATCCATTTTTACAGAGGAGTGTCAAGTGGAAGCTGGAATGGGCCACAGCTGTCCTTGGAGTTTGTGAGTAAGGCTTTGATTGTGGATCCCAGGTGTGCATGTGCTTGGGAAGTAAGTGCTAGAGGTTGCTATTAGGACTGGGACTGCTTGCATGGAGTCCTAGATTCGGTGTCCATTCCCTCTTATATCCAGCAAAGGTTGCAACAAGAGAATTCTATCCAACGTTTGTCCTCCTTCTGATTTCTTATAATGTTTTGGAGTATTCTGCACCCTCATACCTTTCCTGTTCAAGTTTTCTGCAATAAATCCACAAAAAGACATCCCCTAGATTTAGCCTACATTTGCAGGTGAGCTTGGAACTGTGTCTTGTACTGTAGCAAGGGAGACCTAGTCATTCTCAGCAGACCCTTCATGGGTGAGCGCTACGTGTAGATTTGAGTAAACGTGGTTATATGAACCATAATAGGTTTTGGCAGTTTATTTAATTCAGATTTAGGTGAACATTTAAAGGGTTTGAATCAAACCTCCCAACTTTCTGAAATGATAAAGAGGGACACCTTTTAGCACACCATACAACCAATTTATTTGTCCTGCGACTTTAAATGAGGCACAACACATTCGACCAATGAATACCTAGTTTCCAGTTGTTGTTTAATAAATGAACAAATATTGCATATTAAAAGAAGATTAAATGGTAACAAGCTGATTTTGTAATTAATCCATATTATTGCATGTCATACATAATTAAATATAATGTTGACCATATGCAATCCAAATGTAAATACAATATTAAAACAAAAGTTGCATCCAAAAACGTTTCGTGACTCTTTGTTCACTTCTTCAGGGAAATTGCATATATAGTATAAATCAGTTAAGAATAGATATGACAATATTTTCAAATAGTGATTGCCAGGGGTGTGACTCAGCGAGAACTCAAGGGGACAAACTGGAAGCAGATTCAACGTAGGTAGGCAATCATAACTGCCATGATATAGTTGCATGAATCAAGAGCTGTGAGTTAAAATTATGCTTCAAAGTATCCTCATGTATCCTCAGGATCCTCATGTGTCATCCCCCAAGAGTGTTTTTTTTCCATGAGGATACTGAGAATCGCTCCCTGCGTGTCCACACCTGATGCTTCCATTACAACAGGTGCTTCGAGCTAGAGGAAGTTTCCTCCCCAGCTCCGCCCATCACTTTATTTCCTTTCTGAGAAAAGTGCAGTAAAGTAAGTGATAAAAAGTCAGTCAGAGAACAGGCAGAGAAGGAGTTGGTGAGGGAAGAAAGAGGAAGTAGAAAGTCAGTCAGTCTAACTTGGACATGGAGTGGCAGATATAGAACAGAGAATTGCTAATGGCTCAGAACCATGAGGTCATAGAGAAAGCACAGTGGAAGTTGATCAATAGAGGATTAGGATGACTGGGAAGGAAAAGGAGAGGTGGCAGAACCTAAGCCGATCAAGTACCTGGTCAAAAGAAAGCGAGAAGGCAGAAAGCAGATTATCATGGACGGTTGAAGACACAGACAGATTGGTACCTAATTAAGGACAGAGGGAAGTAAAAAAGAGGTGGAAGTGTGGAGATGCCTTAAATTAGTATGCAAATGTGTGCTATCAGCACACAGAAAATCCAATTAAGAATCAGAAGCAGCCAGCTCTTAAAAACTGCACACTTTTCATAAAAGTTTAAAATATTATCAAGCAGCACTTCCAATGCTAAATCCCAACTTTTGTGTAATGGAAATCCAAAAGGCAAATGTGCTGCCATTTCTGTCAAATCAAAGCCATGCTCACCAAACAGAAAGACCCCTTTTGTACAAAGAAGGTCAAACATTGTTTAAACATGAAGCGCAAAACAAAGATAAAACCATGTACTATCCTCCACCAAAAAGAGTTTGGGACTGTGTCTGTTGCAAGATGGTCAGAACACACTTTTGTCACAAATGTGTCATTCACGCCTGGGTTTCCAGGGATGGGTATAAGGACTGCTGGATATGTATGCAGTGTATAGGCTCATGTTCTATTTAACCATGCCTCTTTAGGCCACACCCACTATTTAGCTGATGCCAAGGTATTAGTGGAAATACACCAGAGACTCTAGTATAATGGTGGGCTTACACCAGTGACACCAACATAATGGGGGTACTATGCTGCTGACACCAGGGTAGTGTGGGCACTATACGTTATGTTTCTATGACCACCACCCAATCCCTGCATGACAGTGTTCAGCCATGCTGACTGTGTGCTCAGACGCATTCACTACATCCTGGGTAGAAGAGGAGAATGCCATATTCCTCTCCATACTCAGTAGTTTTATGCATTTCCATTGGGTTTGGCAGCCACAAGGAATTGTGGTATCAGCAAAAGTGGCCATAAGCTTGCCCTAAATGAGTAAAGTGACAGGTTCATTTTGATGTGTGTTGAGTTAAAGAAAACCCCCTAAACGTCTCAGTCAGAAAAGAAAATAGGAGTTTACAACCTAGCAATTTACAAAGTGCCAAAAAACACACAAACCAATCAGAGGTTGAAGTTAAATGAAAGCTGGGGTAATTGGTGAGGTTTTTAATAGTTTTCAATTATAATGTACCACACAGGAGATTGATGACAAAGTCTTTATGAGGAATTCAATGCCATTTGCTTAAGGTACAGCAGTTTATTGCAAGTTGAGCTGTACAGTGTGGATATAAACGGTAATCAGATTCCAATATATGCGGCCTTTGCTTCAGACCTGGACACTAATGAGTTCTCTGGAGAACAGATGCAGCTGCTCTGTACAGCGATACTACCTTTGTTACCTGCTGGAGAATAACAGCAGGGCAAACACCAGACAAAGGGACTGTAACATAAATATCACAAACTCCTGAAATCTTTAGTAATATGCCTCAATGTCGAAAAAATTAACAACCAGTTTAAACAAGGTCAGACAAGATATAACTCCGAACAATATCTAATTGTGCCACTAGCATTCTTAGGGGTATGTACTAACAATGTACTAACAGATATAGCATTTTCAAAGTGAGAGTGAAAAAGTTCCCCTCTATTGTGACATCTTTGACTGTTGCATCCACCTTTAAACCTGGTTTTAAAATTTTTGTCGTGTTTTGGCATGATAAATTTAATTCTTTAAAATAGATTTCAGCTTTTTGCCAAGATGTATATCAACTGGGCAAAAGTTGTGATCGTCTGTGATCTTAAAGTCTGAAATTCTACAGTGTTTTTTGAATTAAGCTAGATACACAAATTAATCAACATTAGTTAATATGTGCCAGTTCACAAACAGACCTGGTTTCTCTCCATCCCCAGTATGGATTTTTAAGATAGATTCAGATTGTATTATTTCTGTGTTACTTTATCTACATCAAAGCCTAAGTTTCGTTTTTTTTTTTTAATTGGCATAAGGAATAATACAAAGTACATTCACTGAGTAGCATCCCTTGTGCTTGTGGCTGCTTTCTTAGCTGAAATTCTCTGCCCCACAGTAGTAAGCTTACGGTGCTGGACCTGTCATAAGCACTTGTCAAGAGTGCAGACTATGCCCTCCCTTTCTGCACCTCCTCCATTCATAGAAGCTGTACTATAGCTTCCATCATTGAAAAGCCTTCTATGAATGGAGGCCAGGTGGATGACTAAAAGGTTTGTTTCCACAATTCCTAGAGTGCTTTCCATTGACCGTTAAATCATTCTCAATGAATGTAAGTACCATTCCTAATTACGAAAAACAAATTAACTAAATTTAGGCTTTAAAGCAAATGTATGCTTTGCTATACAGATCAAGGCAACAGGTTTTCTTTAATGCCTCCTCCCCAGCACCAAATATTCACCATTCCTTGACTCATCCACTGCTCCATTAAGCCACTGGAACTAAGTAAAGTACCCTGTGCTGAGAATCAGGAGATAGATGAGAAACAAGGAGAGCAGGAAAAAAGTACAGATTCCAGACAGGCAAGACAGCAGAAGATCATCAAAGTGAAAGAAAGGCAGCAGAAAACCATGGCAAAGAAGTAGAGCAGGGGCACAAAGTCATGTATGACCTGTTTTTCCTCTTTACTGCAGAAGCAACAGTTCATAACTTTTATTTACTTGTAATAATCGGGTAAATTGGGTGAATGGGAAGAGAAGGAGGTTAGGGTTCATTAGGATCAAGCCACAATGCTGCCTCTGAAATATAACACTTGTCCACAGGAGTCAGCTGGGGCTACCATAAAAACTTGTTTAGAGGTGATCACATTAATGTCATAATATATTTAATTGGTATGATTATCCCTGCAGCAGGCTTGTATACTCAAGTCTGAGGTGGGAAACCCCTCACAAATGAGGTGGGAAAAAAACAGAATTTGGATTTACATGTAGATATCTTATCTTGAAGTACAGTACATGACACAGGGCTTGCATTCATGGGCCATGGGTATATGTGACTACCTTCACTTTGCTGTTACTGGACACTGGCAAAAAACATTGCTAGGGCCGCCCCTAGCTCACGCTTATATAACCTCATCCACTCTGCGAGCCTTCAGTTTTTATGCAAGCAATAAGGAGTGACTACAGAAGATAGAGGGGAGGAACCTGTGTCTGCTACTGTACTCCAAGAAAAATTTGCAAGTATGTCAACATTTCCTTTATCTTAATCGTACAGTACAGGACATAGAGGGCTTGTGTTCATAGACCATGGGACTTCCCAAAGCAATAAACCTAAGGGATGGGCAACAACATAGCAAATAGAACTGCCAACATGCCCACAATGAAACAAGTGTTAAAACCCCCCACCCAAAAAATAAAAAATAAAACACTAAGATGACAGCTTGAAGCACCTTGCGGCCGAAGTTTGCTTAGCCGAGGCCTGAATATCCTCCTGGTAAAATTGTGAAAGGAGGACCAGGTGGTTGCCTTGCAAATCTGGGATACAGATGCTTGAAGCAGGAAAGCTCAAGCGACCCCAAAAGAGTGCTGGTGGAGTGAGCTCTAAAAGGAAAAAGAAGAACTCTTTCTTTAAGGTGTAGGACCTAGAAATAAGTTGTCTGATCCATCAAGCAGTGGTAGAATTGGATGCAGGATGGAGCGAGACAGCAGGGTGAGATATAAGGGACTTTTTGAGCTTAGAAGCCATAACTTTCACTGTCACTGACCACCAATGCAGGGGGGGAGGTTAACTTTCCCTGAAATGACCACCAATGCGGGGGGGGGGGGGTAACCTTCTCTGCCATGGCCATTAATGTATGAGGAGATGGGGGTTAACTTTCACTGCCATTAACCACCAATGAAGGGTGAGGAGTTAACTTTCACTGCCATGACCACCAAGGCAGATAAGGGGGAAGGGGTTAGCTTTTATTGTCAGAACAACCAATGTAGGGAGATTAACTTTCACTGCCACTAACCACCAATGAAGGGCGAGGAGTTAACTTTTACTGCCATGACCACCAAGGCAGATAAGGGGGAGGGGGTTAACTTTCACTGTCACTTGGCCACCAATGCAGGGGGGAAGTTAACTTTCACTGCCAAGACCACCAATGTAGGGGGTCATTTTACTGCCACTGACAACCCATGAAAGGTGTGGGGGGATTCAATTTCACTGCCAGTGTCAACTGACATCAATGTTGGGGGCTTTTGCACTCTTTGGGGGGTTTAGATGGGGGGGTTCGCTGCTATGATCACAAATTCAGAAGAGGGTGAGGTGGTTAACTTCCATTGTCACTGACCACTAATGCAAGTAGGGGGTGCATTTTTCCTGCCACTGACTACCAATGTAGGGGGGGGTGGGGGTTAACTTCCATTGCAATTAACCATAAATGGTTTATAAAGGCACAATTTTTTTTTACCTTCATGCATTCTAAAAAACCCTCTGTGTGCAGAAGCCCCCTAATTTAGTCCTCACTAGACACCCCCCCCCCCCCACTTCTTCCAAGTTCTCTCTGTAAGTGTCAGTTATACTGGAAAAACATCCACTGTACTGCAATGATTTGATGTAAAATTGGATTGGATTCAACTTCTGTTTCTTTTTGAAGGGTTAAGCTGCGTGTGGATGGTGCCAAGTCATCAGGTGACCATACTGTCCAGACAGACTAGGTCTAAGGAGGTGTGTCAATAAATAAAGTTGCATTTGAAAAAGAGCACTGACATTGGCATTTAGTTTTGTTCTCTGAACAAAGGAGAAGATGAAGATAGACCTTTTGCATTCCCCATTTTTCTATGTACTACAACCACTGCAATAAAACTTTTACTGTAAGCATGTAGCTGAAATTCATGTAATAAGAATCAATAAATGTATTTTATTAATAAACTCTTAAATGAAAACTATGGCTATACTAATTACATTTCCTCAAAGCCACAAATCGGATTCAAACTTTTAGATTTCAGTTCTCAAAGTGAAGAGCATTTTTGAATTCAACTGGTTGCTATCAAGAAACAAAGACAGTTTCAGACTCTTTTATTAAAGAGTTATCTCAGAGAAAACTGTTCATAGTGTGATATTTCGGGGTTGTTTAGCTCATGTGTAGCACCCACTAGCGAGAAGAATCTGCACCAGAAATTAAATTTCAGGGCTTGTTGGCCCACTTTTATTAAGAAAAGTTCAAGAAAACAAAAATCACAGGTTTTCCCTCGCAGGCGGTTTTCACCGTCAGTACCAAATAATAACTTCAGCCTCCTGGCTTATACATACAGCAGTGCTGTTAAGGCTTTACACTTCAGGCTCTAGACTGTCTCCTACAGACTATTCCCTTGCCAACACCGTCCATATAGATAGCATCCCCTCACTGCTCTGACCCTCAGACTTGGGTCTCTGACTTTCACTGTGCACACATGCACTCTCTGGCTTCTCCAGTGCAACATGCATGCTCTGGGTTCTCCAGTGCACACCTACACTCTCTGGGTTCTATCCTTGCAAGCCTGGACTCCTCGGGAGGGTGGAGCCCACAACCCTGGTCCTGACTCTACTATCAGGCCCACACACACCTGAATAATCAGTGTGCCGGTGAGTCTCAAAGCCAGAGAATTCTGAGTACATACACTGGTGGGGTACCAACACTACCACAATAGCTATGTAGTGTTTAATTTAGGCATTTTCTATTTTATTGAATTTCCTTTAAACGGAAAGCTCAGAAGGCTGATAACCTGGTCAGGCACAAAAAAGCAGACTCAAGGTTAAGCAGGCTAACTTGAAACAATTTGCTTAAAAAAAAATGTTGTTTACAAACCTCCAAAGCTAAAGCTGAAATGTGCTAATACAACCAAATGAGGCAGAAGAGTTATGCGCCTCCCCATTCTCTTGTCTGTTTACAGAGTTCAATAGCTAAAGCTCTAATGTACACACACACACAAACCAAACAACCATATGAGAAAGAAGAATTATTCATCTCCCCTACCTCCTCATTATTGTTTACAGAGATTAATAGCTAAAGATGAAATGTGCACACATAACCAACGAGGCAAAGAACGTATTCATCTCATGTTCCTCCTGTCTGTTGTTTGACTTGCTTAATAGTTATAGAGCTGTCTGTTGTTTGACTAGCTTAAAGAGCTTAATAACTAAAGTTAACATTTAGAGAGAAAAATCCCCATGTCTCCCTAAAAGGGGGGCTATGGGAATGGGGATTAAGTGCTCAAAATACACCAGATGACATCCATAAAATATAGATAAAAAGTTTTTTTGTCTTTATTGTACGCATTTAAATGTTTTTAAATTTTAAATATAAAATCGATTAAATCACAGCTACAAATATATGGCAAGAAATATCATTACACCAACAAGTAGAAACAATGAAGGACACATGGATCGATGTGTTTAACCCCCGAAAGAGCTTCCACAGGATCCACATTTATTTTTTTATAAACTTTTGTATCCGGGTTTTTTTCTAGTATCTTTTTAGTAAACATAACATCTATGATGGTTTCATATTATATTCTCATCTAGTACATCTGTCATTGCCATTGTTGCACTTTTTGGCTTATCCAATTCTTGTGTACCGGTAAGTATATTATGAGTGACTACTTCTTTTGTCTTGCCACATGTCCCCCCAGTATTTTCCCCCTCCCCACCCCTCCTGATTTTTTTTCTTTCCCTCTCAGCAATTTCAGAGAGATACATTTAATTCATGATTTTTTCTATATATTTTTTCTGCTTGCCGTATGATTTATTGTTGTGGTTATAATATTTGATTTATTGTAATAACTTATTGTTTGTATCACTTATTAGCTACAAAAGTTTCAAATAAATTTTTTAAGAAAAATCCCTATTCCCATAGCCTCCCGTTTGGGGGAGACATGGGGATTCTTCCCTTTTGATCTATTACTTTTTGGGGATTGTGCCAGAATTTCAAATAAGTTCTAACACCCAAATACTTACAGTAAAGTTACAATTTACAGAAGCAAACTAATGATCAGAGGCATTACCACTCTCTCTGCTCTGCAGGCCTCCGTGCACACTTTCACTTAGAAATAAATAGTCTGAAATAAAACAGCTTATCGTGTGCATTTTCTTTAAAAACCCATAATACTTTGTAAATACTTTCGGAAATACAGTATCATATGTGTACTCAGAATGAAAATGTATTTGTAAAATAAACCTTGCACAAAAAAAGTAAAAGTAAACAAAAATTAAAACACCAATTTAAGAATATTTACTCATTAAAAAATAAATTTGACCCAAAGCCATTATAGTTTCCCTTTAGGTATTAAATAACATAATAACCTATCAAAGCCATTTTTTGCTCTTGGTAAAAAAAAAATACAATATAACATTTGTGCTATACTGTTCCGTGCATCCACTGTCAGCTGGGTCACAATCCAATACAGACATTGGGAACCCAAACAATGGTGTCATTTTGTACACTGTATACATTATGCAAAGCATTTTTTTAAATGAGAAACCCCAATTTTTTTAAACTAAACTGACAATATACTTACATTATGTCAGCTGTTCATTTTGAATTTCTTTTATTGCATTTAAGATAATCGTGAGCTGCAGAAGAGCCCGTGATCAAGTTAAGAAATTTGTTCCCAGGAAGTGATTGCAGGTTTTTAATTAGAGTATAGAATGAATGATGGGCAGTGTCAGGGTTGCGGTTGAAGCACGTAGTGTATATTGACTTGTTTATTTTCTTTGACAGAGAGATAGAACTAATTTTCTTTAAAAAAAAAACTAAAACTAAATGTTGTGGAATATTATTAATATAGTAAGCATGCCCATAGCATATTTATCGCTGGATTTTGTAGATGTTTCTAATGTGTGTGTGTGTGTATATACTTGCAAACACACTCGTTTTTTCACAAATTTTATGCAGTGTCTAATGGATTTTCCTTTTCTTATACAAAAGAACAAGATGCTCCAAAACATTGATGATTTCACAGACAGAGTTGAAAAATGTCAGCAGTTTGTATTGACAAGTGAGGCTTTCCAGCAGTTCCCCTCATTAATCCTCAGCAAATCCGTAAGTACACCAAGCTGTTTATAAAATGCACAAACAAGAAAGATTTTTTCAGAAAAATCCTTAGAACATGCACAGAATCTCAATACTGTTGTTTACACTCACACTGTAGATGCATTTTCATACATTCCACGGTAGTTTCTTTAAAGCAACCCCTTAGGTATGCTTGTATGGATTAAAGTTTTCAGTGAAAAATAAAATTTCATGGTAAATATAGCAATTATTCAGTTTAAATAGCAAGGATGAAAAAGACACATATCCATTGAGTTTAAACTCCCTCAAAAATCAAAACTCACAGTTGATTTAGGCTGGGTTCACACCTATGCAAATTGGATGTGGATTTACCTGCATCCAATTTGCATAGCAGGAGAATGTGACCGGCTCTCTATGGAGCTCTCTATGGAGCCGGTTCACATATCTCCAGGGCGGCTGCATAGAAACGCTGTGCTTCTCTAGCTCAGTTTCAGGGCTGAATTCAGGCAAAGATTCAGCCCTGATTCGTTCCTGAACTGGAGAATGGGGACGCACAGTGTTCCTGTGCAATCCGCATCCGGTTCCAGTGTGAACCGAGCCTCAAAAAAAGGCCAAAAAAAGAAAAAAAAAAACCTTATAAAGTGTGATCCAACTTGCTCCAGGGAAGTATTTAATTTCTTATCCCAGCAGACAATCAACTAACTGCCTTGATCAAGATTCCATAATATTACAGTCATAAACCAGTATATTAGTAAATCAATGATATCAGTAGCTGTTTATGTTTTGGGCATACAAAAAATATATCCATCTCTTTTTTTCAAAAAAATGTACAGTCAGCTAGAACCTTCTCCTGGTGAAAACTATTCTGCATTTTCCCTACTTTTGTTGTAAATAACCCTTTCTATACACAGAGGGTAAACCTCTTTTCCTCCTGTCTGAAACGGTCCCCCTGTATCTTTTGTATTAACCTTAAAGGTAAAAGCCGTCCACTCTTTACTATATGATTATACACCATTTATATGCTTATAAAAGGTCTCTTCTCAGGTTAGATATCGTAGCTGAGATCCTGTTTTTCCCTTGGGTAATTTATTTACCTTTTTCTACAGTTATTCTGGTTCCATGATATTCACTTTGTAAACTGGTGTCCAAAACTAAACACATTTTTCAAAATGAAGACTTACTAAGACATTGTGTAGGGGCAAGATTATGGTTCCCATTTATAAAGCAGCAGTATGGCCAAACAATGGCCATACCTCTGCTTTTCTATTAAGGTACATTCACACTGGGGCAGGGGTTCATTACCGTTGTTTTAGCAGTGCTTTTCGGCCGTTATCGGGGTGCTTTTAACCCCTGCTAGCGGCTGAAGAAAGGGTTAAAAAAAACGTGTTGAGGCGCTGCCAAAACGCTTTGCAGGCGCTTTGGCAGCACTGCCCATCCATTTCAATGGGCAGGGAGCTTTGGGAGAGGTGTATACGCCGCTCCAAAACCACCCCAAAGATGCTGCTAGCGCACCGCTCCAGTGTGAAAGCACTCTGGCTCTCACACTGGGGAGGCATGAGAGGCACTTTTCAGGCACTTTACGGGCGCTATTTTTAGCGCTAATATGCCTGAAAAGCACCTCAGTGTGAAAGGGGTCTTAGAAGCTACACTGGCATATTTGTAAAGCACTAATCTGTGTTTTTTAAATGTGCCTTGCACTTTTTTCTGGACTCTTGAAGCAAGTGAAGCCCCATTCAATCTAATGTGATTATGCAGAGAACGTGCTAAGTGAAATCATAGGCTTCACACTGCAGCCTGCATTTGTTAAAATTAAACTAAAATGTACTAATAATAATAATATTAAAAAATGTCTTGTTCCCTCTAGAAGCTGCAGATTGGCATTACATAATGGTATCTTGTATATCGTATAAAGATAAAACAAATGCAGCGCTAACCTAAACCAAGTGAATATCAATACCGGGAGTCACCCTTGGGGGGTAGATACATATAAGTCCTCTACCCAAATATTCAAATAATGAAAAAGTGCTAAACATGTGCAAAGCATATGAACATGTGACAAAAAATAATACACCTAAAACATATAAATGTTACAAAAAAATGTCCCATGAAGAAACACAAACAAATAGGTGAAGTCTATATCCAATCCTTAACGGACATGCTGGGTTCACTACGAGATTTTGAAGGTGTTCACGTTGTACAGTAAATCATGTGGGAAACAACAGGGATAGGTATAGAGATGTGTTCCAACGTCTCCCGTGCACAGGTAGGTAATGAATACTCTTACCGTGACTCTGTTGTTAGTAAGCCTGGACGGGAACTCCAAGGTAGGTATTCCAATATGGAAGTCGCGAACCTCTCCCCCCGATGTCGCAGCGGCGATGATAGATGGTTATCCAAAAAAGATGTCACTCTTTCTGGACTCTCCGTTGGAAGTAAGACTTCAACACGGTGTCATAAAGGGAGAAAAATGGATGGCTCCATATGGTGTAAGTAAAACCAGGGTATCGTATAGAAAAATATAGCCTTTATTGGCATAACAGCATAGTAAAAAATGGTACATGCAATGTTAATAAATGCAAATACAAAGAAAGAGGACCTTGAGGAAAAAATTTAGATGATTGCGTGATAACAAGGGTGGCAGCAGACTAAAAACCCGACATGTTTCGAGCAATGGCCTTTCAACTTGAGTCGTAGGAAAAGAATTTACCTGTAACTACTGTATGTCACCTGGGTGCCATAGAAAATCATTATAGGACCCACTGGACATCTGACCTCAATTTGAAAATAAAGTCAGTGCTAAAACCTCTGTTGCTACATTACAATAACAATATAACAAACAAACAGTTTTCATTGGAGTCAAATGATTTCTTGAAATGTATACACATTCATTTTATTCCGTTTTGCTAACCGCAGCAAGCTCTTCTCTGCCACACACATGTATATGCAGGCATCTGCTACTGTTAGCTGCTAATATAACATTGTTATGTATAATTTTGTATTTGCACTTCTGGTCTCTGGGGAGATGGATTAAAACCCCAGAAGAAGGAAGTAGAGAGAGAGAGAAAGTTAGGAGCTGACACCACATGTCCATATACAGGAGCTGCATTACTGAAATACTTTATTTTATCCAGACCAGAAGCAGAGACTATTAGGTAATTGTTCCTGTATTCTGGCAGTTTAAATTTAGCTGCTAATAACTTCTTGACCCTAGCGACAGACAAGTCTCTGACCTATTGTTATTCTCTAAGCAAGAGTGAAATTTCAGCCTGAGCTGAAATAGAGAATATGTATTAAAGTGCTACTAAACCCTTGTTTATTTTGACATTAAAAAAACATACATGTTATACTTACCTGCTCTGTTCACTGATTTTTTTTGCATAGAGTTGCCTAGATCCACCTCTTCTCAGGTCCCACACTGCCCCTCCTGCCAGGTGCCCCCACAGTATGCTAAAACATGGAGCCGTGGCTCAGCCCCACCCCCTCCATCTCCCAATTGGCTTACTGGCTGTGGTTGACAGCAGCGGGAGCCAATTGCTCCTGCTGCTGCCAAAAGCCAATCAGGAGTGCGAGTCCCGGAGAGCCTAGGTTCTCGTGGACATCGCTGGATTGAGAGGGGGCTCAGGTAAGTATTAGGGGGGCTAGAGGGGGCTGCTGCACACAGAAGGTTTTATAACCTCATGAAATTTTCGCATGGCTCAGGGGGCCTAAAGGCCTAAAACCTGCCCTGGGAAGGGCCATACATGTAGTATATTATAGAGCGACAACTTGGAGCTGACTGTGTGGGATGAGAGAGAACGTAAAATTGGAATAACTTAAATTTCTCCACCTAATTCAACCCCACAGATACAGAAAACCTCAAATGATGGGCCAAGTCAAGCCAGTGCACCGCAGCAAACTATTTGCACTTCTCTTTTAAGTGCTTCAAAATACAAAATTGACTCTAAGGAACAACAGGCCAGGGAGGAGGCCATAGCAAGATGGATTCTGCGCACCGGATTACCAGTCAGAATGATTGAAGATAAGGACTTTGTTAGCATGATGGAGACAGTAGATAGGAAGCTGACTGTTCCAAAGAAAACGAAAATAAGCAATCTGATTTACAAACAGTATGAAGATGAAAAACAGAAATTCAAAAAGAGACTGGCTGCTGCCCGGTGAGTATCTATTTGCACTAATTTGTGGACCAAAAAAGGACTCTCAGCCTCATTCCTTGCTATAAGTGCATGCTACTTTTGTGTTGAACAACATAAACCTGAATATATATTGTTGGCCCTTGAACAAGTAGCCCACACTGCACAGGTAATCAAATCATGTGTGGACAAATGCTTGCAAGAGTGGGACATACCAAAGATCCTTACAGTAATAACAGACAACTGGAGCAATATAGTGGCAGCTTTTAAACAAACCGCAGCAGCAGCAGAAGAACCACCCAGTTCTAGTAAGGAAGACTCCCCCATGACTAGGGATGAGCTTCGAGTTCGAGTCGAACTCATGTTCGACTCGAACATTGCCTGTTCGCCTGTTTGCCGAACAGCGAACAATTTGGGGTGTTCGCGGCAAATTCGAAAAGCCGCAGGACACCCTGTAAAAGTCTATAGGAGAAATCTAATGTGCTAATTTTAAAGGCTTATATGCAAGTTATTGTCATAAAAAGTGTTTGGGGACCTGGGTCCTGCCCCAGGGGACATGTATCAATGCAAAAAATAGTTTTAAAAACTGCAGTTTTTTTGGGAGCAGTGATTTTAATAATGCTTAAAGTGAAACAATAAAAGTGAAATATTCCTTTAAATTTCGTACCTGGGGTGTGTGTATAGTATGCCTGTAAAGTAGCGCTTGTTTCCCATGCTTAGAACTGTCCCTGCACAAAATGTAATTTCTGAAGGAAAAAAAGTCATTTAAAAGTACTCGCGGCTGTAATGAATTGTCGGCTCCCGGCAATAAAGAGAAAAGTCATTGAAAGTCATCTTTAAAAAAAAAAAAACAAATGCGTGGGGGTCCCCCCAAATTCAATTACCAGACCCTTCAGGTCTGGTATGTATTTAAAGGGGAACTCTGCGCCAAATTAAAAAAAAAATGGTGTGGAGTTCCCCCCAAAAATTCATACAAGACCCTTACCTGAGCACGCAACCTGGCAGGCCGCAGGAAAAGAGGGGGGACGAGAGAGCGCCCCCCCTCCTGAACCGTACCAGGCCACATGCCCTCAACATGGGGAGGATGCTTTGGGATCTGGACACCAAAGCACCATATCCCCATGTTGATGGGGACAAGGGCCTCATCACCACAACCCTTGCCCAGTGGTTGTGGGGGTCTGCGGGCGGTTGGCTTATCGGAATCTGGAAGACCCCTTTAACAAAAGGCATACTATACACACCCCCCATGTATGAAATTTAAAGGAATATTTCACTTTTATTGTTTCACTTTAAGCATTATTAAAATCACTGCTCCCCAAAAAAGTCAGTTTTTTTGCATTGATACATGTCCCCTGGGGCATGACCCGGGTCCCCAAACACTTTTTATGACAATAACTTGCATATAAGCCTTTAAAATTATCACTTTAGATTTTTCATGTCTGTGTCCCATAGACTTTAACGGTGTTTGGATGTTCGAACAAATTTATTGCCTGTTCGCATGTTCTGATGCGAACTGAACTGGGGGGTGTTCGGCTCATCCCTGCCCATGACGGAAAGTAACTCTGAGTCCGAAATTGATGATCTGCAGTGAGCCATTTTTATTATTCTTTTACATGATGACACGGTTGACACTAGTCATTTATTACATGGATATGACATAATTGATATGTTAAGTGTTAAATAATATTTGGCTGTGTTTCACTTGTTAGGTACCAACAGATCGACATGGACCAGACACCATGTGTGGTGCATACCTTGCAACTTGTGGTCCACATGGTGCAGAAGGAGGCAAGTGTGAAGAGAATACTGGATAATGCAAGATCAATAGTGAACCTCTTCTGCAAGTCTTCAATTGCAATTGCAACACAGAAGATATTGGAGCATTGTGGCTGGTCAAGTACATTCAACATGATCGCAAGACTCCCTTAACTAAAAGAGCCAATCTGCCAAATTGCAAACAACATGGGATGGGACAGCTTGCTCCCTAGTGAATGGCAAAAGCTCACATCATTGCATGACCTACTGCTGCCCTTTACACCTTTTCCATGTCCCTGGCTGTCCCTGGCTGTCCCTGCCCTCTTTGATCTGCTCAGCCACCTTGAGGACTTTAAACAGAACACTAGCTACCAAGACCTTGCCACAGTTGCGCAGAAAATGCTTCATTCTTAGATCCAACTGATGAAATGTTCACGCCACTTGAAGCAGCTGCTTGTTTTGTCAACCCTATCTCTGAAACCCTTGTTGATGTGGTGGATGAGAATATTCAGGCATTAATAAAAAGGCAGAGGAGTATGCTGTAGAAAAATCCACACAACATAAGGAATTGTCTGAAGAAGAAGATGATGTGAAACTATTGCAGAAAGTGGAAGAAGCACCGCCACCTGCATCCACATCTAAGCAGACAGTTTCTTTTTAAATGCCGCAGAAGACCCAGGCAGATCAGAAAATATAAGGAAGAGCTTTTGCACCAAGTTGCCACCATCAGTGAGGACACCGCAACAGATTTTTGGCTGTCAAAGAGTGACACTTTTTATCACCAGCTAAAACTTTTGCATTAGACCTGCTGGCTATGCGTTATGGAAGTTAGTAGACCAGACTGTGTGGACTGCACAGAGGAAACCAAAAACGCATGTGCGTGAAAATATAATAATTTATTAAAGTAAGTGAATATAAACACAACCAAACACAACCATATAACAATAGACAGATATGTACAATAATGGGAGATAACAAAATCGTAATCAAAAGCCAGCACAGGGAGATTAGCAGATGGTTAAGGAATACAAGAACAGGGAGAGGGAGGACGGATGGGACGGATGGGACGGCAAGACAGGTATGCAAGGTAACCGGGTAACAGGTCCAGGATGGATTCGGGATAGGGATCAGATCAGGTCAGGTGAGGTGAGGTACAGGCTCAAGGTCAGATAACAGGCAGGCTCAAGGTCAGGGTTGCAGGCTCAGGGAGAGAGATGTGCGTTTGTACTTGTCGGGAATAAATAGGTGGCTTGTAATTGGCTTCAAGTCACACCTGAGCGCAGGAAGAGCAGTTCGCTCCACACTGCCAGGATCCATCCGCTGGTGGAGACCAGTACTGCGTCCAAAGGATAATATAATACCAGCAGGGAGAAATTCTCCTGACAGTTCCACACTGCCAGGAGACTCCTGCTGGTGGACCACAGTACTGCAAGTCAAATAATAAATATCACCAGCGGATGGAACCTTTCCTGACACTATGCCAGCTTCTCAAGCCTTTGCAGAGAGGGTATTCAGTGACACAGGTGACCTCTCTAGAGGCCGGAGGAATAGAGCAAGGGTCATGTTGGCACAAAGTGCTTTCCTTAAAATTAATCAAAACAAATAGAAGTGTTTTATTCTCCAGGTATTTCTATTTCTAACATAAGAAGCATACCTAATACTTGTGGCTTGTGCTTATTGTGATAGGAAGAATCAATAGTTCAACAACAGTTTAAGTTATCAATTAAATTCATAGGAAAAATGCACAGACTGAGGCTACAAATGCCATTAGTATGTGGAACAATAACAATCACCACTTTTTAAAAACTCCTCTCTCTCTCTTAGCATTGACAAATTTGACAATAGAGGTAAATATCACACTAATGAAAAAAAAAAAAAAATAGATCAGTAACGGTCAAAAAGGGTAGCCTTACGTCAGGGTCCTGCCCCAGTAGCCTTTTTAGTGTGATATTTACATCTATTGTCATTGCAAATGCTGAGAGAGAGAGGAAAGGAGTTTATAAAAAGTGGTGACTGTTATAATCCACACAATAATGGCATTATTGTGCACGTTTTCTTTGAATGTATCTGAGAATTAGAACTGTTGAAATAATAAACTGACAATAAACTTATTCTTATTGTAGAAATAAGCATTACCCTCAAGTATTGGTTTATTATGCTGTGTCTGTGCCAGACTGGCAGTGGCAGTGCCTGTGCAGTGTACTGTCTGTGTGTGCTGTGCTTGGCCTTGTACATGTACAGCTGTGGCCAAAAGTTTTGAGAATGACACCAATATTTATTTACACAAAGTCTGCTGTTTCAGTGTTTTTAGATCTTTTTGTCAGATGTTACTATGGTATACTGAAGTATATTAAACAAGCATTTCAGAAGTGTCGAAGGTTTTTATTGACAATTACATTAGGTTTATGCAAAGAGTCAATATTTGCAGTGTTGACTTGAGTTGACCCTTCTTTTTCAAGACCTCTGCAATTCGCTCTGGCATGTTGTCATTGTCAATCAACTTCTGCGCCACATCCTGATTCCTGACTGATGGCACTGGCAGTGGCAGTCCATTCTTCCATAATCAATGCTTGGAGTTTGTCATTTGTGTTTTTTTTTGTTCACATATGCCCTGTACACACGATCAGTTTTTCCGACAGGAAAACCGTGGGTTTTTTTTTCAGCAAGAAAACGGCTCAAAATTGTCTTGCATGCACACGGTCACTCAAATCTTGGCTGAAATTCCGAACGTCAAGAACGCGGTGACATACAACGCGTACGACGAGCCGAGATCAATGAAGTTCAATAGGCAGTTTGGCTCTTCTGCTTGATTCTGAGCGTTTTTTTGCGCGGCGTAACTGCATACAGACGAACGCGATTCGCAATAGGGATTTTTCCTGTCACGAAAATTGAGATCCTGCTCTCAATCTTTTCTTGGCAGGAAAACTAACAGAAAAAGTGTGATGGAGCATACACATGGTCGGAATTCCTGACAAAAAGCTCACATCGCACTTTTCTTGTCAGGAAAACTGATCGTGTGTACGAGGCATCACCCACCTCTTGAGGATTCAACACAAGTTCTGGGGAGTTTGGGATTAGGGTCTGGGGAGTTTCCTGGCCATGGACCCAAAAATAGTTTTACTTAAATAAAGACATTATATAATGACTAAATCTGTGTCTGTAGTGCATGTTCAAACCTTAATACCATAAATAATAACATATTCGATTTTTCACTCCAGCATTAGTATATAATGAGTTTGAAAATTGTACAGAAATGCTTAAATAATGCATTACAATTTAACTACACCCATTAGATTTTAGGCGACTAAAATGAGTTTTAGTCAACTAAAATGTACTGGAGATTTAGTCGACTAAATATGACTAAAACGAAAACACTTGCAGAAGACTAAAATGGGACTAAAATTAAAATGCCATTATAGTCCTAAGACTAAAGCCACACACGATCGGACTTCCATCGGACTTTTCCGTGGATTTTGGTCTGAAGGGCGTTGGCTGTGAATTTGGTATGCATACACACGGCCCAACATTTTCAGCCAACATACACCAAACTTCATGGTTTTTCAGCTCTTTACCGCCACCCTTTGGGCAACTTCTGCTATTGTTGACTGATGTTTAGCATTAGTTCAGAGCATGCGTGTTTGTACATCGGATTTTAGTTGGACCAACTTGTGTGCACACGATTGGATAATCCGACGTAACAGATTTATTGCCCAACAGTTGGTGAGCATGAACAGCCAACTTTTGTTGTCGTTAATTCAGCCAACAATTGTCTGATGGAGCATACACACGGTCGGATTATCCGACACAACACGTCCATCAGACAATTATGGCCATAAAATTGGATCGTGTGTACGGGCCTTTAGACTAAAACTAAATCAAAACTTGCTGCCAAAATTAACACTGGTGCTTCAAACTAGGAAGTAGACTAGGGAAACATCAAGAAGAACCAACAGAAGCAGCAGACTGTCTGTGTGTATCACATGTAGGAGAACCACTCTGATCGGCAAGGAAGTGTTGTAGGCCCACAAGATGGCCATGATAATGTGACATAAATGGGCATGATTACACGTTTTGGGGTGTGGCCCCTTTATCAAACCGCAGTTGCTACCTGCTGGAGACTTATCGATATGCTTTTTATCATCTTGTAAATGTGAGTGCATATTTATTGTTTTTCATTTCATAAATAGGCTTTAACAAATTATACACTTAGGTAGATGTGCTTTTCTCTCCTTCTTTCAGTTTTTTTCATATATTTTGCAGCACCCACACTGTAATATTTAGCAGGGGAAATGGGGAACCAGTACCTGTGAAAAAAATGCCCTGAAATACTATCAAACAGTCCTCAAAATGATCAGTCCTTAAAGATCAAAAACAAAGAACAGTCAATGAAGGGCCAATATAGTATTAAACCGTGGCTGCCAGCTGAAGAGAGAAGAAAAAATCCAAAAGTAGAAAAGAGAAGTGCCATCTGAGTGTAGTATTTGAGTAAATCTATTTAAGTCACAAGGTAAACAACTAACATGGTTAAAACGTGGACAATGCATATCATTGTCTAAGTTTTTATATTTTTATATCATTGTCTGATATGCATTGTCTAAGTTTTTACTATGTGAATTGGATTATTCTCATATAAGCCAACACATTCCCAATATAGGTCATTTGTATGCCAATATGAATTAATTCACTAGTATACTAGGGGGTTATAATTAATTTTCACATGTTAAACAAATGAAAGTCCACTTATACTTTCTGCACAGTACATTCCAGATGTACAGTATCTTATTGTGGAAACAAATGGTTATCACCCCAACCTAAAGCTAGCCTTTGCAGCAAGGAGCACATGTCAAAAAACAAACCAAAATTCCCAGCTCACTTACCAGCCAGACTGCAACAAACCAAATTGAACCTGTCTAATGCCCCATACACACGATCATTTTTAATGTCATTTTAAAAACTGACGTTTTTCTCGTCATTTTTTTTCTTGTTTCCTCTCAAGCCTGTCTTGCGTACACACCATCATTTTAAAAAATGTTCAAGAAAAGCGCAGTGACGTACACCACGTACGACGGCACTATAAAGGGGAAGTTCCGTTCGAATGGCGCCACCCTTCATGTTAGTAAAGTTTGTTGAGAGACGATTCGCTCTTTTCAGTCTAGTGCTTTTCAGTCCGTTACAGCATGACGAATGTGCTATCTCCATTACGAACGCTAGTTTTACCAGAACGAGCGCTCCCGTCTCATACTTGATTCTGAGCATGCGCATTTTTTTTCACGTCGTTAAAGCATACACACTATCGTTTTTCACGTCGTTAAAAAAAAACGACATGAAAAACGACGTGAAAAAAGAGAGCATGTTCGAAATTTTTAATGCCCGTTTTTCACGTCGTTAAAAATGCTCTGGAGCATACACACGATCATTTTTAATGGCCATTTTTTTTAATGGCATTTTTAACGGCATGAAAAATGATCGTGTGTATGGGGCATAACAGTTTGTGTTAAAAACAAGGAGTTTAGTTTGCACACATTTGCAAATATATGTGTAAGCTGCAGCAGCCGAGTCACGGCACCCTAGTGTACTGCAGTCCTAGCTCTAAAATTCTGAGAGTTTCCCAAGTTGGAGCACATATAAAATAATGCATAGATTAAGGGCAGGTATGCTTGGAGGGAGTCCACCCCTTCTTAAAAGTATAGGGACGCACTGGACTCCAAGCAAAAGCACAATGGCAGTGAAGGTATTCAGTGCATCCCCTTACTAATTTACCAACAGTACAAACAAATGGCAACCACCTCAACCTTTAACTAGCCTTTGCAGCAAGGAGCACATGGAAGGGTGACGCATTAAAAAAAAAAAAGGAAATTGACAGGGTCAAACCCAATTGACCCTATCTAACAGTTCCAGTTAAAAACAAGGAGTTTAGTTTGCACACATTTGCAAATATATGCATAAGCTGCAGCGGCTACTTCACGGTACCCCAGTGTATCTTATTGTGGTCATGTAGAGATTGTATAATGAATGACTAGGCTACCAGCACATGTGCTCAAGCTTAATACTGTTTACTTTGTTTTCTTCGGACCAGGTTTGATCAACAGTTTATGCTTTACATGTAACCTCAACAGATATAATAAGTATTTTGGCAATGTGGCTTAACCACTGGTCTGGATTCTCACAAATATGAACTGTAGGCTGGATACTGCCCTAGACAATATATTTAATTTTTACTCCAATCTGAAACATGGAATTAAAAATATTTTTTTCGTGGAAATCAATCAAACTATGAAAAAGCATCAACAAATCAAGAATTCAATGTAAAGTATGCTGATAATTTTGGCCTGATCAGTGGTGGAGCTTTTCACATTTTAGGAATGTATATATGGCACACAATTTGACAATTATTATGAAGAACATAATATGCAGTGCCAAATACACCAGTGATCAGGGGCTAATCCCCCTGTGGGCCCAGAGTATGTGGTCAAAGAATTGTATGTTAAAAGTACTCGGGGGATGTTGTTTGTAGCCATAGCTGGATGGGTGGACAGACTGTAGGGGTCATGTGAGTGTACATAAACCAGGGCCACAGGAGCACTAGAATTTACCCCAAACCTCACCATGTGCTGACAAGCTTTAATTCTGAAGTTCTGATCCTTCAGTCTTCCACATAGAACAATCAAATATCAGCACTGAAAGTGTTTGTGCCAAATGCTGGTCCCACACTAAATACTTGGTGCCAAATCCAACAAAATATAACTTTAATGTTATTTTTAAAGTTCAGATTGGCCTGTGCCAATGTATTCATTACTGGGAATAGTTCATCCAATCTAAGTCTCGTGTTGGGGTAGGTCAGAGAGCTTAAAATAACACTCTGCCTCTTGCTGCCAGGCCCAGTCCATTTCCAGCTTCTGCCATAGGGTCACTTGTAAAAGAACCCTAGGGTGTAAAAGCATAGGATGTATATTTATTAACTTTTTGTCAGTGTGCTGCAAGAGGAGAAGGTTTTGTAAAAGAACCCTAGGGTGTAAATGCATAGGATGTATATTTGTTAACTTTTTGGCAATGTGTTGCAAGAGGAGCAGGGTTTTGCCAGCTGGGTCTGGCACTTTTCAATTACAGCTATGCTCCCTTCACTGTTCATTGAACAGGCCTTAATGTGTTACTATGAAAGACTCCAGCATGTGCATTGGTATTTTTTTATTATTAAATAATTGATTATTTACTCTTTATTAGATTTTCAGATAGAGAAGAAACAAATACAATCACATGCTGAATTATTTAATATTTGTTACCCTATTTTCAATTTCATAAAATGTCATAAACACAGACATATCAATCTAACATAGTACTTACATAGTGATTTTTGTCTAATTTGCTCTCTAGACATCCAGAACCATTGATTTTTCTGTACGAATCACTAAATGTTTGCCTTTTCAACAACATTTCAAATTACCACTAACAAATGGCGAAGAACAAAATAAATTTGGCGCATTACCATTTTTTTTATAAAGATATTAAAAATCAACTTGAAGGCAGAGTTCTTGGATAATGTCCAACATACTTCAAAGTACATTTTTGTTTGCTCAGCATATTCAAGTGTTAATATAGTAAAAACTTAAATTTCAAAAAAAGGAGAACAAGTGGAGCATGGAGACTGCAAGATTGTGCCCAGAGATTTATTAACAACTTTGTTGTTTCAGAATATTCTTTTATGCTATGAAGTTATTTATTTGAAAACAGAAGGTCTGTTTGTCTATTTCTTTCCATATAAAATAGGTATTTATCAGAGATTGGTTTTAAACTAGGTAGACAAAATTGAAGTGTGCATCCTTTCACTTCTCATAAACAAACCATTTTCCTTGCAAGGAAATGTACTAATCTGTGTTCTAGCAGAAAAACAATTTTTCATCATCAATCTTTACTAAACATTATTTCAAACACACCTATCTTTTCATCCCAACAATGATTCTGCTGAATGCATTATTACTAATATCTATGTTGAAAGTTGTCTGTGAAACATTCAAGCTTCATCCGCACTGGTGTAAGTACTGGCCACAGGGTCATTGTTAGACATGTGCAATTCGTTTAGTTACGAATTCGTTATCCGTCAAAATTCGTTATATTCGTTGATTCGTAAACATACGAATGAACGAATGGTTCGATAACATTACAAACGAACAACGAATAATCTAAACGAACGAATATGGAAAACAAATAAAATACGAATTTAGTAAATTTGAAACAAACAAAAAACGAAAAAGTGAAAAACGAAAACATAAAAACAACGAAAACACAGAAAAAAGATAAAAAATAACGAAAATAAAAATGAACGAAAACGAGATATTACGAATATTCGAAAAACAAAACAACGAATAACGAACAAAGATCCATATTAACGAATATCAAAATGAACGGAAAAAAAATTACGAATCTTCGGAAAACGGAAATGAAAACAACGACAATTCGTAAAAACTTAAATTCTATTTCGTTAGTTCTGAATTAGTTCTGGACTTTGGCCAATGGCCAATAAGCTTGTCCCTTCCCCTGAAGAGGTCGTCTCTTCCCCCAATGAGCTTGTTTCTTATAGACATGTGCTATAATGTGTGTGTATGTGTGTTTTTCTGTGTTAGACTGCAGTGCATTCCATCCAGAGTCCAGATAGGGTGTGGTTGGGTAGGTTGCACTGTTCTGTTGGATTTTGTGAGTACATTTTTTACTTGGGAGAGAGAAATTCTTTGTTTCTTAAGGATATTAGATTGAGATTCTAGAGTCTACATTCTAATTTATAATTTTATTTATGTAATATCTCTGACATATTGTATTTTTCTTCTTTGTCAGACTACATTCTAGACAGGGTGTGGGTGGTGTTTGATTTGTGAGTCATTCAAAGAGATTGATATAGAAATTATAAATTTCTTACTATTTCTATTACTCCTAGGATTTTCTAAAGTTAGTTTTTTTCCCTTTTCTGGGACTGTGTTTTATTATATTGCTGTCTGTCTGCCCCTACCTATTTTTTTTGTTGTGTTAGCCAGTGCCACTACTAGGCCAGCCCAGGCAGCATATACTACGTATTCATGGTAGGAGAAGTAGATTAGTATATATTTTTTTTTGCATGGACCGGTAAAATAAGAATACTCCAGTCCTCAATCCCTCCACTCTCAGTCACACCAACACCAACTCTCATACCAACACACTCACTAACACCAACATTCTCACTTACAAGACTCACACGTCCATTCTCACTCCCAGACATTCCATAGTTGCCAACATTGCAAAAAAAAAAATCCGTGACACTTTTTCGCATGTAGGCGGAGCCTTGGTATAATTAGGGGGTGGGGCATTAATTTGAAGGTGTGTTATACTTTAGGAGAAAAAAGTGGCGCACGAAGCGTGGGCGTGGTTTACGCGGGTAGTGGGAGTGGCTTAAATGAGCGTGGCTCAAAGGGGGTGTGGTTAAAGTCTGAGATGAATGAGGGATGAAGGGAGAAAGAAAGAGGGAGGGAAGGAAAGAGAAGGAAGGATGGAAGGACAGCAGGCCCAGATCCTACACCATAATAGAAATATGTGTATTCCAGAGTTTAACAATCAACAGATAAAGATAATCCAAACATCTGGTGTTAGCTCTTTAATCATCCCGGCACCATGGTTGTTAGGGTGTCAGGATGACTGAAGTGCATTATTTCTCTTATTACATTTTAATATAAAATGAAATCATTCAACTCACCAAAATGCCGAATCAGTGGAAGCCCCGAGTGTGTCACCTGCCACGTCGCCTGCCACCAGATGCCATCAGGTGTCCACAGGGGAGTCCCTCCTTACATCAGGCGTCCCCAGAGGAGTCCCTTCTTACATCAGGCGTACCCAGCGGAGTCCTTCCTTACATCAGGTGTACCCAGAGGAGTCCCCCTTACATCAGGCGTCCCCAGCGGAGTCCCCCCTTACATCAGGCGTCCCCAGCGGAGTCCCCCCTTACATCAGGCGTCCCCAGCGGAGTCCCCCCTTACATCAGGCGTCCCCATCGGAGTCCCCCCTTACATCAGGCGTCCCCAGCGGAGTCCCCCCTTACATCAGGCGTCCCCATCGGAGTCCCCCCTTACATCAGGCGTCCCCAGCGGAGTCCCCCCTTACATCAGGCGTCCCCAGCGGAGTCCCCCCTTACCTCAGCCGTCCCCAGCGGAGTCCTCCCTTACCACAGGCGTTCCCAGCGGAGTCCCCAGTTACCACAGGCATCCCCAGCGGAGTACCCCCTTAACCACAGGCGTCTCCTGTCTCGGCCGCCATTATTGTTTCCCCTTCCCCGAAGGGGAACAAAATAGAGGCGGAGCCGACAGTGTGGCTGCAAAAAAAATAAAAAATTAAGCTGTGGCGCTGCCGACCCCCGCCCCTTTCCATTACAGACAGACCTGCAGCGGGGCGGGGTGGGGCGGGGGGGTTGCCGGCCGGCCAGCCAAAACACAGATGTAGTACAATAGAAGATAAAGCTGCTGCGGCGCCGCCCACCCCCGGGGAGGTGCGGGGTGTGGGCGGCGCCGCAGCGGCTTTATTTTCTATTGTACTACATCCGTGTTTTGGTCTTCTTGAACATGGCGGCCGGCCGAGACATTGTCTCCGCCAGCCGTGGACCTCTAGCGGCGGCGGCCTGCGGCGTCCAAATTCGGGGAAAACTGGAAAAATCGGATTGGCCGGGACATTGGCCGGGACAAAATAAATCCGGGAAAAGGGTTTGAATCCCGGGAACGTCCCGGCCAATCCGTGACTGTTGGCAACTATGACATTCTAATTGCAATAAAACCACCAAACCACACAAAAACAACTACAAAAACCACAATATCACGCTCTGCACTGCTCTCTGCTCCTCCCTCACCACACCACTTACACCCTCTCAAAATGGCGTACAGGGGCGGAGGCTATAGCCGCTTGTTGACAACGAAACTAAAATACGAGATTGCGAATGGCCGCGATGTATTTACGGGAGTACAAATGCATTCGAAGCACGTGGACGTATTTTAGTTTCATTTTCAACACGCGGCTATAGCCGCGTGTTGAAAATAAAAATAACTAGTAACGCGAGATTGCGAATGACCGCGCCGAGATGTATTTACGAAAGTATAAAAAAATTACGAATCCATTCGAAGCACGGTAGTAGACACGAATCAAGGAAAACAAAACAATGTTACGAATCAACAGAAACGGCAGAGTAGTGTACAGAAAAACGAAAATTATTATCTAACAAAATTACGAATTACGAATCGTTCAGTATCAACGAAAATCAAACTGTTACGAAAGTACGAAAATAACTTAAACAGAAATACGAATCATTCAATATCAACAAAATTACGAATTTCAAATCAACGAAAATAACTTAGACAGAACTACGAATCATTCAGTATCAACGAAAATTAAACTGTTACGAACATACGAACGAGTCCGAATAGGAAAACTCGCGTCTTACGAAATTACGAATCTTTACGAACATACGGAACGAGACGAAACGAAACGATAGGAAACTAATTTTTTGGTTGTGCACATGTCTAGTCATTGTTCACAAATTTCTGAGACGACTATTGGCTTATAAATATTTTCAGTCTCATAAAGCCCTGGAAGTGTCAATTCTTTGGCAATATGGAATGATAAAAGAGTTTTTGTGAAAGTCATACAACATTTATAGAAAAATGGATGTGATATCTTGTAAACAAAGGGAATTAGTGGTCATGGTTTGCTGTCCTGACCTTTTTGGCCAAGGAACAATTGCACTTCCCCTTTCTGCACACATTGCAGTTACTCCCTAGCAACTTGGTGCACAGCCTGGAGGTCACTTGCAGCCCTTCCCCACTTATTGCACAGCCCTCTGGGCACTATTCAGACAGTAGTTTTTTCCTACTTAGATGCTTACTCCAGTGAAATAAAACAATCCTTAAAACTGGGTCCTAGTATTTAAAGCTGAAAACTTTTTTATTATTATTCTGTTTTGTAAAATGGTACCTTTATTAATAGTAATCATAGGTCCTGCTTGCTGCTGTGTAGTGTAGAAATGATAGCTTCACTTATGTTAGATACTACAGTAGTGTCAGTCCTTGTCTTCTGGCTCTGTGACTAAGAGGTCCTACTCTTGTTCAATGTAGGGATCGTGTCCTGTAGCCGCACCCCCTCTCTCCTTGTCCATTCATAAAAATAAACAAATAATCCATTCACAGAAAAGTTTTGTGATTGGACAAGGTGAAAGGAGGAGCAGGTAAATAGCAGATCTCCCCTTGTCCATTCACATAGATCCTTGCAATCTGTGAACAAAAGACAAGGCTTTTAGTAAATGAAGGAGGGTAAAGGTGGACATAGATATATGCCCACACAATTTGTTGTCTCATTCTGATGTCTCTTGATGTAAACCTTTTTTTTTTTGTGTCAAGCTTTATTGAAAGCAATAAAGAGCTTACAATAGATTACCTGAAGTGTTCTAAAAGCTAAGTAGCAATATGATAATAAAAAGGAATCTCGGTATGCATGTACGTGGGAAGTTCTTTGCTTACTGATAGTTTGTGTTGGGTCACAACTTGAACTAAGGTACTAGTGCCTGCTTTTGTCAGCTAATACTGTATGAACAAACACTTGTAGCTTTGTTGATATTTATGGCCATATAGGATTTTTGGAAATCCAAAGATCTGCCATTATATGTTTAACCACCTCAATACAGCTGTCACACGTCGAATGACAATTGCGCGGTCATGCTACACTGTAACCATGTGAATTTTTTTTATAATTTTCTTTACTCAAATAGAGCTTTCTTTTGGTGGTATTTAATCAGTTCTGGAGGGTTTTTTTTTCTAAAAAAATAAATAAAAATGTCTGAACATTTTGAAAAAAAGTAGGATTTTTAAAACAGCTTACCTGTAAAATCCTTTTCTTGGAGTACATCACGGGACACAGAGCAGCATAGTCATTACTATGTGGGTTATATAGAATTACCTTCAGGTGCTGGCACTGGCAACTTCCAAAACAGGAAGTACCCTCCCCTATATAAGCCCCTCCCATCCGGGAGTACCTCAGTTTTGTAGCAAAGCAATACGTGTCCCCAAAAGAGGGGTGGGAGCTCTGTGTCCCGTGATGTACTCCAAGAAAAGGATTTTACAGGTAAGCTGTTTTAAAAATCCTACTTTCTTGTTCATACATCACGGGACACAGAGCAGCATAGTCATTACTATGTGGGACGTCCCAAAGCAATGCCACATGAGGGGGGGGATACACCATACATAAGCTGGGCGCCATCAGGCATGAGGATCTTTTGCGGCCTGCAACACACTGCGCCCAAAGGCGACATCCTCCTGACTTCTAACGTCCACCTGGTAGAACCTAGTAAACGTGTGTACTGAAGACCATGTTGCGGCCTTACAAATTTGCGCCAGGGAGGCCTGGTGATGCACTGCCCATGAAGTTCCAACTGCTCTCATGGAGTGCGCCCTAACTTTGAACGGAGGCGGTCTACTTCTCAAGCCATAGGCTTGTATTATGACCTGTCGAATCCACTTGGCTAAAGTAGATTTTGATGCTGCCTGACCCTTTCTGGGGCCTTCCGGCAGAACAAACAAAGAATCCGTTCTACGAATCTGAGCAGTGGCTTTTAGATAAGCTTTAACTGCCCTTACTACATCCAAAGAATGCAATAACTTTTCCTCTACCGAGCTTGGTTTGGGGAAAAAAGAAGGAAGAACCACATCCTGGTTCAAGTGAAACCTCGATACCACCTTAGGAAGAAAGGCTGGGTGAGGACGTAATACTACTCTGTCCTTATGGATAACCAGATATGGCTCTTTACAGGACATGGCGGCTAATTCCGACACTCTTCTAGCCGAGCATATGGCTACTAAAAATATCAATTTCCTGGTGAGTAGAACCAAGGAAATGTGCCGCAAAGGTTCAAATGGCTGCTTCTGCAGAACCGACAGAACCAAATTTAGATCCCATGGGCATATGGGAGCCTTAATCGGTGGAATAATACGAGTCACACCTTGCATAAAGGATTTGACAAGTGAATGCATAGCCAGGGGCCTTTGAAATAGTATTGACAAGGCCGAAACCTGGCCCTTGATAGTACTTAAGGCAAACTTCCTGTCTACAGCCCACTGCAGGAAGTCCAGAATTCTGCCTATAACGTACTTACGTGGATGCCATTTTCTGGCCTCGCACCAAGTGATGTACGCCTTCCAAACTCTATAGTAGATCTGCCTGGATACAGGCTTCCTGGCATTGATTATAGTTGATACCACAGAGTTAGAGAGACCTCTCTTCTTTAGGATGTGGGATTCAATAGCCAGGCCGTTAAACTTAGAGTTAGTAAGGAAGGGTGGTATATCGGTCCTTGCGAAAGCAGGTCCGGACGACGTGGAAGGGTCCAAGGACTCCCCACAGACATTTTGATGATCTCCGCGTACCAGGCCCTTCGGGGCCACGCTGGAGCCACCAGGATCACCGGCTTCTTCTCCAACCTGACTCTGCGAAGGAGTCGAGGCAACAATTGTAGCGGAGGGAATGCATATATCAGTCTGAACTGATCCCAAGGGAACACCAGAGCATCCGAGCCGCAAGCGAGGGGATCCCTTGTCCGGGAGACAAATCTGTCCACCTTTGCGTTGAATCTGGATGCTAGCAGATCTACATCCGGTGTTCCCCACCGCTGACATATTGCTCGGAAGACCTCGGGATGAAGGGACCATTCCCCTGGGCATAACTGTTGGCGACTCAGAAAGTCCGCCTTCCAATTCTCCACCCCTGGAATGAAGACAGCTGATATACATGGGACATGCTTTTCTGCCCATTCCAGGATGTGACTTACTTCCCTCTGGGCTGCACGACTCCTGGTGCCTCCCTGATGATTGATATATGCCACTGCCGTGGCATTGTCTGATTGAATCCTGACAGGGGACCCTTGGAGTCTGGATGTCCAGGCTACTAGGGCGTACCGGGCTGCTCGTATCTCTAAGAGATTGATGGGCAGGGTTTTTACTACATTTGACCATCTGCCCTGGAGAGACCATTGCTCCAGTACTGCCCCCCAGCCTATAAGGCTGGCATCTGTAGTGACCACCTTCCAAGATATCGGGCTGAAGGGTTTTCCCTTCTGGAGATTCTGGGGGATCAACCACCAGCAGAGACTCTTCCGAAAGGAAGGGGACAAAGCCATCGGGAAGTCTAGAGCCTGAACTTTTCCGTTCCAGGCTGACAATATGGCCCTTTGTAAATTCCTTGAGTGGAATTGGGCGTATGGCACAGCTTCGAATGATGCTACCATCTTTCCTAGCAGCCTCATGCACAGGCGTATGGACGGCTGTCTTTTTGCACAAAGCAGACGGACCAAGGCCCTCAAAGAGGATACCTTGTCTAGAGGTAAGAAAATCTTCCTCTGGTCTGAATCCAGCCGTAGCCCTAGATATACCAGGTTTTTCACTGGCTGTAGGGCTGACTTGTCCAGGTTGATGACCCAACCGTGAGACTCTAGATACTTGATTGTATCGACAATTACCACTTCTAGCTTGGCAACTGAGTGGTCCATCAACAACAGGTCGTCTAGGTATGCCATTATCGTTACACCCCGTGTTCTTAGATCGGCCAACAGTGGGGCCAGAATTTTTGTGAACACTCGTGGTGCTGTGGCCAGACCGAATGGTAAGGCTCTGAACTGAAAATGGCGCCCTTCTACTGCAAAGCGTAGGAATTTTTGATGACCTGGAAAGATGGGAACATGCAAGTAAGCATCTTTGATGTCGATCGAGGCTAACCATTCCTCCCCTTGTAGGGCAGCGGTGACCGATCGGATCGACTCCATCCGGAAAGACCGGACGTTTAGAAATTTGTTTAGACTCTTTAGGTCCAATATGGGTCTTATGTCCCCGTTTGGCTTCGGGACTGTGAAAAGGTTTGAGTAGAAACCCAACCCCCACTCTTCCATAGGAACCTCCATAATTACTCCTTGGAGCAATAGTTGTTCTAACGCCAATAGGAGAGACCCTCTTTTCAGAGGGTCTCTTGGCATGCCTGACCACATAAAATGGGACGGAGGAGACTCTTTTAACTCCAACTTGTATCCCAGAGTTACTGCGGAGAGCACCCATCTGTCTTTGATCGTCTCCCGCCAGGTCTCTGCGAACAACTGAAGTCTTCCCCCCACCCGTTTGAGTGGGGGCAGCCCTTCATAGGCTTGACTTGGAGGCTGGTTTAGTACCTCTTCGGATCCAGGGCTTTTTATTACCCTGTGGCTGTCCCTGATTTTTACCTCCTGAGTTTGACTGAGGAGGCCGTCGGAACTGCTTAGTAGCAGACGTCGCAGGGATAGGAGAGGTAGTCCTCTTAAAAGATGGACCCCTAGACCTCTTTTTACTCGGTAAGAGAGTACTTTTACCACTGGAAATCTTCTGGATATACTTATCCAGGTCTTCGCCAAAAAGGCGTTCCCCATGAAATGGGAAGCTAACTAAGAGCTTCTTACAGGGAGCTTCAGCAGACCAGTTTTTGAGCCACAGAAGCCTACGCATATGTACCAAAGACAGCGGGAGGCGGGAGGCCTGATGGATAGAATCCTTGATGGCGTCAACCGCAAAGCATAATGCTCTAGGCAGATCAGCCAGAGCCTGGGCCTGCTGGTCTGGCAAATCCCTCAGGACCATTTTCATTTGATCCTTTAAAGCTTGGCAGACCCCAATAGCTGCCACTGCTGGCTGTGTAACAGCCCCTGCTGTGGAAAAAGCAGATTTTAATAAAGATTCCAATTTTTTATCCACTGGATCTTTGAACATTTGAACATTATCTACTGGACATGTCAGTGATTTGTTCACAGAAGAGATGGCTGCATCCACCGTAGGAACATTCCATCTCTGGGTGAACTTTTCCTCCATGGGATAGATCACCGGAAACCTTTTAGGCGGAACAAATAGTTTATCAGGATGTTCCCAGTCCTGGTATATAAGTCCTTCCAATAATGGATGTATTGGAAAGGAGCAATTAACCTGGGGAGCTTTTAGCGACCCCAATGAGGAGACAGCAGTAGTTGATGGTTGAACAAGAGGCATTTAAAATGCAGATCGAACCATGTCAGTTAGGGTCTGGACCCACAATCTTTCAGTCTGTGATGCTGAAAATGGTTCATCTACTGTCGATTCCTCAAAAACAGAGCTAACCTCCTCCTGATCCCCTTCAGGTAGGTCGGTCCCTTCCTGGGACTGTTGCTCTGCCAACAGGCACTCTAATGGAGGTGATGGAGATCTGGCGCGCTTTCTTTCCTGTAGAGAAGAAGCGATCAATGCAGCCAATCTCTGCTCCAATCCCTCCAGAGTTGAGGAAAAAACCTCCTCTGTTATATATGCAGGAGCAGGTGGACTGAGGACAGCCGCAGTACCTGGCACTCCCGGGGGTTCCTTATGGGTATTAACCTCTGATTTCTCAGGGGAGGAGGGTGCAGATGACTGCTCCAGATCCTCAGAGCCCGATGGAGACCCCCTACACTTCCTGAGAGGTATATCTCAGAGTTTTTTAGGCGGCATATTCCTTAGTTCAAAGCTGAGGTATTCCAGCCGCAATACACCCCTTACTGAAATAGTCTAATGCAATTTGCTGCTATGTACATCAGTGGGTGTCTACTAATGCGTCTTTCTGGGGATGCCTGTATCAACCGCCCGCTGTAAGCCCCTATACCATGCTACCAGCTCCTTTTCATGCTCTGTGTCCATAGCAAGCAGCGTGGACTGAGTCCTTTTATCTTGCTGGGACGCCCGCACATGCGCAGAAGCGCTGGGCGCACAGAGCGCGTCATCTGCCAGGCTCCGCCCCCTTTTTTGAAGCTAAACCTTATAAAAGGAAAGCATGTGTGCGCGCGCGCGTGCACGTGTGTGCTCTTGGCGCCATGTAGGGAGAGGAGCCAGGGTCCCTGTTTCACCAGGACTCGGGGATGGAAGGAAACTACTTGGCAGCATGACAGAGGAATGCAGCTTCCCTGATAGAGAGCTCACTCATCTGCCTGGACTTTCACCATGGAAGGAATAGTCCCAAGAAAAAAGACGTTCCACAGCGGCCTCTAGTGGACAAACACAGGTACCGCACTTTTGTCTTTTTTTTTTTTTTTTTTTTTAAAACCTCCTTTATGAAAAAACATTTCCAGGTTTACAGTTTTTTTAAAACTTCCCTTATGAAAAAACATTTCTAGGATTTCTTAGGCATATACAGCTATTAGCGGGAATACCCTTTAGGTAACAGGCAGAAAGACATATTAGGCTTGGGGGTCCCCTCAATAGAACCAAGTTCCTGAGGGGCCCCCACTTACCTTTTCCCCGCCGCAGGACTTTGTTTGGTCCACAGAAGCCCAAACTTCACCTCTCACGGCAGGCATTGTACTAGACCTTCAGGGACCGGGTTCCCAAGGATTCCACTCCCCTGGACCTGTATAGCACCCTGCACAGATAGCCTCTTGGTTTTGGGTATGACCAGAGCTCTGGATCCCAGGGTCCAGCCCTCCTAAGAGAGGCATTACAGGCAAAACCCTGCTCTTCTCTGCAAGGCCCAGGTACCGACCGTTTAGCTATGAAGCTTTTTTGGTCGGATCCGGAATAGCTTGCTAAGGCCCAGAGAACCTGTACACAAGCCCAGATGAATACATGTTAACCTTGGCCAACACCTTAGACACTGGCAAAAAACTGAGGTACTCCCGGATGGGAGGGGCTTATATAGGGGAGGGTACTTCCTGTTTTGGAAGTTGCCAGTGCCAGCACCTGAAGGTAATTCTATATAACCCACATAGTAATGACTATGCTGCTCTGTGTCCCGTGATGTATGAACAAGAAAATAGTTTTTCTTACTTTCTGTCAGTAAATTTTGTAAATAAGTAATTTTTCTCCTTCACTGATGGGCGCTTATGAGGCGGCACTGATGGGCACTAATAGGCTGCACTGATGGGCACTGATGATGAGGCACTAATATGCTGCACTTATGGGCACTGATAGGCAGCACTGATGGGTGGCACTGGTGGGCACTGATAGGCACTGATAGGCGGCACTGGTGGGCACGGATAGGCAGCACTGAGGTGCATTGATGGGTGGCATTGATGGGCTGTAGTGATGGCCATTGATGGGCAGCAGTGATGGACATTGATGGGTAGCACTGATAGCCAGCACTAACTGGCATCACTAATGGCCACTGATTTCTGGCACTTGTGGGCACTGATTGCTGGCACTTGTGGGCAAAGGTGGGCACTGATTGCTGGCAGTGGTGGGCACACATTGCTGGCACTGGTGGGCACTTAATTGTAATCAGGGCACTGATGATCAGTGCCATGATTACATCGATAGATGTCCTCTGTGAGGAGATGCCGCTGATCGGCTCTCCTCTCCTCACACTCTGTCAGTGTGAGGCGAGGAGTGCTGATTACCAGAATCGCGGGGGTTTACATGTGACCAGCTGTGATTGGACACAGCCGTTCACATGGTTAAAGAGCCGCGGCTCGTTACAGAGAACGGGGTCACGCCGTGTCCTAGCAACACAGTGCAGCTGCATTCACCGCGCTGCGCGCCCCCGTGCGCGTGCGAGAGCGGTCGCTTTGGGAGGCTGTCATATGATGTTCACCCAGAATGAGAGCCGCACCGCCCAGCTGTCATTTGACCGTGGTTGGGCCACAAGTGGTTCATATGTTTAACAGGCTAACCCCTAAGGCTGATTTAACAACTTTCTGTGTATGTTTTTATACTTTTTTAGTAAATTATCAACTATCATGTGGTTCTTTTGCTCACTCTGTCATCAATAGGCCCTATAAAGCATGTTGAGGCATCACAAAAACAGACATGTATGTTACCTCATTCCACAGATTCAAACTAGCATCTTTCAAAACAATGGCCAAATGGGAATGAGTAAGCATCACACCCTGATGTGAAACGCGTTAGCTGTCACCCTGCATGTCCCTTCATTTTCGATTGTTTTTGGATGGATTGTTTATTTATTTCTTTTTTGGATTTTTTTGGCATTTTAATTTTCTTCATTAAATAATGCGTTTTAACCAGAGTGCGGCAGTCCAGATCACTTCTTCTCCTCAATGGCCAAATGGGCCCGGAATGTTTTTGCTGTTTTATTACTTAGAATAAGTGAAGGTCAAACCATACACAAGGCAGAGGCCAATGAGATTGAATGAAAATGCCACTATGCCACTGTATGGGGAGAAAGTGCTCACCACATGGAGCCAGACACCAGAAGGGGCAGCATTTTCTCACCATAAAGTGGCATAGTGGCATTCTCACTCCTCCTAGTGACGCACAGTTCCAGTGAGAAGACCCTGAGTTAGGAATCCTCAAACTATGGCCCCCCAGCTGTTTCGGAACTACACATCCATTAGGCATTGAAAAACTCTGACATTCACAGACATGACTAGGCATGATGGGAATTGTAGTTCCTGAACAAATGTAGGGCCATAGTTTGAAGACCCCTGCCCTAAGTGGATGGATGGAGCCTGGATGGCCTTGGAGGGGTGCTGACCTGTGTTGTTTAATAAATGTGCTATTTGCTGCACTGTCAGCTTTTAGACCCCATACACACTATTAGATTTTCTGCAGATTTTTGTCTTCAGATTTACCAAAAACATGTAGTACAAGGTTTGACCTCATATTATATGGTTTTGGTAAATCTGAAGACAAAAACCTGCAGAAAAGCTAATAGTGTGTATGGAGTCTTAGAGACGGTGAGTGTGGTATTTTTTGCGAGCAGTAGTCTTCTTTTCCCTCTGGATTGTGGAAGTCACACTGGGACAAGCAAGATTCTAATCAGGGCTTTTCTTTTCTCTCCCACTTTCTTTATACTGATGGACTTTCAACATTAAGAGTAATGTTTTTACCTTTTATGCATTAAGGCGCTGCATTTTGTTATATTGAATGCTTTGAGGGATTTCTGTATATTTACCCTGCTGCTAGCTGCCTTCTTTTTATAGTTTTAGCGCTGGCTTGTTATATATATATATTAGTTTTTTTATGATAGAGTAATTGTCAGTCAAAGAAACACCTAACTGGAAGCTGAAAAATAGCCTGGTAATATAGGGGTTTTACAGACTCTCAAATAGTAAAAGCATTTGTCACCCCAACATTTTATATTCCTGATATGTGCCTGTTGTACCATGTACTTGTATGAAAAAGTATCCTGTTCTCTTTGTATTGCTTTGTTTATGTAATATACCTGGTGTTCCTGCCAGTCCCTCTGCTTTCTTATTTCAAACTAACCACAGGCATAGAAGCACACCCTTCCCAGCATGGTCAGTTCTCTAGCTATACTAGGAAATCAGCCTGCTCTCCTCGAATGGTCAGACTTGTCCTGACACGTCCCCCCATCCCAGCTATTCACTGGAAAGCTCAGTGTGCTGCTGCTTCCCCTACCCCAGCTCTTATGCAGCTGAGAACAGAGGGAAGGTAATAATTTATAAAAAAAAGAGAATAAAAGGTATTTCTATGTTTTTTTTTGTTGTAGTTATACACAAATGTTTTGCCTTTCTATTTCAAACTGAACGGGTTTTTTTCATAAGGTTATCGTTTCCAAACATTTTAAATCTTAAATGTTGAACCACAGCCTTTTTTTAATAGAATGAGAGAGGGTTAGAATCTTTGTCATGTTTTTGTTACCCTCACTTCCTATGCTGATTACCCAACAGAAAATTAGAAAATCACCACAGTAATCTGGGTGTCAGGGAGTCCTTTCAGATGTATATGAGATGACAAATACCACAGAAAGAGATATGGATCACTGGTCCTGGTGAGAATGTAAATGGAAAATATCCTTGTGTCGCTCGTATTTTCCCTAAAAAATAATCAATGTGTTATGTCAAACGTCCATTAATGACATGTTATTCACATCTAGGCAAAATTGCCTGGCATATCATACATGTTAAAGTACACGTAGGTGGAATAACAATTTACTTGGTTAACCGACCCGTTTTCTCATCCAAAGGATTTTGTTCACACTCACTGGAAAGGTGACACAACCACGTAAAGCAATATAAAAACTGACTTACTCTTCAAAAAAATTTACAGCACATCACTGCGTTTGATAAATTATCCTTACTCTGTGTCAAGAAAAAAAATAAAACCAGTCATGAGAAACAAAATGAAAATCTTGCCACATTTTAGGGTCTACCGTCTAATAGTCCTGCCTGCCCTTTTGAGAGCGCCTTAGCAGATTCCTGCTTTGGTACCATATGTAATACTTCTATTTTCAGTTCTCACTGTACAAAAGAAACTGATTCAAAGGGCTGAGGAATAACACAGAATGAATTGAGATGGAAAAGGCCCAAGATGTTCCCTGAGTACAAATGAGCATCTGTGCACGAAAAAAAAGAAAATAACTGCAAAGATTTTTTTTTGCTTTTATTTTCCAGGAAGTGTCATGATGAGAAAAATGATACAGATAAAGCTTGAGCAGAGATGCTGGTAAAGAATGTCCTGTCTGAACCGTTGTAGTGTTAGCCTGGGGACATTTTTAATTAGGATGAGATTGCAGTTCTTTTTTCAGGCAACTCCAGACGACATGCTGACTTTGAAAGCACAGGCCGTGCCGGTGCAGGTCCTCGCAAAGGTTGAGGGGGGGATTGGGGGGTGCCAGTTTACTTGAAAAATTGCTAGAATATTATAAAGCAGAAGCATAGCCTGGCTTGGCAATTACAAAACATAATGCTGGGGCAGAGGAACTGTGGTTGCAAATCACCCAAAAAAAATTGAATACACAAACTCTTGTTAGATATTGTAGAATTTAATTCTGGAATGGGGATGATACACAAAGAATAGTTATACGAAAGACCACCTTCAAGACTGAGCCTGATGAATTACCCAGTCTAAGCATAATTAGGCAAAACGCAAATAAATACACACTTAGAAATATGCGTGGGGGGATAAGGAAACTATTCATCCACAAAACTATAAAACATGAAAAAGGAAGCTAACAGCTGAGCTGAGAAAAGATGATTTATTAACAAACATTTTGTACTAACTTTAATGCAACATTGTTTAGTGAAAATTAGGATAATTAGGGTGGATTGGTGAGTCCATATGGCATTTAAGAAGGGCCAGTCTGCATAAATTTTATACATTAAAGCATATCTATGGTTAAAATGTAAAATCGTATATTAATTTATCCGCTGTAGCCTACTCCTACTAATCTGAATGATTTTGAAAACGTTGTAAACTTACTTTATGAAGATCCCCACACATTTACTTCCTTGAATTCTATGACATGTGTTTAATACATAGCTCCCAACTGTCCCTGAGTTTGAGGACCTGTCCCTCATTTGGAATAAAGTCCCTCTGTCCTTCTTTCCTCCTCATTTGTCCCTGATTTTGGTCTGATTTATATAGTTGTTTATAAAATGCCCTACTATTTCTACACCTATCAAAAAGTGTTTCCCAGTGCTAAACCTTTTATCCAATTTTTTAATTGCTGCAGTTGTAAATGCCAAAAGGAATAGTAGGGGTAAAAAAAGCACTTGGGGTTTAATCAATCATTTTTTTTGTAGAATTCTCCTTTAAGGAGGGCATGGCAGGAGGTGTGTCCTATGTCTACATACTTTTGCTAATAGGTGTCCCTCATTGCCATCTCTGAAAGTTGGGAGGTCTGTCAATATGCCCTGTTGGTAGGCACTGCTGTGTCACAAAGTCTGTCTTCTGAACTGCAGAGGTGCTGAGAGGAGGCGTTTCAGGAGGCGGAGTATGTACAGGAATCACTGATTGCAAGCAGCAAGGAACCATGGGATATGTAATCCTTAGAAATTTAAATTAAACAGCAGAATTAGCTGCAAAGCAGGCAGGGAGTTGATGAAAGAGATGGGCAGCAGACAGCACTCACAACATGAAATGAGAAAATGAGATTTTTCACGTAAGCCTATAGTGGATTGTTAAAATTAACAATTGTTTGTGTTTTTGTCACAGTGCAATGCTAAAAAATGTATGCTGTGACTGTAGAACTCCTTTAAGAAAGGTAAGCATGCCTAAAATTGTTATATTAACATACAGGGCCGCCATCAGGGGGTACAGGCAGTACACCTGTAAGGGGCCCGGAGGTCCCCAGGGGCCCGGATGCCCCCCCCCACTTTTTTTTTTCTTTTTTTTTGTAAGGGGCCCAGAGGTCCCCAGGGTCCCGGAGTTCCCCAGGGCCCCAAATGTCAACCCCCCTTTTTTGTATTTTTTTAAATAATTTTTTTTATTATTAATTTTTTTATTACATTTTTTTTAATTTATTTATTTTTTGTAAGGGGCCCAGAGGTCCCCGGATGGAAACCTCCCTTTTTTTATTTATTTTTTATAAAAATAAATTATTATATATTTTTTTATTATTTTTTTTTTATTTATTTATTTTATTTAATTTTTTATTTTTTTTTTAAGGGGCCCAGAGGTCCCCAGAGGCCCGGAGGTCCCCATGGCCCCGGATGGAAACCTCCCTCTTTTTTTTTAATAAAAATTATTATTATTTTTTTTTTTATAATTATTTTTTTTTTGTAAGGGGCCCAGGAGGTCCCCCCTTTTTTTGTTTTTTTTGTGTTCGTCAGCACCCAAACCCCCTGCTTCTCAATTCGTGGCACCCCCCCCCCCCCCCCGCTTCTCAATTTGCTCCAGGGGCGGCATAAGTATTTATAAACCTTTCCACATCCCTCTAGGCATGTTGTAGGTTGGGAACATAAATGGTAAATAATCCATCCAGTAATCGCAGGAATCGCAGGGCTGCACAGATAAGAAAAAGGGATTTTTATAACAGCTTACCTGTAAAATCCTTTTCTTGGAGTACATCACGGGACACAGAGCGACTTAGTCATTACTAATGGGTTATATAGTTTACCTTCAGGTGCTGGCACTGGCAACTTCCAAACCGGAAGTACCCTCCCCTATATAAGCCCCTCCCATCCGGGAGCACCTCAGTTTTGTAGCAAAGCAATAAGTGTCCCAAAAAGAGGGGTGGGAGCTCTGTGTCCCGTGATGTACTCCAAGAAAAGGATTTTACAGGTAAGCTGTTATAAAAATCCCTTTTTCTTTTTCGTACATCACGGGACACAGAGCGACTTAGTCATTACTAATGGGACGTCCCAAAGCAATGCCCAATGAGGGGAGGGATACACTATACATAAGCTGGGCGCCATCAGGCATGAGGCTCTTTTGCGGCCTGCAACACACTGCGCCCAAAGGTGACATCCTCCTGACTTCTGACGTCTACCTGGTAGAATCTAGTAAACGTGTGTACTAAGGACCATGTTGTGGCCTTACAGACTTGAGCCAGGGAGGCTTGGTGATGCACTGCCCATGAAGTTCCAACTGCTCTTGTGGAGTGCGCCCTAACTTTGAACGGAGGCGGTCTCCTTTTCAAGCCATAGGCTTGTATTATGACCTGTCGAATCCACTTGGCTAGAGTAGATTTTTGATGCTGCCTGACCCTTTCTGGGGCCTTCCGGCAGAACAAACAAAGTATCCGTTCTACGAATCTGAGCAGTGGCTTTAAGATAAGCTTTAACTGCTCTTACTACATCCAAAGAATGCAATAACTTTTCCTCTACCGAACTAGGTTTGGGGAAAAAGGAAGGAAGAACCACATCTTGGTTCAAATGGAACCTCAATACCACCTTAGGAAGAAGGCTGGATGAGGACGTAATACTACTCTGTCCTTATGGACAACCAGATATGGCTCCTTACAGGACAAGGCGGCTAATTCCGATACTCTTTTAGCCGAACAAATGGCTACTAAGAAAATCAATTTCCTGGTGAAAAGAACCAAGGAAATGTGCCGCAATGGTTCAAATGGTTGTTTCTGTAGAACCGACAGAACCAGGTTTAAGTCCCATGGACATATGGGAATACTAACCGGAGGGCTAATACGCATCACTCCTTGTATGAAAGCTTTGACTAATGAATGCAAAGCCAAGGGCCTTTGAAAAAATATTGACAAGGCCGTCTGACCCTTGATAGTACTCAAGGCAAGCTTCCTATGTACAGCCCACTGTAGGAAGTCCAGAATCCTATCTATTACGTACTTACGTGGATGCCATTTCCTGGCCTCACACCACGTGATGTACGCCTTCTAGATCCTATAATAGATCTGCCTGGATACCGGCTTCCTGGCATTGATCATGGTAGATACCACAGGATTAGAGAGCCCTCTCTTTTTTAGAATGAGGGCTTCAATAGCCAGGCCGTCAAACCTAGGGCTGGTAAGGAAGGGTGGTATATCGGTCCTTGCGAAAGCAGGTCCGGACGATGTGGGAGGGTCCAAGGACTTCCCACTGACATTTTTACAATCTCCGCGTACCATGCCCTTCGGGGCCACGCTGGAGCCACCAGAATCACTGGTTTCTTTTCTACCCTGATTCTGCGGATTAATCGCGGTGGGAATGCATATATCAGCTTGAACTGATCCCAAGGGAACACTAGGGCATCCGAACCGCAAGCTAGGGGATCCTTTGTGCGAGACACAGATCTGTCCACCTTTGCGTTGAATCTGGATGCTAGCAGATCTACATCCGGTGTTCCCCACCGCTGGCATATTGCCTGGAAAACCTCGGGGTGAAGAGACCATTCCCCCGGGAATAATTGCTGGCGACTTAAAAAGTCCGCTCTCCAATTTTCCACTCCTGGGATGAAAACCGCGGATATGGCTGTGACATACCTTTCTGCCCATTCCAGGATGCAATTCGCTTCCCTCTGGGCTGCACGACTCCTGGTGCCACCCTGGTGATTGATATATGCCACTGCTGTGGCATTGTCTGATTGAATTCTGACAGGTGACCCTTGGAGTTTGGATGTCCATGCTACTAGGGCATACCGGGATGCTCGTATCTCTAAGAGATTGGTGGGCAGGGCCATCTCTGCTTCTGACCACTTGCCCTGGAGAGACCATTGCTCCAGTACTGCCCCCCAGCCTATGAGGCTGGCATCTGTAGTGACCACCTTCCAAGAAACCGGACTGAAGGGTTTCCCTTTTTCCAGATTCTGGGGCACCAACCACCAATGGAGGCTCTTGCGAACGGAAGGGGACAGGGACATTGGTAAGTCTAAAGCCTGAACTTTTTTGTTCCAGGCTGACAGTATGGCCCTCTGCAAGTTCCTTGAATGGAATTGACCGTAGGGTACTGCTTCAAATGAAGCCACCATTTTTCCCAGCAGCCTTATACACAGGCGTATGGATGGTTTTCTTTTTTGTACCCACTAAGTGGGTCAAATCTTTCAAAGACGACACCTTCTCTGGAGGTAAGAAAATCTTTCTCTGATTTGAATCCAGTCTTAGCCCCCAAGTATTCCAGACTTTTGACTGGTTTTAGGGCTGACTTGTCTCGGTTGATAATGCAACCGTGAGATTCCAGATACTTGATTATCTTGTGAACGACCACTTCTAGTTTTTTTCACTGAGTGGTCTATCAGCAACAAGTCGTCTAGATATGCCATTATCGTTACACCTTGTGTTCCTAGTCTGGCCAATCGTAGGGCCAGAATTTTTGTGAACACTCGTGGTGCTGTGGCCAGACTGAAAGGTAAGGCTCTGAACTGAAAATGGCGCCCTTCTACTGCAAAGCGTAGAAATTTCTGGTGGGCCGGACAGATGGGAATATGCAAATAAGCATCCCTTATGTCGATCGAGGCTAACCATTCCTGCCCTTGTAGGGCGGTGGCCACCGATCGGATCGACTTCATCCGAAAAAGTCCTGATATGTAGGAACTTGTTTAGCCCTTTTATATTTAATATGGGCCTCATGTCCCCATTTGGTTTGGGGACTGTGACAAGGTTCGAGTAAAACCCGAACCCGCTTTCTTCCAAGGGAACCTTCATGATTACCCTTGGAGCAATAGTTGCTCTAGTGCCAGAAGGAGGGATCCACTCTTCTGGGGATCGCTTGGCACGTTTGACCTTATAAAATGGGCAGGAGGAATGTCTTTTAACTCCAGCCTGTATCCCAGGCTTACTGCGGAGATCACCCATCTGTCTCTGATGGTGTCCCGCCAGGTCTCTGTGAACAACTGAAGTCTTCCCCTCACCCGATTGAGTGGGGGCAACCCTACATGACTTGGGGGGAGGTTTTGTACCTCTCTTGACCCAGGGTTTCTTGTTACCCTGTGATTGTCCGTATTTCTGCCCCCTGGATTTGACCGCGGAGGCCGTCGGAACTGTTTCACAGCCGATGTGCCAGGGACTGGAGAAGTAGGCCTCTTAAAAGAAGGACTTCTACCCTTGTTCTTAACCGGCAAGAGTGTACTTTTACCGGCAGAAGTTTTCTGGATATATTTGTCCAGATCATCTCCAGATAAGCGTTCTCCATGAAATGGGAAGCTAATCAGCAATTTCTTACAGGGAGCTTCAGCAGACCAGTTTTTGAGCCATAGAAGCCTACGCATATGTCTACAGACAGCGTAAAGCGGGATGCCTGTTGGATTGTATCCTTTATGGCGTCCACCGCAACACAAGGCTCTAGGTAGGTCAGCTAGGGCAAGAGCCTGCTGATCTGGTAAGTCCCTTAAGACTTGTTTCAACTGATCTTTCATTGCTTGGCAGACTCCAATCGCTGCTACTGCAGGTTGTGTCACCATGCTTGCTGTAGAGTAAGCAGATTTTAGTAAAGACTCCAATTTTTTATCTATTGGGTCTTTGAACATTGGAACATTATCTACTGGACATGTCAGTGATTTATTTACACAAGAGATGGCTGTGTCCACTGTAGGGACCCTCCATTTTTTTTTTTTATGAACTTATCCTCCATGGGATAGATCACTGGAAATCTCTTGGGGGGAGTAAATATTTTACAGGATGCTCCCAATCCTGGTAAATAAGCCCTTCCAATAAAGGGTGGATTGGGAAGGAACAGACAGTCTGGGGAGCTTTCAGCGACCCCAGCGAGGAGACAGTAGTGGTTGATGGTTCCGCCAGAGGCATTTAAAATGCTGCTCGGACCATGTTAGTCAGAGACTGAACCCATAATCTTTCAGCCTGAGATGCTGAGAAAGGTTCTTCCACTGTTGATTCCTCTATAACTTTATCAACCTCACCTGATCCCCTTCAGGTAGGTCGATCTCTGGGACTGTTCCTCCACTAACAGGCACTCTGCAGGAGGAGACGGAGATCGGACGCGCTTTTCCTGTGACAGGGAAGCAGCGATCAATGCTGTTAATCTCTCTTCCAATCCTCCCAGAGCTGAGGATAAAACCTCCTCTGTTATATATACAGGAGCAGGTGGACTGGGGACAGCCGCAGTACCAGGTACTCCTGCGGGGGTTCCTACGGCTACTGACCTCTGAAATTTCAGGGGAGATTGGCGCAGTACAGCATGCCCAAAATCCTCAGAGCCCGACGGAGACCCCTTTCGCTTCTTGGAAGATTTATTTCCAGAGCGTCTGGACGACATATCCTATAAGCACAAAGCTGAGGTATTCCCGTCGTCATACACCAATTTTGCTGGTAATAGTCTAACACAGTTGCTGCTATATACCAGCTGGTGTCCACTAAAGTGTCTTTCTATGGGGATGCCTGCATCAACCGCCACTGTGTGCCACCGTTTTGTTGCTAGCTCTGCTTGCATCCAGCTGACACTTGTACTGTGTCTTTTACACATGCTGGGACGCCTGCACATGCGCAGAAGCGCCGCAGCGTGCATCGAGCGTCATCCACCAACTGCCTGGATCTTTTGACTTGAGAAAACCAAAGATCCACATGACAAGAAAAAATGGACCGCAGCGGCCTCTAGTGGTTTAACACAGGTACCGCGGTCCTCTTTTTTTTTTTTTTCTTGACTACTATTAAAATTTTACATTTTCCAGTAGTTACAGGCATACACAGATATTAGCGGGAATACCATTAGGTAACAGACAGAAAGACAAATTAGGCTTGGGGGTCCCCCAATAGAACCAAGTTCCTGGGGGCCCCCACTTACCTGTTCCCCGCCGCAGGACTCTGTTTGGTCCACAGAAGCCCAAACTTCACCTATCACGGCAGGCATTGTAATTAAACCTTCAGGGACCGGGTTCCCAAGGATTCCACTCCCCTGGACCTGTATAGCACCCTGCACAGAAAACATCTTGGTCGTGGGTATGACCAGAGCTCTGGATCCCAGGGTCCAGCCCTCCTAAGAGAGGCATTACAGGCAAAACATTGCTCTTCTGTTGCAAGGCCCGGGTACCGACCGTTTAGCTATGAAGCTTTTTTGGTGGGATCCGGAACAGCTTACTAAGGCCCGTAAAAGAATCTGTACGCAAGCCCAGGAAAACACATGTTACTCTTTGGCCAACACCTTAGACACTGGCAAAAAACTGAGGTGCTCCCGGATGGGAGGGGCTTATATAGGGGAGGGTACTTCCGGTTTGGAAGTTGCCAGTGCCAGCACCTGAAGGTAAACTATATAACCCATTAGTAATGACTAAGTCGCTCTGTGTCCCGTGATGTACGAAAAAGAAAAGGGACATGAAGAGCTTAGAAGGGAACTGAAATTAAGCATGCTCCATACAGGGCAGCAGCTGACTAAACAATCTCAACCTGCAAATGGTGACACAGAGAATATGGGAGGGATAGCTGAAGGTAGGATCAACCAGGTATATTTCACTCTACACAAAACAAATGCTTTAGTGCCTTTGTGAGTAGGAACACTCTGTTATATATCACATGTAAAGAGAGTTTTTCATAGTCTGGGTTTAATGACACTTTAATGCAGAAATACATTTTACTAGTTTACTGACACTTCATGGTAAAAATAAAGCTTTGCATAACTCTACACCCTGGAATTCCACCCGCTTGCCACAGTCATTTTGTTTGACTTACTAAAGGAATAAGACTGTGCACATAACAAAGTGAATGTTTAGTTAGCTTATTGAATAAGGTGTAGCTATGTGTTGCAACATTGGTGCTTTGGAGATTCCTTCCTGGCCTTGCTCTTAGTCCTGTGCTCCTCCCTACAGCGTCAATCCGCTATGAGGGCTTCTCCTCCATTTCTTTTCCTATATTCCAGGAAATATGTCAGGGCTGCCCCCTCTCCATGGCCCTCTTTATCCTGGCCCTGGAACCTCTGGCGGCGGCCCTCTGTGCTGACCCCAACATCACAGGGATTCCCTATGCCGCTGAGTCCTATAAAATAAACTTATTCGTGGATGACACTCTCCTGACCCTCTCCAATCTCATCACTACACTCCCCAACTTCCATGCACTGCTGTCCCACTTTGCAGTCATCTCTGTCTTACAGATTAACCCTCAGAAAGCAAACGCCCTGAACGTCTCTTTGCCGGATTCCATTGTTTCTCACCTCAAATCATCCTTCCCATATCGCTAGGCTGGCCCCTCTTTAGAATACCTGGGAGTCTGCTTGACCCCTTCGTACTTTTCTTTCTTTGCCATTAACTATTTTCCCCTCCTTCGGCTATCACTACCCTTATGGACTCCTGGCGATTCTCTTCACTTTCGTGGATCATCAACCATCAACACGGTTAAAATGACTGTGCTCTCTAAGATCCTATACTTTTTTTGCACCTTGCCGGTCCAAGTACCCGCCTTCTTCTTACGCTTACTCCAGAATAAAATCTTAGCTTTAATTTGGGCCCACCAATGCCCCAGAGTAGCCTGTCCTACCCTCTTTGCCCACAGACTAAGAGGTGGACTGGGTGTCCCTAACATTTCAAAGTACTACCTAGCTGCACAGCTCTCACAGCTTACAATGTTACACGTGACATCTGACGTTCCTTTATGGGTACGTCTGGAAATCCCTATCTGTGCTCCTATCCCAGTCTCGGCCCTTTTATGGCTTCCTTCAGTCTCGTGCCTCAATTCTCTTAGCCCTCTCATGTCCTATAGCTTGCGTCTCTGGGACTCGGTCCACTATTCAGGCAATTTAGTGTCCCTCTTTCTCCCGCTTCCTTACGATCCTGAATAGCCCCCTCTATCCTCCGGGGCTAGACCAACCCCTGGCTTTTGCCTGGTGGCCCGCCCACGGCTACTCACAGGTAGGATCCAGGACCTTTCCATCTTGGGCTTTTATACGCAAGGCCCACGACGCACCCCCTATGGAATGGTTCCATTATCTACAACTTCGATACTGGATTTCAACTCTCCGCTGTAACTCTTTCTTCCCATTCCAGACAACGACCTTTGAACGTATCTGCCTTACCTCACCTGGAACCCGAGGCACTATCTCCTCTATTTATTTCTCTTTGACCTCTCCAGATGGGAGCAAGACTTGGCAACCTCTATAGAATTAGAGGATTGGAGCAAGGCCTGGTCATCCATCTCCAAATGTTCTTTCAATACGGTCAACATGAAGGCTGTCTATAAGGTCCTCCTCCGCTGGTATTGGGTACCGGCCCGCATAGCTCACTCGAACCCTTCGTACAATGATAGATGCTTCAGGGGATGTGGTCAAAGCGGAGACAACATTCACATTTGGTGCCCACGATTGGTGGGATTCTGGTCTACGGTCTATGGCCTCCTTTCAACTATTTTTCATGTACCCTTCCACAAAGACACCCGGCATGCACTTCTCCACCGCCCACTCCCGGGCCTATTCTCCTACCAACAAAAACTGGCCACTGACCTCTTCGTTGACACAAAATCCGCTATTGCTAGAGCTTGGCAGAAGCCCTCGGTTGATATTGCAGAGGTGAAGAGCATTTTGACCACCCTCATGCTACATTAGAAGATGACCAGTATACTACATGACTCCCATGCTAAGTTCCTCAAGGTGTGGAATCCATGGTGGTCTTATGCTCTCCCTGCCCTAGCCAGCTTAGGTATTCCGGACCATTCTCATATACCACCCAACCCACAGGCCCCATGCTCTTTCCTTGTCTAAGTCTATACCTCCTCCTTTTCCATTCTTGTCTTGTTTGTTTTTCCTTCTCCCTTCTGACCTAATTCTACATCTCCTTTTTCTCTTTCCTTCCTCTCACTTTTGCACTCCCCACTTCACCCTCCCCCACCCCGTCCCTCCCTGTGACACCCCTCCACCCCCCCTTTTTTTTTTTGTTTTGTTTGTTTGTTCATTTTGATTTATCTGTTAATCTTACCATGTCTTGGACCTCCGAATCCAGTTATTCATTCCCACTTCCAGCACTGTCGCTGGATGCTTCTACTATTTGCCTTTATATTTTGAAAAAATATTTTGTTTGTATTTACGTGAAAAGTGATGTTTTGTTCCCTTGCGGGACCAATTTGCCTTTCTTTTCTTCAGGCCTGTATTTTGGCATTTGTCTAACTCAATAAAAATTATTGTACCAGAATAAGGTGTAGCTATATTCATTTTGAATCCAATTAGCAGCGAGGTAAAAAAACACTTTGTTGCAAGTATTTGGATGAGTGAACTGAATAAGTATATTGTATATCTTCACTAAGCAAAGCGAACATTAAAGTGCTACTAAAGCTTAATTTTTTTCAATTCAAATAATAAATGTAATAATGTTTTACTTATTGCACAGAGCAGTCCCAATCCTCCTCTTCTCGAGTCCCCTGCCAGTACTTCTGGCTCTACCTCTTTAAAGAATGCCCCCATTAAAAGTCTCTTTCTATGAGGGCACATGTCTGGAGGCAGATGAGGTGTCTCAGCCCCACCCCCAGCTCCCTCATCACAGAATTTGATTGACAGCAGTAGGAGCCAAAGACTGCTGCTGTTATCAATCATGCACATCGCTGGATTGGGATCGGGCTCAGGTAAGTATAAAGGGGGGCTGGGAGGATCCTCTACCATAGAAGGTTTTTTGCCCAAATGTATAGAATGCATTAAAGGGGTTGCTCCGCCGGAAAAAAAAAAATTAAAAGCCAGCAGCTACAGCTACAGCAGCTGCTGGCTTTTAATATTTGGACACTTACCTGTCCTGGAGTCCAGCGACGTCCGCAGCAGAGGACGAGCGACCGCTCGTCGCTCTGCTGCTCCCTCCGCCATCCTCGCTGAGGGAACCAGGAAGTGAAGCCCTGCGGCTTCATGCCCGATTCCCTACGGCGCATGCGCGAGCCGCGCTGCGCCGTTCTGATTGGTGCTCCTGTGTTCTGGGAGCCGAGTGTCTCCCAGAACACCAAGGGAAGTCTGCGGGAAGTGACGTAACTCCCGCAGATTCCCGGAGACAGGACTCCCGGATGTGGGTGAAAATACCTGTCTTAGACAGGTATCTTCACCCCCCTCCCCCCTCAAAGGTGTCAATTGTGACACCGGAGGGGGGGAGGGTTCCAAATAGCAAAAGTTGCTATTTAGGGTGGAGCTCAACTTTAAGGTAAAAAAAACTCCAGCCTTTGCAACTACATTCATTTTGTTTTGTGAAGAGTCTGTATTCCTTTAGTAAATCAACACCAATATATCTCAATCCCCCATTGCATTATGAAATATGAGGCAGGGGAAGTGGGATGACAGGAAGATCTTGTCCCAATCAGATGTAAGAACCCAGTTTGTGATTAAAGTGGTTGTAAAGGCAGAAGGTTTTTTTTATCCTAATGCATTCTATGCATTAGAATAAAAAACCTTCTGTGTGCAACAGCCCCTAAGCCCCTAATACTTACCTGAGCATCTCTATTCAGCGATGTTGCACAAATTCCTCAGCCGTCTGGGATTCTCCCTCCTGAATGGCTGGGACACAGTAGCTGTGCCATTGGCTCCTGTTGCTGTCATGTTAGCCAATCAGGAGAGAGAGGAGGCAGGGCGTGGCCACGGCTCTGTGTCTGAGATTGTGGTGATTTGGTTTAATTAACACTTAGCGCTATACTCTACCTTATTAGATACACCTTACAAACTTTCACTGAAGTCCAGCAGGTTGTAGCAGCTCAGAATGTTGGAGAATTATTCTTAAATATCAGCCTAACCTTTTTCTTTTATGGTTTAAAAATAGGGAAAGGTTGTTACTGCTATTTGTGTCCACTTTAGTGAGAATCTCCCTTACTTCTTTTGCTTACTTCTTAAAGTGTCTGTAAAAGTCAAATATATGCAAACATTAGGTGGTGCTACACATCATATCCTCTTACAAAATATTTTTAAAGTAAAAAAAAGTGGCCAAATATCAAAAACAGCTCAAAGTAACACAAATAGTCCCAAAAAAACACTGTATGCCGCGTACACACGATCGGAAATTCCGACAACAAAACCGTGGATTTTTTTCTGACGGAATGTTGGCTCAAACTTGTGTTGCATACACACGGTCACACAAATCTTGTCGGATATTCCGACCGTCAAGAACCCGTTGACGTACAAGACGTACAACGAGCCGAGATCAATTAAGTTCAATAGGCAGTTCGGCTCTTCTGCTTGATTCTGAGAATGTGTGTTTTTTTGAGCGTCAGAATTGCATACAGACGTTTGGAATTTCCGACCAGAACTTTTCTTGTCGGAAAATTTGAGAACCAGCTCTCAAATTTTTGTGGTTGGAAATTCCGACAGCAAATGTCCAATGGAGCCTACACACGGTCTGAATTTCCGACCAAAAGCTCACATCAAACATTTGTGTACGCTGCATAAGTGTGTGCTAAAAGTCACCAATAGTGTCTATTTATCTTCAATGATAAATATCAATTATCATGGTGTGCTCGTGACAACCATTCCCACAGTGTAGATTGAGGCTGGGTTCAAACTGGTACGACACGACAGTCATACAACTTTCATCCTACTTTGCTCTGCGACATCAGTCCTACATTGATCCTACATTGGTCCGACATCCATCCGACTTTCATGAACAGCATACTACTTTGATCCAACTTTGTGATAGTCAGACTTGTCCTTTGACCAATCAAAACAATCCCAGGGTGAGATAAATTCCTTTTACTGCTGCTGTAACCACCATGTCAGATGTCAAAAGTCGGATGGTTAGGACAAGGATCCTACTTTGATCCGACTTCAATGATATTCAATGGGCTGAGGAAGGATCAAAGTCGGACCAAAGTAGTACAGGGAACATTTTCAAAGTCGGACCGACTTGTGTCGGACCGGTTAAGACGGCTCTCATAGGGAAACATTAATATTCACATGTCATGCGACATGAGTTCCCAATGTCGGAGCGTTTGTCGGACCAGTGTAAACCCAACCTTAATGAACTTACCAATTAGCAATGCCTCAAGTCAAAGATGATTGGCATATAAGGCTTTAAATGATGAAAATTAACTCCCAGCTTTCCCAGGATCCTCCTACTTTAGGCATTTACATCTCCTTATAGACTATCCAACACTCGCCCATAAAAATGAAATGCTCACAATAGTGCCGCAACATAACAACAACTAATTTATTTAAAAACCACTAAAAGCACTAACAAAGGTTATATAAAACATCACCTTCTATCAAACACTCATTCATCAGTATGCCCGCTTCCAGTATTTCAGCCAGAATTCCAGCGTCTCCCCACCTTGTGGCTTCACTAACCAAGGACAACGTCACTTCTGGGTTATCATGCTTGTGTCACATTTGCTCCAGCATGCCATAGTGCCCTGACATGTTTCGTCCGTGTGGACTTCCAGCATTACTAGTGACACAGGACATAGCTAATCACAAAAAGCTGACAGAAGTTCTTACCCTTCCCTGTGCTTCAAAAAATCACACTAAAGACATTTCTCCCAACCAGCACTGAAAATAAATACTACCTACTGGAAAAACCAGCAGCAGTCTGTTAGAGATTCCAATTTCAATTATCAAAAAAAGACAACGGATTTGCAAAGCGCTTGGGAGGAGGGAATCATAGGAGCAAATGACCAATGGCCAATAGGTGTTTTAAAATTCAAAAGTTTTATATTCATTAAAATGAGTAAAGAAAGAAGTAAATAGCATGTACTGTATTTTTTGGCGTATAACACTCACTTTTTTACCTTGAAAATAGAGGGTAAACTGTGCCTGCGTGTTATACACAGGGGGCTGTGGAAAGTTTTTTTCCTGAAACTTCCCTTTTAAAGTTAGGGTGCGTGTTATACGCCTGTGCGTGTTATACACCAATAAATACGGTAAATAGCATAGCAAAAATAGTACTATTATGCTGGAATCTAGAGGCAGGCACTTAGAGGAAGAGGCAGTCATCTGTCAGAGTAAGAAACAGCTCTGTGGGTAGTTCTAGAGGAAAAAAGCAATCCCAATTGCAGTAGACTAGGCCTGATGAAGGACCACGCATGCTCCAAACGCGAGTCGTTGCCACGCCTCCTGCCTTCCTTCCAGTGACGTCTTGGCATGGACGGGGATAGATGACAGCTTGTATCGCGGCCATCCATCCGAATTGGACCACTGCAGTGGGGCGTACATATCTATATGCCTACTACTTCTTGTATCCTGTGAGTGTATTACTTCTATTAAAACTGGTGTATTTTCTACTGCACTTAGATTGGTGCTGCGCTTTTGCTCTACAGTTCCAATTGCCCACTATCCTGAACAAAAAAAAAATTGGTGAAAATAAAAATCTAGGTAACCTGTGTAGAAGGTTAATTAATAAAGCTTATGCAAAGTAATGAAACTGCAACACTGAGAATGTATAAAGATTATCTTACTAGACAAAATTACTTGAATAATGTGTATGACAGAAAAAACTACTTAGCAATCATTTAACATCAACTGCCTGAAAATGGATTTTATCCTAGTCCTAATCACACAAGAGAGTCATGTGTACTTTGTAAGCACTTTAAAGTGAACATCCAAGTTAAATCTCCAAACAAATAAACATGGTAATATCTTCATAATCTGTTCCATCAGCTGTTTCAAGCGCACTCTTTCTTTCCCTAAAACATCATTCCTAAGCAGATTGTTGCTGATGTGCAAATTCAGATTTTTTTAGTTAAGCGCTTCATCTTCTGCAGGACCATGAATATGACACTTGCAGACAAGCTGTCACAAAAAGTAGAGAGATGTCTTTGGTGTGGCCCATAATTGAACACCTGACTCTATCCTCTCTTTAGCCCTGGCTCACACTGGTGAAATCATGCTACTTCAAAGCCGCAGATCAATGTGATTTGGACCACCAATTTTCATTGCGGCTTGCGACTTTGTTTACCAGAAGTCGATGCAAGTTGCAATTAAATCAGAAAAAAGTAGTGCAGTAACCTTTTTTTAAAGTGGCTTCGACATGAGTGGTGGCAGTTTGAACAGTTCCATCACCAATAACATTAGAAGAAGTGCAGAATGCAAAAAAACTAGCGAAAACTGGAAAAGCACCAGGTTTGGATGGATTTTCGGTTCAGTACTATAAGTCACTTATCTCTGAGTTGGGACCCTATATGGTTAAAATGTTTAATGAGTTGGGGGATACAGCATCCCTTCATTCAGAGACAGTAAAAGCTATGATATCGGTGATACCAAAAGAGGGTAAGGACCCAAAGCAGTGTGGAAGCTATAGGCCTATATCATTATTAAACGCTGATTGGAAAATATTTAGTAAGATAATAGCCCTAATGCCGCGTACACACAATCGTTTTTAATGTCATTTTCAAAAACAACGTTTTTCTCGACGTGATTTTTCTTGTTTCCTCTCAAGCCTGTCTTGCATACACACGTTCATTAAAAAAAACGCTCGAGCAAAGCGCAGTGACGTACGACGGCACTATAAAGGGGAAGTTCCGTTCGAATGGCGCCACCCTTCATGTTAGTAAAGTTTGTTGAGCGACGATTCGCGCTTTTCAGCCTTGTGCTTTTCAGTCCGTTACAGCGTGACGAATGTGCTATCTCCATTACGAACGCTAATTTTGCCGGAGCGAGCGCTCCCGTCTCATACTTGATTCTGAGCATGCGCGTTTTTTTCTCCTCGTAAAAGCATACACACTACCGTTTTTCACGTCGTTAAAAAAAACGACGTGAAAAACGACGTGAAAAAATAGAGTAGGTTCTCATTTTTTTTAGCCCATTTTTCACGTCGTTAAAAATGCTCTGGAGCCTACACACGATAGTTTTTAATGCCCAATTTAAAAAATGGCATTTTTAACGACGTGAAAAATGATCGTGTGTACGCGGCATTAGGTTACAACAGCAACTCCCCCTTTTGATTCATCAAGACCAAGTGGGATTTATACCAACAAGGGAAGCAAGGGACAATACCATCAAGGCCGTGAATTTAATGCATATAGCCAACTCGACCAGGACCCCTTGCGTGTTCCTTGGAACAGACGCAGAGAAGGCTTTTGATCGGGTGGGATGGGGGTTTATGTTTGCGGTCCTGCGACATATAAAATTAAGAGAGAAAATGATCAGATGGATTGCTAGCATGTACAAAGGACACACAGCTCAAGTGAAAGTAAATGGGGTAGTCTCCCCATCTTTTGTGATAACGAATGGGACAAGGCAAGGTGGTCCATTGTCCCCTTTAATATTTGCGTTAACCATGGAACCTTTTCTGTGCAGAATACGGCTCAACACGGACATCAGGGGAATTTAAATAGGAGGAATACAACATAAAGTTGCAGCATATGCAGATGATATGCTCTTTTCAATGACAAATCCGATAATTTTACTCCTGAACCTGTTTAAGGAAAATTGAGCTGTATGGTACACTTTCGTATTTTAAAATAATTTCACTAAATCGGAGGCCTTGATGGTAGCAATCCCGAAGGAAATGACGAAGTCAATAAGTTCAAGCTACAAATTTAAATGGTCAGACCAATGTTTGAAGTACCTAGGGACCTATATTGCAGTAAACCCCTCTAAAATGTATGAGTTAAATTTCTTGCCAGTACTAAGCAAAGTACGTGGACTGCTGGAGAGATGGCACAGGGGAATGTTTTCCTGATTTGGAAGAAGTAATATAATTAAAATAAATATTTTACCAAAGATCCTGTACCTCCTCCAGGCAGTCCCAATTGCAAAACCGAGAATTTTTTTCAGAAATATCAAAACATTACTCACAAAATTTATTTGGGCGTATAAACAACCAAGGATTAAGAGGACACTACTATCCTTACCAAAGCAATATGGAGGGCTGGCTGTCCCTGATGTATTTAAGTATTATCAGGCAGTCCACTTAGGTCGACTGTTGGATTGGTGTCGACATAGGGATATGAAAATCTGGCCAAATTTAGAGCAAGCACAGTGTAGGGAGATTTTAAATAGAGCTTTAGAGTTGTTTCAGCCAATACTAAGTCACACCCAACAATAGGACCTACACTATGGGTGTGCTATAATCTTTTTTCCAAGGATAGGATATCTACACAGAATTCACCTTTGGTGCCCATATTAGGTAACCCTCAATTTATACCAGGTATACAGAAAGGACCCTTTGCAGTACTGATTGAACGAGGACTGTATCAGGCCTCACATTTTATGAGATCAGGCAACTGGCCAACATTGCAGGAACTGATGTATAGAAATGGCCCTTTCCAATTAGATTTTTGGCAAGCGGCACAATTAAGACATTTCCTAAGTACTGCAGTGGCACCATGCTCCTTGGACTGCAGTTTAACACCATTTGAGAAACATTGCATGAAAAAAGAAACAATTACGCACGTAGTATCTAAAATGTATGGGGTAATGATTAAACCACCGGAGAATTTTCAGTTGCCCCTTTTCCATAAATGGGAAATAGACCTGGGGAGGACCTTTTCGGAGGACCAAAAAACTAAAATGATGCAATCTATATTTAAGACAGCAACATGTACAATAATACAGGAAACAAATTATAAAATTATTTCACAATGGTAAAAAAAAACAGAAATACTTCAAAGGTGTTTCCTGCATATATCAGGGGAGTGTTGGAGATGTCATATAGAACATTTTGCATCTATCAGAGATTCCGAGGGAAACATACAGGAATTCCATCCTGTGTCACCTAGTGAATGCTGCTAAAGCATGCATACTGCTCAAATGGAAACAGATACAACCCCCTACTGTGAGTATGTGGCTCAAAAAGGTGGAAGAGGTGAACAGGATGGAAGATCTAGTATGGACAAACAGGAAAAAAAGAGAAATCTATCTAAAAATGTGGTCACCATGGAATAGTTTCATTTCTTCAGAGGAAGGGAAGAAGTGAATTGATAGAAATTAGAGAAGAGATGGGGGGGGGGGAGAGTGGAGGGGAACATTTGTTTTTTTTGGGGTTTTTTTTGGGGGGGGATAGGGAAGGGAATGGAAATGGACTATAAATGAGGGGGGTGGATGGAATATTGTGAGATAGTAGCCAAACAGGCAGGGCCATGGGATAGCGTCGTCCCATGATCAGACATAGGAAAATAATATGAGAGGTAGAATTTAGAGGGGAAGAACTCCCCTCTTTTTTCTTTCATTATTTTATTGTTGTTTTTGTTTTTCACCTCGCTCCTTACTATGGTTTAGACTAAATGTCTCACTTTGTCCTCCCCACCCCTAGTGGATATTACCCTAGAAAAGAGGGGTTGGTAGGACTAGCGGGAATCAAATGTATTAATTTACTTTTTGTTGTATATATCGAAGGAAGATATGTTAAAATATGTAAAGATGATTTATTTTTTGTGTCTGTTTTCTTTATTCCTTTCCCTGTATAAAGGGAAAAAAAAGTTGAAAAATAAAGAAATAAGAAAAAAAAAAAAAACTGTTCCATTGCCGACAATGCGATTTGGAACGTTCAAATCGCATGACAAATTACACCAGTGTGAATGGATCATACTGTACAAAAGAAGATTGAAAGCACCCAATGAGGGAATACCCAGGTCTTTGGGGATAATATTTAGGCAGACTTTTTATTCACTGCTTATACATTAGGAAGTTGTATATACGTGTAATTAGTTCATATTTGGCAGCAGTTTCTGCAAACGTTGGCAAAGGAAGTTTGCTTTAACATTTGTATTTTAGGTGCTTGAAACTTTATTCCCTGAAATCAGCACCCTGAACAGCTCCAACAGATCTGGTGGTCTGAAGCAGTAGTAGCATCATTTTAATTCCTTACATAATGCAAATATAATAGTCCATTCAGTTATAAAATATACTTATTGCAATATATTTACAATTACAGTTGTGGAAATATGCTTAAATTGCTATCTTTTTGTCTCTCTATCTTTCTTTATTTAGAAGCATAATGTAACACTGAAAGATGCATAATGTACCACTGAAATTGTTGGTTGTCATGTCTCATGATGACATGAAAAGCAAAATTATTATTAGGAAAGTGAAAATGCATTTTGATTTCAAAACCCTGTAATAAAATGTCAACCAGGCCCAGACTGGCCATAGGGCATACCGGGCATTCACCCGGTGGGCCGCCTGGCCGCCGGACTGCTTGTTCTAAATACGATCTTCCATGCCTCCTCCACTCCTCTCCCTTCTATCATCTTCTTCCAACTCCTGGGGGGGGGGGCGAGGCAATGCCGAGTGAGCAGCGCCGGCCGGCCATGGTTGTTCTGTGACAGGCCCGCCCCCAGGGGTGGACTGACCATTCAGGCTCTTGGGCTGAGTACCCGTGGGCCAAGGGAACTATGAGAGGCTCCAGGATGGATTCGGCTGTGAGATGGATGGCGACGGCGTGAACGGGCTCCTGGTCCTGAGAGGAGAGAGAGAGGGACCGAGAGAGCCCGGGGAGGAGGAGGACACTTCCTGGACTGAAGTGCTACTTGTTGACTGTGACGATGGGAGAAGGGATCGGCGAGCAGCTAAGAACCGGCCGGAGTGTGACAGCTCGCCTTCTACACGGAGAAGGGTGAGACCACTCTGAGAGGAAACCTGTGTATGTGAGTGGGGGATGTACTGTACTTAAAAAAAAAAAAAGTTGTAAAATGCCAAGTCCTATGCATTGCCCCCATGTGTCATGTTTTCTTTATTGAATGCCATGCTGCAATCTGCGGAGACTTCACTTATAAGTCTTTCCTTTGCTGTAACAATTTTATGAAGCATTCTTGTTCTGTATAATGGTGGGACATAGCAGACATACTGATCAACCCACCCTCTCTCTCAACCTCACTCTCCCTACCTCCCCTCTCTCACTACCCCTCTTCCCCCTCCCTCTCTCTCACTACCCCCCTCCCCCTTTCCCCATCCCCCCTCTCTCACTACCCCCCAACTTCCTACACCCCCCTCCCCCTCTCTTACTACCCCCACTTTCTACACCTATCTCCCCCTCTCTCACTACCCCCAACTTTCTACACCCCTCCTCCTCTTTCACTAGCCCCCCTCTTCCTACACCACCCTCCCCCTCTCTCACTAGCCCCCCCACTTCCTACATCCCCCTCCCCTCTCTCACTAGCCCCCCTCTTCCTACACCCCCCTCCCCTCTCTCACTAGCCCCCCTCTTCCTACACCACCCTCCCCCTCTCTCACTAGCCCCCCCTTCCTACACTCCCTCCCCCTCTCTCACTAGCCCCCCTCTCCCTACACCCCCCTCCCCTCTCTCACTAGCCCCCTTCCTACACTCCCTCCCCCTCTCTCACTAGCCCCCCCTCTCCCTACACCCCCTCCCCTCTCTCACTAGCCCCCTCTTCCTACACCCCCTCCCCCTCTCTCACTAGCCCCCCTCTTTCTACACCACCCTCCCCCTCTCTCACTAGCCCCCCTCTCCCTACACCCCCTCCCACTCTCTCACTAGCCCTCCTCTTCCTACACCACCCTCCCCCTCTCTCACTAGCCCCCCACTTCCTACACTCCCTCCCCCTCTCTCACTAGCCCCCACTTCCTACATTCCCTCCCCCTCTCTCATTAGCCCCCCTCTTCCTACACCCCTCCCCCTCTCTCACTAGCCCCCCTCTTCCTACACCCCCTCTTCCTCTCTCACTAGCCCCCCACTTCCTACACTCCCTCCCCATCTCTCACTAGCCCCCCACTTCCTACACTCCCTCCCCCTCTCTCACTAGCCCCCCTCTTCCTACACCACCATCCCCCTCTCTCACTAGCCCCCCTTTCCCTACACCCCCTCCCCCTCTCTTACTACCCCCCTCTCTCACTACCCCCTCTTCCTACACCCCCTCCCCCTCTCCTCCTTCTCTCACTACCCCCTTACTTCCTACCCCCTCCCCTCTCTCACTAGCCCCCCCTCTTCCTACACCCCTCTCCCCCTCTCTCACAACCCCCAACATCCTACACCCCCTCCCCCTCTCTCACTACACCCCCTCTCCCCCCTCTCCCACTACCCCCCCCACTTCCTACACCCCCCTCTCTCACTACCCTCCTCTTCCTACATCCTTCTCCCCCTCTCTCACTACCCTCCTCTTCCTACACCCTCTTCCCGCCTCCCCTGTAAAAGCACCAATCACAGTACACACAAACCTCTGGCTAGGCACACATTTAACCCTTTGATTGCCCCTGATGTTTAACCTCTTCCCAGCCAGTGTCATTAGTACAGTGACAGTGCATACTTTCAGCACTGATCACTGTATTAGTGTCATTGGTTCCCACAAAGTGTCAGTTAGTGTCCAAATGTCTGCCGCAATATCACAGTTGCTGATCGCCATCATTACTAGTAAAAATAAATTAAAAATCCAGTATATATCCCATAGTTTGTTGACACTATAACTTTTATGCAAACCGATCAATATACTGTACGCTTATTGGGATTTTTTTTTACCAAAAACATGTAGCACATAGTTTTGATTTTTTACATATATTTTATAGCAGAAAGCAAAAAATATTATTTTGTTTTTCAAAATTGTCGGTCTTTGTTTATAGCCCCCCCCAAAAAAACAGAGGTGATCAAATACCACCAAAAGAAAGCTCTAATTGTGGGGGAAAAAAAGGACATACATTTTCAAGTGGTTAAACCTGGAAGTGCCCAACAGCTTCTATGGAAAAAAGCCAGGAACTTCCAGCAGGCTATTGTCAGAATGTTTATACTGAAATATTAAAATATTATTGTATTTATGGAAATATGTAAATCTATGAATTGGGAGATTTCCAATTCCCTACAATATTAAACAAGAAAATGTAAGTTCTTTATCCGTGCTAGTTTGAAGACAAGTAACACAAATGAATATTTAAAATTATATATATATTTATTAACTAAAGTACAGTGCAAATTAAAATCAGGTATATTTTGTGATAAAACAAATAAATGATATACTTCTACAATCAGAGAAGTTAATGTTCAGATAATATTTACATACATTTCTATGCAAGCTCTATTTTAAAAGGTATATTCACAGTTCAATACTTAAATAATACTTGTACATTTAAGACTTGGTAACTCTTGTGAAATGTCCGTTACTTCACAAAAGGTGTAAACACTGTTGTTTACATTGACACTATGCTATCTTTCTCAAAACAACCAGATCTCCTGATTACACTTCTTAAACATGTCCAGACCAAGTGTCATATTAGGCACACGGCTTGACAATACAATCAAGGCTTATGTTAAATTTAGAAAGAATACATTTTACACATATATCATAATAAAACCATTGTACAAACTTAGCTCTAGCTTTATAAAGACAACCAAATTGGTATACGTCTCTTAATATTTGGAATATAAGTATTTCATACTGCAGTTAAAAATAATACAACTCCAACACTAGGCTATATATATTTATATGGTTTTAGTTAATGTATATGCAAAACACTTTTATTACCAACCAGGTAAATAAACAAAATAAATACGTTACCAGGTTCTGTCTGTTTGAGAAGCTTCCATTATGAGTCCCACAGGACTCCTTTCAACATTGCTACATGTTTGCGTTCAAGATCTCCTCCTTCTAGCTTCCTTCAGATGTAGACCCCCGAGAGAGATCTTTTCAGAGAGCGAGTGCCTTCAGAGATCATCCATATGTAGAGCGACCTGTTCCCTCAGAGATCTCTTTCAGAGAGCCAGTCCTCAGACATCGAGTGAGAGATCTCCCTACTGCTATATCAGCTGCTACTTTTATCTTACTCCTTAAAAAAGGTGTGTATCTCATTACTAGGTAATTGATGACGTCAAGTGACGATGTGATTGGGTAGGTTGTCATAGCAACCAAATAGATGCCATCTTGAGTAATATCTATTTTAACCTGTAGGGGCAGTCTTGTATAACCCTAATGTTAGGGTCACCGAGGCCTAATAAAATTTATGACCCCTTTTGACCAAGGCTTAGAAAAACACAATTAATTGTCTAAGGGTGTCAAAGAATTGTCAACTAACCCAGCCATCTCGGCGAATGGCTCAGAGTAATGTCTTGGAAAAATCTACCCACACTTTAGCTGAGACCATTAGTTCCTAAGAAAATGAGATAATTTGAAAAGTAACTCTAAGCAAAACAATTACTTTACAAATACAGGTTCTAATGGCAATACAGTTACTAATGCTTTCACACTTTTCCCCGGATCATATACTTGTGACCCTTTTACCATAATCATATATATGTATTAAACAGGTTTATATATGGATTACTAATACAGATATTTTGTGAAGATATTTAAAAGAAACTTTATTTAAGTTATACAATACCACAGCTTATTTGTGGATGAGCCCTATGATCTTGTTATACAGAGACAATACTACACAGTTTGTGTTAGCCCGTACCAACACCCCCCTTATCTCTAAGTGTCAAACCTTTGAATTACAACCTGGGGAGACTGGTACAGCCAGACTTCTTAGTGAGACATAAGAACAAGGCCTATTCATGCCTATGAATCTAATTTCAACTTTTAAAGATAGTGAATTTGGGTTAACCTCTTAAAGAGAAAGTAGAAACAAAAATGGCTTTAGTATTGTTCATAGCATATCATTAGTTATGAACTTTTTTAAACTTTAAAGACAAAATGGGCTCCCTCTTGTTCATAATATATATGAATAGGAACAATATGAAAAATATACAATATGCAACTTTATGTGTATTCTATTAACCCCAAATGTTCTGACACTATACTGCAGTTAATATTTAAATGTCCGCTCTATGCAGCTTAGCTGCAATATGTAGGTGGAGTTTGTATAGCTGTGGCTTGAGTGTGGGCGGGGACACAGGGGGCCCCGTGATCTCCAATTGCCCCAGGGCCCCATGAGTTGTCAGTCCATGCCTGGTATGGGCTGCTCAATCTAAAATGCCCGGGCCTTTTATTTGTCCCAGTCCGGGCCTGATGTCAACTGATTTTAAAATCAGATATTAATTGAATCTAGATCTTGAAATATAACCATATGAAAAGGAGCAGAGTGAAAATAGTTTGTATCTTTCTGTTTTAAAGTTAACTTGGCTTGAGATAAATATGTATGTCATGGCTTTTTTTTAATAGATCACAGAAAAATCAATGTCTAAGTTCATGGTGTTATAAATGATGGTAAGGTATGTGGAAATAGCAAACAAATGGAGAACTGTTCAATTGTTTGCTAATTTTCTAAGTGCTAAAAGCTGAATGTTCATATTCTTTCATAATTTTTTTTTTATTTTTTTAGAATCCATTGTTTCTTTTTATATTTTTAAATGATTAATGTTATTCTTCTTCATTGTTTTCTTCTTATTATTATTATTATTATTTTATTGTTCCTGCCATTTATATTATTTGCTAGTTTTTTATTATTTATAAATCAATTAAATAATTATTTATTTCATAGGAATGTATATTTAAAGCATTATATTAATCAGAAAAATAAATAAATGAAATTTAAAAAATCATGTTAATAAAGAAGAAGAAAGAACTAATTTGTTTAATTTTTTTTAATCTGTTCATTTCTTTGATAAAACAAATTCAGAGTATCCTATTTAATATGCTGTAAATACAGAAATACAAATCATTTTTTTTGCCATAATACATACGCATTTCATGCTCATCAATCTTATTCTTCCAAGTACCTTTAAATAATTATTCCTCCTCCTATTCTCTAACCTACCCATATGATGAAGGTGAATGTGATCCACAATCAGAATATGCATGAGATAATTATGTGTCTCACAGGTTTTGTGACTTCAATCTTAACTCTAAGCGTAGGATGTTTTGAAAGATGTATGATTACATTTTGAATTCACAGAAAATGACCACAAAATAGGCTTTTATTGTACCAATGTTTCCACGTAAATGCACATTCTGGTACTGGATGCTTGTTGTTGACTTTTTGACTTTATTATTTGCAAGTGACCCTGTAATTTGCCTGTGCCCTGTCCTTATAAAAAGGTTATGATCATTAATATGTACAATAGTGCACAAATTACATTTGATTTTGTATATAATGTTTTTTTTTAATTTTATTTAGAGAAAGAATGGAACTCAAATCTAATCTTCTTTTTCTGTTTTGGCCAGAGTGGGGAAGGGTTGGATTCTATGTCATGCATACATTGCTGTATGTCACCCCATTTTTAACTAAATTTTTGTCTGATCCATGTGACCGTGTCATCACTTGCAAAGCAATCAAACTTATTTCCATTTTTCCTAGAATATATTGCATGTTTAACTCACATTCTTGTTTTGTATAACCCCTAATTGTCAATAGACCTTGTGGCTATTTGCATGCACATAGATGTTCTTGCACACCAAATACCATGCAAATTATTTAATGCCGTCTTTCTTCTTCTTCTTTCTATGTGTATGTTGATACGCACGGGTAAACAGTACACCTGCCACCTAAAAATGGACACAGATATTCTTACAGAGTTATTTTAACATTACTCTGGAGTGATGAAAATGGAGCAGAGTTAGTGCTCTCCCTCGTAGCAATGCATTTGTTTTAATTTTTTATTCGCTTGGAAAAGTAAAAAAAAAAAATTTTAGGTTGCCAAAGAAAACACCACCACGTTCATTTCAAGATCTGTTTCTCAGGTTTTCATATATTAGCCCCTGTGTGGGTACCATTTTTTCAAACCACACATTATTTTTCTTATTATTATTTATATAAGTATTAGGGTTGTCCCGATACCACTTTTTTAAGACCGAGTACAAGTACCGATACTTTTTTTCAAGTACTCGCCGATTACGATACTTTTTTTTAATGTCATGTGTCAGTATTTTTTTTTTTTTTTTTCAATTTTTTTTTTTACAGTGCTTTATTTTTAAAAAAATTTTTTAGGCGGGGGGGGGGGGGGGAGTGGATTGTGTCAGTGTGTTTTTTTTATTTTTATTTTTATTATTTTTTACAATTCATTTTTTTTCCTTTTTTTTTTTTTAGCGCTGTTGGGGGGCTTTGGTGAGATTTCAGGGGTCTTAACAGACCCCTGACATCTCCCCTATGAGACAGAGAAAGGGACTGAGGACACAGATTCCCCAGTCCCTTTCTCTGCAGCCTCAGCTAAAATGAATGGACAGGAGGCTCCTCTCCATTCATAAACTGAAGCATCGTAAACACAGGTTACGATGTTTCAGTTATATGAATGAACAGAGTCAGTGATCACTGACTCTGTTCATTCGAAAAGGAAGGAGCCGGCTTTAGCGGCTCCTACCTCCGCTCTCCATCCTGAGATACCGAGGACAGAGGGGGTGGAGGAGGACATGGTGGGGGGACTCGGAGCGCAGATGGGGAGAGCAGCAGGAGGGTGACACGGGACACGGAGCACCGACAGCAGCAGCACGGAGGGGGATACAAGGACACCCGGAGAAGGAGAGCAGCACCGAGGGGAGCACGGAGGGGGAGAGCAGCACAGAGGGGGACAACGAACCGGAGAGGGAGAGCAGTGCCAAGGGGGACACAGAGCACGGAGGGGGAGAACAGCACACAGGGGGACACAGAGCGTGGAGGAGTATAGCAGCACGGAGAAAGATACAGTGACAGTCAGCGGTGATCAGTGCGTGTTTGGGGGGAGTTACAAGCACCGATCACCGCTGTATAAATTTCACTAAAGCAGCTAAAAAGGGGGGGGGGTCCGGGGAGAAGCTGTCAGGCTTTATTGAAATGTATACAGGCAGATCAGTGCTTGTAATTCCCCCCGCCGCACCGATCATCCCTGACTGCCCAGGTATCGGGTGAAGCATCGGAGCATTTCCCCCGAGTACAAGTACTTGGGGAAATGCTCGGTATCGGTGCCAATACCGATACTAGTATCGGTATCGGGACAACCCTAATAAGTATGCAATCTGCTGTTTCTATTTATTTCTTAAAAGTGTAAAGGAGTTGAACAAAAAACAGTATGGTAAAAAATGCAGAACAATGTAACAGTTATCTTCTAGCTAATACAGTATCTCACAAAAGTGAGTACACCCCTCACATTTTTGTAAATATTTTATTAAAAAATAGAAAAAAATTATTTTTTACTTACCAGAAATAGCGGTTTCAATGCGAAAGTTCGTAATCTGCCTCTTCATCCTCCGCGGCTGGTCTTCTTCCTCATCCTACTCAAAGGTGTCTTCTGGTGAATTGGGCGCGCTGACTTCTGGGAACTGTGTGTATCCCAGAGAGCAGTCGGCCTATTCACAAAGCGCCACGCAACTCGCGCATGAGCAACAGGAAACGGGCCGTAAAGCCGACTTCGCGGGCGCCTAGGACAGGTAAGTGTCTTTATTAAAAGTCAGCAGCTACAGTGTTTGTAGCTGCTGACTTTAAAAAAAAAAAATTGCGGGTGGAACCCCGCTTTAATGTCTAAACTGCTGGCAACAAAGGTGAGTACACCTCTAAGTGAAAATGTCCAAATTGGGCCCAAAGTGTCAATATTTTGTGTGGCAACCATTATTTTCCAGCACTGCCTTAACCTTCTTGGGCATGGAGTTCACCAGAGCTTCACAGGTTGCCACTGGAGTCCTCTTCCACTTCTCCATGATGACATCATGGAGCTGGTGGATGTTAGAGACCTTGCGCTCCTCCACCTTCCGTTTGAGGATGCCCCATAGATACTTATTAGGGTTTAGGTCTGCAGACATGCTTGGGCAGTCCATCACCTTTACCCTTAGCCTCTTTAGCAAGTCATTGGTCATCTTGGAGGTGTGTTTGGGGTTGTTATTATGTTGGAATACTGCCCTGTAGCCCAGTCTCTGAAGGAAGGGGATCATGCTCTGCTTCATTATGTCACAGTACATGTTGGCATTCATGGTTCCCTTAACTACTTAAGCCCTGGACCATTTCGCTGGCCAAAGACCAGAGCATTTTTTGCGATTCGGCACTGCGTCGCTTTAACTGACAATTGCGCGGTTGTGCGACGTGGCTCCCAAACAAAATTGACGTCCTTTTTTTCCCACAAATGGAGCTTTCTTTTGGTGGTATTTGATCACATCTGCGGGTTTTTTTTTTTCGCTATAAACAAAAATAGAGCGACAATTTAAAAAAAAATCTATATTTTTTACTTTTTGCTATAATAAATATCCCCAAAAAATATATAAAAAAACATATTTTTTCCTCAGTTTAGGCCGATACGTATTCTTCTACATATTTTTGGTAAAAAAAATAGCAATAAGCGTTTATTGATTGGTTTGCGCAAAAGTTATAGCGTCTACAAAATAGGGGATAGTTTTATGGCATTTTTATTAATATTTTTTTTTTTACTAGTAATCACGGCGATCAGCGATTTTTATCGTGACAGCGACATTATGGCCGACACATCAGACACTTTTGACACCAAGGTCATTTTTACAGCGATCAGTGCTATAAAAATGCACTGATTATTGTAAAAATAACACTGGCAGTGAAGGGGTTAACCTGTAGGGGGCACTGAAGGGGTTAAGTGTGACCTAGGGAGTGCTTCTAACTGTTAGGGGGCGTGGCTTGCCGTGACACGTCACTGATCGCTGTTCCCGATGACAGGGAACAGATAAGCAGTGACATGTCACTAGGCAGAACGGGGAGATGTTGTGTTTACACTAAAATCTCCCCATTCTTCAGCTCTGTGACCCGATCACGGGACACCGGCGGACATCGAGTCCGCGGGTCCCGCCGGCGCAACCACACGGCCCGCAAACTAAAGGGGACGTATATATACGCCCATTTGCGCAGCCGTGCCATTCTGACAACGTATATCCTAGTGCGGCGGTCGGGAAGCGGTTAATGAACTGTAGCTCCCCAGTGCCGGCAGCACTCATGCAGCCCCAGACCATGACACTCCCACCACCATGCTTGACTGTAGGCAAGGCACACTTGTCTTTGTACTTCTCACTTGGTTGCCGCCACACACGCTTGAAACTATCTGAACCAAATAAGTTGGTCTAAGGCCTCGTACACACGACCGATTTTCTCGTCCAAAACAGTCAAGAAAAGTGCCGCGAGAGTTTTTTTGTCTAGAAAAACGTTTGTGTGTATGGTTTTACGACGAGAAACTTGACGAGAATCTCGACGAGAAAATAGAGAACCTGCTCTCTATTTTCTTGTCAGGATTCCAGATTTCCTCGTCGTGTTTCTCGTCGGCCTGTTTTGTGACGAGAAAATGGTTCGTGTGTATGCTTTTACGACTCTTCCAAAAGCGCGCATGCTCACAAGCAACTATGAGACGGGAGCGCATCTTCTGGTAAAACAAGCCTTCATAATGGAGAGAGCACATTCGTCACGCTCATAAATATTTCATCGTTTAAATTTTCTGCATTGAATTCTTCGTTAGAATGTTACATTAATCAAAACGAGTGACCTTCTTTTGCTGCTGATATTCACACAGAGTTCTGCCTTATTTTTAACCTTTTTCATGCTGCTCTTTATAAGATTTATGTGTATTATATCGTGCAAGTTTTTAGGAATAATTTAAATGGTTAGATTTTTCAAAATGATGTTAATTATAATGTCTCAATGTTTTGATAGCGATCTCCCATTTAATTTTCGAATCTATATTTTTAAAATTTCACACCATGTTTTTGAGCTAATCAGATTTAGTTATTCTTTTGGGGGGGTGATATCTGTGCCTTTTATTGTCAGTCAAATGTATCTGCTTACTCCAAAGCTTGTTTTTTTTAATTTAAAAATACACATAGTCAAGTATGAACTTAAACAAAAAACACATTTATTCATGTTTATAAATTAAATAAAGAGAAGGCAGCGCTGGAGAAGCTGCTGCCATTTGTGCATCCCAGGGACCCCAGAGCACACAGCAACCCTGTGTGGACACTAAAATTGGGAGCTTGAGAAGGCCCACATTTCAGAACACAATCTGATGCTGGCCTCCCAGAGGTCAGGAACAGCAGCAGGTGAGATATATGTCCCAAGTGTGTGGTACTACAACAGGCTGCCTTCTGTCCGACCACAATGAAGCAAGGCCATCACTTCCTCTTCTTCCTGGCAACCTTCCCTGCAGCCTTTCCTGAAGCCTTTCCTGAAGCCTTTCCTGCAGCCTTCCCTGCAGCCTTCCTTCTTCGTTTGGCTGGAGGCTGGCCCACTGGAGGGGTACTCCTGTCAGGAGGAGGAGGTGGAGGTGTAGCAGAAGGGGGTGGGGCAGAAGAAGAAGGTGGAGGTGTAGCAGAAGGGGGTGGGGCAGAAGAAGAAGGTGGAGGTGTAGAAGAAGGGGGTGGGGCAGAAGGTGGAGGTGTAGCAGAAGAGGGTGGGGCAGAAGGTGGAGGTGTAGCAAAAGAGGGTGGGGCAGAAGGTGGAGGTGTAGCAGAAGGGGGTGGGGCAGAAGGTGGAGGTGTAGCAGAAGAGGGTGGGGCAGAAGGTGGAGGTGTAGCAGAAGGGGGTGGGGCAGAAGGTGGAGGTGTAGCAGAAGGGGGTGGGGCAGAAGAGGAAGGTGGAGGTGGAGGTTGAGGTTGGGTCAGTTGGGCCACCTCACATATGGCGGTATTGGGGGTAATTTGCTCCATCACCCCCTTGTTGAGCAAGGTGATGAGCAGGGGCTCGCATAGGAGGCGTTGCTCCATGCTCATCACCTTGAACTTAGCCTCCACTAGGCCGGCAATGGCCTCTTCAGGGGATGTGGGCTCCTTGAGGGTGGCATGGGCCTCTTTAATAAGGGCCATTGCTGCCTCACTGGTGGTCCTGTCCCTCCTGCCTCTTTTGTGAAGCCGGATGGGAGGCACCTGGGATCTGGTGCTTCTCCTTTGCCCTGCCACCTCCTGTCTGCCACTGGGCCCTGCCACCTCCTGGCTGCCACTGGGTCCTGCCACCTCCTGGCTGCCACTGGGCCCTGCCACCTCCTGGCTGCCACTGGGCCCTTCCTCCTCCTGCCTGACAGTTTCCAGACCCTCCTCCTGGCTGATTTCATCCTGTGTATGAAAAAGGAACATAGTTTAATATGTTGGTTTAATCTTTGCATCAAACTTCGTAATCCTGATGGAAGCAATTAGAATGTAAATGCATAAATCCTTGCTTTAAATTTACCACTACATCAGCTTGACTATTTACCACACAATTAAGTGCAGAATAATGTCTACAGATCATGATTTCACTTGTGGAATACAAAATAATGTATGTTTCTCATCCTGACATATTTGGGAAACATTAATTTTATCCCACTACATTTTCAGTTAATACTATACCTGGCTCCAGATGGACAAATCAGGATCATCCAGGATGGCTGCCTCCTCTTGCTCCAGAGAAGGCTCAGGTTGGCTGCAGGGAAGTCTGGGGGGAAGAGTGGAGAGTGATGGCCTTGGCTCAATGTGGTCATCCAGGAAGGACATCCTGCTGTAGTACCACAAAATCGGGACATAAACATCATCTGCTGCTGCTCCTGACCTCTGAGAAGCCAGCACCTTAGAGCGTTCAGTCCTGTAGGTACCTCTCAAGCTCCCAATTTTAGTGTCCACTTGTTTTGCTGTGGCTGTGGGCACCTTGGTATGCACAAATGGGAGCAGCTTCTCCAGCGCTGCTTTTCTCACCCCTTTTTTTTTATGGATGGGGTTTTTGGTCTCCCACAGAGCCGGCAGCTCCCTTACCCGGTCAATAAATTCCGCCAGGAACTCTTTGTCGCTAATAAAGACATTCATATTGTATCTGCAAGTAAAAAAATATATATTTAAATAATGTGAGGCAAACAGTCTAACCTCCTTCACATCCTAGTCACCATATATATCCTCCACCAATCTCAAGACAGTATAGGCCAACAATTTTTACAAGTCTCACAAAATCACATACCTTCGTTCGCACGTCCGTCACTTGAACTCCTCTCTCTGCACACCGAACGTACTATAGTCACATGTGTGTTTGCTATATACACACCACGCATGCGTCCAAATTCGAACACGTCGCTCCGCACACGTCGCCCGCCCATGACGTTCTAACTAACATCTTTTCCCCGCCCCTTCTCTTTCGGCGCGCAGACAGATATGGCGGAGTTACAGCAGGTGTCTGATAATTCCGCAACTAGCGAGGAGACAAGCCGGAGACCGAGGACACGTCACGATCAAGGAGGAGATTCAAGGCATCGAATATGTCTTTGGCGGAGATGGCGGAGATGGTGGACATCTTGGTCAAGGCTGATTATGATGCCAAGCATGGGCCGTATAGCAAACCAAATAGAAGGAAGGCCAAAATCCTCACTAAAGTTGTGAAGAGTCTGAGGGCGAAGTTCGGGGTGAAACGCTCAAATGAGCAGCTCAGAAAGAGGTGGTCAGACCTCAAACTGAGGGAGCCAGACCAGTTGAGGATCATAAAGAGGATGCTCGCTAAAAGTAAGTAAAATGACGACCTTTCTGCTATTAATCTTTTTAGAAACTGTCATTTTTTTTTTTTTTTATCATATTGGACTCCCTTCCAAAATGTAATATTTTGAACTAGGTTGGGCACAGTAATCGTTCGTTACGTTACCGACACTTCGTTCGGCCACTATCCGCGGTTTTGGCTTATTTAAGAGCCACAAAAGTAATTAGACATCTGCCATTTTTGATCAAGTATTGTGGATAATTTTTAAGTCTAGATGATGTGTTTGTAAGGAGAATGAAATGCAAACTTTAATCAGTGTAAAGGAGAGGACACTCAGCAGCTGCTTCCACATCTGTACTTTGGAGCACTATAGTGTGGGCCACCAGACCCGCCTTTTTTGGGTGTCCCACACAGGTGCATCAGAGTTTATTTGTGGTGCCTCCATGTCCAAAAAATTACATCCAAATGTGAATACTAAACATATTTGGGGTCATAAATAATGCATTTTTCTTTAAATTCCGCACAAACACACACTTGTACCCCACTTCCAAACAATTTAGCCTGTTTTTAGTTTAACAATGAGATTTTTACAGTGTGATAAATAGACCTTTGGTTTTATTCTCATAGGGGAGAGAAGACTGGGAGGAGGACACTCCAGGGAGCACATGCACCCCACAACTTCCAAGCAACCCCAAACTCCCAAAGATCCACAACCGAAAGATGTGCAGGAAGTTGAGGTGGAGGAAGGAGAAGTGCAGGAAGGAGAGGTGGATGACGTTGTGGATCTGGTCACCACAACAGGTCAGTATCTGACACCACAGCTTAAGGTAAGCGAGGTAGGCCTGCAGAGTTTTATTAATTTTTTTTATGGTTTTTAGGGGATGGAAATGTTGTGAAGGATAGCATACGGTTCTCTGCTGACAGTGCCCTCCGCCTCATCCAGCAAGTGATGGAATGTAGCACGGAACTGGACGTAATTAAACAAAGAATCCATGTGATGGAACAAACATTTAAAGACATTCTCAATGTTTTGGGGAGAATTCAATAAGCCATCCAAACACATTTGTTTTTACATGTTTGTTTTTATATTTTTTCTAATTTTTTGAGTAACAAAGCAGCCAAAAATTGAATATGCACACAGTGTGTGAACATGTGCTATCTGCCATCAGGGGATATCCATGTACGTCTTTTGTGGGTGCAACCCCTTCCTCGTATCAAAAGTCGGTGAACTGAGGAAGGGGATGCACCCCCAAAACACGTCCATTGATCACCCCTGATGGCAGATAGCACATGTTGACAATAGGGATCAGGATTGTAAACTTCCCATTTGCAAAAAAGTAAAAATGTGTGCATATTGAATTTTTGGCTGGGCAAGGGGTGGCAGGACCCCATATTAGGACGGGCACATAGAGACATAGTTTGTGTAACTGAATGTCTCAGATTGCTCAGAGGTATCCAATGTTGTCATTTTAGAAATGCAAGTGGTATTTTTGTATTTTCATAAGCCAAAATTTGCTGGGTTGTGGCCAGGCCAACCCCAAAGTAAAACAAAAAAAAATGTGCAGAGAGTAAAATATTTGACCACAAACAACGTGTAGCTTCTTTTTATAATACTCTCTAAGCTTATTTGGTTCTTTTGTAAGGTAACATAGTGAAATTGGTTGTTATTTACTAAAGTAAAATACACTTGCCACTACAAATGCACAAAGACAAACTAGGAGACAGGAAAGAACAAATAATTAAAGGTTTAAACAAGATTTTTATTGGGATACTTAGACATAGGCTGGCATAGGAATTGCCCCCCTACCCGTGAAATACTCCATGTATTTGTCCCGAACCACACGGGCATTTTGGGGGGGCAAGCCAAGACGGGCAGATTCCAGGCCCGGAAGGGGATTTGCAGGGGAAAGTCCAGCCTCTGGCAAAACTGAGGCCATATAGGAATTAGATTTTTGGCTCAGAAAGTTGTGTAGCACACAGCAGCATAACACTACATAGTTTATTTTGTAGTCCGCCAAGTGGATGGAAGTCATAAAAAGGCGGAACCGGCTGGCCATTATGCCGAAGGCATTTTCAACGACTCTTCGGGCCCTGGCCAGCCGGTAATTGAACACACTCTTCTCTGGGGTCAGGGTCCTCTGTGGAAATGGCCTCATAAGATGCCGTCCGAGTCCGAAGGCTTCATCAGCCAAGAAAACAAAGGGGAGTCCTTCAATATTCCCTGCATCCGGTGGCAATGCAAGGTCGTCACTCTGGAGACGGAGGGCAAACTCCGTCTGGATGAAGGATCCCCCATCGGACATCCGGCCATTCTTCCCTACATCAACATAGAGGAATTCATACCGTGCTGACACCACCGCCATCAGCACAATGCTATGAAACCCCTTGTAATTGTAGTAGTAGGACCCAGAACGGGGTGGCGGCACGATGCGGACGTGCTTCCCGTCTATGGCACCACCGCAGTTGGGGAAGTCCCACCGCGTGGCAAACTCCGATGCCACAGTCTGCCATTCCTGTGGCGTGGAAGGAAGCTGTGGAGTGAAACAAGATGAAATAATATTAGAAAAACAAAGGCATACATTACAAGGAAATTCTATCCCAAAAAATTAGAGACCAACATCAATCTAATTATACGTTTATTAAGGTGTGTAAAAAAAGTATAATGGAAGGCTCATTTATCATATTCATCACCCCCTCTGATGGGCCATTACTAAATTATTTTGGGGGGGGGAGATGTGTTTGGCCACAGGATAGCATTGCAGTGGCGGTGCGTCCAGAGTGGGCGCTGGAGCACTGTCCCCTCTCTCCTGTGCCCATCACTCAGAACAATACATAGGTTCATGCGTTGCATGAACCTATGTATTGTCTATGCCGCACACTATTCAGGTGGATGGCCTCTTGTAAAGCGACCGACATATGAATAATTGCGGCATTTAGGGGGTTAAAATTGCAGAGCAGAAACAGGTATTAAAATAGTCTTGCAAATTACAACCTGAGGGATGTAATTGGCTTCCTCAAAGAAAAATCGGGGACGCAAGGAGGGGGGCATTCCTTGTGTAAACACTGACAGGCTGCTCTGCCAATCATGTTCACCAAGTCTGTTTAATGGTAACATGATTGGCTGATGCAACATGAAGGGAAGGAGAAGACATCAAGGACAGAAGAAGGATGGTGCTGACCACAAGAAGGTAAGTGCAGGGCTGGGGGGAAACTGGCTGCATTAGAGGGGACTAAATGGCTGCATTGGAGGGGACAACTGGGGGCGTTTATTAGGCAACAGAGCAAAAAAGGAGGAAGTTTATTTCCGAAATTGGGGTTGGAACCCCCCAACATTTGGAGCAACAGGCGCCCCTGCTGGAAAAGTTAGTGAGGGGAAATATTTAGGGAGGATAAAAAAGGGGCAATCTAAAGCTTCCAACATGCATGGGGACAAAGGGGACATTCTCAGCATATTACAATCATGGTAATTAGGGAAGGATGAAAGAAATACAATACATTAGCATACATGTAATACATAAAATGTGATGTTAAGGGAGAAAACTTACCCTAATATAGTCCTCCTGCAGGACTTGTATAATAGCAGAACAGGTGTCTGGGATTATGAGGCCCAGAGCCTGGGGGGAGATGCCTGTGGTGAACTTCAAGTCCTGAAGACTTCTCCCTGTCGCCAGGTAACGCAACGTGGCGATGAGCCTCTGCGCAGCACTGATGGCTTCCCGCATAACGGTGTCCTTCCTGGTAATATAGGGGGACACCAAAGCCAACAGTTCCTGAAAAACGGGGTCAGACATCCTCAGAAAATTCCTGTAGTCCTCAGGATTATTCTCGACGATCTCCCACAGCAGAGGCATGTGGCAGAATTGGTCCCACTGGAGCAACCAATTCTTGGTCCATGAACTCCTCCTCACACCATTCATGGACTGGTCTTGGTCCAAAACAAGCAGACCAACACCAAGCGCACGCACAGCACGAACTCGACGACGAGAACGTCCAGGCGACATGGCTAGGAAACGGTCGTCTAATCAGAACGTACAGAACAGAACGCACTTTAGAACAGCAAGGCCTATGAATAACGAACTGAAATTCAGAAACGAACAGGCAAGAACGCACTGTAAAACAGATACGACCTGCCTAGACGCCCTGAAAGTCAAGATACGAACCCACAAGCACAAACTGAACGGCAGAAAACGATCTGAAAAGTACGAAGACTGAAAAGCGCGAATCGTCTCTTCCCAAACTTTTACTTCACACGCGGTAACACGAGATCAGCAAAAGCAGCCCAAGGGGTGGCGCCAAGAAAAAAGATCTTCCCCTTTATAGTGCCGTCGTACGTGCTGGACGTGAGCGCAGAGAACCACGAGGAAATTGGAAAATGACAGTGTGTACGCATAGAAAGCTTGACGAGAAAATCGACAAGCTTAACAAGAATCTCGTCGAAAAAAACGACGTGTTTTTTACGAAGAGAAAATCGGTCGTGTGTACGAGGCCTAAGTCTCATAAGACCACAGGACATGGTTCCATTAATCCATGTCCTTAGTCTTCTTGTGCATCATCTTTAGGAGGCATCCTTCTGGGTTGAAAGTCATGCAGACCAATTTGATGCAGTGTGGGGCATGTGGTCTGAGCACTGACAGGCTGACCCCCACCCCTTCAACCTCTGCAGCAATGCTGGCAGCACTCATACGTCTATTTCCCAAAGACAGCCTCTGGATATGACACTGAGCACGTGCACTCAACTTCTTTAGTCTCCCATTGTGAGGCCTGTTCTGTTCTGCTGCAGCTCAGTTTCGGGGTCTTGGCAATCTTCTTATAGCCTAGTCCATCCTTATGTAGAGCAACAATTATTTTTTTCAGATCCTCAGAGAGTTCTTTGCCATGAGGTGCCATGTTGAACTTCCAGTGACCAGTATGAGAGAGTGAAAGCGATAACACCAAGTTTAACACGCCTGCTCCGCATTTACACCTGAGGCCTTGTAACACTAATGAGTCACATGACACTGGGGAGGGAAAATGGCTATGTGGGCTCAATTTGGACATTTTCACTTGGAGTTGTACTCACTTTTGTTGCCAGCAGTTTAGACATTAATGGCTGTGTGTTAAAATATTTTGAGAGGACAGCAAATTTACACTGTTATACAAGCTGTACACTCACTACTTTACATTGTAGCAAAGTGTCATTTCTTCAGTGTTGTCATGTGAAAATATATAATAAAATATTTACAAAAATGTGAGGGGTGTACTCACTTTTGTGAGATACTGTATGTAGAGTATGGAATAGGGAATTGGTGATGTTCCATAATTTACAAAAATTGTATTGTTTGAACCCTTTGAATAAAAGCCCATTGCACCATTAAACACTACCATAAAGCACCCACAATTTCCCTTCCCTCATTGTCTTCAATACATTTGCAAACTTTATGCCCAAATCTCCTGATTTTCACTGAAATTTCAGTCATCCCTTTTCATTATCCTTCTAATCATAATATGAGGTTGTACGGGGCTAAAGGGAGCAAAAAAGGTGTGAGACTTCAGGTGGTCCCCCCTTTAACGCCCCCTACAGGTTAACCCCTTCACTGCCAGTGTCATTTTCACAGTACTCAGTGCATTTTAATAGCACTAATCGCTGTATCAATGACAATGGTCCCAAAATGGTGTCGAAAGTGTCCGATGTGTATGCCATAATTTCGCAGTCACGATAAAAATCGTAGATCGCCGCTATTACTAGTAAAAAAATAAATAAAACTTAATAAAAATGCCATAAAACTATCCCCTATTTTGTAGACGCTATAACTTTTGCGCAAACCAATCAATAAACGCTTATTGCGATTTTTTTTACCAAAAATAAGTAGAAGAATATGTATTGGCCTAAACTGAGGAAAATAATATTTTTTTTAATATTTTTTTTTGGGGATATTTATTATAGCAAAAAGTACGAAATATTGCTTTTTATTTCAAAATCGTCGCTCTATTTTTGTTTATAGCGCAAAAAATAAAAACCGCAGAGGTGATCAAATACCACCAAAAGAAAGCTCTATTTGTGGGAAAAAAAGGACATAAATTTTGTTTGGGAGTCACGTCGCACGACCGCGCAATTGTCAGTTAGAGCGACGCAGTGCCGAAACGCAAAAAGTGGCCTGGTCTTTGGCCAGCCAAATGGTCCGGGGTTAAGTGGTTAAATATACCGAACAGCATTTGAGCAGCAATAGTGTAATACTTACTGCTGCCTCCTCCAGATGCTTCTATAATGATTTGTTGCAGAACATGTTGGGGGGCATGCCATTGCTCCTACCAGTCCGAAGCAGGGACACTGTCAAAAGAAGAATGGTGTGTTGCTGTGGCTAAGCCTAGTGGATCAGTGGTTACATTAGCCACTTTTGTTGACAAGTTTTTGTTCACTTCAATCAAATTTTGTATTTCGAAACAGCTCTACAGGTATGCAAAACCTGCTTGAAGAAGGTCAATGCAGATCAAAAGGAGATCAATTGCAGGTCAAATATACCTGTCAATCAATTCAGAATTATCTCAGAAGCATCTCAAGCTGGTGTCAAATTGATGTCATTGACACAAGTTCCAAGACCATTGACACAGGCACTTAAAGGGTTCTATAGGCTTAGGCCTCTACCTCAAACAATGACTTCACTTTGAGTGAGTGATGACAGCATGCTGATAACAAAATTCTGTTGCTGCATTTGCAGTCCTGTTGTATACAGTAATATAAATTCCACCAGGTGAACTTCCTGCTTTCTGACTTCAGCTGTTTTCCAACTGGATTTTGCATAGAGCAAGAAGGTAGGATTGACAGGAATGGAGATGGTGCTGGCAGAGAAACTTTAGGTCCCAACCAAATATATGCATGTGCATTATCACACATTTTTTTTACAAATTTTTAAATATTTTATTTATTTAGTACAGGGGAATACAAAAAAAAGAAAAAATATACATATAACTCTAAGTTCCATATTAATTAATTAACAAAACAAGCAATAAGAAACCTATAAGAAACAACTTATGTATAGAAAAAAGGATAATAATGGTCTTATACCTCTTAGTGCCGGTTCACACTACCGCGACTTGGGGGGTGACTTGTCAGACCGCAAGTCGCCCCAAGTCGCTTGACATCAGAAATCACAGCTATGTGAATGAGAGCCGTCTAAATGAACGCGTATGAAGTCGGAGCGACTTCAGAAAAGGTTTGTTTACTACTTCAAGGCGACTTCTAGGCAACTTGTACCCATTGATTTCAATGGAAGTTGCCTCCAAGTCGGATCCCCCGTCTTAACTAAAGCAACTTTCCAGGAAGTGAAAATTGTTTTCTAAGGCAAACCCCTCCCTCCCACAGAGCAGATAATTATGTGATTGGCCACTGGCAAAGTCGCCTGTCCTGGAGGCGACTTGAAGTCGCGTTGTAAGTCGCTCCAAGTAGCGCTGAAGTCGCTCAAGTTGTCTCCAAGTTACCTTGAAAAGTCGCGCTGGAAGTCGTGTTGCCCCAGTGTGAACCGGCACTAAATATCTTGTTTCCCATATCAACTTACAGTCCCTTATGCTTGTTCCCTCTGTAGTTTTGAACTTATCTTACTCAGTTCCTTCCATTATTCCCATAAAAAATTTTTAAAAAAATAATCTATGTCTGTGAAGGGAAAAGGGAGACATTTTTATGCGTGTTTCATCATATGTTCTTACACAAGCCATCGGTGCGTTTGTTTAAATGCATGTTTGAGTGCATTTTCCCAAAAAAAAGGTATTTTCACCAAGTTACAGAATCACATAAAAAGTCTTGTAACTTCCATTTTTCATGTGTCTATTGATTTAACAGACCTTTCACGTGCATTGGTGTGTTAAAAAATGTGCAGGGAATCTTTATATTTAAATTACACAGCAACACAACACAGGCATCTCATAGATATGAACAGTTCTTAATGGTAGGTCCAAACAGGGGTGCTAAACTTTAAAAAGGATGTCCAGAATGCCAATTCTAGACAGTAAGTAAGGTAAATAAATTGCTAATTGTATTCAGGAAATACTGGATGAATGCTAGTGCATAAAAAGTACTCAAATTCTCTTTAGTATTAGAGTCAGAATTCCATGCAACCGGATTTAGGACATTTCTGAAAGTCAGTGATTTTGGATAGAACTGTGCTGTCCAACCTTCCTCTGATCCATGTCACATCAACTTTGTAGCAGAGATTTAAAGCAGCTTCAATTCTCTTTGCTTGTTTTCCCTGAAAATTTGCAGCTGGCTACAGTGTTGCTGTTTTAGCTAACTACAATGTTTATCTAGGTAGCTACAAATCATTTGTGTGCCATGATCACTAGTCAATTTTGCTCTGCTTCAGTCATATTTAGAAAAATGTCAGCAGCTACAAAGATGGGCAAAAGACACTCAGCTGTTCTCGCCAGCTGGTTTCTTCACCAGGCTTCAGCCGTCCCCGCCGGCATACTAAGTATGGGCAGCCGGCTGCTCACCTTTACAAATGCGAAGCTCCATCTGATTGGTCCTGCAGCTTTCTGGGGCCTTAGACATGTCCCCGAAGACTGCGGGGGAAGGAGGGGCACAGTGATCTGACTGGAAGTGTGGGAGCGGGTACCTGTCTAAACCAGGTATCCACTCCCCTCCCCAAAAAATATGTGCCAAATGTGAAGGAGGAGGAAGCAGTTGAGGAGGAAGAGTGGAATTTCCCCTATTGGGTTATGTTCCGCTTTAGGCCGTTGATTCCCTGCCTTAACCTCCCTGGCGGTATGAGTATGTCAGATTTTTGATGCTGAAAGCGGTACATTGTTTTGCATGGAAATGTGGCATTTTATATTGTAGGCCTGTAATTCTTAGGAATAACTCATTTAAATCTGTCCAAACAAGAGTCTAGTAGACATTCCGGATATGATAAAGTTTGTAGCACAAAATCATAAATTATAATATAATAAATAACTATAAATAATAACAAATAATAATATAATAATAATACATTTTATTCAATAATATAATCAAATCAAAAACACAGACATTTTTCCAAACAAGGGTGCAATATTACTAGTCATATTGGTTCAGTAAACATCCCGGGTATGAAGAATTTTAAAACATGGGACTACACAAAGTCCAATGTCACAATCAGGACAATGGAACCTGGTTTCCTTTCAGATTTTCTTTCCACTGTCATCTCGCTTTGAGCAACAAACCACGCACATTCTTGTAGGTGCTGACTTTTTCTCAGTTGGTGGGATGTAGTCCATGAAGTGACAACCAGTCAGGCGTTCAGGATTTACAATGCCAGCAGCACGACCTCCAGCTCTATTCACAGCCATTGGTGTTTGGTGGTTCACGAAGATCAGTTCGGCAACTTTCCAAATAAAATCAGAATGGATCATAGGCTTGTCACTCTTTTTTTTTTTTTTTTGTAGAATGTAGGCATTCCACAAGCATTGCTCAAGAAGATGCCTGAAGATCTTATAGTACTTTTTTGCTGTTTCCGCATTGCTGGATAGATTGTCATTGCTTGGTCGGCTCTGTCAACACCTCCCATGGTGTTATTGTAGTCTAACACTACTTGTGGCTTCATGATTTCTTTCCCACCTTTTGTGCGTACCATAACAGCGGAGGTATTATGGACTGTACTCATTAGGCACACATCTTTTTTGTCATGCCATTGCAGTGCCACCATTTTGCCTTTCTGCCAGGCAACCATTTCTCCAGTCTTCAGCTTCCTACTGCCTAGCGGTTCCATAGGCATCTGTTTTGTTCTGCTCAAGAAATGTATAAAGTTCAGGAGATGTGTAAAAGTTGTCGATAGTTACGCAATAGCCCTGATTTAGCAATGGCTCAATCAGTGAAAGAACAGAAGATGTTGCCATTCTATAGTTGCTGTATTTTGGGTAGAATTTTGTTCCTTTCCCAGTTTATAGGACAGAATTCCAAATGTAGCCAGTTGACGATTCGCATAGCATGAAGGATTTTATGCCAAATCGTGCTCTCTTTGATGCCATGTATTGTATCTAGCTGAGCCTTCCCTTGTAGGCCATTAGACTTTCATCTATGCTAATATCTCTATCTGGCACATAGCTCTGTTGGAAATTCTTCAGAATCATTTGATATACTTCCCCAATTTTCTTGAGTTTTGGTGCTGAATGAGTAGATGAGTAGTTTCATCAAACTCTTCGTTGTTTTCAAAGTGAAAATATTTCATTATCAGGGAAAATTTGTACTCTGACATGACCGTGCCAAAGAATGGAGTGGCAAGTAATTTGTTAGTTGTCCAATACCACTTTTGCAGGGGTTTCCCCACCACTCCCTGAAGTATAATTAGGCCCAGAAATTTCCAAATGTCATCTTTGGTCACTGGTTCCCTCTTTCTACTTCTTGAAAACTTCAGATGTGTAGTAGCTTGTTGCTCCCGGTACCGGTTTATCTCTGAAGTCAATAGAGCACCAAGTCCGCACATCACTGAGCTCAGTCGCAGAATTGTCGATGAAATCACTTTCTGTATCTGATGACGAATTTCCCCACAAATCACTATCACTCAATTCTGCAAGTGATTCTGAATTGCTATCGCTGTTTTCAAGCAGGTCATAAACCGCTTTTGATGTAGAGGCACACTTTTGCCTCTATGGATGTTCTCCAGTTTCCAGGCAGAAAGAACCATTAAAATTGCAGGCAGGGCACTGGACAAAGCACTGGGGACAAACTGAGGTCAAATGATTTGATACAGTAATGTATTGAGTGTGTGTTGTGTTTTATACATTTTGAAATTGCCGCTGATTCCGCCCCCATGCGCCGCGACATTCACAGGGAATGGATCTGGAACACACAGAGCATTGGGCAGAAGATCCTGCCTCCGGACACAGCAGGAGTACATCGTGGGATCGTGGCAAGGTAAGTAACCTCTTCCAGGATCCTGCAATGTAATTCCAAGTGTGGCTCGGGGTTACCACTAATGGTACTGAAATTTCACCCCGAGCCACACTCGGGAATACCGCCAGGGAGGTTAAAGTTTGTGTGCTATGATCGCCAGAAGCTGCATTGGATAACAAGTGTAGCTAGTTATGCTGGTGATTTGGCTGCTAATATGTCCTTGGTATGCCATGACCACCAACAGCTGCACTTGATGTGGATCAGTAGCATCTGCGCTGGATGTCATGAGTAGCTACAGAAGCTAGTGATTCTGTCGCTACAAGACGCTTGAGTGCCATGAACGCTAGCAGCGACATTGAACAACATGAGTAGTTACTGAAGCTGTGTGGTTCTGCTCATACAAGTCACTGGTGTGCCAGGATCACCAGCAGCTGCATTGGATCATGATGCCATGAGTAGCTACTGAATCTGGTGATTCTGTCGCTACAAGTCGGTGATGTGTCATGATCACTAGCAGCTGCTGGATGCTATGACCTAATGAAGCTGGTGATTCTGCAGCTATAAGCCTCCGTTCACACCAGTGCAATTTGTCATGCGATTTGACAGTTCCAAATCGCGTGACGAGTTTCATCCTATTGTCGGCAATGAAAGCATTATAATAGTTGCCACTCATGTCGCAGCAAATTTGAAAAAGGTTCCTGCACTTTTTTTTGCCGATTTCATTTGGACTTGCATAGACTTCTGTTGTATGAAGTGGCAAGCCGCAAATGAAATCCGCAGTGCAAATCGCACTGATGTCGGGCTTTTAAATTGTGCTGAAGTAACGCGATTGCAAAGCCACACCAGTGTGAGCGGGGGCTAAGTAAGTGGTGTGCCTTGGTCACCAGTAGTTGCATTGGGATAACATAAGTAGATACCGAAGCTAGCAAATCTGCTGCTAGCTCCAAACCCTGAAAAAAAAAAAAAAAAGCTTGGTGTTTGGACACATTTACACACGTTTAGGCACGTCATGCATTTTTTCTGCTTAAGGCCTGATTCACACTTATTCATTTTTAGTGCTTTTTGCATTTCATTTTTCAGATTTGCAATACAGAACGTGTTCCATAGGAAACTATGTTAAATGGACTGTAGTGCAAATCTCCAAAATGCAAAAAGCACTAAAAATGCATAGGTGTGAATCAGGTCTAAAAGTTCCTCTTCTGAACGCGCTGGTAATGATATTTTTACAGCCTGTAATAAATACTTATTTTATAATAAGCCTATAAATGCCTATGTGTGCATGGACACATAGGCGAACACAGAGGTGTATTTACAGGCTGAAAAGAAGGCAAATGCTTATAAAAGTGCCATTTTTTAAGCCCAGTGTGCCTTAACCCAATTGTGAATAAAGGGGCGATCGTCCAATGGGAACACTTTTTGATAGCTGTCTAACATGGGATTTCCTCTCACTTCCTGTTGAGTCTACAGGACAGGAAGTGAAGGGAAAGCTCCCTATTAAAACACAGATGGCAATAAAGAGACCAAATCTCCCCCACTCTATCCAAAATGGCAAAAAAACTGTGGAAGAAAATGTGTCTTCAGGTCCGATTTTGTATTTTTCACTGCCATTGGTGCAGAGATAAGATAATGTGCAGTGCAATGAGCGCAGTGGCTACCTTTCAGCACTGGGGACCCTTGTTCTACTTCTGGTCTGGACCCTACCTGCATGGAATTTTCATGTTCTCCCTGTCCTAGCATAGGTTTCCTCTTGGTACTCTTGTTTCCTCCGAAATATCGAGGACAAGCCGGTAGATTAATTGGTTCAAGGCTAAATGTTTCTGTATATGTATACATGTGAGATAGGTACCTTTGACTGTAAGCTTTTTACTGTATATTATGTAAAACACTGGTGCTGTAGAAATACTTGTAATAAACCTTTAATTCCAAAAAAATATCTTCAAATGGTCTAACCTTTTGCTAAAAAGTTTGTTTATATATATGCATCTTTCAAATGCTCTATGTGGTATTAAGATATGTAGTAATTTCTTATGTAGTCCATTTCTTCCAGCAAAAAAAGTGCTGATCATTTAATTTGCTGACAGATCAGTAAAAAAGGTAGATGGCGCACATGGTAATGCCGTGAACTCTAAAATGATCCATACTGCACCTGTTCTCCCAGGGGAAGTAGTTATCCATGCAACATCCACATCTTCCATTAAATAACCCCCCGCAAGGTCTTTATACATATGCAGAGGTATAAATTCTATGCCTTTTGTGTCTCTTCAGGATGTAGAATATATAATGTATATTTCAAACGTATAGATCTAAGCGTGTCTCTTGCTAGACACACAAAAAAAAAAAAGGATAAATCCATGGTGTGCAGAAATGTCATTGCTAGAACATTTTATCATGCAGTAACTTATCAGTGTGTTGAGTACTTTTTCCTGTCTAGCTTCTATACAATAAATGAAGTGTTGTTCTTCTCCACATGAAGAGGCATTAGAGCATAAGATGCTGATAGGTCGTACCTGGCAGTCTGGTAGCAGCTTCTAGTTCAGCATAGGGAGGGAGGGAGGGACTGGGAGCTTCAATGCAAGCACAGAAAGACTGAGCACAGCTAACAGCAAGACAGGAGCATCAGCACTGTGTGCTGCATCTCAAAGCACAAGAAAGTGCAAGCAAGGTAGCACTGGGTCCATGAGCACTGTTCAGCAGGGAGCAAGAAAGTGCTCATACCCTGTCAGAGGGACTGGTGGCATGTGAGGAGGACTGTGGCCAGCCCAGCTATGGACAGCTTTGACTTTGCTCTTCTGCAAGAATGGGACTTGGATGACCTCTGGTGAGTGCCTGCTATGTCAGTCTGCATGCTTCTTGTGTTATACAATACAAAAGCTTTGTGAGTGGCTCCTTTTCTGTATTCCGCTGCTAGGAGCCTTACTATTCTTTGGCAGAAGAGGAATGAGCAGCCCTAGGGGCAGGCAGATAGACTTCTAGAAATGCCATTGGTGCGGATGTATAGAAGCGTGCTGTGCAAAGAATGGCAGCAGTTCCTGATGTCAGCCAGCAGAAGACGCTGTGCATATGAAAGCTGGTTTATTAAGTCACCAATATTATTACTAGGATAGCTCTCAGACATCCTCAACATCCTAAAAGATTTTACAACAGCTTGGTGGAATGTAGGGAAGATTTAGGATTGGATAGGCTGTGTGTATGTTTGTGTATTTTTTGGGCTCGTTCACACGGGCATATGCAGATTTTCTGCACAGAACACAGGTTTTTGCTGGCAGAGCTAGCAGAAGATCCTGCATAAAATATGCACCTAAAGTGCACGTTTAGATACGCTTCTATGTGTTTAGACACTACAGCGCTTAGATGCGTACAATTCTTCTAATAACTTTGCACGTACGCATATTTACATTTGTAGTCAAAGTCTTCATTTAGAAACGCGATACCCTACACACCAAGGCCTGAGGTGTGCCTTAGCCTTGCTGGTCAGTATGCCTAAAAGTGGGCATACCCTGAATGTATGATTATGAAAAAAAGAACAATGTGAATAAGTATGTGAAATAGGGGGAAACGGGTGGGTGGGAACCCAGAAACCACACGACGCAGGAATGGTCAGAGGAGGAGGGATAAATAGCCCTCAGACTCCTCCTACAAATCCAGGCTAGCCTGCGGCCAGCCTTCAAACGTTTTTATATGCAATTGCTGGAGCACATGAATAAAATCAACTTTTTTTGTAGACCGTTAAACATGAAACGTTTCTGGATGTTTAGATGTGCACTAAACTATATGCATTTTAATGCTGACTTTCAGGTGCCCATGTGAATAAGCCTTGTGTCATGACAAGTAGAAAATAGAAATGATGATCCAAGATAATGTATTAGGGCCATTGTCAACAGGCTTTTGTTCTCTTCGAGTGGGTTTTGCATCCCTACACGTCTATGGGAATGCAAAACCCAATTAAGAAAGTTAGAAGGAGGTCAATCGCCGGTCAAAGGCATCTGTCAAAGTCTAAGGCTCGGTTCGCATAAATGCGAATCGGATGTGTTTTGAACCGCATAACATGTGAACCAGACTGACTTTCAATGAAGCCGGTTCACATGCGGTACAAATTAAAAAAGAGTGATTTCATAGTGAAAGCCCATAAACACAGACCTTGAAAGTGGTCCTTCACATTTACCACCCAATTTTCCCAGGACTCTACCATTGCAAGAACAACATCGCCAGCTGCCCACAGCTTTAGGGATGCTCATGTCCCTGCATCCCCAGGGGCAACTGAGTACTGTTCAGCGTATCCATTGCATCATCAAAGGGCTGGCTGTCTAGTCCTGGTTCTTGCTTCCGGTCCACTGATGATGTGAGTTCATGGGGTTTTCAGGAGTCCAGCTGCAAAGGCCTGGAAGAGACAGTCAGCTCCTAGTGATGCCTGAGAAGAAGATGGTGGTGCGGGACTGGGTGCACCGCAGCAGAGCAGTAGAATACTGCTGGGTCCGAAGGATGTGCTAGTATGTTTTTTGTGGATAATCCAGTGAAAAAGGTAGAAGCGAAAAAAAACCTTACAGGGGTAAAGTACCTCAAAGTGTCTGAATGACCTGTCTGTGGAGATACAGCAACAATATAGACACATCTGCTCATCCAAGTTTGAAAGGGAAGCAGGGATGGGTGTGCTGTGGAAAATTTTATTAATATATGTTGTCAGATGTCCCCCAGTGTCGGGTTTGCTGTAATGCGCTCATGTGAACGTATTCGCACATACAGACGTTGATGGAAGACCGGTGACGGGAAAATCTTCCTGTGGACACAGCGATGTTTGCTCCTTTTAGGGATATTTGTTTTATGCCTCGCCAAGGGACTGGCCATTTCTTGGCGTTGGCATTAAATGACTCCGAGCGGACAGATCTGCGTCCACTAGAACTATAGCATAACGATACGACAATTGTGGCCCATTGAGAGCCATAGCTTTCGTATGGTTCCCGTCATTGGAAGCGGTGCACATCACTGCTAGTCTATTTGAATGTATACATGTCTGTGATTGGTTCTTTTGTTGTATTATATCCTTATATGGTCACTTCCTATGGAGGAGGTCACATGTTGTGACATCACTTCCTGCTGGGAGTTTAATAAAAGAACCTTTTGAGGGCGTCGACGGTAAGTGAGGCTTTGATGACGAGATGATAATGACAGGGTATTGATGTCTCTTGACTTGAATGAATGGCAAATCGAATGAATGGTGAGTGAATTTTAGCTTAAGATGCATTATATCATTGAGACGAAATGTGTTACGATTAGAGATACAATATCTGGCTGTGTGCTCTGCGTACAGCCTAATTTCGCTGACAGGAGCGTGGCCATGAATTACAGACAGCTTGCATTTAGGGTAGTGCACTCGTAGCTACGCACCTGTCAATGTGTTAACCCTCCGCATCAAGTAAAAAGGCTGTTTGATCCTGTCTTCTCTGCTCTACCCCTTCTTTTACTGCCCTAATCCATCTGCTGATAGTACAGAGATTTGGAGGCAACTCTGCACATGCTCAGTTTGGTGTGTATTGCTAGAGAGTTTTTTCTTGGGAGGGTGATCAGCAGAGGGCCAATCAGCACTGTTTGGACAGAGAATCAGGGGTCATGCAGCCTCATAGGACAGTCAGAGGAGAATGAAAGCTCCTCCTACATGCTTTAACCAGTGCTCGGCCAGACACTGTCACAAGACTACTATATATTGCTTATGAGAAACGGTATTTAGTAGTTTATATTTAGTAAAATAATTGCATTTCCATGTTCTGTGTACTGTGGGAAACCAGATATAATGAATGCAGGGTCCTGGGTTTAGTAACACTTTAATTCTTATTTATTAAATGGTAGAGGGGGACAGCCTGTGAAGTGTTTTGTCCTCAGCGTCAAACATACCAGGGATGATGCCTACCATCATTTAATAAAAATAAACATTGCTGTAACCCAGAGTTTAGTGATTTATTTCCTTATGGGTGATTGTTAGTTGGGTAGTTTAAAAATTTGCACAATCAAGTGATTCCATGTGTGTATGGTTATACATGATTGAAAACTTTTAGGCTGGGTTCACACCCCCGATGGATGCGGCTCGCAGCAGGGGTCCAGTGCGTCCTTGTTCTTCATTTCAGGGACGAATCAGGGCTGAATTTTTGTCTGAATTCGGCCCTGAAACTGAGACAAAGACGGACAGCGTTCCTGTGCAGTGCGCTCCACAGCCACAACGGAGATATGTGAACCGTCTCCATAGAGAGCTGGTCACAATTTCCTGTTATGCAAATTGGATGCAGAAAAAACCCATCCAATTCGCATAGGTGTGAACCCAGCCTGAATCCCCAAAAAATCTGCAAAAAGGCAAGGGTCATGCTTCCTGTTTCCTACTGTGGTTAATATTGCAGTTTATAGAACTGAACTTTTATTGTTATCCTGCTGTTATTTAATGTTTCGGTATCTTTTTGTTTATTTTTTTACTGCTATTGAACAATATATTCTAAATTTTTACCAGCACAATGTGTCCAACAAAAAAAAGGAGGTGAATTTTTTTGAATGACCATGCTTCTGCAACATCTGTTTTTGGAAAAGTATTATAAAGAGAGCTTACCTAAAAGAAATCTCAAGGCTGTCATTACTGTCTTTGTGTTTTGCAAGGCTTTAAACTAAAAAAAAAATCATGCCAAAATAACTACATGAAATCAGATAATATGGCCTCATTGTGCTATGCTTGCATACAATTGGACAATTACGGTAGCTGTGGACATTTTGCATTCAACCTGAAATGCCATCTGTGGATGCAAACTGCGTCCATGGCCAGAGTCCCTATTCGCATGTAACCAATAGGGTACAAATCTGGCCGTGGCTGTTTACACACACTGTGTGCATGAGGTTCATTTTTCTCTTTGTCTGTATAAAAAATGCCGATTCTCGCTGGCGCACCCCAGGTGAATTAAAGGATATGCTCACCTTTGGTAACATGTTACATGTTCCACCTGTTTTCAGGGTGGAACATGTAATATGTTCCTGGTCCTACAGCCACTCCCAATTCCCCTCTTCCTGTGACAGTGGGTCAGGGATCTGCTGTCACTATTTGAAAATAGGGCGGTTGTGTGGGGCCCTGCCCACACAGCCGCATCATTCATTCACAGAATTCTGTGAATAAATAAACTACAAGTACCAACAGACTTTGCAGCTGATAGCTTGTAGTTCTTAATGAACCACCACAGTGCTGTTGAGTGCTCTAGTAGTTCATTGATTCCTCCTGTCATTGTGTAACTGCCTGCCTGAACGAGGTAGAGGCAGACAGCTTACACTGACAGTCTGCAGAAGCCCTGCATTGCACCCGTGATCTGCTGATCCTATGCTAAACAAAATAGTAAAAGCAGATTTTTTTACCTGCAAAAAATTCACATTTATTTTATTTATAAGGTGAACTTATCCATTAAGTCCTTATCTACACTTTGTGATTAATTGCATCCTCTCAATCAATGAACAAAAAAAAAAATTACTGCAATCGATCATGATAAAACAGATTTGGAGCATAAGCTACTGTCCTGCAATCCTATGCTTGACTGGTCATTAAAATTACCCATGTCCTTGCTTCCATTGCCTGCTATGTGTTCCAATGGATGCGATTGTTAGCGATTTAAGATGTGCGATCAAGTGACTAAAAGTTGCCCAAGTGCTTTCAGCCTTATGCCCCGTACACACGATCGTTTTTAATGTCATTTTTTAAACCGACGTTTTTCTCCTCGTTTTTTTTCATGTTTCCTCTCAAGCCTGCCTTGCGTACACACCATCATTAAAAAAAACGATCAAGCAAAGCGCAGTGACGTTCAACACGTACGACGGCACTATAAAGGGGAAGTTCCGTTCGAATGGCGCCACCCTTCATGTTAGTAAAGTTTGTTGAGCGACGATTCGCGCTTTTCAGTCCGTTACTGTGTAATGAATGTGCTATCTCCATTACGAACGCTAGTTTTACCAGAACGAGCGCTCCCGTCTCATACTTGATTCTGAGCATGCACGTTTTTTTTCACGTTGTGAAAGCATACACACTATCGTTTTTCACGTCGTTAAAAAAAACGACATGAAAAACGACGTGAAAAAAGAGAGCATGTCCGGAATTTTTAATGGCCGTTTTTCACGTCGTTAAAAATGCTCTGGAGCCCACACACGATCATTTTTAATGGCCATTTTTTAAAATGGCATTTTTAACGGCATGAAAAACGATCGTGTGTATGGGGCATTAGAACACAAAAGAATATAACTGTCTGCCATAGACAGCACTTTCTGGCTTTCTCACAGAAACTTTCAGGCAAAGTCATTGTTGCTATGTTTGTGAAATGAGAGTGATTTACGGCTGTCCAACCAGATCTCCACATATATGCTCATATTTATATACAAAATACAGCGCTAAAAACATATCGTTAATAAATAAATCAGTGTTGTCATATTCCATTCTTTAAAGAATCCACAGTGAAAAAACTTAGGTTAAAAATTTCAACAAATGTCCAAAGCAGTACAAAGTTCAATGGAGTCCAACGTTTCCTCCACCAAGTATTTCTTCCCATGTGCTTGAGTTAGTTACATCAAAAAGTGCTATCTCCACCACAATCAAGGGTTGCACTTACCAGACCCATATGCCTATCAGTGAAGAGATTATGCAAATCAGGCTCATGTCAGGTACTTTGGCTGTTATCCACTACTTCCTCTGCTCACCATTCACAAATCCTCCAGATGTTTACATAAAAAGAGCAAAGGAGAACGCCAATGGTGTGATAAATAATGGATAATTTTATTAAAGACACAAAAAAATACTCACATAGACTGCAAGTAAACAGGCACAAGATTTTCTGTGCAGAGTGCATGCAGCAGCAAGATGCAGCAATCAGCTGGTGTTCTGTCAGAATCGGAAACCCGTCAGATTAGGTACCGAAAGTGCAGTTCCGTCAGCTGCGCATGCATTCCACTGCTACCAGGTTTGCTCACCTGACAGAACACCTGCAGTCAGAAGAAAGCAGCGGACATCTTACTACACCCAGCTACATCTTCAACTTCACAGTAATTTTAGCAATAAAGTGAGCGTATATAAATAAATATCGTATATTGACATCTTTAATGCTGTTTGGATGTTTAATTTTGAAAGCCTAAAGGTTTAGCGCTGAGCAGTGCGGGATGTACCAACATGGCCTCCGCCACCTTCCTACTGCTGGCGTGCAGCTTCTTTCAAAATGTAACATCCAAACAGCATCACAGATGTCAACACAGTATATTTATTTATATACGCTCACTTTATTGCTAAAATTACTTTAAAATTCAAGACCTAGCTGGGCGTAGTAAGATGTCCGCTACCGCCTTCGTCTGACTGCAGGTGTTCTGTCAGATTAGCAAACCTGGTGGCGGTAGACACATGCGCAGCTGACAGAACGTCACTTCCGTTACCTAATCTAATGGGTCACCGATTCTGACGGAACACTGGCCAACCGCTCAAATCCCCAGACTATTCACAACCTTTCCATTGTTCAAGAGACACAGTTTCAAAGCTCTTCAGGCTCCACTCCCAACGTTTCGTCTCTAATAAACTTTTTCAAGGGAGAACTTTGGACTTTGTATTGCTTTGGACATTTCTTGAATTTTTTAATTCATTTTGTTGCCATTTTGATGAGCACATTCATTTAAAGAGTGGATTATTTCAGCACTGATTTATTTATTATCTCTCTGTTTTTAGCGCTGTATTTTGTGTATTTGACATTTAGTTTGTGGGCTGGTTATATACATACAGTAGCCATGTCACTTTCACAGTTTTATTGATTATTTTAGTTATTATCTTTTTTTGTTTCTAGCGTGGAAGGGTATAATGAATTTTCTTATTATAGCCTGTGGGTCAGTATTATTATACCAACCCACGTTTAAACAATATATTCCAGAACAATGCAATATGTAGTATATCAGGTATACTTTCAGATGTTAGCTTTAAAGCAGATACTTTTGCATACACGTTTTGCATGCAAATTTACGTGGCCTGATACTAATTATAGAGATCTACAAGCAGTGCAGATCCGAAAGAGCACATAAGAATGGCTTTTTTGGAGTGATTGTGCCCTAGGCACTAACAAAAACCTCGAACCAGGTGTTCCACAAACGTAATGGATGATAGTTATTGCCAAAAACAAGACTAATGTAGGTTTCAGCTTTTCTTGAGCAGAGCAGACCGCAGGGTGAGTAAAGGAAACATTGAGACCTAGCAGCAAATCTCCAATATATAAAACTGTGTGCTTTTTGATGCTTCTTTGCATTAGGTTTGGATATCTGTGTCTAAAGGAAGGATTCTGACACCCATATATGACAGGTGCATGTCAGATGTTAGGTGAAATTGGTGTTAAACATTATACTGTACTTTGATATGAGATTTTGTGTGACTCATGTGTTAACTTGACAGGGCCGGTCCACCCAAAAGTGTATTTTAATTATAGTTGGCTTGTGTTTTTTTTAATCAGTCCCAATCTTGAATACTACAACAGTGAAATCTCCCTGCCATAATTGTCAGTTGTTTTCTTGTGGGGTTTTGGGGTTCCGGCTGACTTTTGTGTGTTCTAGCACTCGTATTTTTCATAGTGTAAAATAGATTTAAAAAATATATTAGGGAAAGTGGGAACCAATAAAGGTAGCCACAGCAACTCAAACGCAAATATCTTATCATAGATTTTTCAAGGGACATTAGAAATTTTTAGGTAGCTTAAAGCAGAACTCCAATCTTTTTTTCTACTTCTGTTCTCTTCAGTAAAAAGTAGTTATCTCTAATAATTCTTATCCTAGGTCTGCATTGCTGCTATGAATAGTAAAATACTAGCTTCATTGTTACCAGAACATACAGCCGGCACTATACTTCTGCTGCACCATATTTTGTACTCTCCTGTTTTAGTATATCAACCCCATTATAACAATTTTGATAATGAAAAGCTGTAATAATACTTTTTTAAATAGTGGAGTCTAAAAGTCAAAAAAGGTCTCAGGTATAACAATTAGTAAAATCACTGTCCTTATTTGAGTACACTAAACCTGTATTTTCACATTTATACCCATTACCTGAAATAGGCATACCTTTGTAATTGACAAGTTCATTACCAATGTGAAGTTAATGACATTTTACAAAGCTAATAGATTTGTGAAAAATGGTAACAAAATAGGGAGATTAAAAAAATAAAAATAAAAGAGGCATAAATAAAAGCACATCATCTGTGGGAACATTCCGACTTTCCCTTCTTTGAAAATAAGAGGTTCTATGTGCTTTATAGTAAAAGGCTGAAAGGTTTTCTAAAAGAGAGATTACCCTGAGTCATTTTATTCTTCAAATATGGCAAGAAACAATGAGATTGCTAAGAGCAGCTTTCTAAACTGACACTTTTTCCCTATCATAAAAAAAAAAAAAAAGACATGGCAACATAATAATACTGACCTTTGCAAATAGGTACCCAGAAGATAGCTTCTGTGCGTAGTGTGAGAACATGGACAAAAGGTTAGCAAGGTATAATGATTATACTAGTCTATCACTGTCATGGTTGTCAAATAAGAATGAAATGTATGTGAAAATATTGTGTGAACTGGGGATAGGTTGTAGAGTGCATCCGGCTTCCCTGGATGAGCCCATAGTGTGAATAAACACACAGCAGTCTCCATAAAAGTCTTTGTGAGGTTTATTAATGGACTGCAAAGTATTTACAAATGCAGTGAGGAAAAGCCCCCAATAAACTTTACCACTCAGATTACTAACTATAGAAAGTGTTCCCTTATCAACCAACCAGGCCTATTGCCAGCCAGTTTCTCTCCCTGAGAATTAAGGAATCATACAGCAGGAGGTGTACTACAACATCATGTGAGTGAAATAAATCCTTTTCAGGACTCTTCCTGTCATAAGCGGGCCATACACAGTTCAAATTTTGATCAATGTCTGCCAGGGCCGGACTGGCCTACCGGGATACCAGAAATTTCCCGGTAGGCCGCCTGCCCTGGGGCTGCTTTGATCTGTGGCTGTGCTCACCTTCCTCTCTCTCCTCCGTGTATCACACACAGCGTGCATCTCCGCTGTGTGTGACGGAGCTGGGTCTGTGTTCGGCGGTGGCAGCGCGGCGCTGTAACAAGGTCCCACCTCCTAGACCGTCGTATCATGTGATAGGCGGAACACTGATTCAATCAGTGTTCCATCTAGTCTAGACTATCACACGAGATGGCCTAGGAGGCGGGACCTTGTTACAGCGCTGCGCCGCAGCCGAACACAAACCCAGCTCCGTCACACACAGCGGGAGATGCACGCTGTGAGTGTGACCCAGCCTGGCAATAGTGAGTTTGATGGGCAGTGAGGCTACATAAATGGCAAAGTGAGGCTGCATACATGGGCACAGTGAGACTACATACATGGGCACAGTGAGACTACATACATGGGCACAGTGAGACTACATACATGGAAAACTGAGGCTGCATACATGGGCACAGTGAGACTACATACATGGGCTCAGTGAGACTACATACATGGCAAAGTGAGACTACATTCATGGGCACAGTGAGGCTACATACATTGCAAAGTGAGGCTGCATACATGGGCACAGTGAGACTACATGCATGGGCATAGTGAGACTACATACATGGCAAAGTGAGACTATATTCATGGGCACAGTGAGACTACATACATGGCAAACTGAGGCTGCATACATGGGCACAGTGAGACTACATACATGGCACAGTGAGGCTGCATACATGGGCACTGCGATGCTGCATACATGGGCACTGCGATTCTGCATATATGGACACGGCAATGCTGCATACATGGGCAAGGCCATGCTGCATACATGGGCACAGCCATGCTGCATACATGGGCACATCGAGGCTGCATACATGGCACAGTGAGGCTGCATACATGGGCACAGCGAGGCTGCATACATGGGCACAGTGAGGCTGCATACATGGGCACAGTGAGGCTGCATACATGGGCACAGTGAGGCTGCATACATGGGCACAGTGAGGCTGTAATGATGTGCACCGTGAGGCTGCATACATGGGCACAGTGAGGCTGCATTCATGGGCACAGTGAGGCTGCATACATGGGTACAGTGAGGCTGCATACATGGGCACAGTGAGGCTGCATACATGGGCACAGTGAGGCTGCAATGATGGGCACAATGAGGCTGCAATGATGGGCACAGTGAGGCTGCAATGATGGGCACCGTGAGGCTGCAATGATGGGTACATTGAGGCTGCATTGATGGGCACAGTGAGGCTATATTGATGGGCACAGTGAGAGTGCATTGATGGGCACAGTGAGGTTGTATTCATGGGCACCGTAAAGATGCATTTGATGGGCACAGTGAGGCTGCATTTGATGGGCACAGTGAGGCTGCATTTTATGAGCACAGTGAGGCTGCATTTGATGGGCAGTGGTAGGCTGTATTTGATGGGCACTGATGAGGCTGCATTTGATGGGCACTAGTGAGGCTGCATTGATCTCTTATATCATGTCCGCAGTCTCTGACCATCTCCTGTATCATGTCCGCAGTCTCTGACCATCTCTTGTATCATGCCCGCAACCTCTGACACCTCCTGTATCATATCTGCAGTCTCTAACCATCTCTTGTATCATGTCTGCAACCTCTGACCATCTCTTGTCTTATATCATGTCTGCAGTCACTGAGGGGGGGTCTGGAGAGGAGTCAAGAGTGGGAGTGCCGCCGGGATGGGGGTCATGGGAGAAGTCAGATGTGTGTGGACTGTGGAGAGGAGTCTAGGATAAAACCAGAGCCAACCAAGCTGGAGCCGCCTGACTGAGCCCTGCACGGTGCACCTGAGAGGAGGTCAGTGACAGTGCCGCTAGGCCGGTCTGAGGGGGGCGGGGTCACTGATGTAAGGGGGGAGTCAATACAATAATGTAAGGGGGCACTGATATAAAGGTTTCCCCCCTATATCAGTAACCCACCCCCCCTTATTTTGGTGTATTCACTCTGCGGAAGGTGGTCTCTCGTCAACAGAGTCCGTCGTCTCTCCCCCACGTTCCCAGAGTTCCTGGGGTTCCCTTTGATGATTGAACACTTTTACCACTTTTAACTGGAATTCACTTTTATATATGTAGCGCCCCCCCAATATTTGGGGGTGCTATGTGGACGTTTAAGGGCAGTCTGAGCCAGTAGTTGGGGTCAGACCAATTATGTTTCAATTGTTGTTCTGCTCTGGGTGTGATACTGCCCGGCAGTTTTGTTCTCCTTTGTCTGCAGGTGGCACTGTCACCGCTGGCACGGGCTGGACTACGGGGGTATCACAGCACCTTGGGTGTCCTCTCTTGGCAGCCGTGCAGTGGGAGTGGTCTACCCGCTGTGCATGCTGGGAGAGGGTACAAAAGGGGCAGACGCCATTTGGCGTGAGGCGATTCCAGGGGGACCCCAAGGCATTCAGGGGGACCTCTGGTCCAGTGAGTGTGCCTTGTGGCCCGCATGGCACGAGGTGCGCTAATGTGCTTAGGCCTTGGGCACCTTCAGCCCTAGGCCCTGTTGCTGCATTGTAGGCCCAGCGCCGCTGACAGGGGCCTACGCTTCTGAGAAGGATCCCAGGCTGCCGGTTTGTAGGGGACCCATCTTTAGGAAAGGAGTTCCAGGGGAAGAACAGTCCCGGCGGAGACTAGCGACGGTACTGCTGTCTCGGGGAGAGGCCTGGAGACCTGCCTAGAGGGGGATTCATCATCTCTGACATCCGTGCTCCATCCCGGTTGCTAGGACCGCTCTCATAGGGACTATGCGGGTGAGCAATACCCACTCAGGCTTGAGTGGCGACGAGTGTAGATACTGGATTTAAGTGTTGCGTGCCTGAACCTTCCCCTATGTCTTTCAACTTTTCTGCTCTTGCTTTCTTCAAGTTAACTCAAAGTGGAAAAAGAATAAAGCCTTGCTGATTAGGTTTTACTCATGTGTGGACATTCGCCTTATTCCTGGAAGATATTGGTGTACCTAGACAACGGAGCTGAAGATCCACTCATGGGAGGTAATTGCTGCAGACCCAAAGTAACGAAATCAGTAGATTCCCATTTAATAACAACATGTGAATCCTGAGTAGCGGGTGTAAGGGAAGCTACATATATAAAGCCCTATATGCTTTCATATCTGTCTTCTCCATGTATTATATACTCTTCAAATGTGCTTTAAAATGCTTGATTTTTCCTTTCATGAACAAGAAAATAATGACGTTATGCTGTCTGGCTGATATAATAATGCTATGGGGCTGGTATGAAATTTTTTCCAGGGCTGGTTTTTATTCCCAGTCCGGCCCTGAAGTCCGGCCCTGATGTTTGCTAAATCGGCTGAAATTTTAACTGTAGGTGGTCTTGTCGCCATCCCTCTGCTTGCCAAAAGCTGATCTTTCGGGAGTTGCTGGCTTGACCCACTGCCATTTAGAGGACACCTTCAATTTTTTTTTTCCAGTGAATACAAGGTGTTCTCTGATTGGAAGAGTTGGAGATTGTGACATAAACTGCCCCTAATCTCCACCTTGTCCAGTCAGAGAATGTCTTGTATTCATAGGAGTTTTATGAATGGCAGTGATGGCAAGCGAGTGATTCCTTGTGTTTAATGTGCTGGAGCAGCACCTGAAAGATCACAGCTTTCACTGTATGTAGCATGGATTACTACAGTGATTTTCATCATCCTCTGCAGATATTAGATATGGATGCTTACATCAAGCCAAACTGGCGCAATGTAAATTTGTAAAAAAAAAAGATAATTCCCGGAGTTGTGCTTTAAAGCCATATACCAGCTTGTTTCCAGCCTTTTCAAATCTGGTTCCATTGCTTGTTATTCTTTTGATGGCACCTCTTTGTTGTTTTGGTGTAATAGCCCTGGTGTATCTTATTTTGCTGTGGTTGAGTACTGTTAATTATTGATGAGGTAAAGTTGTTAATGATTGAATGCCATGTGGCCATATTAGGTCAATGATGTCCCTGTCCCTTTGTTACATGTGGCTGCAAGGAGGGGAAATTCCACAGCTGTAGATGTTTGGGCCTGCTGTCACGTGACAGTTTTCCAGGGGTACAGTTTGGCCCGAACCATAGCTCACCCTTAGTGTTAATCATAAGCAAGGGTAACAGAAAATAAAAAAAATATTAAAAAACTGTGCTTGGTGCAAAATAAACGTGAAAAAATCAAAAAATTTAAAAATAAAGTGAACTGTGCAGCAGCACTCAAAAACACCTATATATATGTAAACATCTAAATAGAAAACTTTTGTTGCGCTTTACCTTTAAACACATTAAACATGTATATCACTCATAAGTGCAAAAACATGTGACTAGGTCCATAAAACATTCAATATGATTGTGATCCAATGATGGAAGGACTTCTCCTGGATCCTTTGTGATTCCACCACCAATAAATAAAATATATGACCCATTACCAAACGAAAAGACCTCAGGGTATAAGTGGTAAATTCATGTTCAAGGTAAAGGCCTGATGATCTTCACAATATAGCTCCTCAAGCATTAGGAACCACAAAGCACACCAGCAGGGGTCAATAGAATTCAGCTAGGAGCTTTAGCTGAATACCACTGCTCAGCAAAGATCAGGGTTCTACCATAGAAAACAAACTAATAAACTCCATACCTTACTTAACTGGCCATTGGTATTCACTTGAAGTGGGTAACATCATCTTCGCTTTTCATTTTTAACTACATCAACTACTTAAAAGCAGAGATAAACCCTTATAATCACTGTTGCAGATTTTCTACGTTTTTATAAATGGACTCTTAAACACAAAATTTCCAGGATGAGCTGGAATTCAAATGGCCTGGCCTATGGAAATTGCCAATGCAGAAGCAACAAACAATAGAATTTCCTCTACTGACTGAAGATACATAGATGTCAGGGGTGCTCAGACTTGTATGTACATCAGCCTTTTTCAACCAGGGTGCCTTTAGGTTTCTTCGTGGGGTGCCTTGGCAAAATGTAAAAAAATTGGCAAAAAATTGTATACAAGCCAGTGGGCGGATCAAATGTGCCTTCTAGTTACACAAAGCCACAGTTTTTCATTGTGAACCACTACAACCTTGTAATCGCTGGCGTCCTAACAACCAATTATGTCAATGATTGTGGAGCGTGCACTCCATCTCTACTATGTGGTGTCCTAGGACCCATTACAGCATCTAGCCATTGTGTCATGTTGATGTGTAATTGTATTAGCCAGGTTTTCCTTATCAATTATCTATTGTTCGTCATTTATTTTTGAACTGTATATACTATAATAAATTTAAATTTTTATACATATTACGTATACCATTTGTTGGTGATATATTACCACCAGGGCCTTTAAAATCACACAAGGGTTACCTTGCTCTCTGTATATGGTTGATAAGAAGGACCCCGGGCGTCGCACTGAGGGAGAGAAAGTGTGCAAAGGTGTATTTGCTTATTTGGAAGAAAAAAACACCTCCAACGTTGGGTGTCCTACGCATGTCGATGTTGTTGCTATATGTAAAAAAATTTTTTTTTTCTTTTTTTAGAATGGGGTGCTTTGAGATTGTGCATCATTTTAAAGCGTTGACTGAAAAAAGATTGAGAAACACTGATGTACTGTACATAACAATTATAATCAAAGTGGACAATGAGTTATACTCTATTGTGCCAGTGAGCTCTGCATTCAGCAGTTATCATATGAATAATACATTAGGTATCTGAGTCAAAACAATGTATACATTGGAATTATATTAAACATTGAATGCTAGGTACAGAATATATCTGTAAAATGATCTTGGTAATTACAGTGATTGAGTGTAATTTGGATATAGTAGTAAAAAATGTTGGTGTCTAGTTTTTCCATCATAAAAATATTTTTGTAGTGTATTTAGTGCACAGTGTATTCTCATTCATGACATTTTACAAGCATATGGAATACAAATGTTTCTTTCCTGCCTGTCCTACTGTGTAATGTACATCATCTCTGGAATAAAATACAGGTGACACTACAAGGGGTCTGGAATGACCTCATCTCCCTGCTAATTTTAGCTTCTGCTTTCATCTGAACGTTCTGCAGTCTGGTCAATGCTGACTGAAAAATAGTGACTGATTCATTTCAGATTATATCAAGTCATCTGGCACGTCATTGTATCTTACATGGTGGTAGAGCAGAAGCTGCAATGCGGTCATGTTTGCACTGCTACTGTTATTTGCATGAATATTGTACATGACATATTTTTACTTTTGCTATACAGTATCTTAAAGCAGCATTAAACCCAAAAGCAAACATTTGTCATGTTGCAGCTTCCCAATTCTCATGCTGCGTACACACGATCATTATTCACGGCGGTTAAAAAACCGCCGTGAATAATGACATTAAAAACGAGGGAACAGCTTGTTCCCAACACACGGTCGTTTTTCACGTCATTTTTTCTCTTGTCGAGAAAAACTACCGTCTGTGGGCTCCGCGGCAGTGTTTCCCTATAGGAAACACTGCCGCGGAAACAATGTCGAAAAAAACGACGAGAAAAATTAGAACATGTTCTAATTTTTCTCATCGTTTTTAATGCCGTTTTTCTCGTCGAGAAAAACGACAAAAAGCCCACAGACAAAACGGTCGTGTGTACACGGCATTAGATGTGATGGCTGCATTCTTTTTTAGGCTTTTTTTCTTCTTTTTTCATCTGGTGATCCAGATTTAATCACCACTGGGTTTTTTATTTTTTGCTAAACAAACGAAAAGACCACAAATTTTGCAAACAGGTCATCTCCTTTACTGATGTGCGCTTATGAGGTTGCACTGATGGGCACTAATAAGCACTAATAGGTGGCACTGATGGGCACTAATAGGCAGCACTGAAGGGCACTGATAGGCACTGATAGGAAGCACTGATGGGCACTGATAGGTGGTACTAATAGGCAGCACTGATGAGGGGGTACTGATTGGCAACACTGATGGGCACTGACTGATAGCAGTAATTGACACTGATTTGCAGCACTGATGCGCACTGATTGGCATCACTGATGGGCCCTGATTGACACTTATAGGCAGCATGTGTCCATTTACACTAGCCAGTTACCGACTCTCTCCTCTCATCACGCTGTGACAGCTAGAGGAAAGGAATTCTGATAACCAGCAAGTGCATTTACAGTACACCGTGATCAGCTGTGATTGGACACAACTGATCACGTGGTAAAGAGCCACTGTGATTGGGTCTTTACCCCAATCTGTGATCAGCTGTGTCGGAAAGACATAGCGATCACAGAGTGCACCAGGTGTGCACCGCAGCAGGTGTGCGAGGGGTGTGATCACGGGAGGACATCATATGATGCCCTGTCAGGACTGGCTAACCGCACTGTAGCCATCATTTTGCTATAGCTTGGTTGGCAAGTGGTTAATGTTTATTGAAGTTTTAAAACCCTTGTTTGTTGGTATAGTTTGCATCTATACTTTATATACCGTATTTTTCGCTCCATAAGACGCAACTGACCATAAGACGCACCTAGGTTTTAGAGGAGGAAAACAAAAAAAAAATATTCTGAACCGAATGGTGTACTAAAATATTTAATATTACACTACTACTATAGGTGGGTGGTGGACACACAGCAATACCACCCCGACCTATCAGATCAGTTCAGCTACACTATTCCTGGGTGGTGGTGGTGGACACAGCAACCCCCCCCCCCTTCCCAGATCAGCTCAGGGTGGCATGGCAGACACAAACACCCCTTTAGTCTCTTCTATCACAACAGCTGAGGTGACTGGGCAGTGGATACCATGCCAGCCCACACCTGCCACCTCCTTATCACCAGATCACCTAAGGCAGTGGAGGACACTGCCATTACAATGCACAACCCTCTCTGGCTGGCTGGCTCTCAGCCTCAGATGCACCCGGTAGCAGCTAGGAAGGAAGACTGGGGACATAGTTTGCAGCAGCAGCTGCCTGTGGAAGGAGCAGGAAGTGAGACTGCACCAGACCACGGCGCCGGAGGTGTTCCGGCTGAAAAAAAACAAACAGCCAGGGCTCTCGTAGCAACGCCACTGACACCCCCCAATGTTTTGGCACACCACCTCCCCCTGCTCCCCCTTGGTATGCCCCAGCCAGGATGCGCCTCACATCCTGTCCTCTCTCCTCCACAGAGAAGCCAAGCGCCGGTATTCTGACACAACGGCGGCGATGTGGGGGGGGGGGCGGTGCCTGGTCAGTATTCGCTCCATAAGACGCAGGGACATTTTTCCCCATTTTTTTTGGGGGGGGGGGGGGGAAAGTGCGTCTTATGGTGCGAAAAATACGGTATATATAATATACTGTATATACGGGGCTTTTTTTCTCACAATAGGTGCTGGAACTCAACCACGGCCCCCCCTAAACCCCTCCCCCACACACACACCCAAATCACATCAAATAGTGGGTGTGGTTAGATTTTACAAACAGTACGAGGGTCTTAAAGGGGCATTAAATACCAGGATTGACTTACATACAGAGTGCAGAATTCAGGAGGGTTGCACACAGAGTGCAGAGCTGTCACTTGTAAACACAAAAACCAGACTTCTGTGTTTACAAGTGATTATGGTGAGCAGGCATCAAAGGGTCTGAGCCAAAGGTGGTGGAACTGAGTTCCACCAAGTTCCAACTGAAAAAAAGCCCTGTGTATGTATATATATAGAGATATATATATCTCTATATACAGTATATAAATCGTATTTATCGGAGTATAACACAGACTTTTTTCCCCTTAAAATCAGGGGGAAATCGTGGGTGCGTGTTATACGCCGATCTCCGCTGTCTGTGAGGGGAAGAGAGGAGCGAGTGTCACCGATATACATGTAGCGGGTATTTACTTTCCCGCAGTAATGTTTGAATTTTTCGGTGACACCAGTGGTGTATCTCTGGCGGTCCACTGGGTGGCGCTGTCGCCATGGGCCAACGGACGGATACCGCTGTGTGCTGAGCCTACTTTTGTCCTCTCTGGGCAGCGGTATGGTGGGGCGGGGAACCTGCCGTGCTTGCTGGGAGAGGGGATAAAAGGGCCGGCCATCTTGGTCACGGGGGTCTTGGTCCCTGGCACCTTTAGCCTGCGGACAGAGTTCGTGCTTGTCCTCTAGGCGGACTAGGCCTAGAGGACCACCGGAGATAGTGTTCCATCTCAGGCACCTTTAGCCTGAGGTGAGGTACTCGGACGGCGGTCCGGAGCTCAGTGCCCAACACTGAGTTCCGCGAGGGAAGGAGCCTAAGGTACTCCGGAGATGGGTGCCTGAATCCAAGGTGGGCGTAATGGACCGGGGAGAGCTCCTCATCTGAAGACCCGGTGCAGCATACTGCCGGTGACGGGTGAGTCTCTTGTCGGAGACCGTCCGGAAGGTGAATTTCCCTTGTGCGGAGACCATAACCCACTCTTTGGAGGAGAGTGGAGGATCGAACTTGTGTCTGGGCCTATTCGTACACACACCTCCTTTTCTGTTCTATAGCCAAGAGAGTCCATGTTATGTTCAAAATAAAGGAGTGTTGGACTTTAACGGTGTGTGGCTCAAGTTCCTGGCAGACGAGGTTCTCGGAGACTCTTGTAGGGAGGATCCGATGCACAACACAGGCCGATACCACTTATACATCTGTGGTGGAAGCCAGACGTAGCGCACCCTCTTCCTCCCCTATCATACCCCTAGACCAGAGACATTGCGAGCAGAACTTTAATAGAGGGGACGGGGAGAGGGGAGGAACTGCCCGCTACACGTTGGGGCTCGGGTCCGGTATATGTGTTGTGCATCACTTGGAAGAAGGTGTCTGCCGGACAGAGTTAAACGAATAGGCCAAAGTGCAGCTCTGCTCGAAAGTCGTGGACATGACCTCAGAAGGGGAAAGGCTATTGGTGGAAGGGGGAAAACCCAGCCGTGTGAAGTAGTACACGTGGGGGTTTTTAATTGCACTGCGCCACCAGACACAACCCCCACCGCTTAGTTCATGGGCGTGTCTCAACCAAGCAAAGTGGAAAAGCCTGCGAACTGGGGCAAAAGGGGAGGAGTCCAATACGTGTGACGGACTACACGTGGGACATTGGCGCGAAAACTCAGCAGTGTGAGATGGAACAGCAACAGGTCGCCATGTTTGGACCCGCCTCATGGATCCCGGTTCACCCGGCGACTACAACATTGACTGCTGCTGCTCCGATAACGGATACAGGGATCCAACTGAAGCCGAGGGGTCGATTCGCCCTATACTCGTGTATGGACGTTGAGGCCCTGGGTATGATTTGCCCTGGATGTTCGGGACTGGTATACCTGTTGAAGCCGTTCGGACGATGCGAGGCCTGTGGGGAGTTCACGTTCAAAGTGGATCCGGAGGTTGAGAGGCCAAAAACCCTCTACCCAGGCCGGGCTTCAGGTACCGCCACTCAGAAAGGAGGAATCACGGCTGTGAGAGTCACCCCTGCGCACACTGCAACGACCGCGGAGGAGGTCGTGAAATCCGAGGATGCTGACTCGGTCACCACTGTCTCACAGCGTCCGCCACCGAAGAAAAGAACCAGCGTGGTAGCCCCGACCAGCGGTGGTAGTGGACCGTCTCGCATGCTTACGCCAGACCCAGAGGGATCCGTTGACGGGAGTTCCGGACGTCCCAGGAAAGGTCAAGGTAAGAAGGCAGAGAAGACTTAGTGTGAGGGAGGAGGTGTCGAGAAGGCATGGCCTAGCAAGTCCCCGGAGTGTGGAGGTTCTGTTTCCACACAGGGCTACATACCCGTGGAGGAATGTGACACCTCCGACCTGGAATCTCTCTCAGATACGGGAGATGATGCCTTTATAGATGACTTGTTTGCCAAGAAGGGCTGGGACAAGATACCGCTTGCTTCATTCCGTGGAAGTGGGAATTCACCTATGTCCATAGGAGAGAGCACACCCAGGGTGGAGGCGTCAGCGCCTGAAGGAGAATCCCTTCCTCAACTTGTCCCTGCATCCCCGGCACCATCTGTATCTGACGCTGGGGTTAAGAGACTGTTATTGCGGCCCCCAATGCCCAGAATGGAGGTGGTCAAGGCACCTCGTCATCCAGATTCAGTTGTTTTTCTTGGTGAAGGGGACAAAGCTATTATGCCTCCTTTGGCAAGATTACAGCGTTTATTTAGTCAAAAGGTTGCAGCGGAGTACGGATGGGAGTACCCCTACTTATCAAAGGACTTGCTATATGAGGTGGAAGTGTACCGGGAGCGCTGGTACAATGACTTTGTGTGGACCCACCTCAAAGTTCCACACGCCCGCAGATACCTAACATGTTCTCCAAAGGCTTCACAGCGCTTTAAAGACTGCAAGGCAGAATGGATGGTGGGAAGACACATCCATGCAGACAAAGTAGTGATCAGACGCAAAGAAGGCGAAGATGTGGAATACCATCTAGAGACTATGGATCAGCACTTGAAGCCACTAATTTTGCCACATCCCCGTTTCTACCTGTAGGAGGGAAAGAGACTCCAATGTTATCGTGCTATTGAACTTTCTGGAGAAATTGTGCTTGGTGTGAAAAAAAAAAAAAAAAGGAACTGTTCCTGTTTGTTTTTATCTTCCTGCAAGGAGATCACAGACTCTGGGGTAGATAGGGTTAGAGAGAGAAGAGAAGAAGTTCCACGGGTGCAGTTACCGTGAGGCTGTCACCAGGTGGCAGTGTCGTGCAACGTTACAAACACTTTTCACACACTCACTATTTGGAGAAACAGGGATTTCTTTTAGGAGAAGTTTCTTTTCTTCATGCACATGGATACATGTGTCAGGGTTTTATATGTTAAATTTTATTTATTTCCCCTCTGCAGGAGGACATCCCAGCAAGATTACATACTCTGAGGAGGTCTTTAGTTAGGAAGGGGAGGGAAAAGTAAACTGTTGAAATGTGGTTTTCATGTTGAATGTGTTGTCTTTCACTTCTCTTTTATTACAGGGGCTCAGACACAACTTCTTCGGGAAAAAAAAAAAGTTTTTGTTTTTTTCAATTGTTAGTGGTTTCTGGACTGGATCATGTCGGTTGTTGAGGATATGGTTTACTCCAGACACTGGGGACCAGTGTCAAATAACAGGGGGGAGTATGTAGCGGGTATTTACTTTCCCGCAGTAATTTTTGAATTTTTCGGTGACACCAGTGGTGTGTCTCTGGCGGTCCACTGGGTGGCGCTGTCGCCATGGGCCGACGGACGGATACCGCTGTGTGCTGAGCCTACTTTTGTCCTCTCTGGGCAGCGATATGGTGGGGCGGGGAACCCGCCGTGCTTGCTGGGAGAGGGGATAAAAGGGCCGGCCATCTTGGTCACGGGGGTCTTGGTCCCTGGCACCTTTAGCCTGCGGACGGAGTTCGTGCTTGTCCTCTAGGCGGACTAGGCCTAGAGGACCACCGGAGATCGTTTTCCATCTCAGGCACCTTTAGCCTGAGGTGAGGTACTCGGACGGCGGTCCGAAGCTCAGTGCCCAACACTGAGTTCCGCGAGGGAAGGAGCCTAAGGTACTCCGGAGATGCTCGCAGTCATGCCCAGTCCCGCCACTGGACCTTTGTTATGTCCATAATAGGAGCCTGGCCAAGGGGCGGGACTGGGCGGGACTGCGAGAGGAGACAAGAGGAGCCGAGTACAGCTGAGTACACAGGACATCCGGCTCTGTATATCTCCACGCCGCCGTGGTAAAATTTAAACAATCATGCTGCAAGGACACTGGGCAAGGCTGCAAGGACACTGGGCAAGGCTGCAAGGACACTGGGCAAGGCTGCAGATGAAGACTGATCATTCTGCAATGATGGACAAGGCTGCAGATGGACACTGATAAGGCTGCATTGATGGGCATTTAAATGTACGTTTTAATCCTTAATCTTTTTCCTTAAAATTCCCTCCTAAACTTGTGGTGCGTGTTATACGCCGGCGCGTGTTATACGCCGATAAATACGGTATATAGTTATACTCTATATGACCAAGAGTTTATGCACACCAAATTTCCACACCTTAACATTATGATCAGTATCCCATACTAAAACCAGGTTTTCTTTTATGGAACTCCGCTTTAACTCTTCATTTATATTATGCTGTCACGTGTATCTTAAAAACGTACTAACTTGGTTTTGCAGTGACCAATTTCCATAAAATATGTGTAGCGGGTATTTACTTTTTAGGGGTGCTATGTGCCTAAATTTAGGGGTTGGTCTGAGCTGGTAGCCAGGCTCAGACCGCTTTGATTGTTAGGTATTTGCTTCTGCCTATGTGATGCTGCCTGATGTATGGTTCCCTGTGGCCTGTAGGTGGCGTTGCCATATCAGGTCAGGGTTGAGCCAGGGGTGGCATTGCTGGCCTTAGGGTGTCCTCTCTCAGCTGCGGTGCGGTGGGCGTGGTCGGCCTGCTGTGCATGCCAGGAGAGGGTACATAAGGGGCAGACGCCACCTTTTTGAGGAGTTGGGGGGAGGTCGGAGAGTCGAGAAGTCGAGGAAATGGAGGAGCCGGAGGGGTGTGCCCCTCGGGGGTGCGGAGACTACCTGAGAAGTCGAGGGCACCTTTAGCCCGAGGCTGCAACGTTCCAGGTAGGCCCAGTACCTTTAACTGGGTCTACAATTTGCCTATTGGAGTCCCAGGGTGCCCGGGTGAGGGTACCCGCTCTGACCGTGAGGAAGCCAGGGGAGGATCGGTCCCACTAAGGAGATGAGTAATGGAAGATTGCTGTCTCAGGAGAGGCCTGCTGACCTGTCAGAGGGAAGGATTCCATGTTTGGGAGGACTAACCTGTAGGAGTGCCCATTGGCATTATCCTGTTCTTAAAAGTCTACAGAGGTTAGAGGATTTCCTGTGCCTGTCCCTGGAGGGGATAGGGTGACAGAACAGTTTGAGCTCCACACCGGCTGCTAGGACTGTGAGAGAAGACTATCCGGGTGAGCTAAACTCACTCGGGATCGAGTGGTGACGAGGTTACTGGTTGTGCCTGGATCTAATCCCTCACACTATTCATTCTTTCATCTGTCTCTATCTACTACGCAGCAAAATAGAAAACAAACTCTCTGTTGGAGTTAAAGTGTTCTGGACATTGTTTTCTTTGGGGAAGAAATAGAGACTTGACCCCATACTCTGGGGAAGAGAACCAGGGGAGGAAGGCAACTCGCTGCAGGACCCAAAATTGTGAACACCGCTTAACCTCTTCAAACAGGAGGGTACGGGCATATAGCACGGTGTGCCTTGACTTGCACGTGAGCCAGGCGAGAAAAAGGTTTGTGTGCTACACATATTTTTATCTTGTGCAAAGAATGAAACAATTGTCTCTGGCAGCAAAAGGGTTAAAGCTGTACTAAACCAAAAGACAAACATTTATTATATACTATATTACCAAACGTATTGGAACGCCTGCCTTTACATGCACATGGACTTTAATGGCATCCCAGTCTTCGTTCGTAGGGTTTAATATTGCAGCTACAACAGCTTCAACTCTTCTGGGAAGACCGTCCACAAGGTTTGGGTGTGTGTCTATGGGAATGTTTGACCATTTTTTCAGAAGCACATTTGTGAGATCAGGCACTGATGTGGACGAGAAGGCCTGGCTTGCAGTCTCCACTCAAATTCATCCCAAAGGTGTTCTATCGGGTTGAGGTCAGGACTCTGTGCAGGCCAGTCAAGTTCCTCTACCCCAAACTCGTTCATCCGTGCCTTTATGGACCTTGTTTTAAGCACTGGTCCAAATCATTTGGTGGAGGGGGGAATATGGTGTGGGGTTGTTTTTCAGGGGTTGGGCTTGGTCACTTAGTTCCAGTGAAGGGAACTCTTATGCCGCGTACACACGATCGGATTTTCTGTCGGAAAAACCTTGGATGTTTTTTCTGACGGAATTTCGCTCAAACTTAGCTTGCATACACACGGTCACACAAATCCTGTTGGAAATTCCGACCGTCAAGAACACGGCGACGTACAACACGTACGACGAGCCGAAATCAATGAAGTTCAATAGGCAGTTTGCCTCTTCTGCTTGATTCTGAGCATGCGTGTTTTTTTTGCATGTCGGAATTGCACACAGACACTTTTCCCGTCGGAAAATTTGAGAACCAGCTCTCAAAATTTTTTTGGAGGAAATTACGACAGAAAAATTCCGATGGAGCCTACACACGGTCGGAATTTCCGACCGAAAGCTCACATCGGACTTTTCTTGACGGAATTTCCGATTGTGTGTACGTGGCATTAGGGTGTCAGCATACCAAGACATTTTGAACAATTTCATGCTCCCAACTTTGGGGATGGCCCCTTCCTGTTCCAACATGACTGCGCACCAATGCACAAACAAGAACTGGAACTGGAACTAAGGGGCCAAGCCCAACCCCTGAAAAACAACCCCACACCATAATCCCCACTCCACCAAAACATTTGGATCAGTGCACAAAACAAAGTCCATAAAGACATTGATGAGCGGGTTTGGGGTGGAGGAACTTAACTGGCCTGCACAGAGTCCTGACCTCAACTCCACAGAACACCTTTGGAATGGGTCAGCTTTTATTAATTTATGTAAAAACCTTTATTCTTATGCCCCGTACACACGAGCGGAATTTCCGCCAGCAAAAGTCCGATGTGAGCTTTTCATCGGAAATTACGACCGTGTGTATGCTCCATCAGACTTTTGCTGGCGGAATTTCCACCAGCAAAAGTCCGATGTGAGCTTTGCATCGGAAATTACGACCGTGTGTATGCTCCATCAGACTTTTGCTAGCGGAATTTCCGCCAGCAAAAGTTTGAGAGCAGGTTCTCAATTTTTCAGATGGAAAAAATCGGAAAATCGGTTCGTCTGTATGCAATTCCCACGGGGAAAAAAACACGCATGCTCTAAAACAATTCGACGCACGCTGGGAAGCATCGAACTTCTTTTTCTCGCCTCGTCGTAGTGTTGTACATCACCCCATTCTTAAAGGGATTGTAAAGGTTCGTTTTTTATTTTCTAAATAGGTTCCTTTAAGCTAGTGCATTGTTGATTCACTTACCTTTTCCTTAGATTTCCCTTCTAAATATTTTTTTTCTTTGTTTTCTTTGTCTGAATTTCTCACTTCCTGTTCCTCCTCAGTAATCTGTTCAGTAAGCTGTTCTGGCTGACTCCACACCACTGGGATGATGGTGTGGAGTTCAGTGAGGAGAAACAGGAAGTGACAAATTCAGACAAAGAAAAAAAACATTTAGAAGGCAAATCAAAGGAAAAGGTAAGTGAACCAACAATGCACTAGCTTAACCACTTAACGACCGCTCACTGTATATATACGTCGGCAGAATGGCACCGACAGGCACAATCACGTAGAGCATACGTGATTGCCTTTGTACAGTTGGGGGGTCCAATCGGACCCCCCTTCTATACAGTGAGCGGTGGCTAAGTGTCCGGGAGCATTCCGGGATGAGGGGGCAACCATTCGTTTCTGGCCACCCCCTCGCGATCGCTCCCGGCGAATGGAAATGCCCCCTCTGTCTGTGTCAGACAGAGGGAGCAGGAGGAAGTGATGTCATCTCTGGTGCGGCGCTCACATATACCGAGCGCCGTACAAGAGAAGATATCAGGTCAGTGCACACAACACTACACTGACACCAGGACACATAGGGACATAAATCGCCCCCCCAGATCACCCCCCCAGCCCCCAGTCACAGTGTCACTGATTGCAGTGACCATTTATTTAGTGATCACTGCAATCAGTGACATTTGTGACTGTAAAAGTGTCACCAAAGTTTAGTTTTAGGTCCAGTGTAGCCCCCTACCCCCCCCCCCCTAATAAAGGTTTAACCCCCTGATCACCCCCCAGATAACCCTTTCACCCCTATCACCACTGTCGCTTAGCGATCATTTTTCTGACCGCTGTCTTAGCGTCAGTGATGCCGATCGGCAGCCAGTAATTTTTTTTAGGTTCGCCGCAGGTTTTTATAGCGTCAGGTACCCCAATATATTATCTAATAAAGGTTTAACCCCCTTGATCGCCCCCCAGGTAACCCTTTCACCCCCTATCACCACTATCACTAAGCGATCGTTTTTCTAAACGCTGTCTTAGTGTCTGTGATGCAGATCGGTAGCCGGTAATTTTTTTTAGGTTCGCCGCAGGTTTTTATAGCGTCAGGTACCCCAATATATTATCTAATAAAGGTTTAACCCCCTTGATCGCCCCCCAGGTAACCCTTTCACCCCCTATCACCACTGTCACTAAGCGATCGTTTTTCTAAACGCTGTCTTAGCGTCGGTGATGCAGATCGGTAGCCGGTAATTTTTTTTAGGTTCGCCGCAGGTTTTTATAGCGTCAGGTACCCCAATATATTATCTAATAAAGGTTTAACCCCCTTGATCGCCCCCCAGGTAACCCTTTCACCCCCTATCACCACTGTCGCTAAGCAATCGTTTTTCTAAACGCTGTCTTAGTGTCGGTGATGCAGATCGGTAGCTGGTAATTTTTTTTAGGTTCGCCGCAGGTTTTTATAGCGTCAGGTACCCCCATATATTATCTAATAAAGGTTTTAACCCCCTAATTGCCCCTAGTTAACCCTTTCACCAGTGATCACCATATAAGTGTTACGGGTGACGCTGGTTAGTTAGTTTGCTTTTTATAGTGTCAGGGCACCCGTCGTGTATATAACCCAATAAAGGTTTAACCCCCTGATCGCCCGGCGGGTGATATCAATTAGGTTTTAGCGTCAGAGAGGGTCTGAGTCACACCCCAGGCAGCGTCAGGTTAGTGCCAGTAACGCTAACACCCACGCGTGAAGCATACACCCCCCTTAGTGGTATAGTATCTGAACAGATCAATATCTGATCTGATCAGATCTATACTAGCGTCCCCAGCAGTTTAGGGTTCCCAAAAATGCAGTGCTAGCGGGATCAGCCCAGATACCTGCTGGCACCTGCGTTTTGCCCCTCCGTCCAGCCCAGGCCACCCAAGTGCAGTATCGATCGATCACTGTCACTTACAAAACACAACACACATAACTGCAGCGTTCGCAGAGACAGGCCTGATCCCTGCGACTCCAGTGCTGTAGGAGGTGATTTCACCACCACAGTTAAAAAAAAAAAAGCAAATATGCCGAAGCATTGGGGCAGCAGGGGCGGAGGAGCGATTTTGCTCCTAATGCCGCGTACATACGGTCGAAATTCCGACGGAGGCTTGCCCGTGGAAAAGTCCGACCATGTGTGTGCGGCATAACTTTTTTGCGGGAGGATGCCCCCATGCTTCGGCATATATAAATGGTGCGTGTATGCCCATCATTGGAAGTGGGTGGATGAAGGGCGGTATTCTAATGGTGGCATACCCACCGATCAATCTCTTTTTTCGTTCAGCCAACTGGCTGCATGAAATAAAAAGATTACAATACATGTCCAACAAGGACCAGCAACGTACTGGTATGTTGCTGGACTTTGATTGTTTATACCAGAATGATGCCTGCGGGTTTAGGTATCATCTTGGTATCATTCTTTTCAGCCTGCGGCCGGCTTTCATGTAAAAGCAATCCTAGCGGCTAATTAGCCTCTGGACTGCTTTTACAAGCAGTGGGAGGGAATGCCCCCCCCCGGATATAAAAAGCGCCATTGGGAAATTGGGAAAGCATTTTATCACACCGATCTTGGTGTGGTCAGATGCTTTGAGGGCAGAGGAAAAATCTAGGGTCTAGAAGACCCCAGTTTTTTCAAAAAAAGAGTACCTGTCACTACCTATTGGTATCATAGGGGATATTTACATTCCCTGAGATAACAATAAAAATGATAAAAAAAAAAAAATACTTGGAAGGAACAATTTAAAAATAAAATAAAAAAGCAAAATTAATAATAAAAAAAAAAAAAAAAAAAAAAGCACCCCTGTCCTGCCCTGCTCTTGCCCAATGGCGAACGCAAGCGTCGGTCTGGCGTCATATGTAAACAGCAATTGCACCATGCATGTGAGGTATCACCGCGAAGGTCAGATCGAGGGCAATCATTTTAGCAGTAGACCTCCTCTGTAAATCTACTGGGGTAACCTGTAAAGGCTTTTAAAGGCTTTTAAAAATGTATGTAGTTTGTCGCCAATGCGCGTTTGTGCGAAATTTTAAAGCATGTCGTGTTTGGTATCTATGTACTCGGCCTAAGATCATCTTTTTTATTTCATCAAACATTTGGGCAATATAGTGTGTTTTAGTGCATTAAAATTAAAAAAAGTGTATTTTTTAACCCAAAAAATGCGTTTGAAAAATCGCTGCGCAAATACTGTGTAGAAAAAAAAATGCAACACCCACCATTTTAATCTGTAGGGCCTTTGCTTTAAAAATATATATATAATGTTTGGGGGTTCAACATAATTTTCTTGCAAAAAAAAAAATGTTTTCATGTAAACAAAAAGTGTCAAAAAGGGCTTTGTCTTCAAGTGGTTAGAAGAGTGGATGTAAGCTTCCTAATGTTGTGTATAAAATGCCAGAACAGTTCAAACCCCCCCCCAAATGACCCCATTTTGGAAAGTAGACACCCCAAGCTATATACTGAGAGGCATGTCGAGTCCATGGAATATTTTATATGTTGACACAAGTTGCGGAAAAACGAAATTTTTTTTTTTTTTTTTGCACAAAGTTGTCACTAAATGATATATTGCTCAAACATGCCATGGGCATATGTGGAATTACACCCCAAAATACATTCTGTTGCTTCTCCTGAGTACGGGGATACCACATGTGTGAGACTTTTTGGGAGCCTAGCCATGTACGGGACCCCAAAAACCAAGCACCGCCTTCAGGCTTTCTAAGGGTGTAAATTTTTGATTTCACTTCTCACTGCCTATCACAGTTTCGGAGGCCATGGAATGCCCAGATAGCACAAAACCCCCCCAAATGACCCCATTTTGGAAAGTAGACACCCCAAGCTATTTGCTGAGAGGTATTGTGAGTATTTTGCAGATCTCGCTTTTTGTCACAAAGTTTTGAAAATTGAAAAAAAAAAAAATATATATATATATATTTTCTTTCTTCATTTTCAAAAACAAATGAGAGCTGTAAAATACTCGCCATTCCTCTCAGCAAATAGCTTGGGGTGTCTATATTCCAAAATGGGGTCATTTGGGGGGGTTTTGTGCGATTTTGGCATTTTATGGCCTTCGAAACTGTGATAGGTAGTGAGGAGTGAAATCAAAAATTTGTGCCTAGAAATCCTGAAGGCGGTGCTTGGTTTTCGGGGTCCCGTATGCGGCTAGGCTCCTAAAAAGTCCCACACATGTGGTATCCCCGTACTCAGGAGAAGCAGAAAAATGTATTTTGGGGTGTAATTCCACATATAACCATGGCATGTGTGAGCAATATATCATTTAGTGACAACTTTTTGTAATTTTAATTTTTTTTGGCATTATTCAATCACTTGGGACAAAAAAATTATATTCAATGGGCTCAACAGGCCTCTCAGCAATTTCCTTGGGGTGTCTACTTTCTAAAATGGGGTCATTTGGGGGGGTTTTGTGCTATTTTGGCATTTTATGGCCTTCGAAACTGTGATAGGTAGTGAGGAGTGAAATCAAAAATTTGCGCCCTTAGAAATCCTGAAGGCGGTGCTTGGTTTCCGGGGTCCCGTACGCGGCTAGGCTCCCAAAAAGTCCCACACATGTGGTATCCCCGTACTCAGGAGAAGCAGCAAAATGTATTTTGGGGTGAAATTCCACATATAACCATGGCATGTGTGAGCAATATATCATTTAGTGACAACTTTTTGTAATTTTTTTTTTTTTTTAGTCATTATTCAATCACTTGGGACAAAAAAATAAAAAATTCAATGGGCTCAACATGCCTCTCAGCAATTTCCTTGGGGTGTCTACTTTCCAAAATGGGGTCATTTGGGGGGGTTTTGTACTGCCCTGTCATTTTAGCACCTCAAGAAATGAGATAGGCAGTCATAAATTTAAAGCTGTGTAAATTTCAGAAAATGTACCCTAGTTTGTAAACTCTATAACTTTTGCGCAAACCAATAAATATACGCTTATTGACATTTTTTTTACTAAAAACATGTGGCTGAATACATTTTGGCCTAAATGTATGACTACAATTGAGTTTATTCGATTTTTCTTATAACAAAAAGTAGAAAATATCATTTTTTTAAAAAAAATTCGGTCTTTTTCCGTTTATATCGCAAAAAATAAAAATCGCAGAGGCAATCAAATACCATTAAAAGAAAGCTCTATTTGTGGGAAGAAAAGGACGCAAATTTCGTTTGGGTACAACATTGCATGTCCGCACAATTTACAGTTAAAGCAGCGCAGTGCAAAATTCTGAATTCACCTCTGGTCCTCTAGCTACCAAATGGTCCGGGGCTTAAGTGGTTAAAGAAACCTATTTAGAAAATAAAAAACAAACCTTTACAACCCCTTTAACGCTCGAAAGTTCAGAGAACTTTTGTGTGACCGTGTGTATGCAAGCCAAGCTTGAGCGGAATTCCGTCGGAAAAACCATCCATTTTTTTTCCAACGGAAATTCTGCTCGTACAGGGCATAAGAGGACTTTTGCTATAACTGTGTTAAATGTGTCAGCTTTAATTTGTTAGTCAAGTCCGTCTAAATCTGTTGGACATCTAACGCTACCCTCTCCCCAGATTGGGAATGTTGCTGTCCACAGGTGTCTCCCTTGTGTCTTTATCCAGAGTGGGGACACCCTAAGACAGGAAATGTGTTACTGGCCGGATCACCAGGTGAAAAAATAAGAAATGAAAATGAATGCAGCCACCACATTTAAAGATTGGTAAGCTGCAATTTATAATTTTGGGGTTTTAGGCTTAATACAGCTTTAAGCTTACTGTAGTTGCTAGTCAGATTCAGACACAAAGCCGCAGACCTTCTACATCTCTGTTTGTGCCCAAAGTACATATTCATATGTTCCAGGCTGTATGAACTGTGATGTTGTATAATCGTTGTAATGCACTGTACCATTTGCACCATGTAAAGATCTCACAATGTGCCTATTTACTAGTTTGGAAGGTTCTGTAAGACAAGATGGTAACTAAATACAAACCAAAACAGATGGCTGTGTGCATGTTCTAGTCAGTGGGCTTTGTTTTTAGTGTAATAATTGCAGAGCAGCCAACTGCTTCAGCCCAGACAGATTTCTTTGATACAGGATAGGGATTTGGGGAAATAGCTGTTTGCTAAAGAGAGACCTCTGCTACTTGAGATCAATTTACAACACTAACTTTCTCAAGAACTTAATTTGTCTGATAGCTGCAGACAAAAAAACAAAACAAAACAAAAAAAAATGAACTGTTTAGCTAGTAGTATTTTTAAAAAAGTTACCAATTTGACATAATATTCACATTTCATCTCCAAAAGACTTATGGCTTAAGAGTGCTTGTGTTTTTATTGCAGTATTTCCCACAAGACCACTTAAGGGAAACCAATTTTCAAACTCATTATAACTGGCACAATTTTGTCAGTCCAAAAATAATTTACTACAGACTTGGGTTTAGCATATCTCACTTACATTATTCCGCTTGCCACGGAGTATCTGGATAATTATACTTCAATCACATTTTCACAGTACCTCTGTGTACGATTTTCTACAAGTCTCATATTAACATCAAAAAAAGTGATTCTGGGAGTCTGGAATATGATCCAGTTACTGAAATGGTAGGAGGTAATTGTAGGTTCACGTTTCTGAAGAGGATCTTGCAGTCTGTCAATGGGAAAGTAAATAAATGTGAGTGGGTTTTATTTCTGCACTCTGTCTCTCCCAATTATCACCTGGATGGATTTAAATCGTACACATCAAACAAAGTCTAAAGAGCAGATGTGACATTGCCAACAACAATATATTGAAAAAGAGGCATTACGGCTTACGTAGATGAAGCCCCATTCCAGCCTGCTGTAAAATATATCCATGCAGTGTTACTCCCCACCCTCAAAAACGACATGGGTTATATGCTGAAATTGGCTAGGGGGATAGAAATAGGCCATAATCTTTACGCTACTAATCACTTCCTCTGCACTATTCATTACAGCGTGCCGGGTCACATGGTCTCTGGTGTCATCCTGTACAATGCAAGTCCTACGGTTTTGCCTGCTCACATACTGGGACTATTTTCCAGTCCCCCTAGTTTTCAGCTTTAAGCAAATCTATGCTATGCATGTAGGGTAGGCGGGTGACACTTCCCCCATGTTCTCCTCCTCGTTGGGTGCCAAGTGTGGGTCACATGAGAGGCCTACCCTGGGGTGAGTTCTTCTGGGCTACTTTAGGCACTTTTACAGGGTCACTTTACACACACAGATGGGGTACCTTTACTCTGTGCCGTCTTCATCAATACCCTGGAACAAGGCTGAGGCTGCGGTGGGGGAGTACTCAGCCTTCAGGAGGACCTCCACACTTAGAGATGAACATACACTGGCACTGTAACGGTCCTTCTATTAACTCTCAGGTCCCCATGACCATGTGCACCTTCACAGTAATTTGCATTTTGGAATGATACTTTGAGCCAATTTCCACAGCCACCTGCCCAGCATTTTCCATTAAGATCCCCAGTAGTGGAGTGGGTCCTACCGTGCACTCTTCACGGGGATCCACACGTGCTCTCAACTCAACTCTTGAACCTTCTGCACCACTGTACAGAATGGGGAACCTCTATGGTACAATCCGCTCCCATTGCTATGACTGCTGGCGGAAGGAGTGCCGACAATATCTCCCTCGCTAGAAGCCGTGCCACCTGTAACAGGTACACACTATTGACCAGCTGCTTGTTACACTTACGTTGCTCTAGGTAACTACTTATATCTTCACATTACGCTACACCATGTTGGTGTCTTCAAACCCCAATGTGTTAAAGACCCACTCGGTGAACTATATGTGTGTCAGTTACTTGCGATACACAGCTTAACCTCTTTACGCAGGCCGAATGCACATATGCGGACTCTCGGCCTGTGGGCCTTCACGCCGAGTGGCCGCATATATGCGACCCTATGTAAACCACTTACCGTGCTGAGAGGGCGCTTCCTGTGCACTCCCAGCACAGTAGCCGGTGGTTACCGGAAAGCTCCCAATGCATACTTGCGATCTGGAGCTTTCCAATCATGTGACCTCTGTGACAGCCAATCACAGTGGTCACATGACCCGCATGCCCACATCCACCCCCTGGCATTTAAAACCCTTAAAGCGCTGGGAGGCGGCCGTTGGGAAGGGGTTATTAACTTCAGATCAGGCAAGGACAACGTTTCAAACGCTTTACATGACAAAAGTGCAAAAATACACATTTAGAGTCCAACAGATAATGGCATTTTTGCTTCCTAATTCCCTAACTATAACTATAGACTTGTGTGCTTCTGGCATACCTGTGAAAGTGCATTACATTGTCCATAGTCCTTCATTAGGGATGAGCTTCGTGTTCGAGTCGAACATACGTTCGACTCGAACATTGGCTGTTCGATCGTTCGACGAAGATCGAACGATTTGGGCCGTTCGCGCCAAATTCGAGTGACGCGAACGGCCCACAATGCACTACGCCATCGCAGTGTCATCCAGGCGCTGTGATTGGCCAAGCATGCACTGTGACCCCGCATGCTTGGCCAATCACAGCGCCGGCAGCGAGGAGAGCAATGATTGGCCACAGGCAGGATGCCTGTGGCCAATTATTGCTGAGGGTGTTTAGTACACGCCCCACACTATAAAAGGCCGCCAGCACGGCGGCCTAGTGTAGTGTGTTCCGGAGCAGGGATAGAGTAGCATAGGCAGGGACAGTGACTGTTATTTCTTTCTTGCTTAACCTGGATTCCTTTAGTTTAGGGAAAGAGAAGGATAGGTAGGGAGAGTGTCAGTGTGTTTTGTGCTTCTGCTATAGTGTGCTTAAAAAAAACATTTATTCTAGGGACAGAAAACTCTAGGTAGGGACAGTGTCAGTTTCTTTCACTCTGCAAGTCCTTGTTTCCAGGGACCTGTAAGGACAGTGAGTTAATTGTCCTTGTGCTATATTGTGCTTAAAAAAAACATTTATTCTAGGGACAGAAAACTCTAGGTAGGGACAGTGTCAGTTTCTTTCACTCTGCAAGTCCTTGTTTCCAGGGACCTGTAAGGACAGTGAGTTAATTGTCCTTGTGCTATATTGTGATTAAAAAAAACATTTATTCTAGGGACAGAAAACTCTAGGTAGGGACAGTGTCAGTTTCTTTCACTCTGCAAGTCCTTGTTTCCAGGGACCTGTAAGGACAGTGAGTTAATTTTCCTTGTGCTATATTGTGATTAAAAAAAACATTTTTTCTAGGGACAGAAAACTGTAGGTAGGGAGAGTGTTTTTTTTCTTTCACTCTGCAAGTCCTTGTTTCCAGGGACCTGTAAGGACAGTGAGTTAATTGTCCTTGTGCTATATTGTGCATAAAAAAAACATTTATTCTAGGGACAGAAAACTCTAGGTAGGGACAGTGTCAGTTTCTTTCACTCTGCAAGTCCTTGTTTCCAGGGACCTGTAAGGACAGTGAGTTAATTTTCCTTGTGCTATATTGTGATTAAAAAAAACATTTATTCTAGGGACAGAAAACTCTAGGTAGGGACAGTGTCAGTTTCTTTCACTCTGCAAGTCCTTGTTTCCAGGGACCTGTAAGGACAGTGAGTTAATTTTCCTTGTGCTATATTGTGATTAAAAAAAACATTTATTCTAGGGACAGAAAACTCTAGGTAGGGACAGTGTCAGTTTCTTTCACTCTGCAAGTCCTTGTTTCCAGGGACCTGTAAGGACAGTGAGTTAATTTTCCTTGTGCTATATTGTGATTAAAAAAAACATTTATTCTAGGGACAGAAAACTCTAGGTAGGGACAGTGTCAGTTTCTTTCACTCTGCAAGTCCTTGTTTCCAGGGACCTGTAAGGACAGTGAGTTAATTTTCCTTGTGCTATATTGTGATTAAAAAAAACATTTTTTCTAGGGACAGAAAACTGTAGGTAGGGAGAGTGTTTTTTTTTCTTTCACTCTGCAAGTCCTTGTTTCCAGGGACCTGTAAGGACAGTGAGTTAATTTTCCTTGTGCTATATTGTGATTAAAAAAAACATTTTTTCTAGGGACAGAAAACTGTAGGTAGGGAGAGTGTTTTTTTTCTTTCACTCTGCAAGTCCTTGTTTCCAGGGACCTGTAAGGACAGTGAGTTAATTGTCCTTGTGCTATATTGTGCTTAAAAAAAACATTTTTTCTAGGGACAGAAAACTCTAGGTAGGGAGAGTGTTTTTTTTTTTTCACTCTGCAAGTCCTTGTTTCCAGGGACCTGTAAGGACAGTGAGTTAATTGTCCTTGTGCTATATTGTGCTTAAAAAAAACATTTATTCTAGGGACAGAAAACTCTAGGTAGGGACAGTGTCAGTTTCTTTCACTCTGCAAGTCCTTGTTTCCAGGGACCTGTAAGGACAGTGAGTTAATTTTCCTTGTGCTATATTGTGATTAAAAAAAACATTTATTCTAGGGACAGAAAACTCTAGGTAGGGACAGTGTCAGTTTCTTTCACTCTGCAAGTCCTTGTTTCCAGGGACCTGTAAGGACAGTGAGTTAATTTTCCTTGTGCTATATTGTGATTAAAAAAAACATTTTTTCTAGGGACAGAAAACTGTAGGTAGGGAGAGTGTTTTTTTTCTTTCACTCTGCAAGTCCTTGTTTCCAGGGACCTGTAAGGACAGTGAGTTAATTTTACTTGTGCTATATTGTGCTTAAAAAAAACATTTTTTCTAGGGACAGAAAACTGTAGGTAGGGAGAGTGTTTTTTTTCTTTCACTCTGCAAGTCCTTGTTTCCAGGGACCTGTAAGGACAGTGAGTTAATTTTCCTTGTGCTATATTGTGATTAAAAAAAACATTTATTCTAGGGACAGAAAACTCTAGGTAGGGACAGTGTCAGTTTCTTTCACTCTGCAAGTCCTTGTTTCCAGGGACCTGTAAGGACAGTGAGTTAATTTTCCTTGTGCTATATTGTGATTAAAAAAAACATTTATTCTAGGGACAGAAAACTCTAGGTAGGGACAGTGTCAGTTTCTTTCACTCTGCAAGTCCTTGTTTCCAGGGACCTGTAAGGACAGTGAGTTAATTTTCCTTGTGCTATATTGTGATTAAAAAAAACATTTTTTCTAGGGACAGAAAACTGTAGGTAGGGAGAGTGTTTTTTTTCTTTCACTCTGCAAGTCCTTGTTTCCAGGGACCTGTAAGGACAGTGAGTTAATTTTCCTTGTGCTATATTGTGATTAAAAAAAACATTTTTTCTAGGGACAGAAAACTCTAGGTAGGGAGAGTGTTTTTTTTCTTTCACTCTGCAAGTCCTTGTTTCCAGGGACCTGTAAGGACAGTGAGTTAATTGTCCTTGTGCTATATTGTGCTTAAAAAAAACATTTTTTCTAGGGACAGAAAACTCTAGGTAGGGAGAGTGTTTTTTTTTTTTCACTCTGCAAGTCCTTGTTTCCAGGGACCTGTAAGGACAGTGAGTTAATTGTCCTTGTGCTATATTGTGCTTAAAAAAAACATTTATTCTAGGGACAGAAAACTCTAGGTAGGGACAGTGTCAGTTTCTTTCACTCTGCAAGTCCTTGTTTCCAGGGACCTGTAAGGACAGTGAGTTAATTTTCCTTGTGCTATATTGTGATTAAAAAAAACATTTTTTCTAGGGACAGAAAACTGTAGGTAGGGAGAGTGTTTTTTTTCTTTCACTCTGCAAGTCCTTGTTTCCAGGGACCTGTAAGGACAGTGAGTTAATTGTCCTTGTGCTATATTGTGCTTAAAAAAACATTTATTCTAGGGACAGAAAACTCTAGGTAGGGACAGTGTCAGTTTCTTTCACTCTGCAAGTCCTTGTTTCCAGGGACCTGTAAGGACAGTGAGTTAATTTTCCTTGTGCTATATTGTGATTAAAAAAAACATTTTTTCTAGGGACAGAAAACTGTAGGTAGGGAGAGTGTTTTTTTTCTTTCACTCTGCAAGTCCTTGTTTCCAGGGACCTGTAAGGACAGTGAGTTAATTTTCCTTGTGCTATATTGTGATTAAAAAAAACATTTTTTCTAGGGACAGAAAACTGTAGGTAGGGAGAGTGTTTTTTTTCTTTCACTCTGCAAGTCCTTGTTTCCAGGGACCTGTAAGGACAGTGAGTTAATTGTCCTTGTGCTATATTGTGCTTAAAAAAAACATTTTTTCTAGGGACAGAAAACTGTAGGTAGGGAGAGTGTTTTTTTTTTTTCACTCTGCAAGTCCTTGTTTCCAGGGACCTGTAAGGACAGTGAGTTAATTGTCCTTGTGCTATATTGTGCTTAAAAAAAACATTTATTCTAGGGACAGAAAACTCTAGGTAGGGACAGTGTCAGTTTCTTTCACTCTGCAAGTCCTTGTTTCCAGGGACCTGGAGAGACATTGAGTGAATTGTCCTTGTGCTATATTGTGATTAAAAAAAACATTTATTCTAGGGACAGAAAACTCTAGGTAGGGACAGTGTCAGTTTCTTTCACTGTGAAAGTCCTTGTTTCAAGGGACAGAGAAGGACACCTGAAGGTAGCCCTTATTGCTTTTTTCCCATCTCCCTGCAGGCCATCTATTAGAATGTCTGGAAGGCAAACAAGGAGAGGCAGACAGTCAGGAGGCAATAAAAGAGGGCAAGCAGGCTCTGTGTCTGGGGGCAACAGTGCTGGTCGTGGACGCGGTGCATTGTCATCAGCACATGGCCATGGGACACGCTTGTCCTTCTTTTCGGCAGCTGGACATGTTGAGCCACATCATGCCGAAGACTTGGTAGAGTGGATGACCAAGCCCTCCTCCTCCTCCTCATCCTCTCTCACCCAGGCTCAGGGTACTGGAAAAGCAGCTGCCAAAGCGTCGTCTTCCCTGGTATCAATGTCAGACAAATCATCAGTCACTCCTTCCCTAGACCCACCATGTCCTCCTCCTGAGGAGTCCCCCGAACTGTTTCAGCACAGTGTTGGGTACATGCTCCAGGAGGATGCCCAGCGTTTCGAAGGGTCTGATGATGAAACCCAGCTAGAGGAAGGCAGTAGCGTGAGAGCAGACAGAGGGGATGCTCAAGAAGGACACCAATCTGGCAGTCATGTTCCAGCAGCTGCAGCATACTGCCAGATTGGCTCCAGTGATGAGGAGGGAGGGGATGATGAGGTCAATGACTCCACGTGGGTGCCTAATAGGAGAGAGGAGGAGGAGGAAGATGAGGAGGAGGCACATCTCCAACGAGGCAGGATGCCCTTTGGTGGCCAGCGTAAGGGCAGTACACCGACGGAATCACACCGCAGAGCTCCGCCTGTGCAGGGCGCTGCCTCTGCCCGTCATTCAAAAAGTTCTTTGGTGTGGGCCTTTTTTGAGGCTAGTGCATCAGATCGCACAGCTGCTGTTTGCAACATATGTCTCAAGCGTATATCGCGTGGCCAAAACATCAGCCGCTTGGGTACCACATGCCTGACCAGACATATGTTGACCTGCCATGCAGCTCGTTGGCAAGCCTACCTCAAAGACCCACACCAAAGAACCAAGCGGACCTCTCCTTGCACCGCATCAGCTGGGATCTCCAACCCCACTATAACTTCAGTCCTCTCTGAAACATGCACTGAGAGGAATGAAGGTGTAGAATTAGGTGTGTCACAGCCAAGTACTTGCGCCCACTCTGCTAGCAGTACACCGACGTCCGATTCTAGCAGGCAAATTTCCCTGCCCCAGCTGCTGGACCGTCGAAAGAAGTTCACTCCCAGCCATCCACATGCCCAGCGGTTGAATGCTAGCTTGGCTAAATTGCTAGCGCTTCAACTGCTGCCTTTTCAGTTGGTAGACTCGGCCCCCTTCCGTGAGTTTGTGCAATGTGCGGTTCCTCAGTGGCAGGTTCCCAAACGCCACTTTTTCTCACGGAAGGCTATTCCGGCTCTCTACCGGCATGTGGAAGGCAATGTCTTGGCCTCGCTGGACAGGGCGGTCAGCGGTAAGGTGCATATTACCGCTGACTCATGGTCCAGCAGGCATGGACAGGGACGTTACCTTTCTTTCACGGCCCATTGGGTCACTCTTTTGGCAGCTGGGAAGGATTCAGGACAAGGTGCAGTAGTGTTGGAGGTTGTCCCACCGCCACGCCTCCAAAATGCTACTACTGGTTGTGACACACCTCTCTCCTCCACCCCCTCCTCTTCTTCTTCCTCCATGGCCTCTTCCTGTGGTTTGTCCTATGAACCAGCGGTGCTCCGTAGCCGTTCACGGGGCTACGCAAGTACGCAGGCAAAAAGATGCCATGCCGTGCTTGCGCTGGTGTGTTTGGGGGACAGAAGCCACACTGGGGCAGAGGTCCTGTCTGCTCTGCAGGGCCAGGCCGAGAGGTGGTTGACGCCACGCCAGCTTAAGCCAGGAATGGTGGTTTGCGACAATGGCACCAACCTCCTCTCCGCCCTCCGACAGGGACAACTGACCCATGTGCCCTGTGTGGCTCACGTCCTTAACCTGGTGGTGCAGCGCTTCTTGGGCAGGTACCCGGGCTTACAGGATGTCCTGAGGCAGGCCAGGAAAGTCTGTGTGCATTTCCGCAGATCTTATAATGCCAGTGCTCGCCTGGCTGAGCTGCAAAAGGAGTTGAACCTGCCCAAGAACCGCCTTATATGTGACATGCCCACCAGGTGGAACTCAACGTTGGCCATGCTGCAGCGGCTGCACACGCAGCAGAGGGCCATCAATGAGTACCTGTGCGACTACGGCACCAGGACAGGGTCAGGGGAGCTTGGTTTTTTTTCTCCACGCCAGTGGGGCATGATCAGGGATGCATGCACTGTCCTGGCACCATTTGAGGAGGCCACGAGGATGGTGAGCAGTGACAGTGCATGCATCAGTGACACTGTACCTCTTGTCCACCTGTTGGAGCACACGCTGCGTGGAATAATGGACAGGGCACTTGAGGCAGAACAGAGGCAGGAAGAGGAGGACTTCCTTGCCTCTCAAGGCCCCCTTTACCCAGACAGTGTTCCTTCTGTCCCACCCATCGCACAGGAAGAGGAGGAGGAGGAGGAGGAGGAGGAGGAGGAGGAGGAGGATTGTGTCAGCATGGAGGTGGAGGCTGGCACTCAGCATCATCAGCAGCAGTCTTTTAGGGATGATTTACAGTCCCAAGAAACCAGTGGACTTGTACGTGGCTGGGAGGAGGTGGCTGCGGATCATGTCGTCCTTAGTGACCCAGAGGACTCCGGAGCGAATGCCTCAGCAAACCTACGCTGCATGGCCTCCCTGATCCTGCAAAGTCTGCGGAAGGATCCTCGTATTCTTCGGATCAAGGAGAGGGACCATTACTGGCTGGCCACTCTCCTTGATCCACGGTACAAGGGTAAGGTTGCGGACCTTATGTTACCGTCGCAGAGGGAGCAGAGGATGAGACAACTCCGGGAGGCCTTGCAGAAAGGTCTGTGCAATGCGTTCCCAGAGACTGGGAGGTTGCAAACTCCTGGTCCTGGACAACGAGTTGCTGAGGCTTCGGCCAGTCAAAGAAGGAGCGGTGGGGAAGGTGGCCGTCTGACCGATGCGTTCAGACAATTCTTTAGTCCGCAGCCCCAAAGTATGATCGGTTCCAGCAACCATCGCCAGCTTCTGATAAACATGGTGCAGGAATATCTAGGGGCAAGGTCAGACTTGGACACCTTCCCCACCGAAAATCCTCTGGCTTACTGGGTCTTGAGGATGGATCACTGGCCAGAGCTTGCACAGTATGCAATTGAGCTACTGGCCTGTCCTGCATCCAGCGTTCTTTCGGAACGCACATTCAGTGCTGCTGGAGGATTTGTCACGGATCACAGGGTGCGCCTGTCCACCGACTCGGTTGATCGACTGACTTTCATCAAGATGAACCAGTCTTGGATCACCACCAGCTACCACACACCTGATGCTGATATAACAGACTAATTGATTTTAAAATGTCACATCCCTTCAAGACTGATGCTGATGCTGAGTGCCTGTGCTGTTATGTTGACTGGCTATCCTCCTCCTCCGAGTCCTCAATGATACGATTGATGATGATAGCTTGGAAGATCATTTTTGTTTATGGGTGCCGCCACCAGTGCCTAACGCCCAATTTTTCAGCCCCTGTTTAACAGGGGCGTGTAATTACAATTTTTGAAGCAATACTTTGCAACAGGGCTCATTGCTGTGCTCCAAGTACAGTATCTGTGAGGAGTTGCAGTGTTGTGCCACCAGTGCCTAAGGCCCAATTTTTCAGCCCCTGTTTAACAGGGGCGTGTCATTACAATTTTTGAAGCAATACTTTGCAACAGGGCTCATTGCTGTGCTCCAAGTACAGTATCTGTGAAGGGTTGCAGTGTTGTGCCACCAGTGCCTAAGGCCCAATTTTTCAGCCCCTGTTCAACAGGGGCATGTAATTACAATTCTTGATCTAATAATTCACAGCAGGGCCCATTGCTGCACCCACCAAGAGTAACTGTCAGGGCTTACAGTGTTGTGGCACCAGCACCACCATCAAAGGCCCAATTTTTACTACCACTGTTCAACAATTATATGTAATTAAAATTCCTGATATAATAGTTGACAGCAGGGCGTTCCAGCACCAACCAAGAGTAACTGTGAGTGCTTACAGTGTTGTGCCAACACCAACAACTAAGGGGCCTATTTCTGCAGAGTATATACGGCAGGTCCCTACTTTCAAACATCCAACTTACAAACGACTCCTACTTGCAAACGCAAGAAGACAACAGGAAGTGAGAGGAAATCTACCACTAGGAAGGAAAATTCTCTCCTGTAAGAATAAATATGGGAGAAAGGTGTCTCCTCTGTACTGATGCTTTATCAGCAATCCTTGTTTCAAGAAAAACACCACATTTCAAAAACAGTTGTCATTAGGACGGAAAGTGAGGTGAAATGTTCTGAACAGGGGCACAGACAGCAAAACAAATGTTACAGGGGTGATAACCCTTACCTATGTTTTCCAAAAAGTTTAAAAATAGATTTTTGGTCTGGAGCTACACTTCAACAATGTACCTGTTCAAAATTACAAACAGATTCTACATAAGAACAAACCTACAGTCCCTGTCTTGTATGCACCGCCTGTATACGGCTGTTCAGAGTATATAGGGCCTTTTTTATTTTATGTGCGGGGTTCCCCTTAATATCCATACAAGACCCAAAGGGGCTGGTAATGGGCTGGGGTAGGGGGGGGGTCATGGGGTAGCTATGCCATTTTTCTTAAAGATTTTCATCCATATTACCGGGACCAGACATTACATTAAAGCCGCAAGCAGTTTTAAATGGCTTTTTTTTCCTTTAGAAGTGTCATTTTGTGCAGGGACAGTTCTAAACACGGGAAACACGTGGCACTTCACAGGCATACTTTAGACACCCCCCAGGTACGATATTTAAAGGAATATTTGACTTTTTTTTTTTCACTTTATGCATCATTAAAATGACTGCTCCCGGAAAACGACCGTTTTTAAAACTTATTTTTGCATTGATACATGTCCCCTGGTGCAGAACCCGGGTTCCCAAACCCTTTTTAGGACAATAACATGCATAATAGTTTTTATAATTAGCACTTTAGAATTCGAACGTTCGCATCCATTGTATTTAATAGGGTTCTAATGTTCGTTCGAACTTTCGGTCCGTTCGCGGGTTCTGGTGCGAACCGAACCCGGGGGTGTTCGGCTCATCACTATCCTTCATAGGCTCTCTCACGCAAGTGTAAGTCCTTCTGAGGCATGCTCCAGCACTGGTGTCTTCAGGCAAATCCAAAGCCAAGAATCTCTATTTCAGGCCATGACAGGCGACATTCTCCTACTCCCACAGATCTCTTCTTCTGTCTCAATCTTCTATGGGTCTTACGACTCACTAGGTTACTCTTACAGGGCCAATGATGGCTCTCTGTACTCCCTCAGGGCAACTCTCTCTAAACCGGACCACTGTTTATATCATGCAGCGCAAGTGGGACGGACCCAAATAGGGCTGTAGCTTGCATAGGGCTTTGCTTTCACACCTGGTGGCTGAATGGGGTGACGGGAAAGGGAAAGGAAGATAAGTAAAAGTGATTGTGGAGACCTGCAATAAAGTGAACCTATTGCTTTGTCCTGTAGATTTACTTGCAAAAGTATAATAATCCTTTAGGGCGCATTTGCACCTTGCCTTGTGCATTAATGTAAACGTAAAGTCACTTTTTGTATGCCTTGTATATTGTTTTTTGAATGGGAAATCAATACACTTCCACATAGAAAAAACATATCTGCTTTGTTTTCTCGCACTTGTGCCTTGTCCCTTGTGGTGCATTTCAGTGCGAGTGTGGTGCTCAGTACTATAATAGTGCTTTTTGGGGTGAAAATCAAAATAAAGTCATGGCAATGTATGGTAAAACATTATTGCAATGCAAAAGTGTGCATGGGATCTTCGTTTAACAGAAATCTTCCAAGTTTTTGGTCTTGTATGATGTGGCTATCTATAAACAGGAGATGGTGGTTGGAAAATCCAGTCCCTGCATGATTGCATTATTGGATAATAATGACATATTCATGCATAATCATTTAGTCCAAACATGCATGTTTATTCACTGAACACGTGGTGCTGGCTCTATCTGAGGAGAACTGCAAAAAAAGTCATATAGTGCTCCTAGTCATATGTTGTTCATGCAGATGTAAGATTAAATAAAGATTCAATGTTTTTGCTTCATTGAAATTGGACAAATGGTATTTTTATTAGCCATTGGCTTTTTTGGACCTAGAATGTTGTAATAGTTATTTATTTATTTTAATGTTTATTGGCCTACATTAAAAGTCACCCCGCTATATGTCCATTGATCTCATGTCTACAGGTAATCTTTTTCTGGCAATATATTTTGTCAAGAAATCCACCCATGGCAACTTGCTAACCAGAGCAAGATCTTTGTTTGGGGGAAGAGGGATGTGGAAAGAGCTTGCCCTAGGAAGGAAAAACAAGACTGTAAAACAGACAGAAACTAAACAGATAGAAATCTTGCATACAACTAGGAGATCCTGTAGGGACCTTTCACATGGGTGGACTGATGAGGTCGACCTGTCAGTTTTTCAGGCAGACCTGATCAGACCCTCCAGTCTCCTCTATGGAGCGCTGACATCCGCTGACATCCGATCCGATCCTGTCCACAAAAAGCAGACAGATGGGGATTCATTCTCCATCTGTCTGTTGGATCAGATCAAATGGCCGTCAGGTGTAAACATTAAGGTGGTCTGTTTTCATCTGACCACCCATATAGGAGAGCAGGCTGTATCTGTGTCTGCTCTTCATAAGCGGAGCAGACATGGATCAGCCATCTGCCTGCTCAGCGGGGATCAGCGACAGATTCCCCACTGAGTAGGCAGACTCCAACTGAGCCTGCACCATGTGTAGGTGACCTAAGGGTTGTGTAGCAGGTAGATGATTCCCAAGCTATTCTGGAAATACCAGTGCACTCTCACTTTTCCCACTGCCCACACACACCAGACACACAGCTCAGGGTAGCTTGGCATCACCTGCAGTTTCCCAGCTAACAGTTAGGCTAGAATATACACAGTCAGATTGGCCATTATGTTCTCTGTCAGCTACCCGCTGCAACTACAGAGAACACAAGGCCGCAGCCACACAATGCATTCTCATACCTATTAGCAGCAAACTTACAACTGAGCATACAGGCACTGGTAATATAATGCAATGTTATGAGTTCTTAGCTTAGTATACAGGAAACCTTCTTGTTATTTTTTTTTTTACATTTAATATGCCTAGGCAGGCAGTGCATGGAAATATATACAGAAGGAGTATTTGCATACTTGTCAACAGTCCCGATTTTCCCGGGACAATCCCGATTTTCCCAGGACAATCCCGATTTTGGGACCCCGTCCCGATCGGAGCTCGTCCCAATTAAATTACCGGGATTTTGCCTTTGTCCTGGAAAATCTGGAATGTTTTGGGCAAAAACAGCTGGCGGGCCACAAAAAAATGGAGCCTGCCACTGCCGCGAGGTGTCTTTCCTTGTGTGTTCAGTGGAGAGGGGAGGGGCAGCCAATCGGCTTCTCTCTTCAGTGTACAAGTAGACTATACTCTTGTACACTGAAACCGATTGGCTGCACGAATCGGAGGCCCATCCCCTCTCCATTGAACACACGGCTTGTTGTGGGAGTTTGCTCATCTCTGCCATCTGTGTGTTATGCAGGGATGTCGGTGTACAGCCCAGGCCAGCTACACACGATCATCAGCTGTAACCCCCCGCCATTACTGCAATATCTCTACCATAGATATGTATGGGGACAGCGGGCATTGTTTACATGGAAGATAGAATGTACGGGTGGGTAACTATATACAGGAGGGGTAACTATGTACAGAGGGGTAACTATGTACAGGACTATGTACAGGGGGCTAACTATGTACCGGGGGTAACTATGTACAGGGGGGCAACTATTTAAAGGACTATGTACAGGGGGGGTAACTATGTACAGGGGAGTAACTATGGGGAGGGGGTAACTATGTACAGGGGGGTAACTATGTATAGGGGGAGGGGGGTAATTATGTACAGGGGGGGAGAGTAACTATGTACAGGGGGGTAACTATGGCTCTGCTTGGGACTCTGATGTAAGGACTGGGGCTGGGGACACAGATGAAAGAACTGGGGCTGGGGACACTGATGTAAGGACTGAGGCTCTGCTGGGGACACCAGATGTAAGGATGAACTCAGCTGGGGGCAACTGATGCAAGGATGGACTCTGCTGGTGGCACCTGATGTAAGGAGGGGCTCTGCCGGGGACATTGATGTAAGGACTGAGGCTCCGTTGGGGACACCAGAAGTAAGGACGAACTCTGTGGGGGCAACTGATGCAAGAATGGACTCTGCTGGGGCACCTGATGTAAGGAGGGACTCTGCTGGGGGCGCCTGATGTAATGAGAGATTCTGCTGGGGGCGCCTGATGTAAGGAGGGACTCTGCTGGGGGCACCTGACGTAAAGAGGGACTCTGCTGGGGCACCTGATGTAAGGAGGGACTCAGCTGGGGGCACCTGATGGCAAGTGACACGCTCAGGGCTCCCACTGATTCGCCATTATGGTGAGTTGAATGATTTAATTTTATATTACAATGTAATAATAGAAATAATGCGCTTCAATTATCCTGACACCATAACAACCATGGTGCTGGGATGATTGAATCACTAACACCAGGTGTTTGGAGTATCTTTATCTGCTGATTGGTAAACTTTTTAGAATACACATATTGCTATTGTGGTGTAGGACAGGGTCTGCTGTCCCTCCATCCCTCTTTTTTTCCTTTCTTCTCTCTCCTTCCCTCCCTATCTTTCTTTCTCTCTCTCGCTCTCCCTCCTGTATCTCAGACTCTAACCACACCCCTTTGAGCCACGCCCATCTAAGCCCCACCCAATATTCCACGTAAACCACGCCTATTTTTCACGCGCCGCATGTTGGCTTTTTTCGCGCCTACAGAAGAAATGCCCCACCACTAATTATAATAAGACTTTGCCTATAGGCAAAAAAAATTCCCTATAAATTTTTTTACAATGTTGGCAACTATGCATTTGCAAGAAAAACAGGAAAGAAAATGAAATACAGCAATATTGATCATTTGCTGTAAAATAAAGGAAAAAAAAAAAGAAATAAACTATCAATTGGGTAGTATTAATTTACATAGTGGTAAGAGCACTCTGAACATTCAGTAACCACTGCATTTTCAAACATGCTTAAGACAATCTACCATGTTTGGTTGCTTCCAACCTAAATTATAGAGGTAGTGATCTGTAATGGACCCTTTTTCCTCAACCAGTTACCTTTGGGGCCAGTACCCCATCAGTTGGGAGTTAATTTCTTTGCCTCTGAAGTGGTTGTAGGTTAAATAGACCAGCTGATTGCTAGGTCAGAGTTACATTTTCTGACACCAGAGCATTATCCCAATCACCAGTTTGGATCCACATGCAGCCGATTGCCAGTATTATCAGGAATATATTTTGGAACGCATGAGCGATGAAACATATTCCATCTGATCTAAGAAAATGAGCGATGACAGCAGACTGTGTGGTGCCTCCAATATATGATGACCTCCCTCCCCACACTGACTTTGCAGTCACTAAGTCTGGTGGATATTTTTAATGGCTTGTTAGACACTGTCCACCCCTTATCGGCAGTCAAAAGCCTACAGGATGCTGTCTGATTCATTAGCAGCAATGCGTTAACCCATATTGAATGTCCTACATGCATGTATTTATAATCCAATCAACCTTTCAATCTAACCAGTTACCAGATCAGGTACCAAATTATTATTTTTTATATAACAGCAACGGTAAATTTGCCTGAAAATATCTGATCACTTTTAATGTTATAGTTATTGACTGGTCCAAATACTAATCAATCACCTATAATAACAGATCAAATTTTTTTGTGATTTTTTTGGGTTGAAATTGATTTTGATGATTGTTGCACAAATACTTTGATTGATTACTCACTATAATAGTAAAATAGTCTTGGAAATTAAAGATTAAAATGGTCTTGGAATTTAACAATACAGTGTATGAGTTAGATTTAATTTAAATTTCAAAACAATGAACTCATAAAACAAGAAAATCAATATACCGTATGTATGGTCAGCATTAGACAGGGGTTCTAGTGATTTATAATTTTTCCAAAAGTGAAAAAAATAACATTAGTAAGCTTACATTTTGAAGTCTTTTCATGTTTCTTACATACACTTGCTTTGCTTCTTGGCTTTCTTCTGTAGCTGGTTTGTTAATAATTTAAACAGACAGAGTCCAACTAGACACTTTCCAGTGTCAAAAGATGCTCAAGTAAAGTCTGCTCAAATGATAGGAACACATATTAAATGCAAGCAGGCATGGTTACAAGAGGGGTCTTATGACACTTTGGCCAGCATATCCAATTGCATACTACTGTATGAATGCAAGCATATTGTGTTTATTTCCTATTGTAGTGTAAGTGGACTAATTCATTATATATATTGCGATATTGGGGGATTGTTAGATCAGTGGTAGAATCATTTTTAGTGAGTCCAAACTGTGATTTTAAGGCATGTATGCCCACTTTTATTAAACAAACTCAAAGTTCACAAAATAGTTGCTCGCGCTGAGGATCTTCACCATCAAAACAGCTAACAGAAAATACCAAGCAGCGCTGCTGCTTAGTTCCTAACCCTGGCTTTTGGCTGGTCCAGAGATCATTGCATGTTCAGCTGAATTCTTCTAGAATAATTGCCATCAATACCATACTGGACAGTAACATTATCTTCAACATCAAGCTGAGGTAAGAACTGCATGGCTGACTTGAATTACCTTTGACAACTATGGGAAGATATCTCTCACCATCCATGCTTGAAGCAAATGTGGCAACTGTGGAGAAGTTCTACTCATTGGGCTGTGAGACACACAGCTACCAAGTATGCCGAGAGTGGATTGGGCCACTTGTTACACCTAATAGGAGACCAACTGCCTGCAATAGTAAACCTGCAGCCACCACTAAAGCATCAGGGTACCCCTGTGTATAGTGAGGCCTTGTCTGTACTGGGCCACTGATCAATTGACCACCAACTTCCTGGGAAGGTCCTCCACGATATTTCATTTTGAGATATCAGGGATTGTTAGTGGGTTGGCTGGTGACTTAGAGCCTGATGCGGATGTCTATGTGAAAGATGTGTTTGAAATAGAGTCTGCATCTGAGAAGGAGAAAAAAAGTGCCATACCCCAAAAAGTGTGCACCTGGGGCAAGCTGGTGCAAGAGGAGGCAGTTGGGGAATCTAACCCCAATATTACCAACCCTCAAATGCCTGATGTTGACCTCCCCGATCCAATTAAAGGAAGTCTTTGATTCGGAACTAGATGTAGGGCCTCTGGACGGTGAGCAATGGGAGGAGGTGCTGCAGTCAGTGGCCATTTGCTCACTGAATGTGACACAAAGACTTACACAATTATATACCATACTGAGAGTTTACTATACACCTCATAGGCTACATAAAATGGATATACTGTCTGACCCTAGTTGCACTAGATGCAAAAGAGACCATGGAGACTTGATACACATGCTCTGGCGGTGTCCCAAACTCCACGTGTATTGGAGGGGGGTGATTGACACCCTGAACGCGGTGTTCCAGGTGTCGGTCCCGTGTGACCCCAGATACTGCATTCTGAACCTGTTGGATGAAATGGAATGGGAACCTCACGTAAGGGAGGCCCTCTCCAGGGCCCTGTTTATGGCACGTAAACTGATAATGTTGCATTGGAAGTCTGAGTTGCCACCTACTCACACTGAATGGGTTACCAAATTAGGAGATACGCTCCGAATGGAAAAAATTATATATCAACATAGAGGCTGTTCGCAGAAATTTGAGAAGCTCTGGGGACCGTGGGTAGATACTCCGGGCTTGGCACCGGACGATATGGTCATGGACAGGCTATTAGGTATAATCTGATTATGGGAATATTGCTAAAGAAGTGTTACATCCGGTGTGATGAAAATGTACTCCGTAGTTGACTGAAATTCTGAATAAGACTACAGAAATGCGCTCATGGTATTGAGGGGGGAGAAGGCAGTTGGTTAGGAGGGAAGAGGCGGGTCGGGGACAGGAGAATGTAACAATGTTTGTATAACTATATGCTGAGAGGGTGAGATGGAGGAGTAGGGGCTTTCCATTGTAAATGATGCATTTGAATGTGGTCACTTGAACTGTATGTGTTTTTCCTTCAAAATAAAGTTCCTTTTTTTGGATAAAAAAAAAAGAGAAGTCTTTGATTCAGTTCTAGTGTTAGGTGTGCAGTTTGAGGAGAGAGTGTTTAAGATCTGGATATGGTTGGATGTAAAATATTTTACATTTTACCTGACTTTTCCCCTGCACACCACTTCCCATGCATCAGTCCAGAACATGTCCAATGTGTTTTTTGTCATCAGATTGCTACTTTGACAAATGTTGCAGACTCTAATGGATAGTTATCAAGAAGATTGCCTATCATGGCTTAGAGTATCCCTATGTGCCAGTAGCGATTATGGATGAGATTGAAAATGCTAGAGATAAGTGGTATGAGGAAGAAATGTGGGGCTTATAGGCAGGTTGAAATTGTTGAAATTGTTGAATAGTTGCTGTCCTGGCGAGGAGGTTAAGAGTTAATGCTTTTCCTGGTTCTTTGAGAATTTTGGCGGGTCCTGCTCTGGGTCTGGCCCACTTGCCCTTTGAGATATAAATTGGGTCAGTGGTCTGGCACAGCAGAGAGCGAGAGTGGGAGTTGGAACAAAATTCATGGAGTAGAGTTCAGAGGGTTGAGCTGTGAGACCCGTAAGGGATGGAGAAGGACAAGAGACCCATAGGAGTAGGAGAATGTCACTTGTCATGGCCTACTCATAGAGACTTTTAGCTTGAGGTTCACTCTGAAGACACCACTGCTGGAGAAATGCCTCTGAATGACTATGATTGCTGGAATAAACGTCTTCAGGTAGCCGGGGCAGCACACAGGCCAGCAGTTAGGAGTAGGCATGTAGAAATATTATACCTTGCATTTTGGACTGTGAAATGTCTATTTTCTGTCTGCCAAGTAAAGTATTAAAACGTTGTCCATGCCTGTTAAGTGTAAATCACGTCTGCGCTACAGGTATGTTGCTCTTCATGGCAGTCCAGCCTCATGAAACCAAAAGACGCTTCTAGCATTTTAAATCACCAAATAGACCACTATAGGTAAAACTGACTGGAACCACCAAAATGTACACAAAAGCCTTGCTGCCCTCTTCGGTTCAGGGTAACCAAAACTAGAACATAAAAAGAATGTCTCCTTTTTTTATGTTCTAGTTTTGGTTGTCCATGCCTGGTCTGTATTGGCTAAAGAGGTGTATTGCAAATAACCGCCACACATACAGATAACAAGGTTAACAAGTGGGTCTTAAAACATTGGGGTATGAAGACATTGGTGTAGAATTAAATAGTATGGAGACACAAGTGGCTACCTAGAGTAATACAAGAGTAACAAGCAGCCTTTTCGATAGCATGTACCTGTTATAGGTAGTGCTTCCAGTTCCTCACAAGCATCATTATAACAGATGTCAAAGAGAAGCTGATCAAGGCGCCAGATCCCAGACTCTACAAGTCAGTGGACAGAGAAAGCTTTCTCTGTCATAATATACAGATGAAAATTTCTGCAGATAGGAGTTTGAGCTCATAACAACGTTTGCAAACAAGATTTTCTCAGTTGGGGACCCAACTTCCACCCACAATGCTCATTGGAATAGAGACACTTTCAGAGAAGTTATTCAATGAAGTCCCAATCTCCCACCTTGCGGAGGCTCAACCTTTAGTTTTCTTTCAGTACATATTATTTAGCAGCAAGAAGATATATGAGGTGTATCTAAAAAGTTTGGTAAATGGGCTGATATCTCAACGGCAACATGGGCCAGGTGTGCAAGCATACACATGGCTATTTAGAGACACATCGAGAAGCGCCACCTAGCATGGGGTACACATGAGCGCCAGGGTAAACCTGCTGCGGGCAGTCAAACATAGTCAGTGTAAAAGGTAGGGTCACAGTGCAATGGAACTTCAAGTTCTGCTACAAATTGGGTAAAATGGCAACAGTTTGTGCCACACAAACTGACAAAGTAACAGAAAGCAAAATGGATGGAAACCTATGAAGATTTCATTACCATGTGTGACCAGGATCCATCCTTTCTGCGAACCATCATCACAGGGAATGAGACCTGGTGCTACCAGTTCGATCCAGAATCCAAGTGGCAATTGATGAAAAGTTGTATCATTCCTAAAGAGGCCTTTGCTGACAGTTTCCAGAAGCTTTATAAACGTTGGCAAAAGTGTAATGTGAGGCCCGGTTCTCACAGGGGCGGCACGACTTCGGGGGCGACTCAGCGGCGCGATCTCAAGATGACTTGAGACACCCGCCTGAGGCGATTTCCATAATGACTTCTGTATAGAAGTCAATGCAAGTCGCCCTGAGTCGCCCCCAAAAGAAGTACAAGAACCTTTTTCTAAGTCGGAGCGACTGGAGTCGCTCCTATTAGAACGGTTCCATAGTACAGAGCGGGACGCGATTCCTCAGGCGACCGAGTCGCCTGAGGAGTCACCCCTATGTGAACCGGGCCTCAAGGATGGCGTTTATTTTGAAGGTTAATAAACGTAAATTGTTTGTTTTCTGATACCAATCACCAAACTTTTTTAGACACACCTCGTATACCTAAATGAGTAATAAGGCCAAACACACATACAGTGTATACTAAAGCAGTTTGTTCTCGCCATTAGTGCCAACATATTATTTCTGTACATTTTGCAGATCGTGTGTAAATATATGCTTGATGTAATCTCTTTATTGGAATATATGTAGGCTTATTTCATAAAGTGATGCGGTAAGCAAGACAGGTGTACACAGTGCAGTAACCCATAGTTAGAAATCAATATTAATGCTATCTTGGTCCCCTCTCTGAATAATAATGACATTGTTTACTTGGAACATGCCTAAATACATAATTATAGACACCATCAGGCTTATTTAGTAAGGCAGTGGGATATCCAGCTTGTTGAAACATAGTCACTAATCAGCAATCATACCTTTACTGATCTAACTGCAGTAAACTGTAACTCTTTGATCAATACTGATTACTGCATTTTACAGATCATTAATGCATTGTCTTGATTAACATTTTGAGCATCACAGCAAAAGTTTTCTAAGGATGAAGTTGCATACTGTGTTTTTCAAATAATGGAACAGCAACATTTACAACACATGCAACGTTTTTCAGTTTAGTGATAACTGTGGGTTCAACAATCCACCCCTGTTAATGAATAAAGGCATTAATGGAACTCTGATCGGTTTTGATTGCAGAGGAGTATAGGGAAGCAAATACAGTAAAAACTTGGTTTGAGAGTAACTTGATTTGAGAGGGTTTTGCAAGACAAGCAACGTTTTTAAATACATTTTTACTTAATAAACAAGCGATGTCTTGATATACAAGTAGCGTCATGTCACAACTGAGTATAAAAGAGACGAGATGTGCCTCTAAGTGTAGCAATATGGTCACAACACTTAGCAACTCACATGGTTGATGTTTAAAACTGGCACATCTAAGTATGCAGGCATCCGGGGTAAAGATGTCCACAAATACCATCCTCCTCACCGCAATCAACTCCATCCCTTCCACATTGCGCTCCACAAGAGCACTTTAAGCCTCACTTTCAGATCGCTCTACTGCAGGGGAGTCTTTCCAGTCACAATTGCAGACTGACAGCGGTGAGAGCCAGCGGTGCAGAGGAAGGTCTATGTGTTCAGCTTTACCCCGGGCGCCTGCATACTTAGATGTCCCTCTTTTAATCATCAACCATGTGAGTTGCTAAATGTTGTACCTTTATTAAATGTAACCATATTGCTACACTTAGAGGCGCCTCTGTACTCTTTTATACTCTGTAGCTCCTGCTAGATTTTGCTTCTAATCCCCTTGTGGAGGCTTCCATTTGTGAATGGAGAGTTTATGGTTACACAACCTATAACATTGCTATAATCTTTTTATATGGACTATGAACTGAAAGACCTATAAATAAATGGTTGTGGAATGAATCATCTGAGTTTCCATTATTTCTTATGGGGAAATTTGCATTGATATACAAGTGCTTTGGATTACAAGCATGTTTCCAGAATGAATTATGCTTGCAATCCAAGGTTTTACTGTATTTAAAAAGTCTTAAGCTAGTGTAGCACCCTACTAGTGTGGGAGTAGAAAAATGTATTCTCTGACTCACATTTAAACCAGTGAATCTGTAATTGGGTAAGGGTTATTTGAGTTCAGGGCAGCATGACTCCTATAGACAGCTCTCTGGTGCCTCCCCCTGGTTCTGGAAGGTTGGGGAACATTCTGGAACACTAGAGGGCAGAGGCTAGGGGAGCTGTTCTGCATATTTAGGGGCACTTAGGCAGTCCCCAGGTGGTGGCCTGGCAGGGGACTAAATGAGCCCTTAAATAGGAATGAGTCATGCTGGCAAAGGGGAGTCGGTGGAAGATGAAGATGGAGTGGGTCTAGGTTCGGGGGGGGGGGGGGCGGCTAAAGGCCAGAGGCTTGAGCTGACTCAGGAAAGATCCCGTCTGCAGTGTGGTGTGATTGGGACCACCACCTGGGAGCAGTGGGAGCAAGTAGAGGACAGTGAGTACATCAGCACACTCAGGGATACTACAGGGAGAACGTATGCTATATGTAGTCAGCTTTCTGGAGGGACAGCGGTGTGCTTCATCCCTTCATCCTTACCCTGAGAGATCTCTGGAGCAGCCAGGTGGACTGGTAGGACCTGCTGAGTAGTGGAGCTGGGACCAGATCCACAGAGGGAGGGGATACACTCCTGCAAGCAGTTCCCTCAAGTTTGTGCTACTTTCCAGAAGGGCCCAGGGCCCTTAGTCTGTAATGGACTTTTGCTATTACCCTAAAAAGGACTGAGTTTGTACAGAGGGAAGCAGCTCAGGGATTTTGTACAGAGACAGGAAGATTGTCCCCATGTTTTTCTGTGTTTGCCATCTGCTGGGTATTCCATAAATCCCTTCACCCTATCCAAGTTGTTATCCCCTAATAAAAACAACAAAAACAAGTTACAGGACTGACTTTTTGTGTCTGGCTGCAAGTGGAAAAATGCGTGTTGCCTGGCTGTGCAGGAATTGGAGAGTCAGTTACCAGCTACAGGGGTAGTGCTACACTAGCAATTCTTACACCCCCGTCACACAGATCGCAACATTGAAATCGTGCCACTTAACTGAAAGTAGCAGGATTTCAAAGTAGCATTTCAGTGCTATTTCAGGTGTGACTTGGAAGACATCTGTGTAACTTCATGCACAGATGTCTATGCAAGTTGCTCCTGAACTTGCAAAAAGTAGTGCAGGAACTACTTTGAAAATTGGTGCGATTCAGTCGGAGGTGCACTGATCTGACCATTTCCAATGCGGACAATAGGGTATGACTTGTCATGTGATTTGAAACGGTCAAATTGCATGGAAAGCGTAACCGAGGGCTTAAAGACCAACTCCGGGAAACATAAACATTACCCTTGCAGTGGGGATGTGCCCTCACTGTAATGCCACGTACACACGCTCGGAATTTCCGATAACAAATGTTCGATGGGAGCTTTTTGTCGGAAATTCCGACCGTGTGTAGGCCCCATCGGACATTTTCTGTCAGAATTTCCGACAACAAAAATTTGAGAGCTGGTTCGCAAAATACGTTCTCGTAAACTCCGAGCATGTGTAGACTATTCCGACGCACAAAACTCCACGCATGCTCTGAATCAAGTATGAGACGGAAGCACTCGGTCTGGTAAAACTAGCGTTCGTAATGGAGATAGCACATTCGTCACGATGCAAAGAGCAGTAATGGACTCAAAAGCACGAGGCTGAAAAGCGCGAATTGTCTCTTACCAAACTTCTACTAACACGAGATTAGCAGAAGGAGCCCAAAGGGTGGCGTACTTGGTATGGAACTTCCATTTTATTGTGCCGCTGTACGTGACTGCGTTCTTGACGTTTGCAAATTCCGGAAAAGTATCCACGGTTTTGTTGTTGGAATGTCCGATCGTGTGTACGCGGCATAAGAGTTAATTTTTTATTTAGATCTATGGGCAAAATTGGAAACAGACCTCAAAGCCCATACTCTAAAGGGTAAACTAATAAAAAACTATATAACACATCAGGGCCACTACCATAAAAATATCTGCTTTGCAGGGCTACCATGGAAGTTTTACTATAGAAGGCAAAAGAAAATATATATTACTTTGTATGCAATCAGCTGACTGCTTAAAGTGGAGTTCCACCCTGAAAATTTTTTTTTCCCCAAAATTAAAAAAATGATTGAAAAAAAAAAATAATAATAATAATTTTACTCACCAGAAATAGCAGTTGCTATGCAGAAGTCCCTAATCTTCCTCTTCATCATCCGCGGCAGGTCTCCTTCCTCCGTCCTACTCGCGGTGTCTTCTGGTGAATGGGGCACGCTGCCTTCTGGGAACTGTGTGTATCCCAGAGAGCAGCCGCCCATTCACAAAACGCTGCGCGGCTTGCGCATGCGCAGTAGGAAACGGGCAGTGAAGCCGCACGGCTTCACTGCCTGTTTCACTTATTGAGGATGGCGGCGCCGGGATCTGCCAGTGCCGAGGGATTGGCCTAAGGGGGGGGCTGACATCACGGGCGAGTAGGACAGGTAAGTGTCCTTATTAAAAGTCAGCAGCTACAGTGTTTGTAGCTGCTGACTTTAAAAAAAAAAATTGCGGGTGGAATCCCGCTTTAACAAACATATTTTATTATGTGCAAAGAATTCTTAAAGGCACAGAACACAAGCCAAAACCAAAGGTGTACCTTTTGCAAACACACTCTAGCCAAAATTATCCATCTAGTGAGCAAAATGCATAAATACACCGTAAAACATAAATGTGTGTGTGTGTGTGTGTGTGTATATATATATATATATATATATATATATATATAGCGGTCCTCCCTCAGCTTCTCCCCTCTCTTCACGGCTGGTTTTACTCATCTAGAGTAGGGATGAGCTCGGTGTTCGAGTCGAACATACGTTCGACTCGAACATCGGCTGTTCGATCGTTCGCCGAACAACGAACGATTTGGGCCGTTCGCGCCTAATTCGCGGCCCACAATGCACTACGCCATCGCAGTGTCATCCAGGCGCTGTGATTGGCCAAGCATGCACTGTGACCCCGCATGCTTGGCCAATCACAGCGCCGGCAGCGAGGAGAGCAATGATTGGCCACAGGCAGGATGCCTGTGGCCAATTATTGCTGAGGGTGTTTAGTACACGCCCCACACTATAAAAGGCCGCCAGCACGGCGGCCTAGTGTAGTGTGTTCCGGAGCAGGGAAAGAGAAGCATAGGCAGGGACAGTGACATTTTTTTTTCTTGCTTAACCTGGATTCCTTTAGTTTAGGGAAAGAGAAGGATAGGTAGGGAGAGTGTCAGTGTGTTTTACTGTGCTAATCCTTGTTTGTAGGGACAGGGAAGGACAGTGAGGGAAATTCTCATTGTGCTATACTGTGCTAAAGCATTCATCATCAACCATCTTTAAAAAAATTTTTTTTATAGGGACAGAAAACTATAGGTAGGGAGAGTGTCAGTGTGTTTTACTGTGCTAATCCTTGTTTGTAGGGACAGGGAAGGACAGTGAGGGAAATTCTCATTGTGCTATACTGTGCTAAAGCATTCATCATCAACCATCTTTAAAAAAACATTTTTTATAGGGACAGAAAACTATAGGTAGGGAGAGTGTCAGTGTGTTTTACTGTGCTAATCCTTGTTTGTAGGGACAGGGAAGGACAGTGAGGGAAATTCTCATTGTGCTATACTGTGCTAAAGCATTCATCATCAACCATCTTTAAAAAAACATTTTTTATAGGGACAGAAAACTATAGGTAGGGAGAGTGTCAGTGTGTTTTACTGTGCTAATCCTTGTTTGTAGGGACAGGGAAGGACAGTGAGGGAAATTCTCATTGTGCTATACTGTGCTAAAGCATTCATCATCAACCATCTTTAAAAAAACATTTTTTATAGGGACAGAAAACTATAGGTAGGGAGAGTGTCAGTGTGTTTTACTGTGCTAATCCTTGTTTGTAGGGACAGGGAAGGACAGTGAGGGAAATTCTCATTGTGCTATACTGTGCTAAAGCATTCATCATCAACCATCTTTAAAAAAACATTTTTTATAGGGACAGAAAACTATAGGTAGGGAGAGTGTCAGTGTGTTTTACTGTGCTAATCCTTGTTTGTAGGGACAGGGAAGGACAGTGAGGGAAATTCTCATTGTGCTATACTGTGCTAAAGCATTCATCATCAACCATCTTTAAAAAAACATTTTTTATAGGGATAGAAAACTATAGGTAGGGAGAGTGTCAGTGTGTTTTACTGTGCTAATCCTTGTTTGTAGGGACAGGGAAGGACAGTGAGGGAAATTCTCATTGTGCTATACTGTGCTAAAGCATTCATCATCAACCATCTTTAAAAAAACATTTTTTATAGGGACAGAAATCTATAGGTAGGGAGAGTGTCAGTGTGTTTTACTGTGCTAATCCTTGTTTGTAGGGACAGGGAAGGACAGTGAGGGAAATTCTCATTGTGCTATACTGTGCTAAAGCATTCATCATCAACCATCTTTAAAAAAACATTTTTTATAGGGACAGAAAACTATAGGTAGGGAGAGTGTCAGTGTGTTTTACTGTGCTAATCCTTGTTTGTAGGGACAGGGAAGGACAGTGAGGGAAATTCTCATTGTGCTATACTGTGCTAAAGCATTCATCATCAACCATCTTTAAAAAAACATTTTTTATAGGGACAGAAAACTATAGGTAGGGAGAGTGTCAGTGTGTTTTACTGTGCTAATCCTTGTTTGTAGGGACAGGGAAGGACAGTGAGGGAAATTCTCATTGTGCTATACTGTGCTAAAGCATTCATCATCAACCATCTTTAAAAAAACATTTTTTATAGGGACAGAAAACTATAGGTAGGGAGAGTGTCAGTGTGTTTTACTGTGCTAATCCTTGTTTGTAGGGACAGGGAAGGACAGTGAGGGAAATTCTCATTGTGCTATACTGTGCTAAAGCATTTATCATCAACCATCTTTAAAAAAACATTTTTTATAGGGACAGAAAACTATAGGTAGGTAGAGTGTCAGTGTGTTTTACTGTGCTAATCCTTGTTTGTAGGGACAGGGAAGGACAGTGAGGGAAATTCTCATTGTGCTATACTGTGCTAAAGCATTCCTCATCAACCATCTTTGAAATCCTTGTTTTTTGGACGGTCAGGGAAATTGTCATTGTGCTATTCTGTGCGAAAGCAATCATCCTCAACCATATTTAGAAATCCTTAAGTAAAGGGACAGAGAAGGACACCTGAAGGTAGCCCTTATTGCTTTTTTCCCATCTCCCTGCAGGCCATCCATTAGAATGTCTGGAAGGCAAACAAGGAGAGGCAGACAGTCAGGAGGCAATAAAAGAGGGCAAGCAGGCTCTGTGTCTGGGGGCAACAGTGCTGGTCGTGGACGCGGTGCATTGTCATCAGCACATGGCCATGGGACACGCTTGTCCTTCTTTTCGGCAGCTGGACATGTTGAGCCACATCATGCCGAAGACTTGGTAGAGTGGATGACCAAGCCCTCCTCCTCCTCCTCATCCTCTCTCACCCAGGCTCAGGGTACTGGCAAAGCAGCTGCCAGAGCCTCCTCTTCCCTGGTATCAATGTCAGACTCATCATCAGTCACTCCTTCCCTAGACCCACCATGTCCTCCTCCTGAGGAGTCCCCCGAACTGTTTGAGCACAGTGTTGGGTACATGCTCCAGGAGGATGCCCAGCGTTTTGAAGGGTCTGATGATGAAACCCAGCTAGAGGAAGGCAGTAGCGTGAGAGCAGACAGAGGGGATGCTCAAGAAGGACACCAATCTGGCAGTCATGTTCCAGCAGCTGCAGCATACTGCCAGATTGGCTCCAGTGATGAGGAGGGAGGGGATGATGAGGTCACTGACTCCACGTGGGTGCCTACTAGGAGAGAGGAGGAGGAGGAGGATGAGGAGGAGGCACATCTCCAACGAGGCAGGATGCCCTTTGGTGGCCAGCGTAAGGGCAGTACACCGACGGAATCACACCGCAGAGCTCCACCTGTGCAGGGCACTGCCTCTGCCCGTCATTCAAAAAGTTCTTTGGTGTGGGCCTTTTTTGAGGCTAGTGCATCAGATCGCACAGCTGCTGTTTGCAACATATGTCTCAAGCGTATATCGCGTGGCCAAAACATCAGCCGCTTGGGTACCACATGCCTGACCAGACATATGTTGACCTGCCATGCAGCTCGTTGGCAAGCCTACCTCAAAGACCCACACCAAAGAACAAAGCGGACCTCTCCTTGCACCGCATCAGCTGGGATCTCCAACCCCACTATAACTTCAGTCCTCTCTGAAACATGCACTGGGAGGAATGAAGGTGTAGAATTAGGTGTGTCACAGCCAAGTACTTGCGGCCACTCTGCTAGCAGTACACCGACGTCCGATTCTAGCAGGCAAATTTCCCTGCCCCAGCTGCTGGACCGTCGAAAGAAGTTCACTCCCAGCCATCCACATGCCCAGCGGTTGAATGCTAGCTTGGCTAAATTGCTAGCGCTTCAACTGCTGCCTTTTCAGTTGGTAGACTCGGCCCCCTTCCGTGAGTTTGTGCAATGTGCGGTTCCTCAGTGGCAGGTTCCCAAACGCCACTTTTTCTCACGGAAGGCTATTCCGGCTCTCTACCGGCATGTGGAAGGCAATGTCTTGGCCTCGCTGGACAGGGCGGTCAGCGGTAAGGTGCATATTACCGCTGACTCATGGTCCAGCAGGCATGGACAGGGACGTTACCTTTCTTTCACGGCCCATTGGGTCACTCTTTTGGCAGCTGGGAAGGATGCAGGACAAGGTGCAGTAGTGTTGGAGGTTGTTCCACCGCCACGCCTCCAAAATGCTACTACTGGTTGTGACACACCTCTCTCCTCCACCCCCTCCTCTTCTTCTTCCTCCATGGCCTCTTCCTGTGCTTTGTCCTCTGAACCAGCGGTGCTCCATAGCCGTTCAAGGGGCTACGCAAGTACGCAGGCAAAAAGATGCCATGCCGTGCTTGCGCTGGTGTGTTTGGGGGACAGAAGCCACACTGGGGCAGAGGTCCTGTCTGCTCTGCAGGGCCAGGCCGAGAGGTGGTTGACGCCACGCCAGCTTAAGCCAGGAATGGTGGTTTGCGACAATGGCACCAACCTCCTCTCCGCCCTCCGACAGGGACAACTGACCCATGTGCCCTGTGTGGCTCACGTCCTTAACCTGGTGGTGCAGCGGTTCTTGGGCAGGTACCCGGGCTTACAGGATGTCCTGAGGCAGGCCAGGAAAGTCTGTGTGCATTTCCGCAGATCTTATAATGCCAGTGCTCGCCTGGCTGAGCTGCAAAAGGAGTTGAACCTGCCCAAGAACCGCCTTATATGTGACATGTCCACCAGGTGGAACTCAACGTTGGCCATGCTGCAGCGGCTGCACACGCAGCAGAGGGCCATCAATGAGTACCTGTGCGACTACAGCACCAGGACAGGGTCAGGGGAGCTTGGTTTTTTTTCTCCACGCCAGTGGGGCATGATCTGGGATGCATGCACTGTCCTGGCACCATTTGAGGAGACCACGAGGATGGTGAGCAGTGACAGTGCATGCATCAGTGACACTGTACCTCTTGTCCACCTGTTGGAGCACATGCTGCGTGGAATAATGGACAGGGCACTTGAGGCAGAACGGAGGCAGGAAGAGGTGGACTTCCTTGCCTCTCAAGGCCCCCTTTACCCAGACAGTGTTCCTTCTGTCCCACCCATCGCACAGGAAGAGGAGGAGGAGGAGGAGGAGGAGGAGGAGGATTGTGTCAGCATGGAGGTGGAGGCTGGCACTCAGCATCATCAGCAGCAGTCTTTTAGGGATGATTTACAGTCCCAAGAAACCAGTGGACTTGTACGTGGCTGGGAGGAGGTGGCTGCGGATCATGTCGTCCTTAGTGACCCAGAGGACTCCGGACCGAATGCCTCAGCTAACCTACGCTGCATGGCCTCCCTGATCCTGCAAAGTCTGCGGAAGGATCCTCGTATTCTTCGGATCAAGGAGAGGGACCATTACTGGCTGGCCACTCTCCTTGATCCACGGTACAAGGGTAAGGTTGCGGACCTTATGTTACCGTCGCAGAGGGAGCAGAGGATGAGACAACTCCGGGAGGCCTTGCAGAAAGGTCTGTGCAATGCGTTCCCAGAGACTGGGAGGTTACAAACTCCTGGTCCTGGACAACGAGTTGCTGAGGCTTCGGCCAGTCAAAGAAGGAGCGGTGGGGAAGGTGGCCGTCTGACCGATGCGTTCAGACAATTCTTTAGTCCGCAGCCCCAAAGTATGATCGGTTCCAGCAACCATCGCCAGCGTCTGATAAACATGGTGCAGGAATATCTAGGGGCAAGGTCAGACTTGGACACCTTCCCCACCGAAAATCCTCTGGCTTACTGGGTCTTGAGGATGGATCACTGGCCAGAGCTTGCACAGTATGCAATTGAGCTACTGGCCTGTCCTGCATCCAGCGTTCTTTCGGAACGCACATTCAGTGCTGCTGGAGGATTTGTCACGGATCACAGGGTGCGCCTGTCCACCGACTCGGTTGATCGACTGACTTTCATCAAGATGAACCAGTCTTGGATCACCACCAGCTACCACACACCTGATGCTGATATAACAGACTAATTGATTTTAACATGTCACATCCCTTCAAGACTGATGCTGATGCTGAGTGCCTGTGCTGTTATGTTGACTGGCTATCCTCCTCCTCCGAGTCCTCAATGATACGATTGATGATGATAGCTTGGAAGATCATTTTTGTTTATGGGTGCCGCCACCAGTGCCTAACGCCCAATTTTTCAGCCCCTGTTTAACAGGGGCGTGTAATTACAATTTTTGAAGCAATACTTTGCAACAGGGCTCATTGCTGTGCTCCAAGTACAGTATCTGTGAGGGGTTGCAGTGTTGTGCCACCAGTGCCTAAGGCCCAATTTTTCAGCCCCTGTTTAACAGGGGCGTGTAATTACAATTTTTGAAGCAATACTTTGCAACAGGGCTCATTGCTGTGCTCCAAGTACAGTATCTGTGAGGGGTTGCAGTGTTGTGCCACCAGTGCCTAAGGCCCAATTTTTCAGCCCCTGTTCAACAGGGGCATGTAATTACAATTCTTGATCTAATAATTCACAGCAGGGCCCATTGCTGCACCCACCAAGAGTAACTCTGAGGGCTTACAGTGTTGTGGCAACGCCACCACCACCACCACCACGAAAGGCCCAATTTTTCAGCCCCTGTTCAAAAGGGGCATGTAATTACAATTCTTGATCTAATAATTCACAGCAGGGCCCATTCCTGCACCCACCAAGAGTAACTCTGAGGGCTTACAGTGTTGTGGCAACACCACCACCACCACCACCACCACGAAAGGCCCAATTTTTCAGCCCCTGTTCAACAGGGGCATGCAATTACAATTCTTGATCTAATAATTCACAGCAGGGCCCATTGCTGCACCCACCAAGAGTAACTCTGAGGGCTTACAGTGTTGTGGCAACGCCACCACCACCACCACCACGAAAGGCCCAATTTTTCAGCCCCTGTTCAAAAGGGGCATGTAATTACAATTCTTGATCTAATAATTCACAGCAGGGCCCATTCCTGCACCCACCAAGAGTAACTCTGAGGGCTTACAGTGTTGTGGCAACACCACCACCACCACCACCACCACGAAAGGCCCAATTTTTCAGCCCCTGTTCAACAGGGGCATGCAATTACAATTCTTGATCTAATAATTCACAGCAGGGCCCATTGCTGCACCCACCAAGAGTAACTGTCAGGGCTTACAGTGTTGTGGCACCAGCACCACCATCAAAGGCCTAATTTTTACTACCACTGTTCAACAATTATATGTAATTACAATTCCTGATATAATAGTTGACAGCAGGGCGTTCCAGCACCAACCAAGAGTAACTGTGAGTGCTTACAGTGTTGTGCCAACACCAACAACTAAGGGGCCTATTTCTGCAGAGTATATACGGCAGGTCCCTACTTTCAAACATCCAACTTACAAACGACTCCTACTTGCAAACGCAAGAAGACAACAGGAAGTGAGAGGAAATCTACCCCTAGGAAGGAAAATTCTCTCCTGTAAGAATTAATATGGGAGAAAGGTGTCTCCTCTGTACTGATGCTTTATCACCAATCCTTGTTTCAAGAAAAACACCACATTTCAAAAACAGTTGTCATTGGGACGGAAAGTGAGGTGAAATGTTCTGAACAGGGGCACAGACAGCAAAACAAATGTTACAGGGGTGATAACCCTTACCTATGTTTTCCAAAAAGTTTAAAAATAGATTTTTGGGCTGGAGCTACACTTAAACAATGTACCTGTTCAAAATTACAAACACATTCTACATAAGAACAAACCTACAGTCCCTGTCTTGTATGCACCACCTGTATACGGCTGTTCAGAGTATATAGGGCCTTTTTTATTTTGTGTGCGGTGTTCCCCTTAATATCCATACAAGACCCAAAGGGGCTGGTAATGGGCTGGGGTAGGGGGGGGGGGGGTCATGGGGTAGCTATGCCATTTTTCTTAAAGATTTTCATCCATATTACCGGGACCAGACATCACATTAAAGCCGCAAGCAGTTTTAAATGGCTTTTTTTTCCTTTAGAAGTGTCATTTTGTGCAGGGACAGTTCTAAACACGGGAAACACGTGGCACTTCACAGGCATACTTTAGACACCCCCCAGGTACGATATTTAAAGGAATATTTGACTTTTTTTTTTCACTTTATGCATCATTAAAATGACTGCTCCCGAAAAACGACCGTTTTTAAAACTTCTTTTTGCATTGATACATGTCTCCTGGTGCAGAACCCGGGTTCCCAAACCCTTTTTAGGACAATAACATGCATAATAGTCGTTATAATTAGCACTTTAGAATTCGAACGTTCGCATCCATTGTATTTAATAGGGTTCTAATGTTCGTACGAACTTTCGGTCCGTTCGCGGGTTCTGGTGCGAACCGAACCCGGGGGTGTTCGGCTCATCACTAATCTAGAGGTATCTAGGAGAAGGGGGAAAGATGCACACCACCAGCCCGGCTCTCTGATGTAGGATGCAGAGATATGAGCTAAACCATTTACCCTCGGGTCTGCGTTTTAGGCCGGAACCTCAACTTCTCCTATGGAGGATGATTGTCACTGTCACTGACAGGGACACTTAGCTTCCAGTAACACGAGTTCCACACCAAGAAAAGTCCAACACTGTTTTATTGCCTTGAAACTGGTTGACTTTTAAAAGAACAGACAAGGTGTAGGGAAGAGTAGGTCCAGGCACAACTAATGAATTAAAGTTTCTCCTGTTCCGTTTAGTGCAAACAGGCTTGGCGCACAGTCGCTGCCACCGACCGTGAATTTGGTCACTGCCACTGACCTGGGTGAACGTTGAGGCCCCTGCCACAGGCCTTGGATGAGGCCTGCCACTGACCTGAGAAAGATGGGCCTCTGCCACAGACCATGAGAACATGAAGTACCTTCTTTAGAACAAATGACCCCTGTCAGAGGAAGACATCCATCCGGGCGGTCACCAGAGGCCTCCACCGGCACCAGCAAATGCTGCGCTGGCTCTACGGGGAGGTCACGTCTCCGGTCCCTTACGCCCAGGATTCAGGCACCCAATACCGAGGGCACCTTAGGAATGCTTCGCCCTTGCAGGACCCAGTCGAAGGTACTGGGCCCCAGGCCTCCTGGTATAGTACCTCACCCCAGGCTAAAGGTGCCTGGGATGGAACTCGACTCCAAGCGCCCAGGCCAAGGGCGCCTGGGCACAGACGAACCGCAGCAGCCCCCAGGCTGAAGGTGCCTGGGGAATGGACCTCGTGCGCAAGATGTCCGCCCCCTTTTATATCCTCTCCCTTAAAGGCACAGCGGTTTCCCCGCCCCGCCGTACTACTGCATGGGCATGGCTCTAGAATGGTAGTTCGACCCTGGTCCCAGGTGACAGCGCCACCCAGGGACCACAGGGAACATGACACCATTCATACCTTCCACACTCCAAAGTCCATAAATCCCTAAAATCAATGTATCTGGGCCATCTATTTCCCAGATACACACCACTAAATTTGACACCCGCTACATATATATATATATATATATATATATATATATATATATATTGCTTATAATGAGCGTGTTAGGCACGCGTAACATAAAAAAAAGAACAAGGATGTAATATTTACGTAAGAATAGTGATGGTGCTATCTCAAAGTAACAACAGTTCCTTGAATGCTTGCATAAGGAGAATAGGTTGATCTTGAGAGTGAATAGAATCAGCTATAAAGCGAAAAATCATAAATATACTAGGACACCCACAGAAGCACTACAATTATAAATCCTCTAGATCCCACTCAGGATGGGCTCATCATTGGCTTCATATATAATTGGAAAGATAGAACAATCCTCAAAGGCACACACGTGGAATTACAAGAAGGGCCCTTAGCCGGTAAAATCTTCCAAACATAGTGGTTATACTCATAGACTAGAGCCAGCAGTGTCTCAAAGTGGATTTAGTCTGTAATCTGCACTAGAAAAGGAGTGTTCACACACAGACTTCTACAGGGACCACCGAGACTGCGTATATATGGCTCGCACATTATCTTGAGGTCTCCAGGTGGATTTAACCTGTAATCTATAGTACAAAGAAATGTCCACAGACAGATTTCTATAGGGACCACTGAGTCCATATATGCATGGCTTGGATGTCAGGCATATTGCTAGGAGCCCATTAAGTAGATGACCATAAAGAAACATAAACGTCAACTTAATCTCATAAGGCTTCAAGTTGAAGGAGCTTCATTCCAGGTGTAAAAGCAAAAGTCCATCCATCAGAAAGAGATGTATGGAGCACCACCTCATTAGCAATGGGAGAGAGACTATAGTCTGACTAGTTTAGTTGGTATCTCAACTTCCACGGAGGCTGCCCTAATTAATACTAATGTAGCACTACCCCCCCGTAGGAGCTGCTGGTTTAAAGTTTTGGGCCTACTGTTACTTTTCTGTTCACCACACTCGTGTCAGGGTTCCCTCTTGAAGAGCTTCCATGAATGTTCACACCAACGCTTGGTTACTTTTCCTTCAAGAGCTTTATTATACCAGTTCCAACAGAGGGGTAGAGGGACAGGGGAGGTTCAGGTACCTTGCTTTGCGGATCACGGGCACAATCTCAGATCCAAAGGACAAATCAGTTCCATGCTGGATTCAGCAACCACCGGATAGGCCTACACTCACTGACCTAGCAAAGCTCGTTCAAAGTCTCTGCCACAGACTTGATGAGTGCCATTGCGTCGTTCCACAATCTTCCGACACAAGATTGTGTAACCACACTGACACTTTGCAAAAGTTCCTTCAAAAGTACACAGCTCACGGTGCCAGAATCTTTCAGCCAGCCGACAGCACCATGAGGCAAACTGACTAGGATTCGTCCTTCAATTGAGTCCCCAATTGTTCCGCTTCTTCCCGCAGGCAAGACCGCGTAGGACCATCCCTGGACTAGTAGGCCCCAGCAACTCCCGGGCCTACTTCTCAGTTGCAGAGCCTCGGGCCAGCAAGCCCCGAGGCCGAAAATGTCTCGCACATCCCTGAAGCCAGGAGGGCCCTCAGGTCAGGATCCAGCAACGAACCCCCGATAGAACGGTCTCTGTCTCTTAAGTACCCCCTCCCAGAATGCACAGTGGGTTGACCACGCCCCCTGAGCCACTTCTGGGAAAGGAATACCCAATACACCTAGCCTGCTGCATTTCCAACCCTGACCTGTGGTGACAGTGACACCTACTGTCAGGTGGAAAACGCGCAACCCAGCTAGACTGAAACAAAGCCAACAATTTAGCATAATCCTTCTCAGCTAAACTACAGCTCAGATAACTAAATTTAACACATAGCGCTTACCTATCAGGAGTAGGGCGCTACACTAATAAAGACCAATGAAACTAAGGGAGTTGGTTTTTATCTTGCTATGTTTTAATGATGTTGTGTGGTGTCTCAATTACCTTAGAGACCAACCCCAGAATTTAGAAAAAAAATGTACCCTAATGCCGCGTAAACACCATCGGAAATTCCGACAAGAAAAGTCCGATGTGACCTTTTGGTCGGAAATTCCGACCGTGTGTAGGCTCCATTGGAATTCTTCTGTCGGAATTAAAGTTCTTGGAGGAAATTCTGATCGTCTGTATGCAATTCCGATGCGCAAAAAAAACAGGCATGCTCGGAATCAATTTGACGCATTCTCGGAATCATTGAACCTAATTTTTCTCAGCTCGTTGTAGTGTTGTACGTCACCGCATTCTTGGCTGTCGGAATTTGGTGTGACCATGTGTATGCAAGACACGTTTGAGCCAACATTCTGTTGGTTCCACGGTTTTCTTGTCGGATTTTCCAATTGTGTGTACGCGGCATTACAGTAGGGCTCTGGGGAACTGAAAGGGTTGTATGCTTGATATGTCTAGGGAGTAGAGGAACAAGCATTAATACTAACCTTTCCCCTGCTTCCTGTACACTTCCTGTTTTCCCCCAAGAAGCTCTTATCTGTGGGTGGTTCCTCGGCTTCATCTCGTAGAATGTAGGTCTATTAACCCTGCATTTTACGTGGAGGAGGCAATCTTGCAACCGCTGCCAAGAGCAGCTTAGAGAAGAGGCTGCAGGGACTAGTTGCACTGCTGGAGGGAGCCTGCTGGAGCATGGAATTAGGTAAATAATTCAACATAGACATAATGAGCAATGCAAAAGTATTTTTTGTTGTGTCTCAATGATTCACATAGCATCCATATGAACTGATCCATGGAACCCATACATTTTCCTGGTTAGTACTAATGAGTGTTTATAAAACAATTTTGGCATTCATGTGTGGGTAAAACCTTTAAATGGTATGATTAAGAATGCAGAGATCAACTATTAGACTCTAATTATTCCCTTTGGCAAGAAGGGTTTGTGCATGTGATGGCTTTTATTGAGAGGGTTTATGTCAGCTTTATGACAGCACAAGCTGAACTTTATGATATCCTAAAATGAAGAAGTGTGGGGAACAATAAATATGAAGCAACTACTAGATTTGCTTTTTTTAACCACGGCAATGGCATTTAATAGAACCTTTTCGTATGAGTGACTGACAGCTGTCTTTTAATTCCTGAATCATTTTAATCATCTTCCTTTGTTTGTTTGCAAGCGTTATGTGTGTATTAGAAGCTCTACCGATAAGCTGTTCCAAATTTGAATAATGTAGGGCAAAGCATCTACAGTATAGAGTGCCTGCTAAAGCACCACTGTGTATAAATAATTGCTAATTATATTTCAGTGATTCACAGTTAAAAATCTCTCAATACAATAACTTGTTGTCGTTCTAACAGTTTGAAATGTTCCTCTCGGGAAATGAAGACAATGTGAGAAGTGCAAGGATCTAATAAATGCTGGCATGACAGTAACTGAGTAAAATTAATAGCTCTTAACACCCATAATTAAGCCTGGAACTGAACAGCTCCTGTTTTTTATGTAATTGGAATGCAGTAATCAATTTTTATTATCACCACACTATCACAAAAAATAAATAAATCAGCTCTGCTACATATATTGCCAGGATTTTGAAAACTTTAAAGCCCAACTCCAGGAATTAGAAAAAATCCAGCATTGTAGTAGCCCGCCACCCACACACTGTAAGGGTTAAATGCTCTATATGTCTGTGGACTAGAAGAACAGGCATTTTTATTAACTCTATCCTCAGCTTTGGTGCTTCCTTCTTCTTCCCAAAGCTCTGGTCTGTGAGTGGCTCCTTGATGTACAGTAATCACATACAATGCAGGGCTAGTGACTCTGCATTGTACATGAAGGAAGCAAGTTTACAACCATGGCCGAAAGCAGCTTAGAGAGGAGGCTGGTGTGTACAATATGGTAAGTATTTCTCTTTAGACAAAAAGAGCATGCAAGAGTATTTTTTTGTTGTGCCTGCACTTGGGCTTTAATTCACATTCCTAATCCCAACATAGGCACAGGGAGAAGACTTTTCACTGATAGGATTCATTTGTGAATTGTCACTTGCAAATACCCCTCTTTCCCTTGCCGCACTTGACCACCTGGAGCAAAGAGAAATACCTGGTACTTCCAGGTATGGGGAGTATGGGGAACAAGTCACATCTGCTCTTCTTCCCACAATGCAGCACTGGGTACCTGAGTAGTCCATTGCCAGGAACCAGTGCTTTCATATAGGGGTGGCTAGACAGTCATGTTTGTGACCAGAGCCACTTGATGCTTAGACATGTGCCTTCTCTTTGCTCCTGTGGGTGAATGAAGCAGCAGAGAGAAAAGGAAAGGTGAGAATAAGCAACTGAGGAGCATTTAAGTGAATCTGTTGCTTTAGCCTTGGCACATTTGTTAATAGACAGATTCAAGTGCAATATAAAATACTCCTTCTCAGGTAATGGGAAATATGAGCAGCACTTAAACACTAGAAACAAGGTAAATGTTTGTTGCATATCTAGTGATTTATTCATATGCTATGTTTGGTTTTCGAGTACAATAAGACTGATTTGAATAATCAAGTAGTAGAGAGTGTATTTTCCCACTGAGTCTGATCTTTGGATTCCATTAATCTAACTGCATCAGAAGTTGAGATTTTTCAGTGTAACCTGGACTGTAGCTGATAACTGCTGTAAAATTTGTTCCTGCTGTATCATCCTTCTTCGGTGTGTACAGGGTTAAACTGAATATTCATTAATGCAAAAGTGCAGCAGCCATCTTTATGGAGACAACTTTGCAATGTTCATCTATGGAGTGTCTCCAGTTCAGGCGGCAGCTACCTTTGCTAGGTCTGGGTCAATCTCAAAAAGCAGTGATGTGAGTACAGAAAAAAAGAAGAGAAGGGGAGCTGACAGAGCTTACCACAGGGTTGCAGTGAAGGGGGAACAGTGATGTGTGGCCAGAGTTTGGTGGAGCTATCTGATGCTATGCTATGCTGCCCAGGAGAAAAGTGCTGATCAGAGACTGCTGCTGCTATTATATACTGTGCAGTGCTACTTGTGAGGGGATCTGGATCCTGAGAGCCCATACTGGGGATCAGTATTTAACTTGCAGGCCAGTGACCATCAGCTGACCCCTGACCATCAGGAGGGGACCACTGGCTACTATTGCTAAGTTCTAGCTTGTGAGGGAGGACCCTTTCGCAAATTTATGTGGAAACACCTGGAGTTCAGACAATGCTACTGTAGAGACAGGCCTATTGGCCACTGACTTTTCATGTTTCTTGCTTCCGTTAAATAGTTATGCCTTAGTGGGGTTGCCTTAACTCCCCTTTATTTGGGAACAATCCAGTGCAGTGGGGTTGCCTTAACTCCCCTTTATTTGGGAACAATCCAGTGCCTCTTTGGATTACAAAGACTGTACTAGAGAGCCCCCCTACCACTTGTAGGGAAGGGAAAGAGGGACTGTCTCAGCAGAATTGAAATTGAGATCACAACAACTTCTTTCGCTGTTCTCCTGAAAGCTTGTTACATGTGGCAGTCTCACCCCTTGTGAATCCCTGGGTGTGCTGATGTACTCACTCTGTCCTCTTTCCTCCCTGCTTCTCCTTAGGCAAGATTCCTCCTCAAACCGAGACGCTGATAGGATCTTCCCAAGCCAGCCCAAGCCCAGCCTGAAGGCAGAGCCCCCCCAGACCAAGGGGTCCCCTCCTAGGCCACCAACAGCCTCCTCACCCCCCCCATTTCCACCTGATTCCACTGCTGGTATGGCTCCATCATATCTAAGGGATGACTCAGCCACCCTGCCAGGATATTCTGCCTGGGGATTGGCCAAGTTCCCTCAAGTATACAGATCAGACCTTACTGGCCTCTGCCCACTATCTTCTAGAAGTTTCTCCAAGCTATTAGATCCAGGGGGAGGTACCAGAGACCTACCTCTGTGGAGCCATCCAGCCTGACCTGCAGTAACCCTGACCCAATTTCTGTCTCACAAAATAACCATGAGTCATAACTTAAATTTGCCTGTACTAACACTAGTAGCACACTAGAGGGTGCTACAGGTAAATACAATTCAGTTATGTTAATTACTGTTTAAATACTCCAGGTGTTTAACTATATATTTCAAAGGAATGTTGTTGTCGTATTGATTGTCTTTTATACTTTTGTATTCATCCCTGGACATTTTTGTGAAGTGTTCCCACTCTTGAATTGTTTCTAGTCTTGAAAATTGTGAATTATTTCTACTTTTGATCATTGAGACCTCGTTATCACACCTTTTAAATCAGCTACAAGTTGTGGTACAACTGATAGTATAGCATATCTCTGTGGCTGTTGTAGTTTGGTGACAAGTAGACAATGGCTCCTCATACTGGGATGCAAAAGCCCACTCCTAAATGTAAAATAATTGATATCAAGGTATTGGAAAGATTAACATGTATTTAGTGCAAGATGCCAACATTTTCACTTTCCATCAGTTTAGAGCAGCAATGACAATACAAGATGAGTGCTGATTGTCCCACTGTATAGTCTTTGGGTCATTGGGCAGATAAAATATGTTCAATACAAAGCAGACCTCCAGGCAGATATAGAGTACACAAACTAATGCAGCATGTAATCATTATTGCAATATTAAATGTATTTTTCTAAATGAGAGCCAGAGGCGGCTCTCTAATTAGGCAAATTAGGCGGTCGCCTTAGGCCTCGCCCCCACAGGGGCCTCGCGGTCGCCTACTTTGCCTAAAGAGTTGGTTAGAGAAAATTATATAAACGGTGAATTCATAGTTCATAGAATTTAAAACTCTTAATATATGCGATTTATACAGTTAATTTTTATTGCTTGAATTATTTTTCCCATTATGGATGTGAATAGGGCCTCATGTCTCAGATTTGCCTAAGGCCTCAGAAAGCCTAGAGCCGCCTCTGATTAGAGCTGTTTAAGAACCTGACTTTGACTTGGTATTACTAATACCGTATTAGCCTCTCGCAATCGATTGTACAGCAGAGCTGAGAAAGAGGTAAGGAGGAACAACACAAAGAGCTGGTCAGGTGTTCTACAGTGCGAGGAGAAGGCTAATAGGAGAGAGCAGAATGACAGAGAGATGATCTCATCAGTGTGCTGCTTCTACTTTGCAGAGTCCAGTCACAGGGTGGGTGTGGGGCCTGTAAGTGAAAATGAAAAATTTGCTTCACTCAATTGCCAGGCAGGACTGTGTTATGCAAAGAGCTGTGTAAATTGTAGAACTGGATGGACAAAAATACAAATCCCTGGCAGGTAAAACAGTTGTATTTTATCTGTGTATTTAGCTTTTAGATAAGTCCAAAATCTCAGCTGACTGCCACAACCGCCCGTTTGAGCATGTTCCCATTGACACCAATAAGTGAGTTTGACAGCAGGTGCCCCCTAGCAAACTCTGCAAAACAATTTAAATCTTCTACAGCCAGGGGCGGATACAGAGTCTTTTCTCGAAAGGGGCACTGCCAAAAAATATGTTTTTTTTGTGGGAAATTTATCGGGGAAATGGCTGGTGTCGGCGCTTCAATCATCCCGACACCATGGTTGTTATGGTGTCAGGATGATTGAAGCACATTATTTCTATTATTACATTGTAATATAAAATTAAATAGTTCAATGCAGAATCAGTGGGAGCCCCGAGTGTGTCACTTGCCACCCTCGCCTGCAATTAGTGGGAGCCCTGAGTGTGTCACTTGCCACACGTTGCGGATTGTCACTTGCCACGTCACCTGCCACACCTTGTGGATTGTTACTTGCCATATCACCTGCCACACCTTGCGGATTGTCACTAGCCACACCACTTTGCTGATTGTCACTTGCCACTCACCTGCCGCACCTTGCTGATTGTCACTTGATACTAATAAAAAAAGTAGCGCTAACAAATAAAAGAAAAACAAATGAATATCTCTCTACGTATATGGTAAAAACTAAATAAATATCACACCCACAAAAAGGGACGTGTATGTGTTCACTAAAAAGTCCATGTGCATCAACATATGTAATCGTGAAAAAAACATATATAAAGTGTCCATCAAAATAACCAGTGAAGACACAGTGAATGAGAGGACATGTAGACTGTGGGTCATCAAAGAAACATCATCTTCTGACAAAAAGAAAAATAGATGAGGTACTCTTACCAGAGTCTGTGGATCTGCCAACCCGTGGTTGCAGATCATGTAAGCATGGGAAATCCAACCTCAGGACCATTCGGCTTGTCTGGTGACTCCTATGGTGTTGGAATCTTAACCGTTGGAACTCGCAATCTTCAGATTCAAACCTAGGGCAGATATCCCGGATAGATGGAATCGAACCTGGACTCCTAGGGTAACACGCTATTTCGTGTAAGAAAAGTTTGACAACCAAAGACCCCAAGCAGGGGTAGCTGGAAAGTGTGGAGCAACTCCAGATAAGCTCTCTCCGAATCCTCAGATCTAGCAGATCTCTCCTGTCTGCTCAGCAGACTACAGAGCTCTTGGTTGTCAAACTTTTCTTACACGAAATAGGGTGTTAAGAAACTGAGAGAGAGACTCAGAGAGGCAGCGGCAGCCGCAGAACAAGTACTGTATATACTCGAGTATAAGCCGACCCGGATATAAGCCGAGGCACCTAATTTTACCCCAAAAAACTGGGAAAACGTATTGACTCTAGTATAAGCCTAGGGTGTCCATCTGCATGCCTCACTGTGCCCATGCCTCACTGTGCCCATGCTTCACTGTGCCCATGACTAGACTGATGTTTAACATGGGAGTCTATGGAAGGAGTGCCCGGCTTTGAAAAATTGGTTCTCCCCGGCCATAGGTCTCTCAGACACCAAACTTGTAGAGGAGACATGGGGCTACATGTGTGCCAAGTTTGGGGTCCAGGGGACCTATGGTCGGCCGGTACCGGGTCCCCAAAATCCAGGAGATCAGGCGGAAAAAAAAAAAACAGAGCAAGCAAGTGAGTGTGACAGATGGTCTCGGGGGGGCAATTGCCCTGTTGCCCCCCCCCCTGGATCCGCCCCTGCCTACAGCATGTGTACAGACCCCTGGAGTTGCCATGTCTGGTTGTAGGTTGGTGGCCATGGGGTCTTAAAAACACACGTTAACTCCCTGTTTTGAAGGACCCCTGGCCAACCATGTGAAAGAAGCCAGACTGGAAGTAAGATAACATTGTTTACTGATTCCAGTGCAGCTCAAAGGAAGTGACAATGATGCTGCATTTCTGGCAAGATCAACAGCGATTTTCTGTATTTGCTAAAAAAAAAATTTAGTCTGAAAAGTGGAAATTATTGCAGGCCTCACATCTCAGGACTGGTACTGAAATATTTTTACATTTTGTTCTTGGGTTTAGTTATCCTTTATCGTGTGTTACTGCAATGCCACATTATTATTATCACAGGTATTTATATAGCACTGACAATTTACATATACAGTTGTGCTCAAGTCATAAGTTTACATACCCTGGCAGAATTTATGATTTCTTGGCCATTTTCAGAGAATATGAATGATAACACAAAAACATTTCTTTCACTCATGGTTATTGTTTGGCTGAAGCCATTTATTATAAATCATCTGTGTTTAGGCTTTTTAAATCATAATCACAAACTACCCAAATGACCCTGATCAAAAGTTTACATACCCTGGTGATTTTGGCCTGATAACATGCACACAAGTTGACACAAAGGGGTTTTAATGGCTATTAAAGGTAACCATCCTCACCTGTGATCTGTTTGCTTGTAATTAGTGTGTGTGTATATAGCACTACCCCCAGTTAAGAGAGCTGCTGGTTTTGTTTTGGGTCTGTACTCTGGCTATCAACCCCAGGAATCTGTCTCGAACCCTACCTTGGCACAACTGGTCTGCAAGAGATTGTGGAACCCACTGGTAATTGGGAAACACAATGATGTCATACAGTAATAAAATTGTAAATAAAGAAGTTACCTTGTGATGGCCACTTGTCCAACAGGGTAACAGATAAACTCCACACAGTATTCTGCTTAACCAATAATCAAAGTTTACTTGGTAGGAGAAAAAATTATAGCAAAGTTAAACAGCAGTACAGTTGACTCTTACAGGGCCCTGCAGAGTCAATGGCATAGCAGACAATATTTAGATAGAATAAATCAAACCACAAAAATAACAGTTCTAGTGTGCACTGTCTATGTATTTAAAGTACTGTGCTTGTGAGCTCCTCCTAATGGGCAATACTGTACACGTGTCCCGGTACTATCTGCTCTAATCATGCCTGACTAAGTTCAGTGTAAAGTTCCTTCCAGTAGTAGAGTCTTCGCTAGCATTTGTTGGTGCACATAAAACATTTGTAATCCATCAGATAAAGGAAAAGGCAGAAAAACTGAACATCCACAATGTTTATGAGTGGGTAAAACTTGCTAGCGGTGCAAACGCCAATCTTTAAACACGCGACCACTGCAAGATGCACTATGTCCTGGTATGTGGCGCACTACTTTAATAATAACTGCAGGCCTTTAATAGTCACTTTCCTACGCAACAGCCAGTCAATATTTGGTCAGGTGCCCCCTCACCAAAACAGGCCTTGTCCCTCTGGTACGCTCCACTGAAGGCGTTCCGGTCCCTGGTCTCTTTGCAACTTGCAGTCTCCGGTCTCTCACACAGCCGCACAAGGTGTCGGTAGATGGGCGACTCCAGTCTCTGTAGAGCAAGAGTTGGACACACAGGAAAGGAACCCTCCTTGGGCTGAGTGATCCTACTTGACAACTGTAGGCCCAGGCTTTTAGGCCTAGACACTCCGGCAGCAGGTCTCAACGCAGGCTTCCTGTTTGATAGAAGGCGATGTCCAGAGAGAGAGAGAGGGTAGCTCCTCCCTTCCTTTAAGTAACCTCCCCCAGAATGCTGTGCGATGATGCAATGCACTTTGGGAGTACAGCTGCACTGTGGGTACCATAGTCTATTTGATACCCATGGCAATCGAGTCCCTTTCTCCCTGTACTATAAGTTCCACAATGCACCGTTCCATGTAGTTAAACAACAGTTGCTGCAATATCTTAAAGAGACTCCGGAGGGAACTGGGGTTATTCTCAAGATAACAATAGTCTTATAACACACTGCAAAGTGGCACCCCGCTACGTGTATAAAAGGTCAATGAGTTTCTGGACTCCTGACAGACCCTTGCATCTTTCATCCAGTGCTGCACTGACGTTTCTGGATTCTGAGTCATAGGTAAATCAAAGGAATTGTCAAAGGATCTGCGGGAAAAGGTAGTTTTACTGCATAAAACAGGAAAGGGATATAAAAAGATATCCAAGGAATTGAGAACAGTGTTCAAATTCTAATCAAGAAGTGGAAAATTAAGGGTTCTGTTGAAACCAAACCAAGGTCAGGTAGACCAACTTAAATTTCAGCCACACCTGCCAGGAAAATTGTTCGGGATGCAAAGAAAAACCCCAAAATAACTTCAGGGGAAATACAGGACGCACAATAAGGAGGCACTTAAAGAAAGATGGGCTGCATGGTCGAGTCACCAGAAGAAATCCATTACTATGCAAATGCCACAAAGTATCCCACGTACAATATGCCAAACAGCACAGAGACAAGCCTCAAACCTTCTGGCACAAAGTCATTTGGAGTGATGAGACCAAAGTTGAGCTTTTTGGCCACAACCATAAATGCTACATTTGGAGAGGAGTCAACAAGGCCTATGATTGAAGCTACACCATTCCTACTGTGAAACACGGAGGTGGATCGCTGATGTTTTGGGGATGTGGGAGCTACAAAGGCACAGGAAATTTGGTCAAAATGGATGGCAAGATGAATGCAGTATGTTATCAAAAAATACTGGAGGAGCATTTGCATTCATCAGCCAGGAAGCTGCGCATGGGACGTACTTGGACATTCCAACATGACAATGATCCAAAACACAAGGCCAAGTCGACCTGTTATTGGCTACAGCAGAATAAAGTGAAGGTTCTGGAGTGGCCATCTCAGTCTCCTGACCTCAATATCATTGAGCCACTCTCAAACGTGCAGTTCATGCAAGACAGCCCAAGAATTTCCAGGTACTGGAAGCTTTTTGCCAAGAGAAGATAAAGAGCCTCATCCACAAATACCACAAAAGACTTCAAGCTGTCATTGATCTTAAAGGGGGAAATACACGGTATTAAGAACTGGGGTATGTAAACTTTTGATCAGAGTCATATGGGCAGTTTCTGTTGTCATTGTGATTTAAAAAAAGTAAACACAGTTGATTGATAATAAATGGCTTCAGCCAAACACTAACCATGTGTGAAAGAAGTTTTTGTGTTATCATTTATATTCTCTGAAAAATGGCCAAGAAATCATAAATTCTGCTAGGGTATGTAAACTTCTGAGCACAACTGTATATTGTACATTCATATTAGTCCCTACAATCAATTGAAGGTCCCTAACTCACATTTATACATATAATAGGGCCAATTTAGACAGGAGCCAGTTACATACCAGCATGTCTTTGGAACAGTGGTGGCTGGTGGTTTTTTGTTTGGGGGGGTGGTAAACAACCAAACCCCCACACAGTTCCCCCCCCCCCGCAGCAACTTAAACCCCCCCCCAGCTGTCCACCAGTTGGTCTCCACTGGCACTTACCCCATCTAGGTGGTGGGCATCCGAGGAGCAGTGGTGGGGATCGGGCATCCAGGCATTGGCAGGGACCGGGCATCCAGGCATCCGCCATTGGCCCTTTTCCTCCTCGCTTCCGCTGTGCGTCTCCTCCCCTCCTCCTCGGCATCCAATAGGATTGACTGTCCTTTCAGTCAATTGGGTGACGGGTATAAGACCCTTTTCCCGATTGGCTGGGAGGAGGATCAGTGTTGCAACAGCGAATATTAATTTGCTGTTGCAACACACCTGGGTTGGCTCCGGATGCATCCTCTGCAATCCAAGCCCACCCTATTTTAAAGCCTATTAGAGCCTCTGGCCACCCCTGCTTTGGAATGTGTAAGGAAACCCACGCAGGCACAGGGAGAAAATGAAAACTGCAGGTAGGTAGTGCCATGTTTGGGATTCAAAATGGCAACCCTAGGGCTGCTATATGGAAGTGCTAACCACTTAGCCACTGTGCTACCATGCGTGGGCCCTTAAAGTGGAGCTTCACCCAAAGGGGGAAATTCTGCTTTAAGGACTCGTCCCCCACTCCTCTTGAAGAATTGGCTCCTACTTCCGCTCCGACCACATAGGTAAAGCAGAAGTTTTCCTCTCCCCCCCCCCCCCTTGCACGTGTCCCAGAAGACTGCTTGACCATTCACGATGCGCAGCGCTGCTCACGCATGCGCAGTGGACACCCGGCTGTAAAGCAGCAAGCTGTTACAGCCAGGTGCCCATAGTTAAGAACCCAGCACCGAGGAAAGAAGACAGCAGGTGAAACCGGCTGGGATGAGCACATCGGTGGATCGTGGGACAGGTGAGTGACTGTTTTTTAAAAGTCAGCAGCCACAGTTTTTGTACAGTAGATGCTGACTTTTATTTTTTTCACAGGAGACTGGATCTCCTCTTTAAGGTGGAGAAAGAAAAAAAAAAGTGTTTTTATATAAAATAGTAAATCATAATAATAATTTTTTTCAAGAAAATGAAAGGTGAAACTTTGGTTGCTGTTGGAAACAGCTTGATGTTTTTGTTTGTGTCCTTTTCTTCAGTCTAATTAAATCAGTCCCTGCTTGTTTAAAATTCCATAATGGAACTTGTGTCATCCCATGTAATACTGAGTCACTGTACAGTTTTCTGTTTTCTGTACAGTACAGAAATCCCATAGGCTGCACGTGGATGATGCAAGTGCCAGTTAACAGGATGGCTCAGTTTTCAGTCCATCGCAGCTGCACATTCAATAAACAGCATGTGGCTTTCATACAAACGATTGTTAAACTGTTTAGATGGTACGTTTCTCCCTCTGAAGGATGGATTGCTAAGAAATCAAGTAGGTTCCAGGCATATTTCAACTTTTTTTTATTTTTTTATAATGATAGGTAATATTGTTTGTTTTTCACAGAAACTTCACTTTCTGCAGTTTTTTTTTTCTTTTGCTCTTTCTCTGTTTCCAGTATTTTAAATTTAACTGCATCAAATGTGCCAGAATGGTGGCATACAAAATAAAACAATTTGCTTTTATTTTTTTGGGGGAGAAACCACAGTTGTTTTAGCTTTTAGACGTATTTTAAAGGATGTTGATAATGATCATTTTAAGCAATAGGTATACATCGTGTGCATTTCCAGTAATATGATGTGTAATAGGATGTGTTAAAATTATTTTTTAAACAGAGGCTCAATATATGAGATCTGTAATGCATAGATGGAGATGGCCGGTCTTGTCAGCCGTGATGGATCGTATAAGCCTAGGAGACTCCCTAGGCTTATATGACCGCCCATCTCTATCTATGCATTACAGATCTCTTATATTGAGCCTATGTTTAAAAAAAAATTTTGACCAGTTCCTTTGTGGATGACACTCCCGAAGTGAATACAGCAATTGGATGTACCTTGTCTATCTGAGGTATCCCTTCTGGGTACTTTGGAGCTTCAAGTTTAGTCCTCTTTGTTTATACCTGAAGACAGAGATTTACTTTTTACGCTGGTTCGTGGTGTGGTGTTCCTTTTGGGGCTGGGTTGAGTGCCCTTTGTGGGTGATATGGGCTGGATCTTCCCGCTTCCCATCTTCTGGACTCTTGGCTGGTGTATGGCCGCAAAAAATCCTTGTTTTTAAATGATGCGGTTGCTCAGGATGTTTCAGAATATTCACATGATACTATTGCTTTACCCATAACCACTTACCCCTGTAGAAATAACGCTTTATTTCCAAACGCGTTGGGTACACTCTGTACACGTGTGTTCCACCAGACAGAGCAAGTGGTTATATGTGTTCAACTTTTGTGTAAACATACTGTACCCGCATCCATTGTGTGTTTTTTTTTTTTTTTTTACTATATATTTTGAAATTTCCTGTTTTAAATATTTTTCAATAACATTATATTTTTACCAAATATTTGATCATTTTGGAGCATCTGCCCTTTAAATTCCCATTAGAGGGATTTCTTTGTAGCAGCTTGTCTGACTTAGGGATGTGGGCATTTCCTCCTACCTTTTTCCATCAGCATTCAGCATACCTTTAAAAGAAAAAAAATATATGATTATTCTCTGTGACCAACTTAATGGTTTCAAATATTATTATTTTGTCCAGCTTTAAAGCAGTGTTAAATAAAAAATGTAATATATTGTAGCTTCTCAATCGTTAGTGGTGGCTGCATTGGTTTTCTTTGTTTAGGCTTTCTTCCCTCTGTTTTCACCTGGTGAGGTGATCCTGCCAGCATCACACTTCCTGTATTAGAGTGCCCAGTGAAGGAGCACAGGGGAAACTTTTGATGGCACCCCACCACCCTACAACCTCGCAACACACATCTCTCAAAATAAGTTCCTGGAGCTTACATCACTCCTGGTGGGATCTTTGGGCACACTTTTAGGCAGGTTGTTTATTTCTGCATTAGTTAGATACTGGCAGGCCCAGGATGCTTTGGGGGGGGGGGGGGTAGGGAGAGAGTTATGTATATATCTTCATCAGCTACCGGGCTTTTTGGATCAAGCCTACTCATCTGTGAAATAAATATGGGATATGGGAGAAGACTGGGTTAAGGGCTCTTGACTGCATATGCTGTGAAGGAAGGCTGCTGCACTTTGCAGTCCACCTAAGGCACCAGGGGGGGGGGGGGGTTTGAGAGCAGCAAGAACTTGGAGAGTGCCAACGTGGACTGCTGCCTTGCAGAGGTATGCCTGGGCAGCCACTCAATTGTAGTTAGGGTTAGGAAATGGACTCTGTTCACAGTTGGACTGTATTACTAAAAGACTTTCAAATAAAGTTTTATCAGCTGTTCTGAGCCTGGTCTGAAGTTATTCAAAGGGGTGCAGGTTAGTTCTGGCGTACCAAAAGAACCAGGGTCTGTAAAGCACAGAGGTCTATGAAGCTCAGCTAATACAAAAAGGGTTAACTTGGCAAGACAAGGACAGTACTTTTCAGAGGAACTCTGTACTTTATTACTGCACACAGTGAAGGCTCATCTCTATGTCAGGGAAGTGCCTTAATGTTAGATTTTTCACATGACTACAGTCTCTGCCTGGTCCCTAGGATTGAGGATTGCACTTACGAGTGAAAACAGAGGAGGGATTCGGACTGGCAGTATATTTACTTAGCAGCAGTCTATTTACTTAGCAGAAATGTATTTACTTAAAACAAGAGACACTGTAGCTGTTGCTACAGCCAGGATCCAGGGACACAGCCGTGATGGGACAGCTTACTGAGAAACGGGACTGTCCAAGCAAATTCGGCACAGTTGGCATGCATGCTAATGCAGCAAACACATCTAAGAATTGGTAAGGTGTAATATAATAAATGTTTCATTTTGGGTGTAATACCACTTTAACCACTTTCTGCCCATTGTATGCAGAATGACAACCAGAAAGTGGTTCATTTATCCTGACTGGGTGTTATATGATGTCCAGCGGTGGCGCGCAGCGCGGCAATCGGTGGTGTGGTGTGTCAGTCTGACACACCACTTCTCCGATCTTGGTAAAGAGCCTCTGATGTAAATAGGAAGAGCCGTGTATCAGCTTTTCCTCCACTCGCACTGACAGGCGCAAGTAGAGGAGAGCCGATCAGCTGCTTTTCTGACAGGGGGTCTGCACTAAATGATTATCAGTGCAGTTCCCTGAGGATGCCCACCCAGGACCACCAAGATGCCCACCCAGGACCACCAGGGATGCCCACCCAGGACCACCAGGTATGCTAATTAATGCCCAATAGGGATGACACTCAGTGTCCATCAGTGATGCCTGCCAGTGCCTCCTGATTAGTGCTGCCTAACAGTGCCATCTATCAGTGCTGCTCATCAGTGCCGCCTATCAGTGCCCATAAGTGCCACCTATCAGTGCCACCTATCAGTGCCCAGTGCCATCTATCAGTGCCCATTAGTGCTGCATATCAGTGTCACCTATCAGTGCCCGTCAGTGCTGCCTATCAGTGCTGCATATAAGTGCCTCATTATCAGTGCCCATAAGTGCAGCCTCATCAGTGCCCATCAGTGAAGGAGAAAACATACTTATTTACAAAGCTTTGTAACAGAAACAAAGAAAAACTTTGTTTTCAAATTTTTCGGTATTATTTTATTTGTAGCACAAAAAATAAAAACCCCAGTGGTGATCAAATGCCACCAAAAGAAAGCTCTATTTGTGGGGAAAAAAATTATAAGTTTGGGTACATTGTTGCATCACTGCGCAATTATGATTCAAAGAGTGACAGCGCTGAAAGCTAAATATAGGTCTGGGCAGGAAGGGGGGAAAGTGCACTGTATTGAAGTGGTCAAAAACATGAAAGCCTCTTTAAAGCAGAACTTCACTCTCTCAGTCAACATTGACTAATTTTAATCATTTTGCTGCTAGGATTTGTAAATAGATAGGAAAGTATATCATACCGTATATACTCGAGTATAAGCCGAGATTTTCAGCCCTTTTTTTGGGGCTGAAAGTCCCCCCCTCGGCTTATACTCGAGTCATAGATATTTTTACATTGTAAATATTACCTGTAAAGAAGTTGCGGCTGCGGCGTCCATCGTTCAAATTCCGCGGCGTCCATCGTTCAAATTCCGCGGTCTCTTCCTGTTCCTTCCTTGATAGGCGAGTCTCAGCAGACACTCTCCGCCTATCACGAACGTTCTCTCATCCTCAGTTTTCCAGCAGACGTCTGTGATTGGCGGAACACCCAACACAGTGTCTGCTGGGAAAACTAAGGATAAGAGAATGATCGTGATAGGCGGAGAGTGTCTGCTGAGACTCGCCTATCAAGGAAGGAACAGGAAGAGACCGCGGAATTTTGAACGATGGACGCCGCGGAATTCGAACGATGGACTCCGCAGCCGCAACTTCTTTACAGGTAATATTTACAATGTAAAAATTTATATTTACAGGGAACAGCGAGCTAGGGAACAGTGGGGCATCGGCTTATACTCGAGTCAGTAAGGTTTCCCAGTTTTTTGGGCAACATTAGGTACCTCGGCTTATACTCGAGTCGGCTTATACTCGAGTATATACGGTATTTACTTTTTGTAAGCTTTTTTTTTTACATTTTTTCAGTTATTTCCTTATGTCCAGGTCACAGCAAATGATATGGCATACATCCCAGGAGTCTTCAGGGGGGAAGGATGGGTCAGTTAAGCACACCCTTCTGCCTGCATGCCTGAGCTAAGGGCAGATGGATTCCAGGAAGTAAATGCTACATGAATTATCTACCCTAAGACCTAGTTCACACCTATGATTTTTTTTGCGCGTTTTCAGTTTTGCAGAAACACACTACAGTCCATTTAACATGATTTCCTATGGATCTAGTTCACATCTGTGCATTTTATGGAAAGGGCCAGTGACTTTTTTCTGGTTTTTGGTTCCATAGATTTTAATGGATCAAAAGCGTGTATTGAAAAATGCAAAATGAACCTGCAATATGCAACCTGCAACCAGCATAGGTGTGAACCAGGCCTTACTCAAGATGGCCACAGCCAAAAAAGCTAGGGAGTGTTTTTTCAGAGTGATTTCTCAGCAAAACAAAACATAAAGACATGGATGGTGGGTGAGTTTGCCTTGAATATTAAAAAATTATTCAATAGTGTTTTTTAGTTTGTGGTGCTCAGATGCAGTGAAGATCCACTTTAAGAATTGTCATTTTTGATGAAAGATTGGGGCACTTGCAAGAATTGTGTTGGTAAAAAAACAACCATACAGTATATAATAGCAGACTCTTTTAATAATTCCAATCAACCTTAATCCCTTTTGGACTGGTCTGACATCAGCAAACTGGTTGGTTAGTATAGGTTACTGCACTTAATAATAAACAGAATAGGAAACCTCATTATTGAAGAAGATTATGTACGGTAATTCTTATGGTGCATCTTTTTTCTGGAATGTAATTCATAGGCTTTAGTGAAATGGTTACCATTGGACGATACAACATTCAATGTGATATATTATCCATCATGTGTAAACATAAACGTGATGAAGATGTCATGAGATTACAACGAACACATGAGCCGTTTGGGACACCTTTAAGCTCGATTGATCCGTTGTCGTATGACAGTCGGGTCCAACAGTTCCGGTAAGCGCATTTGAATTACATCACTCACCTGAAGATTCACGTTGGGATGTTCGCTGTAATCTCATGACATCTTCATCACATTTATGTTTACACATGATGGACAATATATCACATTGAATGTTGTATATTTTGGTCTCTTTGTGGACTGACTTTACGTTTTTGTTCACACTTGCTGAGTATCTTGCTTAGCCCCTCATTTTTTTTTTTTGTAAATGATGTTTTTATTGGTTTTCACACAGTACAGAAAACAACACTCCACACAACGTGGAGACAGCCAGCCACAAAATTTGCCGGTGCATACAGTCATAAAACAGAACACAAATTATCACATTAAACCTGTGACACTCCCAACCCCCTACCCCCATCCCCCCCCCCCACAAAACCAACAAAGTATAAACCCCCCCCGCCATTGCCTAGATATGAACACAGATGACACGGGCCACCTACCAGAGGCGGCCCGCCATGAGTCAGAAGTACAGTCCAGTAGCTCCCTGTAGAAACAAATTGGATAGAGCTCATGAAATCAGTTCCCCCCTCGCCCCCAAACCCCCCCACCCAGACACAGGACAACAGGAAAGGAGACACTACCCCATCCCTACAATTTCAATAGATCAATCAGATGCCGTATCTATAGTAGCCATCCAACCCCCCCAAACCTTGTCAAATTTAGTCAGTGCCCCCCTACTCAAATAAGTGGCCTTATAAAAGGGTATTGCTTTATTGACCAATGCTTTCCACGCGTCAACAGTAGGAGCTACAGAACACTTCCATGATAGGATGATGCGCTTTTTAGCGTAGTACAACAAAAGCATGAGTAAGGTTCGTATAGCCCTGGTAGTGGCCAGGGGTTCAACCAAATGTAGGAGACAAACCTCAACAGACATAGGGATAGATCTGGAGGTGACCGACCTAATACAGTCAGCCACGGCCTGCCAGTATTGCTTGATTGGAGGACATTCCCAAAAGATGTGCATAAAGGTGGCTAAGGGTGCAGAGCATCTCCAGCAGAGAGAGCTCTGCGTCCCATACATCCTTGCCAGTCTTGCCGGAGTAAGATAAACTCTGTGCAGAAACTTATAAAGGATCAGTCTGTCCCTACTCGAGACCAAATATTGAAAAGCAGTCCCCCACATGTCATCCCAATCATCTCTGTCCAACCCCGGGGCCACAGCCTCCCAAGCCCCTCTGCAGGGTCTGAGTAGGAAAGTAGTCTCCGGGAATAGGTCTTTGTAAAAACTGGAAACTGGTTTAGGTAGGGATTCACTGTGCGCCAATAGCTCAAGATCACTGGGCTCCAGGCTAAGGGTCTCCCCAAACTGTGAGTGAAAGGCATGCCTTAACTGCAGATACCTGAAAAAGTGGGAATTAGGTAAATCATACTTTTGTTTTAGTTCATCAAAGGACAATAGGGTACCATCGGACACAATATGGGCCAAAAGCTTAATTCCATACCCCGTCCAAACCACCGGGTCCGGGTAGCAGAAAAAATGCGGTAAGTTGGGGTTCCTCCACAAGGGGAGATTAGGCGATAATCTAGTGGAGCTAGGGGACCGCAATCCCTGGACCACAGCCCAGGCCCTCATCACTGAGCGCATGGAGTGCGTCAAGGGGTAGGGAGCCCTCAGGCCCCTGTAGACCAAATGAGACAATGCCTCATAAGAGCCCACACAGGCAGCCTCCAGGGATACAGACGTATCATCCGGAGGAACAGTTAACTAGCGGTGGGCCACCGTCAATTGCCCAGCCAAAAAATATTTGTGGAAGTTAGGGACTGCAAGCCCTCCCTCCCCACACGGCTGCTGCAAGATTGCCAATTTAAGGCGAGGGATGCCTCTCTGCCACAAGAAGGAGGAAATCATGGTATCAATGGATTTAAAAAGGGACTTGGGAATCCACACCGGAGAATTTCTAAGGGTATATAGCAATAATGGCAGAATTTTCATCTTAATCAGATTGATTTTCCCTATGAGGGACAAGGGGAGATTTTTCCAAGCCTGAAATTTTTTAGATATTGCAATGAGTAGCGGGGAGATATTAAGATTGACAAAGTCCGTCACAGAGTTAGTGATCTGAAGCCCTAAGTATTTAATTTGGGACACCCACTGCAAAGGAACGATAGGATCAGCCTGATCAGGGATGGGGTGGGAACACAGGGGAAGTATCTTAGACTTAGTCCAGTTAACCCAGAGCCCAGAGACTGTACCAAATTTTTCCAAAAGTGACAACGCAGCCCGTAGAGAAGGCCCAGTATCTCTGATAAACAATACCAAGTCATCCGCATAAAGTGCTGTGCTTTCAATTAGGGTGCCTACGCAGATGCCCTGAATTTGGGAGGAAGAACGTAGCGCAATCGCCAAAGGCTCCATGACGAGAGCAAACAGGCCAGGTGAAAGTGGACACCCCTGTCTGGTGCCCCTGGACACCGGAAAAGTCCCAGACACCCCTCCATTAAAGCGGAGGGCCGCAACCGGGTGGTCATACAACAGCAAAATCCATTTAAGGAACCTGGGGCCAAACCCCATGCGTTGCAGGACATAGGTCATATAACCCCAATCAATGGAGTCAAAGGCCTTCTCCTGGTCAAAGAACACCAGAGCCCCCCCGAAGACACCTCAGCCCCCAACTGCGTGTGAGTAAACACCCGTCTCAGGTTTATATCAGTGGCTTTCTGGGGCATGAATCCAGTCTGGTCAGGCGATACCAAGTGGTGTATAATTTTCATCAGTCTGTTAGCAATCATCTTGGTGAGAATTTTCAGGTCCATATTTAAGAGCGCTATGGGCCTATAGGAAGAACAGCAGAGAGGGTCCTTATCGGGTTTGGGGAGTAACACAACATGCGCCTCATAGAAAGATGCCGGAAGGTCTCCTAAGTTAAAACATTCACTGTAGAGTCTTAAGAGTCTGGGGGATAAAATATCTAAATACTGCTTAAACCACTCCGCTGGGAGTCCATCCGGGCCCGGCGACTTAGAATTCGGGAAAGATGTGATAGCAGATGCCAATTCTTTGTCCGTGAAGGGGGCCTCAAGACTGGCCACCACCTCCTCGGACAACTCGGATCTGAAGGGGACCCAGCAGGTTAGTCAGGTCTTGGTGGTCATACGGCGGGATAGCTGAATAAAGTTCTGAATAGTAGGACACAAAGGCCTGCATTATGCCCTCACTATCCCTTATTATGGTCCCATCAGGGGAAGAGATGCATGGGACGACGGCATGCACCCTAGTGTCTGCAGAGAGGTACGCCAACAGCTTCCCATTCTTATCGCCCCTCTCAAACAATTCCTCAGCCCTACTCTTGCGAGTACAGTGGGCCAAGTCCTGAAAATGTACCAGAAGGGCCCTCCTGGCCATTTGCAGCTCAATCAGAGAAGCGGGGGAAGGTGCATCGGCATGCGTCTGTGCGCACACAATTTCATGGGCCTGCAACTCCTCAGATTTTGAATTTTTCTCAATCCTAGCAGCCTTTATGGCCGACACATATGCCCCCCGTGTGGACGCTTTAAACGCGTCCCACACCACCGGCCCACCCGCTGAGTCCTCATTATGCTGCCAATATTCCTGTAAATGAGGTGAAACCAGGGCCTCGACGGAGGGCTCGGCCACCCAACCAGGGTGTAGCCTCCAAACCCTCCTGCGGCCCCGAGCGGCACAGGTCATCGCCACCCACAAAGGGGTGTGGTCAGAAAGACCCCCTGCCAAATAACGGACCTCCTCAACGTGGGGCAAAAGAGCAGGGTTGGCAAACGCCAAATCGATGCGGGAAGAGGAGGTACTGACGTGGGAAAGATAGGAGTAACCTCTCTCACCAGGATACTTCCACCGCCAGACCTCCTCTAAAGCCGCAGCGTCAGCCCAAAGCCCCAGGTCAAGGTTCTGCACCCTATTCAGGTTTGAGGAATCCAAGGAGTAATCAAGAATATTGTTAAAATCCCCAGCCACAAATAGCCTCAGGGGGCCAAATGTGGCAACCTTATCCAGGACCTGATAGAGAACCTCATTTTTAAAGGGAGGGGGGACATAAACATTAACAATTGCAATTAATTGAGACTCAACAGTTAGGACCACAATGGCATAACGGCCACCAGGATCTGTCACCACATGTTTAATAGCGCATACCAGTTTCTTATGGATTAAAATAGCCACCCCTCTTGCATAGGAGGAGTAGGTGGAGTGAATGGCCCTCTGTATCCAGTTCCTGTTGAGGGACAGTATCTTAGAGCCCATAAGGTGGGTCTCCTGTAAAAGGATAATATGGGGAACAAGGGTTTTAAGATATTGCAGGACCAGCAAGCGTTTAAATTTAGAATTCAACCCACGGACGTTCCATGAGATAAGTGTAAGGTCGCTCATCACGTTGGAGAGAATACCATATGAGGGAAGGAGAAGAGCACCGGACAGGGAAGGCCGGAGGGGGGAGGACCTGAACACAGAGAGCCACGGACCAACATAGGACATAGTTACAGCAGTTACACAATAGGAACCATACTAGGCAAGGTAACCACCCATCTGCACCAGCCTGTGAAGCAGGGTGCAAACGGGGTAATAAAAAAAAAAACCCAGACAACAGCAAAAAAAAAAAGAAAAAGAAAAACAGCGAAACAGTCCAAAAAATTAACAGTTCAAAATCCCAACGCCCTGTTTGCTCTAGGCGAACCGAACCAAAAACACGCCCGAGAAACTTAATTCCCAAGAACCAGAAAAACAGTAGTGGACAGTTCAGAGAGTTCATCCACTCAGTAGGGGGTCACTCCAGTGGACACGTAGTACCATCTAGAAGGGCTCCCGATGATGAACGGACAAAAGACCCCAGGTAGTAGACACAGTGCCCCCCCCCGAAAAAGCAGGTGCAGCTGAATGACCGCACAGTATCGGATATTCATTTGGGCAACAAGAACCACCCGTCCCAGCAAGGGGACACACAGTCCCAGAGTCAGGAATCACCACCAACCTGCCACTTGCACACATCCCTAGGCAATGGAATCTAGCCATTCTGCCGCTTCCACAGGGGAATCAAAAAATCTGGAAGAGCCATGATGAATAACCTTCAGACGACTCGGATAGAGCATACTGTAGACCAGGTTCTTCTCCCTCAATCGCTTGCGGACATCCGTGAAAGAGCGCCTTTTCCTCTGTAAATCCGGAGAAAAGTCAGGATATAGATGTATGGTAGCATTATCATGTTTCAATTCCTGATGCTTGCGAGCCTCCGCCAGGATCAGATCCCTGTCTCTGAAGTTCAGCAGGCGGACCAGAAATGCACGCGGCCATGCGCCGGCAGGCCTTCGACCAGTGGGCACTCTGTGGGCACGTTCCACAACGTATACCGGTGACAAGTGCTGCAGGCCAAGAAGTTGTTTAAAAAAAGCCTCTGCAAGGACAACAGGGTTGGGGCCCTCCGCGCCCTCAGGGAGCCCCACCACCCGCACATTATTGCGCCTGAGGCGATTCTCGGCGTCTTCAGAGCGCGCCATAAGGATTTTAACCTGCTGCTGCAATTCAGACACAGAGTGCAATGTGGAGGCAGTGGTATCTTCCACAGCAGATATGCGGTGTTCCGCTTCAGCAAGGCGGCCCCTGAACTTGTCCATGTCCTGCCTAATAAGCCCACATTCTATGGTCAGGGTATCAATCTTACTCTCCACAGAGGCCTTACTGTCCGCGATGGGCGCCAGGATCGCCGCGGTGGACTGCTCCCCCAAGGGTTCCGGATCCTCACAAGATGCTGCCGAGGCTCCCTCCAGAGCAGATGTCCCGAGAGCCGCCATCCCCGGGTCCGTCTGCACCGCGATAGAGGTCAGAGACAGGGAGATGACAGGCAAGATGGCCACCGCACAAGTGACTGGCGGTGAGAGCTGAGAGGATTCCGCTGCTGCCTTCTTTGCCAATTTGCGTTTCCCAGTCATGGGGAGGACCGGGGTGTCCCCCCCAGACCACAACCCGGTGTTTGCTGAGCAGGATGGCAGGGGGAATAGAAGGATTCAGGCGGATTAACTGGACGGATGGCGGGAGCCTATGCTGCACACGTCCTTCCTCACTCACATCGTGGCCACGCCCCCTAGCCCCTCATTTTTTCATGTTACACCTTTTGGTTACATTTTGCTGGGTACACATTGCTGAATGTCACTTGGTTTAACACGTAGCGCTACACATTTTTCCCCACTCTTTTTGAATTTTGTCACATTCCTGTGCAGCTGCTTCTTTTCCTTTGTTTGAGTTTTTGTTTTGTTTTCATTTTTGGGTAGCGCATTTATTCCTTTCCACTCACATTGGACTAGCAGTCTGTGTTTTCATCCTTCTGACAGAGCTCACATTTCAAGGCAGAGCAGCAGATTATTGAGTATTATATGTGTAGCGGCCTCACCCCATCTCTTTTGTCTAGGGGTATGTCACACGACAGGGTGAGATGCACTACGGCCCATGTCCTCCCCATAGCTGTGGGTGAGGTGAAGGCCAGTACCAGATATTTCCTCGGGCCTATGTGCTTTTGTCTAGAATCGAGTCCTGCTGTGCCAACACTTTCCTTTGCTCCCATTAACCAGAGTTCCACACACCGATCACAGTCCAACTCTTGTTTTATTGCATATCTCACAATAAACAGTGCTTCAGTAGCTAACTGGTTGCGACTTGATAACATTGTGATACGGGGGATGAGCAGGTCGAGGCACTATCCTGGTTGTCAGCTAAACCACTGCGATCTCGCCAGCGGTTACTATAGCCTTAGCTAGAAAGGACTTAGGACTTGAGAGTCTCTACCAGCGACTCAAGAGAACATAGATAGGAGTACCTTTGCTGCGCTGCGGCCCTTGTCAGGGGAAGATGTCCCTCCAAGGGAGTTACCAGAGGCCCATCCGTCACTGGGTTGATGCTGCTCCAGACTCTCCGAATGGGTAACCTCCCCGGCCTCCTCACCTCAGACATGGGCCCCATTCACTTCAGGGACCCTCGGACTTCTCCACCCTCGCGGGACCCAGTCGAAGTTACTGGGCCCCAGGCCTCCTGGTTTAGTACCTCACCCCAGGCTGAAGGTGCCTGGGATGGACTCCAACTCCATTCCGGTCAGGCCTAGGGCACCTGAGCCGGAATCCGGAACCGCCCGCACCCAGGCCTAAGGTGCCTGGGCGCGTGAAGAAGATCCTCCGGAAGACAGACCTCGTGGTTAGGGCGTCTCCCCCTTTTATCTCCTCCCATCAACACCACGGCAGGTTCCCCGCCCTCGCCATACCATCTCCGGAAAGGGACAAAAAAGTAGCACTGCGGCGGTGATTCTACCTTGAGCCTGTGGGTACCCCGCCACCCACAGGCCAAGGAGAATAATACACCACCTAATCCTCCACGAACACAAATGGTCCAAAACCCTTACAATTTACACACCTGAGTCATACTACCACCCAGGTGTATTCCACCTAAATTTAAAGACCCCGCTACATATGCATTTATTATAGTTATATTATATATTATATTAAATGCATTTTTATAGTATATTATGCACTGTTTAAAACTTCCGATTTTTACTTGCATGGGAAAATGCTAGAGTCTTAGTAAGCTGTGTCTATGTAAATATCCTTTGTAGACGTTAGATACCTTTAAGAAGCTGTGTAAATGTTCTACCCTGGCAACAAGCAAAACTTGAGTGATTTTTATTGTGCATTGTTTGTAATAATTATACCCATTACTGTTGATTTCACAGATTTGCTTTATAGGCTTTACAATGCTCTGGAAACGTACCATAAAAGCTGTAAAAATAAAACACAGACAAGATAGTGTTTGACTGTCATCTATGGTATTCTTCCTTGGAAATGAACTCATCAGAATAATATTCAGTATCTACACCATGATAACATACGTGGGTGTTCATTACACAAAGTGAAAATGCACTTTTAGGAGCCATTGAGTTAAACTAAAGGCAAATATGCTCTTCACTTTGTACAGGAATTTTCACTTAGCTTGAAAATTCACTTTGCATGAAATTCCCAGTCATATGGAATGTTTTTCCTCAACTCCTGCATAACTTAGTATATTATTATACAGAATCTACAAGCGCATGCGGGGTGTAAAATAGCTATAGTGGATTTTCCATAGGTGGCAATGGTAGCTCAGTGAGATGCTAAAAAACTAACTATAATGCCGCGTACACACGACCGTTTTTAATGACGAGAAAAATGCAATTTTTTAAAATGGTCATTAAAAATGATCGTGTGTGGGCTTCATAGCATTTTTCACGATGTGAAAAATGGCCATGAAAAAATTGGAACATGCTCTAATTTTTCTCGTCGTTTTTCACCTTGTCGTTTTTCTCGTCATGAAAAACGGCCGTGTGTAGGCTTTAACGACGTGAAAAAAAATGTGCATGCTCAGAATCAAGTATGTATAAGTATAAGAGACGGGAGCGCTTGTTCTGGTAAAACTAGTGTTCGTAATGGAGATAGCACATTCGCCACGCTGTAACGGACTGAAAAGCACAAGGCTGAAAAGCGCGAATCGTCTCTCAACAAACCTTACTAACATGAAGGGTGGCGCCATCCGAATGGAACTTCCCCTTTATAGTGCCGTTGTACGTGTTGTACGTCACCGCGTTTTACTCAAGCATTTTTTTCAACGATGGTGTGTAGGCAAGGCAGGCTTGAGAAGAATCACGTCGGGAAAAATGCCGTTTTATTCAATGACATTAAAACCGGTCGTGTGTACGCGGCATTACAGCTGTGTGAGGCTGGATTCACACCTCTGCATTTTTAGTGCTTTTTGCATTTTTCAGATTTGCACTACAGTCCATTTAACATGGTTTCCTATGGAACACGTTCTGTAGAGCAAATCGGCAAAAAGCACTAAAAATGCATAGGTGTGAATCCAGCCTTAGGCCGCGTACACACGACCGGTTTTCTCGGCAAAAAACGACAAGAAAACTGCCGGGAGAGTTTTCTTGCCGAGAAAACCGGCTGTGTGTACGTGGGTTTCAGTTTTCTCGTCGAGAAAACTGCCCAGATTCCCCGACGAGAAAAAAGACGACCTGCGGTCTTTTTTCTCGTCGAGAATCTCGTCGGCCTGTTTCTCGATGAGAAACCCGAGCGTGTGTACACTTACCTGTCGCCGTGGAAACCCGCGCATGCTCGAAATGACTTTGACGCATGCGCCGTAGCTTCCTAGGCATAGGCATAGGGTGTAGCAAGATGGCGGCGACAGCATCGAATGTGACGAGCGCACGCTCGTCGAAGTCGATGACAACACCGCGTGCATGCCATTCAAAAGAACGGCGGTTCTTTTGAATCGTACGTGTGTACACTCGGCCGGGACAAGTTTCTTGTCAAGATTCTCTTCAGGAAAAACGACGGGTTTTTCCTGAGGAGAATCTCGGCCGTGTGTACGAGGCTTTAGGGTTGTAGAAATCCCCTCCCTAGGGGTCCTGGACAGCAGTAAGGCTGGATTCACACCTATGCATTTTTTGTGCTTTTTGCATTTTGCAGATTTGCACTACAGAACGTGTTCCATAAGAAACCATGGTAAATGGACTGTAGTACAAATCTGAAAAATGCAAAAAGCACTAAAAATGCATAGGTGTGAATCGAGCCTAATGCCGCGTACACACGACCGTTTTTAATGACGAGAAAAATGCCATTTTTTAAAATGGTCATTAAAAATGATCGTGTGTGGGCTTCAGAGCATTTTTCACAACGTGAAAAATGGCCATGAAAATTTTGGAACATGCTCTAATTTTTCTCGTCGTTTTTCACGTCGTCGTTTTTCTTGTCATGAAAAAACGGCCGTGTGTAGGCTTTAACGACGTGAAAAAAAATGCGCATGCTCAGAATCAAGTATGAGACGGGAGCGCTCGTTCTGGTAAAACTAGCGTTCGTAATGGAGATCGCACATTCGTCATTCTGTTATGGACTGAAAAGCACGAGGCAGAAAAGCACGAATCATCTCTCACCAAACTTTACTAACACGAGATCAGCAAAAGCAGCCCAAAGGGTGGTGCTATCCAAAAGGAACTTCCCCTTTATAGTGCCGTTGTACGTGTTGTCGTACGTGTTGTACTTGTACGTCACTGTGCTTTGCTCGAGCATTTTTTTCCATGATAGTGTGTAGGCAAGGCAGGCTTGAGAAGAATCACGTCGAGAAAAACTCCGTTTTTTTCAATGACATTAAAAACGGTCGTGTGTACGCGGCATAAGGCCTGATTCACACAACCAAAAACCAGAAAAAAAAGATCCTGGCCCTTTCCATAAAATGCACAGATGTGAACTACATCCATAGGAAACCATGTTAAATGTTAAATGGACTGTATTGTGTTTCTGCAAAACTGAAAATGCGCTAAAAAATGCATAGGTGTAAAATACTAAGGCTGGATTCACACCTATGCATTTTTAGAGTTTTTTGCATTTTGTAGATTTGCACTACAGTCCATTTTATATGTGTAGCGGGGTCCCTTTAAGACTCTCGGGACTACCTTGCCCAGAATCGCTTTCGGCATGTTTCCACCTCAGAGACTCATGGGAGGGGTTATAAAAGCAGGAGGCGAGGCTGGGCTCGACCTCTTTGGGACACGAGACTTCAGTGACTGATCCTCCTGTGCGGATGTGTCGGAGTGCAAGGCCTGAAGCCTGAGGCCTTGCGCAGCACCAAAGAGCCTTCCACCCCCCTGCGAGCCTGGGTGGCATCTGACTTCGCTTGTCTACAGCCTTGGTTGGATCGGGGACCCAATCGCTGGAGACACTGTGTGTGTGAGGACACAGTCGGTGGAAGTTCCCGGACTGGGATCGCGTCCGGATGGGTGAGAGGGCGTATGCCCAGACCATATACTGTTGTTGCTTATGTGCCTATAGACTGTCATGGCCCACAAGTTATTTCTGATACCCTCACTGGAGAACCTTATCAGAGCTGAACTCTGAGTTCACATAGCAAAGTGTTTATTTCATCTCTACCTTCCCATTGGATTACAAATGGTATTCTGTTAATGTGCACCACCTTTAAAGACTTGCCGGTGAAGAAAACCATCATCCCCTATAGACTGAGTTGTAGATCTCTGAGCCAGGCCTGGCCAGCTAGTTAGTTCATTTGGTTACTGCGTCACAGGACGCCTAGTTAACGGTCGCCCACGCGGCGCACCCTTACTGTTCATTCTAAATGTATAGTGTATTATTGCTGCAGGGCTCTGCAATTTATTATCTGTGAACTGTTAACTTTTCTTACCAAAAGCTTGAAGTAAATTTGATACCCTTTTCATTATTGTCTTGGTGTCTGGGTTTACTCATACAGTATAAGAAAATATATATATTGCTGCCAATACTAACTGTGCCAGTAGGGGGTCGAGTACATTGCCGGGGGTTGGCGGAGCTGTTTTCAGGGCCCAAACTAAACTTGCGGCCTTCTTAGTTGAAGGTAACGCTACACGTGGGGGTTCTCGTCCGGGATCCTGATACAGCGATTAACCGCCAGAGGTGACGCCATGGACCCGCAAGGAATAAGAGCGTGGTGCGAAGTGGCTAAGACAGATCCAAGCCAGTCAGTGGTCCCAGATCACACACCGTGGGTGATGGGAATAAAGTCAGACCCAGACATCTCATACCAGTATGCACTAGTGGAATACTTGGACGGGATGCCAGAGGCTTGTAAGCGCAGCTGTATACAGACGCCAGATAATAGATCCTATAGGTTGGCGCACGCAATTAAGAAGGAGCCATCACCGACGGGATCACCGCAGGCTGCAGCCCGTACCCCACCTGAAAGAGGAGACAGGAAGACGCCTCTGGTGGCGCCTGCACCTGTCACTGCTATATCACCAGAACTGTTAAATGCAATAGGGGATCTGCTGACTAAGTGTCAGAAGACGAGCACGGTTCATGTAGAGACTAGCTACCGGAGATTAAAGACATTCTCAGGGAAGCTCCCTGTCCCTGCAGGGGAAAAAGATTTTGACACCTGGGTGGAGCAGGCATTGCAGGCAGTAGAGGCATGGGAGGTGCCTGAAGCGCAGAAGAGGCAACAAGTGATAGAAAGCCTTAAAGGCGCAGCAGCAGAAGCAGTAAAAAGTTTTCGGTTTGGAAATGCAGATTGCACGGCTCAAGACTGTCTAGCCATGCTACAGGAAGAGTTTGGTCAATTGGAAAAGGTGACAGAGATAGTCTACCAATTTGAACATACTTTCCAACAACCGAAGGAGAAACTTTCAGAATATGTTAGGAGACTGAACAGGTTGCGGTGTAAGATTGTGTTAAAGAAGGGAATGAAGCCCCAAGATACAGATGCGGCAAGAATGAAACAAGTTTTAAAGGGAGCATTACGCTCGGATCCAGTCTGGCTGCACCTGAAGACCTCGGGAGGAGGAACGCTGCTGACTTATGCTGACTTGATAAAAATCATCAGAGATGAGGAAGCACTACAACAGGACCAGCAAATGATTAAGGCAAATGTTGTACCCGCACAGGTGCTAGTCAATCCAGTGCTGACCCCTGAAAGAGACTCAGAGGTAGACACTCTAAAAGCTCAAATGTCCAAGGTGTTAGAGATGTTGACCTCTCTGATGGCAAAAGACACAGAGGGTCCCAAGAGAGAAGCACCAAGGAAGGAATTATTCCCAATTGCCTCAGCACCCACATCTTTACAAGAATGGGGAGATATAGTCTGTTTTAACTGTGGAGGAATTGGCCATATTGCGGCTACATGTTCCAGTCCCAAGAAGAAGAAGCTAGACAACTGCAAGCCGGCGGGAAACTCCAGAGGGCCCCGGTGAAGGAGTCAACCGGGTGCCCATCACTTTCAGTGAGCTCCAAGCTGAATGCGAAGCAGAAGAAAAGAGGAGATAAAACACCTCAGAGGAAACGTAACATTCCTCAACAGAGATACACCCCAGAAAAAGGGGGCAAGACCCCTGAGAAGGGATACAGCACTCCCCAAAGGGGGTGCACACCTAAGAAGAATAATAGTATCCCTCAGCGGGTCCGTACACCCATTGAAAGGAGGGAAATCAATGCATACCAGGCTCAAGAAAGACTAAAGTCCAAAGGGAATTGGATGAGAGAGAGTCCGAAAGGAAAGGGTCAGAAGAAGGCGACCCCTACCAGGCCATATCCGGAGAAGCTGGTAGGCCCATCTCCTATAGTGCCCATTCAACTGGAGGGAGTCTACACCAGAGCCATCTTGGATACTGGGGCCCAAGTGACCCTGTTATACCGAGATTTCTACGATAAGCACTTGAGTCACCTGCCCATCCAGAAGATAGAGGGACTAGAGATATGTGGGATTGGCACACAGAATTTCCCCTACGATGGCTATTTGCCTGTCAAGATGATCTTTGACCCATCTGTGGCTGGAAAAGCCGAAGTGTTTGACACACTGGCGGTTGTGTGCCCTCGGCCGCCAGGAGCCAACAAGAGTTACCTTATAAAAGGGACGAACACGGACCTGGTCCGAAGACTTCTGACCCCTCTAGTGAAAGAGAAGGGGTCGGCGGCCACCGAGATCCACCCCATGCTGAAGACGGCTTACCAATGGCTGGTCCTAGAGCAGAAGACCCCTGGAGAGGGGATAGGGAAGGTGTGGAGACTTGGAAGAGAAGGGATAGTGTTGCAGCCCGGTGAAGTAACCTGTCTCAGAGCCACTGTGAAGCTTACTTGGGAGCAGCCTGGACCCTTTGTCATGTTGGAGTCTGACCCAAGGGAAGAGTCCCCCGTCCTGGAAGTGATACCAGAAGTGATTCCCCTGAAGGCCCTGAAGAAGGCCCATTGTAGAGTTCCAGTGAGTGTTAGGAACAATACAGATGGCCCCATGGAAATCCCAGCCAGGATGCTGCTGGGCCAGGTGAGCCCTGCTGCCCCGGTCAACTTGTCAGAAGTAAAGGGGGCGGGCGAAGGAGGAGATGCTTGGGAGAAGCTATCCATGGAAAACCTGAACTTGCCCAGGGCTTGGAAGGAGAGAGCCAAGGCCCAGTTGTCCAGATGGGAGAAGATCTTCTCCAAAGATGAGTTCGATGTGGGGTGTGCAAGGAGTGCCAACCAACGGATTCGCCTTCATGAAGATAAGCCCTTCAGAGAGAGGGTCAGGCGGGTCCCACTAGCGGATCTGGAGGATCTAAGGGAACAACTTGCAGAACTAAAGAGGACTGGTGTGATACGGGAGTCCAGAAGCCCCTATGCCTCCCCGATAGTGGTGGTCAGGAAGAAGAATGGATCGTTGAGGCTCTGTATTGACTACAGGACTCTTAACAGGAGAACCATACCCGACCAATACACCACTCCGAGGATAGAGGATGCCCTACAGAGCTTGTCTGGAGCCAAGTGGTTCAGCGTTATGGATCTCAAGAGTGGGTACTATCAGATCCCTATGCACCCAGAAGACAAGGAGAAGACAGCTTTCATAATCCCAGTGGGATTCTTTGAATTCGACCGGATGCCCCAAGGTCTGTCTGGAGCCCCAGCTACTTTCCAACGTCTCATGGAGAAGACTGTAGGAGACATGAACCTTATTGAAGTCTTTGTATACCTGGACGATGTCATTGTCTTTGGAAGAACCCTGGAGGAACACGAGGGGAGGCTAGAAAAAGTCTTAAGGAGACTCAGTGAGGAGGGACTCAAGCTTTCGCCTGAGAAGTGTCAGTTCTACCAGTCTTCTGTGAACTATCTGGGGCACATAGTGTCTGAAGAAGGGGTGGCCACAGACCCTGAGAAATTGGAGGCAGTTACCTCCTGGCCACGACCCACTACAGTAACAGAACTCAGGTCCTTCTTAGGGTTCTGCTCCTATTACAGGAGGTTTGTGGAAGGATTTGCCCGAATTGCTAGACCATTGAATGAACTGCTCAAGACTGAGGGAGAAGAGGACGACTCAGGGCCCAAGAAGCCGGGAGAGTCAGTCAAAGATCAGTGGAACCAGAAATGTGAAGAGGCCTTCCAGGCATTGAAGAAGAGCCTAACCACTGCTCCAGTCTTGGCCTACGCAGACCCAACCAAACCCTATGAACTACACGTAGATGCTAGTCATGACGGTCTGGGAGGAGTACTTTATCAAGAACACGAAGGGCAACTACGGCCTGTTGCCTACGTGAGCAGGAGCCTGACCCCCTCTGAGAAAAACTACCCCACTCACAAGCTGGAGTTCCTGGCCCTTAAGTGGGCGGTAGTAGACAAGCTCAAAGACTATCTGTATGGGGCGGAGTTCACTGTGAAGACCGACAACAACCCCCTGACCTACTTATTCACTACAGCAAAGCTGGACGCCACTGGACACAGGTGGCTGGCCGCATTGTCTGGATTCAATTTCAGCCTAAAGTACAGGCCAGGGATTGGGAATCGTGATGCAGACGCTTTGTCCAGAAGATCTCATGATTCCACCCATGACATGGAAGACTGGACTCAAGTGGCACCAGACGGGGTGCAGGCCCTATGTCAGGGGGCTGAATTGCAAGATAGAGGGGGCTCAAGGGCGGAAGAGATAGGAGTTACCATGGTAGGAGTCCCCAAACAATACTGTGGAGTAACTCAACTGGAGGAAGACCATCTGCCAAAACTGTCCAAAAAGGAGCTAAGGTGTGACCAATTAGAAGACCCCATGGGGAAATTAGTTCTGGAAGCTCTGGAGAATCAGGATCCAAACAGACTTCTGAGTCACTCCTCAAAGGAAGCTTGCCTGTTGAGGAAAGAGTGGGACAGGTTACAGGTGCATCAGGGAGTGGTCTACCGAAGGGGCCCCTCTGATGACCTGGAAGGTAAATGGCAATTGTTTCTTCCGGAAAAGCACAGAGAGACTGTTCTGATTGCCTTACATGACAATCATGGCCACTTAGGGGCGGAAAGGACTTTTCAACTTGTCAGGAGTCGGTTCTATTGGCCCTGCATGAGGGTGGAAATAGAGGAGTACTGCCATTTGTGTGCACGCTGCATCCAGAGGAAGACTTTGCCCCATCAAGCTGCCCCAATGGGCCATCTACAAAGTCAAGGCCCAATGGATCTGGTATGCATTGATTTCCTCTGCCTCGAACCCGATCTGAGTGGACTAGGAAATGTTCTGGTAATAACCGATCATTTCACCCGGTATGCCCAAGCTTTCCCAACCAAAGACCAGAAGGCTTCCACAGTAGCCAAGGTACTTATGGAGAAGTATTTTGTCTATTATGGGCTGCCCCAGCGATTTAATTCAGATCAAGGAAGGGACTTTGAGAGTCGACTGATCCGGAAACTCTTGGATTCGTTGGGAATCAAGAAGACTCGAACTACACCTTACCACCCACAGGGGGATGCTTAGTCGGAGAGGTTTAACCGAACCTTGCTCAACATGTTGGGGACTCTGGAGAGTGAGAAGAAACAACATTGGAGCAAACACATAGCAGCCATAGTACATGCTTACAACTGCACCACCAGTGATGTTACAGGCTACTCCCCATACCGACTTATGTTTGGGAGAGAAGCGAGACTACCTGTAGACTTGGCCTTTGGCACCTCTTTAGACCATTCCTCAGCCACATCCCACAAAGGATATGTGGACAGGCTCAGACACAGCCTGAAAGTAGCTTATGAACAAGCTCAAGCGGCCTCCGATCAAAGGGGAGCTCGAAACAAAAGAAACTTCGACTTGAAGGTCCGGGTACAAGACCTGCAGCCCGGGGATCGAGTACTGTTACGCAATCTGGGGGTCCCTGGAAAACACAAACTTGCAGACAGATGGAGATCTGAACCCTATGTCATCTGTATGAAGTTGCCGGGCCTACCTGTCTACAGGTTGAAGCCAGAAGGAAAGATAGGCCCACTGAAGACGTGGCATCGGAACCACCTGCTCCCACTTGCTGAAGCAGTCAGGATACCTCCAGTGAGAGACTCCCCTGAACCAGTTTCTATTCTGGATACCCCCAGGCCAAACACCCGGTCCCAGACCTCTCAGACTGAAGATATTAAAGCTTCTGAACTCAGTGGAGATGAGGAGGGAGAGCTTGACTGGCTGTGGCCTTCCCCAACTCAAGGGACTTCTGCTATAGATCTTCCAACTGCTGAGGACACTATAGATACACAACTGAATGCAGAAGCCGTTGAGATTAGTGATGAGCCGAACACCCCCGGGTTCGGTTCGAACCAGAACCCGCGAACGGACCGAAAGTTCGTACGAACATTAGAACCCTATTAAATACAATGGATGCGAACGTTCGAATTCTAAAGTGCTAATTATAACAACTATTATGCATGTTATTGTCCTAAAAAGGGTTTGGGAACCCGGGTTGTGCACCAGGGGACATGTATCAATGCAAAAATAAGTTTTAAAAACGGTCGTTTTTCGGGAGCAGTCATTTTAATGATGCATAAAGTGAAAAAAAAAAAGTCAAATATTCCTTTAAATATCGTACCTGGGGGGTGTCTAAAGTATGCCTGTGAAGTGCCACGTGTTTCCCGTGTTTAGAACTGTCCCTGCACAAAATGACACTTCTAAAGGAAAAAAAAGCCATTTAAAACTTCTTGCGGCTTTAATGTAATGTCTGGTCCCGGTAATATTGATGAAAATCTTTAAGAAAAATGGCATAGCTACCCCATGACCCCCCCCCCTACCCCAGCCCATTACCAGCCCCTTTGGGTCTTGTATGGATATTAAGGGGAACCCCGCACATAAAATAAAAAAGGCCCTATATACTCTGAACAGCCGTATACAGGCGGTGCATACAAGACAGGGACTGTAGGTTTGTTCTTAAGTAGAATCTGTTTGTAATTTTGAACAGGTACATTGTTGAAGTGTAGCTCCAGCCCAAAAATCTATTTTTAAACTTTTTGGAAAACATAGGTAAGGGTTATCACCCCTGTAACATTTGTTTTGCTGTCTGTGCCCCTGTTCAGAACATTTCACCTCACTTTCCGTCCCAATGACAACTGTTTTTGAAATGTGGTGTTTTTCTTGAAACAAGGATTGCTGATAAAGCATCAGTACAGAGGAGACACCTTTCTCCCATATTTATTCTTACAGGAGAGAATTTTCCTTCCTAGTGGTAGATTTCCTCTCACTTCCTGTTGTCTTCTTGCGTTTGCAAGTAGGAGTCGTTTGTAAGTTGGATGTTTGAAAGTAGGGACCTGCCGTATATACTCTGCAGAAATAGGCCCCTTAGTTGTTGGTGTTGGCACAACACTGTAAGCACTCACAGTTACTCTTGGTTGGTGCTGGAACGCCCTGCTGTCAACTATTATATCAGGAATTTTAATTACATATAATTGTTGAACAGTGGTAGTAAAAATTGGGCCTTTGATGGTGGTGCTGGTGCCACAACACTGTAAGCCCTGACAGTTACTCTTGGTGGGTGCAGCAATGGGCCCTGCTGTGAATTATTAGATCAAGAATTGTAATTGCATGCCCCTGTTGAACAGGGGCTGAAAAATTGGGCCTTTCGTGGTGGTGGTGGTGGTGGTGGTGTTGCCACAACACTGTAAGCCCTCAGAGTTACTCTTGGTGTGTGCAGGAATGGGCCCTGCTGTGAATTATTAGATCAAGAATTGTAATTACATGCCCCTTTTGAACAGGGGCTGAAAAATTGGGCCTTTTGTGGTGGTGGTGGTGGTGGCGTTGCCACAACACTGTAAGCCCTCAGAGTTACTCTTGGTGGGTGCAGCAATGGGCCCTGCTGTGAATTATTAGATCAAGAATTGTAATTGCATGCCCCTGTTGAACAGGGGCTGAAAAATTGGGCCTTTCGTGGTGGTGGTGGTGGTGGTGGTGTTGCCACAACACTGTAAGCCCTCAGAGTTACTCTTGGTGGGTGCAGCAATGGGCCCTGCTGTGAATTATTAGATCAAGAATTGTAATTGCATGCCCCTGTTGAACAGGGGCTGAAAAATTGGGCCTTTCGTGGTGGTGGTGGTGGTGGTGGTGTTGCCACAACACTGTAAGCCCTCAGAGTTACTCTTGGTGGGTGCAGCAATGGGCCCTGCTGTGAATTATTAGATCAAGAATTGTAATTACATGCCCCTTTTGAACAGGGGCTGAAAAATTGGGCCTTTCGTGGTGGTGGTGGTGGTGGCGTTGCCACAACACTGTAAGCCCTCAGAGTTACTCTTGGTGGGTGCAGCAATGGGCCCTGCTGTGAATTATTAGATCAAGAATTGTAATTACATGCCCCTTTTGAACAGGGGCTGAAAAATTGGGCCTTTCGTGGTGGTGGTGGTGGTGGTGGCGTTGCCACAACACTGTAAGCCCTCAGAGTTACTCTTGGTGGGTGCAGCAATGGGCCCTGCTGTGAATTATTAGATCAAGAATTGTAATTGCATGCCCCTGTTGAACAGGGGCTGAAAAATTGGGCCTTTCGTGGTGGTGGTGGTGGTGGTGGTGTTGCCACAACACTGTAAGCCCTCAGAGTTACTCTTGGTGGGTGCAGCAATGGGCCCTGCTGTGAATTATTAGATCAAGAATTGTAATTACATGCCCCTTTTGAACAGGGGCTGAAAAATTGGGCCTTTCGTGGTGGTGGTGGCGTTGCCACAACACTGTAAGCCCTCAGAGTTACTCTTGGTGGGTGCAGCAATGGGCCCTGCTGTGAATTATTAGATCAAGAATTGTAATTGCATGCCCCTGTTGAACAGGGGCTGAAAAATTGGGCATTAGGCACTGGTGGCACAACACTACAACCCCTCACAGATACTGTACTTGGAGCACAGCAATGAGCCCTGTTGCAAAGTATTGCTTCAAAAATTGTAATGACACGCCCCTGTTAAACAGGGGCTGAAAAATTGGGCCTTAGGCACTGGTGCCACAACACTCCAACCCCTCACAGATACTGTACTTGGAGCACAGCAATGAGCCCTATGGCAAATTATTGCTAAAAAAATTGTAATTACACGCCCCTGTAAAACAGGGGCTGAAAAATTGGGCCTTAGCCACTGGTGGCGGCACCCATAAACAAAAATGATCTTCCAAGCTATCATCATCAATCGTATCATTGAGGACTCGGAGGAGGAGGATAGCCAGTCAACATAACAGCACAGGCACTCAGGATCAGCATCAGTCTTGAAGGGATGTGACATGTTAAAATCAATTAGTCTGTTATATCAGCATCAGGTGTGTGGTAGCTGGTGGTGATCCAAGACTGGTTCATCTTGATGAAAGTCAGTCGATCAACCGAGTCGGTGGACAGGCGCACCCTGTGATCCGTGACAAATCCTCCAGCAGCACTGAATGTGCGTTCCGAAAGAACGCTGGATGCAGGACAGGCCAGTAGCTCAATTGCATACTGTGCAAGCTCTGGCCAGTGATCCATCCTCAAGACCCAGTAAGCCAGAGGATTTTCGGTGGGGAAGGTGTCCAAGTCTGACCTTGCCCCTAGATATTCCTGCACCATGTTTATCAGACGCTGGCGATGGTTGCTGGAACCGATCATACTTTGGGGCTGCGGACTAAAGAATTGTCTGAACGCATCGGTCAGACGGCCACCTTCCCCACCGCTCCTTCTTTGACTGGCCGAAGCCTCAGCAACTCGTTGTCCAGGCCCAGGAGTTTGTAACCTCCCAGTCTCTGGGAACGCGTTGCACAGACCTTTCTGCAAGGCCTCCCGGAGTTGTCTCATCCTCTGCTCCCTCTGCGACGGTAACATAAGGTCCGCAACTTTACCCTTGTACCGTGGATCAAGGAGAGTGGCCAGCCAGTAATGGTCCCTCTCCTTGATCTGAAGAATACAAGGATCCTTCCGCAGACTTTGCAGGATCAGGGAGGCCATGCAGCGTAGGTTTGCTGAGGCATTCGCTCCGGAGTCCTCTGGGTCACTAAGGACGACATGATCCGCAGCCACCTCCTCCCAGCCACGTACAAGTCCACTGGTTTCTTGGGACTGTAAATCATCCCTAAAAGACTGCTGCTGATGATGCTGAGTGCCAGCCTCCACCTCCATGCTGACACAATCCTCCTCCTCCTCCTCTTCCTGTGCGATGGGTGGGACAGAAGGAACACTGTCTGGGTAAAGGGGGCCTTGAGAGGCAAGGAAGTCCTCCTCTTCCTGCCTCTGTTCTGCCTCAAGTGCCCTGTCCATTATTCCACGCAGCGTGTGCTCCAACAGGTGGACAAGAGGTACAGTGTCACTGATGCATGCACTGTCACTGCTCACCATCCTCGTGGCCTCCTCAAATGGTGCCAGGACAGTGCATGCATCCCTGATCATGCCCCACTGGCGTGGAGAAAAAAAACCAAGCTCCCCTGACCCTGTCCTGGTGCCGTAGTCGCACAGGTACTCATTGATGGCCCTCTGCTGCGTGTGCAGCCGCTGCAGCATGGCCAACGTTGAGTTCCACCTGGTGGGCATGTCACATATAAGGCGGTTCTTGGGCAGGTTCAACTCCTTTTGCAGCTCAGCCAGGCGAGCACTGGCATTATAAGATCTGCGGAAATGCACACAGACTTTCCTGGCCTGCCTCAGGACATCCTGTAAGCCCGGGTACCTGCCCAAGAACCGCTGCACCACCAGGTTAAGGACGTGAGCCACACAGGGCACATGGGTCAGTTGTCCCTGTCGGAGGGCGGAGAGGAGGTTGGTGCCATTGTCGCAAACCACCATTCCTGGCTTAAGCTGGCGTGGCGTCAACCACCTCTCGGCCTGGCCCTGCAGAGCAGACAGGACCTCTGCCCCAGTGTGGCTTCTGTCCCCCAAACACACCAGCGCAAGCACGGCATGGCATCTTTTTGCCTGCGTACTTGCGTAGCCCCTTGAACGCCTACGGAGCACCGATGGTTCCGAGGACAAACCACAGGAAGAGGCCATGGAGGAAGAAGAAGAGGAGGGGGTGGAGGAGAGAGGTGTGTCACAACCAGTAGTAGCATTTTGGAGGCGTGGCGGTGGAACAACCTCCAACACTACTGCACCTTGTCCTGCATCCTTCCCAGCTGCCAAAAGAGTGACCCAATGGGCCGTAAAAAGAAAGGTAACGTCCCTGTCCATGCCTGCTGGACCATGAGTCAGCGGTAATATGCACCTTACCGCTGACCGCCCTGTCCAGCGAGGCCAAGACATTGCCTTCCACATGCCGGTAGAGAGCCGGAATAGCCTTCCGTGAGAAAAAGTGGCGTTTGGGAACCTGCCACTGAGGAACCGCACATTGCACAAACTCACGGAAGGGGGCCGAGTCTACCAACTGAAAAGGCAGCAGTTGAAGCGCTAGCAATTTAGCCAAGCTAGCATTCAACCGCTGGGCATGTGGATGGCTGGGAGTGAACTTCTTTCGACGGTCCAGCAGCTGGGGCAGGGAAATTTGCCTGCTAGAATCGGACGTCGGTGTACTGCTAGCAGAGTGGCCGCAAGTACTTGGCTGTGACACACCTAATTCTACACCTTCATTCCTCTCAGTGCATGTTTCAGAGAGGACTGAAGTTATAGTGGGGTTAAGGATCCCAGCTGATGCGGTGCAAGGAGAGGTCCGCTTTGTTCTTTGGTGTGGGTCTTTGAGGTAGGCTTGCCAACGAGCTGCATGGCAGGTCAACATATGTCTGGTCAGGCATGTGGTACCCAAGCGGCTGATGTTTTGGCCACGCGATATACGCTTGAGACATATGTTGCAAACAGCAGCTGTGCGATCTGATGCACTAGCCTCAAAAAAGGCCCACACCAAAGAACTTTTTGAATGACGGGCAGAGGCAGCGCCCTGCACAGGCGGAGCTCTGCGGTGTGATTCCGTCGGTGTACTGCCCTTACGCTGGCCACCAAAGGGCATCCTGCCTCGTTGGAGATGTGCCTCCTCCTCATCCTCCTCCTCCTCCTCTCTCCTATTAGGCACCCACGTGGAGTCAGTGACCTCATCATCCCCTCCCTCCTCATCACTGGAGCCAATCTGGCAGTATGCTGCAGCTGCTGGAACATGACTGCCAGATTGGTGTCCTTCTTGAGCATCCCCTCTGTCTGCTCTCACGCTACTGCCTTCCTGTAGCTGGGTTTCATCATCAGACCCTTCGAAACGCTGGGCATCCTCCTGGAGCATGTACCCAACACTGTGCTCAAACAGTTCGGGGGACTCCTCAGGAGGAGGACATGGTGAGTCTAGGGAAGGAGTGACTGATGATGAGTCTGACATTGATACCAGGGAAGAGGACGCTTTGGCAGCTGCTTTTCCAGTACCCTGAGCCTGGGTGAGAGAGGATAAGGAGGAGGAGGAGGGCTTGGTCATCCACTCTACCAAGTCTTCGGCATGATGTGGCTCAACATGTCCAGCTGCCGAAAAGAAGGACAAGCGTGTCCCATGGCCATGTGCTGATGACAATGCACCGCGTCCACGACCAGCACTGTTGCCCCCAGACACAGAGCCTGCTTGCCCTCTTTTATTGCCTCCTGACTGTCTGCCTCGCCTTGTTTGCCTTCCAGACATTCTAATAGATGGCCTGCAGGGAGATGGGAAAAAAGCAATAAGGGCTACCTTCAGGTGTCCTTCTCTGTCCCTTTACTTAAGGATTTCTAAATATGGTTGAGGATGATTGCTTTTGCACAGAATAGCACAACGACAATTTCCCTGACTGTCCAAAAAAACAAGGATTTCAAAGATGGTTGATGAGGAATGCTTTAGCACACTATAGCACAATGAGAATTTCCCTCACTGTCCTTCCCTGTTCCTAGAAACAAGGATTATCACAGTGAAAGAAACTGACACTCTTCCTACCTATAGTTTTCTGTCCCTAGAAAAAATGTTTTTTTAAAGCACACTATAGCACAAGGAGAATTCCCTCACTGTCCTTCCCTGTCCCTAGAAACAAGGATTCGCACAGTAAAACACACTGACACTCTCCCTACCTATAGTTTTCTGTCCCTAGAAAAAATGTTTTTTTAAAGCACACTATAGCACAAGGAGAATTCCCTCACTGTCCTTCCCTGTCCCTAGAAACAAGGATTCGCACAGTAAAAGACACTGACACTCTCCCTACCTATAGTTTTCTGTCCCTAGAAAAAATGTTTTTTTAAAGCACACTGTAGCACAAGGAGAATTTCCCTCACTTTCCTTCTTTGTCCCTAGAAACAAGGATTATCACAGTGAAAGAAACTGACACTCTTCCTACCTATAGTTTTCTGTCCCTAGAAAAAATCTTTTTTTAAAGCACACTATAGCACAAGGAGAATTTCCCTCACTTTCCTTCTTTGTCCCTAGAAACAAGGATTATCACAGTGAAAGAAACTGACACTCTTCCTACCTATAGTTTTCTGTCCCTAGAAAAAATGTTTTTTTAAAGCACACTATAGCACAAGGAGAATTCCCTCACTGTCCTTCCCTGTCCCTAGAAACAAGGATTATCACAGTGAAAGAAACTGACACTCTTCCTACCTATAGTTTTCTGTCCCTAGAAAAAATGTTTTTTTAAAGCACACTATAGCACAAGGAGAATTTTCCTCACTGTCCTTCCCTGTCCCTAGAAACAAGGATTATCACAGTGAAAGAAACTGACACTCTTCCTTCCTATAGTTTTCTGTCCCTAGAAAAAATGTTTTTTTAAAGCACACTATAGCACAAGGAGAATTCCCTCACTGTCCTTCCCTGTCCCTAGAAACAAGGATTCGCACAGTAAAACACACTGACACTCTCCCTACCTATAGTTTTCTGTCCCTAGAAAAAATGTTTTTTTAAAGCACACTATAGCACAAGGAGAATTCCCTCACTGTCCTTCCCTGTCCCTAGAAACAAGGATTCGCACAGTAAAACACACTGACACTCTCCCTACCTATAGTTTTCTGTCCCTAGAAAAAATGTTTTTTTAAAGCACACTATAGCACAAGGAGAATTTTCCTCACTGTCCTTCCCTGTCCCTAGAAACAAGGATTATCACAGTGAAAGAAACTGACACTCTTCCTACCTATAGTTTTCTGTCCCTAGAAAAAATGTTTTTTTAAAGCACACTATAGCACAAGGAGAATTTCCCTCACTTTCCTTCCCTGTCCCTAGAAACAAGGATTATCACAGTTAAAGAAACTGACACTCTTCCTACCTATAGTTTTCTGTCCCTAGAAAAAATGTTTTTTTAAAGCACACTATAGCACAAGGAGAATTCCCTCACTGTCCTTCCCTGTCCCTAGAAACAAGGATTCGCACAGTAAAACACACTGACACTCTCCCTACCTATAGTTTTCTGTCCCTAGAAAAAATGTTTTTTTAAAGCACACTATAGCACAAGGAGAATTCCCTCACTGTCCTTCCCTGTCCCTAGAAACAAGGATTTGCACAGTAAAAGACACTGACACTCTCCCTACCTATAGTTTTCTGTCCCTAGAAAAAATGTTTTTTTAAAGCACACTATAGCACAAGGAGAATTTCCCTCACTTTCCTTCTTTGTCCCTAGAAACAAGGATTATCACAGTGAAAGAAACTGACACTCTTCCTACCTATAGTTTTCTGTCCCTAGAAAAAATGTTTTTTTAAAGCACACTATAGCACAAGGAGAATTCCCTCACTGTCCTTCCCTGTCCCTAGAAACAAGGATTCGCACAGTAAAACACACTGACACTCTCCCTACCTATAGTTTTCTGTCCCTAGAAAAAAATGTTTTTTTAAAGCACACTATTGCACAAGGAGAATTCCCTCACTGTCCTTCTCTGTCCCTAGAAACAAGGATTCGCACAGTAAAAGACACTGACACTCTCCCTACCTATAGTTTTCTGTCCCTAGAAAAAATGTTTTTTTAAAACACACTATAGCACAAGGAGAATTTCCCTCACTTTCCTTCTTTGTCCCTAGAAACAAGGATTATCACAGTGAAAGAAACTGACACTCTTCCTACCTATAGTTTTCTGTCCCTAGAAAAAATGTTTTTTTAAAGCACACTATAGCACAAGGAGAATTCCCTCACTGTCCTTCCCTGTCCCTAGAAACAAGGATTCGCACAGTAAAACACACTGACACTCTCCCTACCTATAGTTTTCTGTCCCTAGAAAAAATGTTTTTTTAAAGCACACTATAGCACAAGGAGAATTCCCTCACTGTCCTTCCCTGTCCCTAGAAACAAGGATTCGCACAGTAAAAGACACTGACACTCTCCCTACCTATAGTTTTCTGTCCCTAGAAAAAATGTTTTTTTAAAGCACACTATAGCACAAGGAGAATTTCCCTCACTTTCCTTCTTTGTCCCTAGAAACAAGGATTATCACAGTGAAAGAAACTGACACTCTTCCTACCTATAGTTTTCTGTCCCTAGAAAAAATGTTTTTTTAAAGCACACTATAGCACAAGGAGAATTCCCTCACTGTCCTTCCCTGTCCCTAGAAACAAGGATTCGCACAGTAAAACACACTGACACTCTCCCTACCTATCCTTCTCTTTCCCTAAACTAAAGGAATCCAGGTTAAGCAAGAAAAAAATAAATGTCACTGTCCCTGCCTATGCTTCTCTTTCCCTGCTCCGGAACACACTACACTAGGCCGCCGTGCTGGCGGCCTTTTATAGTGTGGGGCGTGTACTAAACACCCTCAGCAATAATTGGCCACAGGCATCCTGCCTGTGGCCAATCATTGCTCTCCTCGCTGCCGGCGCTGTGATTGGCCAAGCATGCGGGGTCACAGTGCATGCTTGGCCAATCACAGCGCCTGGATGACACTGCGATGGCGTAGTGCATTGTGGGCCGTTCGCGTCATTTGAATTTGGCGCGAACGGCCCAAATCGTTCGATCTTCGTCGAACGATCGAACAGCCGATGTTCGAGTCGAACGTATGTTCGACTCGAACACGAAGCTCATCCCTAGTTGAGATCATCCCCAATAGCCCTTCATTTGATTACTGGGAAGATGCCCGTGATGTTTACCCTGAACAGGACCCTAGAGACTCTATGTACCCCTCGGCTCCTGAAGCAGATGTTACAGAGCCTGTTGTGTTGCCTGAGCCTGTTACAGAAGAAGAGCATGTGGTGCCAGAGCCAGAAACCCCAAGGGAACAAAGGGTCCGCAGAGTCATAAGGCCTCCCAGAAAGTTGACCTACCCCCAAATGGGGAAGAGCTCAGAGGATTCTGTGGTCACCGCTAGGAGGAGTGTAGAGAATCCGGACCCCTCCACCGCACATTTGGTAGAGGGCAACCCCCACTCACTCTCTGGTACAGTTAGGCAGGTCACTCAGGATAGTATGACCTGTGGTAAAGGGAATCCAACCCCTTGGTTTTGGTGGGAATTCCCTATGCCAACCTCTTATGCAATGTTGTCTGGGGTTGTACGCAGTGTATGCTAAGGTTTCTTTGGGGACCAAAGAATTTAAGTGGGGGGAGTGTGTAGCGGGGTCCCTTTAAGACTCTCGCGACTACCTTGCCCAGAATCCCTTTTGGCATGTTTCCACCTCAGAGACTCATGGGAGGGGTTATAAAAGGAGGAGGCGAGGCTGGGCTCGGCCTCTTTGGGACACGATACTTCAGTGACTGATCCTCCTGTGCAGATGTGTCGGAGTGCAAGGCCTGAAGTCTGAGGCCTTGCGCAGCACCAAAGAGCCATCCACCCCCCTGCGAGCCTGGGTGGCATCTGACTTCGCTTGTCTACAGCCTTGGTTGGATCGGGGACCCGATCGCTGGAGAGACTGTGTGAGTGAGGACACAGTCGGTGGAAGTTCCCGGACTGGGATCGCGTCCGGATGGGTGAGAGGGCGTATGCCCAGACCATATACTGTTGTTGCTAATGTGCCTATAGACTGCTGTGGCCCACAAGTTATTTCTGATACCCTCACTGGAGAACCTTATCAGAGCTGAACTCAGAGTTCACATAGCAAAGTGTTTATTTCATCTCTACCTTCCCATTGGATTACAAATGGTATTCTGTTAATGTGCACCACCTTTAAAGACTTGCCGGTGAAGAAAACCATCATCCCCTATAGACTGAGTTGTAGATCTCTGAGCCAGGCCTGGCCAGCTAGTTAGTTCATTTGGTTACTGCTTCACAGGACGCCTAGTTAACGGTCGCCCACGCGGCGCACCCTTACTGTTCATTCTAAATGTATAGTGTGTTATTGCTGCAGGGCTCTGCAATTTATTATCTGTGAACTGTTACCACTGTTAACTTTTCTTACCAAAAGCTTGAAGTAAATTTGATACCCTTTTCATTATTGTCTTGGTGTCTGGGTTTACTCATACAGTATAAGAAAATATATATATTGCTGCCAATACTAACTGTGCCAGTAGGGGGTCGAGTACATTGCCGGGGGTTGGCGGAGCTGTTTTCAGGGCCCAAACTAAACTTGCGGCCTTCTTAGTTGAAGGTAACGCTACATATGGTTTCCTATGGAACATGTTCTGTAGAGCAAATCTGCAAAATGCAAAAAGCACTAAAAATGCATAGGTGTGAATCCAGCCTCATGCCGTGTACACACGTTCATTTTTCCCATCGGGAAAAACGGCATTAATCTCGAACATGCTCTAATTTTTTCTCGTCGTGATTCCCGTCATTTTTTTCTGCGGCAGTTTTCCCATAGGGAAACACTGCCGGGGAGCCTACACACAGTCGTTTTTTTCGACCAAGAAAAAAATGTTATTTAAAACGGCCGTGTGTAGGGGAACAAGCTGTTCGTCGTTTTTCATGTCGATTTTCTCGACTGTGTTTTCACCGTCAAAAAAATAGATCGTGTGTACACGGCATAAGCCTTGTCCTCTTCCACGAAAGACAGGGTAATTGCCTTTTTAGTAGCAGAAAAATCTCCAGTTCAATAAATGGGATAAACCCTGGAACATCATTTTTTAAATGCGTAGCCCATTCATCTTTAACAAAAATCCCTGAGGACAGCAGAGCTGGGACAGTTCCTAGCCATTCAGCTACTGTAGTTTGAAACAAAATTCTGAAAAGTGTTTTCCCTATCCTGAGATTTTTTCTTTAAATTTAAAGGCATGAGTATAATGAAAAAGACATAATGACATGGGTAGTGAGAAGGAAGGACATTTTATTCCAATTTCACCATCATGCATGAATGGAAGGTCAAGTTTGTTATCAGAGAGTTTGACTATTATAATCATTAGACGTGGTAGCTGCTTTAGTGTTCATTTTTCAGGGCGTTTTTTTTTCTATATTTTCACCTGATCTGGCCAGTAACACACCTCCTGTATTAAAGTGCCTCCACTCTGGATGAAGAAGCACAGCCATTGGTTTGACAGTTTGGTTGAGAAGCACAAGCACTGTGACAATTACCGTACATTCACGGCATGTGCCAGAAATGTAACTGTTTTTTGAAACTGCTAAATTGATGGGTTTACTTTCACGTTAAGATTCCCAGAGCTCTCTAAGTCCGGTTTCACACTTGTGCAAACACAGACATAGCATGTGATTCACACCCGCACTGCGGGGCCGATCGCATTCGATGCCTGTGCAATGCGAGTTCAGCCATACAGTTGTATGGCTGAACTCACATTGGATTCGCAGGAAAATATTGCAGGGACTTTTTTTTTCCCCGCACTGGAATCGGATCCGATCTGGGGGTGTCATTAACATTGTATTGACACCCGCAGCCGTTTGCAGAGGGCAGTGTAAACTGCCTGCGAGAGAGGTGCGATGCGGGAACCGGCGCTGTAATCGTGCGGTTCCTGCATTGCATATGTGTGAACCTAGGCTAAAACTCCTTCAACAGGTTTTCCAGACCTGTTGTATTCATTGCGTATTTTTTCCTCACCAATAGCCTTACATCAAGCCTTGATTTTTGCATAGTCAACAAAATCCATGTTGTAAAGCGCTGTGCAAACTGTTGGCGCTATATAAATCCTGTATAATAATAATAATAAGCCATAGCCCAAGAAGTACTGTATGACAGCTTGGGGTTTAGAAAACCTACCCACACATCCTGTTATTTCAACCTTTTGGGCTATGCAAGCACTTAAGCCCTGTACACACGATCGGTTTAACCGATGAAAACCGTCCGATGGATTTTTTTCATCAGACAAACCGATCGTGTATGGGACCCATCAGTCTTTTTTCCATCGGTTTTAAAAAATAGAACATGTTTTAAATTTTTCCGATGGATAAAAAACCGATCGAAAACTCCGATCGTCTATGGGCAAGTCCATCGGATAAAAAACCCACGCATGCTCAGAATCAAGTCGACGCATGCTCAGAAGCATTGAACTTCATTTTTCTCAGCTCATCGGAGTGTTTTACGTCACCGCGTTTGGAACGGTCGTTTTTTTGACTGATGGTGTGTAGGCAAGACTGATGGAAGTCAGCTTCATCGGATTTCCGATGGACAAAACCATCGGATTAGAATCCATAGGATATCCGATCGTGTGTACGAGGCTTAACTCATAGTTTGCTATAAGTAAGACCTTGTAATGCCCAAAATGTAAATGCACAGTCCTATTCTGCTGATGTGACTGGGGATGCAATAAAGATGGCATGATTATAAAATGGAATGCTGGCATCTTTCACAGTTTAAATGCCACCTGCTAACTTTATATGATAGACATGAATTATTAAAAGAAAGACAAAGAAAAACATTCAAATTATAAAGCATCTCAGTCAGTGAAGTGCTTCTTTACTTCTTTTTTTTTTTTTTGCTGTCAAAAGTACAAGTGGATCCTGCCAGTTCCACGGTCTCTATCTTTCTTATGGTTGTAGGGTTATATTTTATGTGCACACTGCATTTTTAGCAGAACTGTTAGGCCACCATTGCACTAGAGCAGGGATCCTCAAACTACGGCCCTCCAGCTGTTGCGGAACTACAAATCCCATGAGGCATTGCAAAACTCTGACATTCACAGACATGACTAGGCATGATGGGAATTGTAGTTCCTGAACACCTGGAGGGCCGTAGTTTGAAGACCCCTGCACTAGGGTGACCACGTGTCCCGGATTGCCCGGGACAGCCCCGCATTTTGCAGGTCTGTCCAGGGCACATTCATTCCAGGACAATACAGTGTCCCTGAATGAAACTGACACAGCCACCCCCCCCCCCCCCCCAGGCCAATCTGATGCCCCCAAAAAATCAATTCTTTCTCCGGGCCCCCGATGGCATGGGAGAGCCCGGAGAAGCACCGGATGGCGGCAGGAGGGGGGGATGTCCCCTCCCGTTGCCTATAAGAATGATCAAGCGGCGGAACTGCCGCTATGATCGTTCCTATCGTGCACAGAATCGCCGGCATTAAAGAATGATATCCTAATGATGCCTCTATCTGCAGGCATCATTCAGATCAGGGTTGCCAACTTTCAGTAAATTTACAAACAGTTTGTAAAATCTGTACTTTTTGCATCTGTCCTTGAATGTCCATTACGGACATGTAGGTTGCATGTCCGTAACTCACATTCATGGACAGATGCAACAATTATGGATTTTACAAACTGTTTGTAAATTTTCTGAAAGTTGGCAACCCTGATTCAGATATCCCCCACAAAGTCAAGGACGTGACGCCCACCCAGGATGGAAGATCCCATCTGTGGTCGTCATATGACTATGGCTGGGTATTGAAGTGGTTAAATCTCACTACCATTTAAACAACTTGTGTTATGTAATCTCTGCCTATAAAAGAGTGCCTGATCTACCATTGGAGGCACTTTAGTTACATAACTCCCCTTCTAAGCAATGTTGTAATCATATAATGCAAAATCTTTGAACTAATTTGCTGTGAACTCTACATATCGCAAACAAAATTATACATGAAGATTTGCCTCCCTGTGCAATGTTTTTCCTATTATACTATTGCTTTCTGCTAAAAGACAATAAATTACATTATTTATAGAAGCTGTTTAGTTGGCCTTTCCGTTAGCATGCTCTGCTGCATGGCTGTCTCATTATTCAGCTGTATTCTATATAGCCCTAATCTTCTAGAAACATTTTGCTAATAACATGGCATAAACCTATCAATCAATAAGTGCCCAAAATTGTAAGGTAATGGCTAGTGCTAATTGTTCTAATGGACGTAACATTTATTTTGTGTTTTGTATTGATAATTGGCTGTACAGCCATGCTTAGCAAATGACACTTCTTTCATTCAGCTATATTTTTTTCTACTATTAGGCTACTTTCAAACCGAAAGCGCCACTCGTCAGCACTTTTTGGCCGCTAGCGGGGCGCATCGCCCCAGTGTGAAAAGTCACACTGAAATGAATGGGAAGCGGTTTTCAGACGTTGTTTAGAGGCTATTTCTAGTGCTAAAACACCTGAAAACCACCTCAGTGTGAAAGCAGCCTAAAGCCTCGTACACACGATCGAACTTTCATCGGACAAATACATGGAATTTTGTCCGAAGGGCGTTGTCCGTGAACTTGTTCTGCATACAGACGGCAGAACTTTTTCAGCCAACATACACCAAACTAACTTTTTCAGCTCTTTACCGCCACCCTTTGGGAAACTTCTGCTTTTGTTGTCTGATGGTTAGCATTGGTTCGGAGCATGTGTGTTTGTTCTTTGGATTTTAGTCCGACGGATTAGTGTACACACGATCTAATAATCCGACCGAACCCATTTGTTGTCGGACAATTTAAGAGCATGCACAGCCAACAATTGTCCGATGGAGCATACACACGGTCGGATTATCCGACAAAACACGCCCGTCGGACGATTGTTGTCGGAATATCCAATCGTGTGTACGGGCCTTAAAGCCTCGTACACACGATCGGATTTTCCGATGGGAATTGTGTGATGACAGCCTGTTGGCTGAAAATCCGACCGTTTGTACGCTCCATCGGACAATTGTTGTCAGACTCTCTGCCAACAAATGTTGGATGGCAGGCTTATAAAGTTTTTGCGGACAACGGTCTGTTGTCAGATTTTCCTATCGTATGTACACAAGTCCGTCAAACAAAAGTCTAAAGTCCAAACACGCATGCTCGGAATCAATGCTCACCAAACACGACATTAGCAGAAGGTGCCCAAAGGGTGGCGCTCAAGAGCTGAAATTTCATGTAGTACGTCACTACGTTTGTGTTTGTTGGCCGACAATTGTGTGGCGTTTGTATGCAAGACAAGTTCATGGCCAACGCCCTGACGCTTTGTCTGCGGAAAATACAATTGTGTGTATGAGGCTTTACAGGTATTTTTAAAGGCATTTTTTCAAAAGTCACATTCATTGAGGTAATTACATATAGTTTTTTTCCCTTCATATTGGTCTGATAAATATTGCTTTTGACAAATTAGTTTTGCTGTATTATTAAACAGCATTTAAAATACATTTAATTTTATTAAACAAAGAGTTTTACACATATGCAGTAAGCACTTTTTCAGTGTTTTGTAGTGTAATGTAACTATGTTAACAGAAATTTTTGGTCACAGTGTACACTTTCATTTTATAACATTAGCATTGTAATAACAGTACAAACAATAGTTATTTATGACCATCCAATATAAGCTTCCTTGAAAAATCGAATTTCATATTGAGAGTGCTGCCTGTCTGCATGCCATGTCTTTCTACAACTTTCTAGATTCCCAGCATACTTTGCTGTTAAAAGAGAAGTAAAGGAAAAACATTTTTTCCTGATTAATACTTACCTAGGTGGATAGAGCATCGGTCTGATGCTGCATCTGCCCCCGGCACCTCTACACTGAGAACCGAGCGATTGAACAGGGCCGATCACTCGGTTTTTAGAGCTCCGTGAGCAGAGAGCTGCAGACTGTCAGTAACAGCTCTCTGCTCTCCACCCTCCTCGCTCACTGGAGAGCTAAGGTGGGAAGGGGGTGGAGCGACTGTCTCATGCTCTCAGCGGCTTACTGAGAGGCTGAGCCGGGTGTCAGTCCAGGTACCTGGCAGATCCAGACTCCGTGGTCGGGATGACACTGTGCCTGGACTGACATTGATGACGCCATCAGAGAGCGGAATTCAGCCCGCTCTCTGCTGAAAACGGGTCACATTAGTACAAAAACGAATTGCACTCCTGGGATCTATAGGAGAAGTACAGCCAAACTAGCTTTGGCTATACTTCTTTAATTTAAGTTTTTAAGGACTACATATCCCATGATACCTTGCTGACTGCATGCAGTGATTCCAGTACTGATTCTGCTTCCGGAAACACCTCTTCTCAGTACCTCTGTAGTTCAGAAGTCAGGCTTTGTGAAATGTGTGACACAGCAGTGCCAATTTTAAAGCGTGCCGTGCTATCTCTGTATTTACTCTGCATAACATAATCTTATATTTTCTCCAAAAATTGGGTATTATATTGTGTTTGTGTGCACTAACATTTATTAAAGTGCATTTTTAAACTAAATTAAAACTGGTGCACCCAGAATCTGGTGCAGTTGTGCATAGTAGCCATTCAGCTTCTTACTTCAGCTTGTTCAATAAAATTTTGCTGATTGGTTACTTTGCAAAGCTGTACCAAATTCTGTGTGCACTAGTTTGAGTAAATTTTCCCCATAGAGTTAAGCGCGAGCTGAAAATCTGCCGAAAACGGTTGGTTCAGCAGTTACCGGCTGACTTTCGACCCATGTGTACAGCTCCTCATCCTACAGAGGCCAGTCTCAGGACCTAGAAAACCAGCATCCAATCTTCATCCGATTAATGGCTGCGAGCGCTAACTGGTGTGTTCTGGCGAGGGGTGGACCCTCTATCAGAACACAATAGTACAGTGGGGAAGATCGCTGTCCTAACATTACTTAGTTAGTACAGTGACCTCTTCTGGGGTTTTTTTTTGTTCAGCCCGCTGGGTTGAATGAAAAAAAAACTACCTGTGTGTACAAGGCTTTATGATCAAATATGCTAAGCATTTGGGCCTCAATGACCTCTAGTCATAAAAGAGATAAGTAAGCACAGTGGGGTTACCAGGTTTAAGCATTCATTCAAGAGCCAGGTACATAAAGAGATGAACGTTAGGGAAAAATGCTAACGAAAAAACAAAAAAAAAATATTGAGCAGACTCGATGATCCACTTTGTCTTTTTTCTGCCATCACTTTTCTGTTTCTATGTTTCTAACCACACAGTTGATAAACATGTATGGGAACTGCAACAGAATTTTTAATTATACAGGTGCATCTTATAAAATTAGAATATCATCAAAAAGTAATTTTTTCCAGTAATTCATTTCAAAAAGTGAAACTCATATATTTTATATAGATGTGTTACACACAGAGTGATATATTTCAAGCATTTTGTTCTTTTAATTTTGATGATTATGGCTTACAGCTAGTGAAAACCCAAAATTCAGTATTTCAGAAAATGTAAATATTACAAAGGACCAATAAAAAAAGGATTTTTAATACAGAAATGTTGGCTTACTGAAAAGTATGTCTGTGTACAGTATAGTATGCACTCAATACTTGGTCGGGGCTCCTTTTGCATTAATTACTGCATCAATGCGGCGTGGCATGGAGGCAATCAGCCTGTGGCTATAGAAGCCCAGGTTGCTTTGATAGTGGCCTTCAGCTTGTCTGCATAGTTGGGTCTGGTGTCTCTCATCTTCCTCTTGACAATACCCCACAGATTCTCTATGGGGTTTAGGTTAGGCGAGTTTGCTGGTCAATCAAGCACAGTGATACCATGACCATTAAACCAGCTATTGGTACTTTTAGCAGTGTGGGCAGGTGCCAAGTCCTGCTGGAAAATGAAATCAGAATCTCTATAAATCTGATCAGCAGAGGGAAGCATGAAGTGCTCTAGAATTTCCTGGTAGAGGGCTGCTCAGACTTTGGACCGACACCAGCAGATGACATGGCTCCCCAAATCATCACTGACTGTGGAAACTTCACACTGGACCTCATGCAACTTGGATTCTGTGCCTCTCCACTCTTCCTCTAGACTCTGGGGCCTTGATTTTCAAATGAAATGCAAAATTTTCCACAGTCCGTGATGATTTGGGGAGCCATGTCATCTGCTGGTGTTGGTCCACTGTGTTTTATCCAGTCCAAAGTCCGTACAGCCCTCTAGCAGGAAATTCTAGAGCACTTCATGCTTCCCTCTGCTGACCAGCTTTGTGGAGATGCTGATTTCATTTTCCAGCAGGACTTGGCACCTGCCCACACTGCCAAAAGTACAAATACCTGGTTTAATAATCATGGTATTCCTGTGCTTGATTGGCCAGCAAACTCGCCTGACCTAAACCCCATAGAGAATCTGTGGGGTATTGTCAATAGGAAGATGAGAGACGCCAGACCCAACATTGCAGATGAGATGAAGGCCGCTATCAAAGCAACCTGGGCTTCCATAACACCTCAGCAGTGCCACAGGCTGATCGCCTCTATGCCACGCCACATTGATGCAGTAATTAATTGGTCTTATGTAATATTCTAATTTTCTGAGATACAGAATTTGGAGTTTTCACTAGCTGTAAGCCATAATCATCAAAATTAAAAGAATGAAATGCTTGAAATATATCATTCTGTGTGTAACACATCTATATAAAATACATGAGTTTCACTTTTTGAATTGACTTACTGAAATACAGTAAATTAACTTTTTGATGATATTCCAATTTTATGAGATGCCTTCTATATTCGACCGGTCTTATGAATTGCACATCCTTGATGGGCACTAAAGGCAGGTCCTGGTTCTCTCTTCATACTACCTTGCATTTAAAGTGACTCTGTTGTCTAAATAAAAATTCAAACAAAATAGTTAGCTTGCAAAGAAGACAGTTCTAACAAAATGGTTAACTTGCAAAGAAGACAGTTCTAACAAAATAGTTAACTTGAAAAGAAGACAGTTCTAACAAAATAGTTAACTTGCAAAGAAGACAGTTCTAACAAAATAGTTAACTTGCAAAGAAGACAGTTCTAACAAAATAGTTAACTTGCAAAGAAGATAGTTCTAACAAAATAGTTAACTTGAAAAGTAGACAGTTCTAACAAAATAGTTAACTTGTAAAGAAGACAGTTCTAACAAAATAGTTACCTTGCAAAGTAGACAAAGAAGACCAAAAAAAAATCCTCTTACCTCTCTTGCTGTCCACAGCACTGAATGCTGCTCTGATGAGTAGAAATAGTTCTATGAAGTTTGTTTGAAACAAACACTTCTGGTAGCTTTAGTCTCCTTTGTCCCCATAGTGCATAGTGGTTCCTATAGTGATGTAGGGCAAAGAAGAACTTCATGGCATGGGCAGCAGAAGAGTTAATTGTTATTCCTCTATTATTCCTCACTTTAAGTAAAACAGCCTGGTTGGGGATGTATCCTTGGACAGTGGAGGAGGGGCAGCAAATTGAGATCAACTCTGTGCTCAGCCCTCCTGTAAACTTGTTTCCTATGTTAGACATACTGCATGCTACAAAGCAAGGCATTGTACATGTTTAAATATTTTTGTTGTTTTAATTAAGTATTAGTATTTTCCCTGTGCTGTTTGTTTGCCTTACCTTGTAATGATGGTCTCACATGTTGTGGCTATAATTTGTAGTATCATGGCTGATCTGTTCCTCTATCTCCATTCATTAATCAACCTACCTTGTCCCTATTCACCAGTGAGGCAAGCTAGTTCTTGTTCCAGGTCACACATGCATACAACTTCTTGTTCCGGGTTACATTCACCAATTCACATAATGCCTTTAAGGCTCCATGCATACCAGGCTTAAAAAGCTTTTGTTCCCTCATATAGAGCTTACACATATTTAGGCGAACTTAGGAGTGTTTAGCATTTTTTTCTGCCAGAAAGCTCCAATCAAAAATGCAAACCAGAAGAATTTTTTTCCTGTCTCTAAACTCTGAGCTTAAAATATATATAGGATAACATTGAGCTGCTTCAGAGTCCAATCTTTAAATTGTTACTAAACCCAGGACCCTGCATTCACTATATCTGGTCTCCCACAGTACACAGAACATGGAAATGCAATTGTTTTAGTAAATATAAACTGCTAATCACATTTTATCATCAGCAGAATATAGCAGTCTTGTGACTTCTATCAGTGTCTAGCATGTAGGAGGAATTTTCATTCTATTCTGATTGTCCTATGAGGCAGCAGGACCCCTGACCCTCTGTCTGGACAGTGCTGATTGGCCCTGTGCTGATCACATGCACTTTCCCAAAAACTCTCTAGAAATACATATCAAACCAAGCATGTGCAGAATGCCCCCAAGGCTCTCTTCTATCAGCAGATGGATTGGAACTGTGGAACAAGGGGAGTATCAAATAGCCTTTTTACACACAGTATAACAAGCATGCTTTGCTGCATATACAGACTAATTTTACTGTTGTGGGCTTCCCAGATAGCAAGGATAACTTGCCACAAATTTGTGGCAGTGTTGAATTGTATGTCTGGTAACTTGCGGCACATTTTCACTGGCAAGTTGTACACTTGTAGAGCACTTGAAGCACAGGTTGTAGTTGACGCTTTTCCTATTTGTAGCAAATTTGCATGGCAAGTCTCTAGCAAGAGCAAAGTTGTAGTGGTGAGTCTACAGCAAGAGCTCTGCAAGTCTACAGCATGAAAATTCAGCCACAGTGACCCCTGTGGTGGGATGACTATTGCACAACAGAACTAAACCAGAACTTGCAGGAGACTTGCAGAATGTTTGCAAAGAAAGTTGATCTGGAGTCATGCAATGTACATAATATAACTGGGTACTGACATTTATAGGTAAAGTTGATCCAGGGAATATGTTTTCCTCTGCTGTAGGACATTGGATCATGCTTTCCTGGGGTTCTTTCACCCTTCCTCTGGATCAACTGTGGGTGAAGGATTGTGTATATAGGATTGTATGTTTTTTTTTTTTTTTTGCTTTGTTGTGTTTTTTAATTGGTTGAATTAGATGGCCTTGTTTCTTTTCTTTTTTTTTTTTTCAATTTCTTTATTTTTCAAATTATACAAAGTATTCCATTTCATGTACATACACATAAAGAATTGAGTCATTCTCACATATTCCACATACAAATTCTTGAATCTCACATTACCGTAATTCGGTCGGTACTCTAACTTGCTTCCCACAGGCTATTCTATACTCCGGGCCAGGTAGAACCTACATAATTCTTATTCTAATTCCCCGTTCCTCCCAATACTGGTGGGAAACAAATAAAGAGTAATAAATCATGAACTAAAGCAAAAAAAAGCCAGAAGAGGGTTTAAAAGGAGTCGGGAACAAAGAGCAATATTTGCTCCATTCATCCCTTCTTCCTACCGCCTGGGGCAACACTCCCCACAGGTTCCGTTTCCTTATATCCAAATACTTAATCCCCTCCCTCCTACTTATCATTCCCTTTGACTCTCCTTCCTATTTTCCTACCCTCCCCACCCCAATCCCATTGTTTCTTTTTTATACCTGACTAACTATGTAATGTGGACTTAATAAGTTAATTTTGGCAACCAAAAACAGAGTGTAACGGCACCCCAAATACGAAAGGGGGTAACGCCGTTTAGATCTCTTCCCTCTCCTGGACACAACTTCACTGTCGATCCTCCACAGCCAGAAGACCACTTCCCATAGGAATTAATCCTTCTGGAAGAACGAGACGCACTCTGTATCTTCCTAGCATCGAATTACTTTATTGAGAAAAACATTGTAACTTTTATAACCATCCAATACTGCATTAACCTAAAATGGTCCAGCTCCACCCACAACATAACAGACCCAATACACACAAGTATGCAGGTGATTCATCAACATCTCTTCAATTAACCCGTCTGCTGCTAGTTCCACAACCTATAATTATAGGCTTAATTCCCCCAAACCACAATGGACAATAGAATGTAAATCACCACAAACAATGAACAGGTCTTTTAGAAGCTGGGATTAGCATTACACTAGGCAGACAGGTGATTGAGGCTGAACACCTCAGTATCTCTCAATTAACCTGTTGAGTTCAGAAACAGTAAATAGTCCTTTACAGATATCCTTGGGGATATGGTGGATAAATATTACAGACCCATTTTAGGTAGCCCAAGATATATTTCTTAATGTCCATTATTTCCTGGCTCACCCTGTGTCCAAAGTGACCCTCCTGTCACACATCTCCCCTTTCGGCAGGAGACTAACAAAGGAGGTGACCCCAGACGGGTTGACTCCGAAGTTAGTCCATAGGTCCATTCTTCTAATGCCTGTATCCACACAGTACCCCAAATAAATTGCTCCAAACAGAGCATTACTTACCCAGCCAACCTCTGCCTCTCTCAGAGAACATACCCGCCGCTGGGGAGAAGACAGGGTGACTGGGCTCAGTCCGTCATGCTGTTGGGGATCTGAGCTGACTGCCCAGCATCCCTGAGGTATACAAGTGGAGACTGAAGTCCCATCCCCTTGTGGTAGGTGAAAATCCCCCAGTGTTTGCAAAGCAAGGCTGACATCCTCCTGTCCCAGTGTCACACCATTTTCTGGGGTTGTGTCAGTGAGGACCGAAGTCCCATCTAGTACCACAGGAACTCCCTCTTCTGTTAGTTGAGAGCAGAGGCCCGCGGCACACTGCTCTGTTGCCAGCTCTTCCGCTGGGTTGCTGTGAGTGGAGACCGTAGTCCCATCCACCGATATCCGCTCAAGTGGCAGTTGTGTGCAGCGGCCAGTAGCATTCTGCCCTGCTGCCAGTGATTCAGCTGGGGGTAAAAGCTTTACCACCTCAGCTTGTTGCTGGAGAGATGGGCCAACTGCCCCGGCTCCCTGAAACTCCACAGTTGTTTCCGGTGCTGGGCAGAGGTTGCTAGCACTCTGCCCTGTTGCCAGCACTTCTGCTGGGGACTCCACACCCTCTGCTCTGGCTAACTGTTGGGGAGGGAAAAGGGCTGCTTCTCCCCCCTGCATCTCTGAAATCCCCTGGGAAAGAGGAACCATCACCTTCTCATCTCGGGCCTCCAAAACTGCCACGGGTGTAGAGCAGGGGTCTGCAGTACTCTGTCCTGCTGCCATTACTTGGGCAGGCGATGCATAATCCATAACATCCTCTGAACAGTCCCTTAAGTCCATACCTTCTGTAATCTGTAGCTGGGAAGATGAGCCAACTGCCCTAGCTCCCTGGAACTCCATATCATCCACTTCAGCTTTAGGGGTGGCAATCTTCAGATTTTCCACTGCCGATTCTTCAGCCAGGCTAGCTCCCTGGAACTCCATATCATCCACTTCGGCTTTAGGGATGGCAATCTTCAGATTTTCCACTGCCGATTCTTCAGCCAGGCTAGCTCCCTGGAACTCTATATCATCCACTTCGGCTTTAGGGATGGCAATCTTCAGATTTTCCACTGCCGATTCTTCAGCCAGAATTTCATAGTTGTCAACTGGTATTTCCTGATAGTCCCAGGCAAAGGGAGCCCCACCCTGCTGCTGAGCAGAGTCTAGCAGCTGTTTTTAGGCAATCTCCAGCTCCCATTCCTGAACGGACAGAAACTCCAAATCTTCCTGTGCCCAGTGCCCTTCTGAGACATTCAGTCTTTGCTCTATGTGCTCCATTATTTCCTCCAAGCGCCACTCCCGATCACTCCCAAAGTCAGGGTCCTCTGACAGCCTCCAATACAACAATCCCAGGCCATTATAGTCAAAGCCTTCCATGGGGCTGTCATCCGCTGACCACTGGCACTCTTGGGCTACATACCACTGGAGGGCTCTGTAGCTCTCGTCCAACCGCATCTCTGCCCGGATCAGCTTGCTTAACTCAGCTGTCCACTCCTGCTTCGGTTGTTCCCCCAATAACAGCATTTGTACTTCAAACTGCGACCAGTACCTTACATGGATGGAGGGGAGAACTTTTCCCTGGTGTTGCTGCTCGAGAGCTAGCGCTTTCTTCCAGAGTTCGCAGCGGATTGAATCAGACCATCCCAGCAGGACCTTCTCTGATACTGGTCCTCTATGCTGTATCTGCATCTCTCGCAACCTCCTTCTGAATTCCTTTTCCATGTCGGCTGGTATCTGTATCTCTCCTCTCCTTTCAGTTGGTGCTGCTTCTTTAGGTGTTGTCTCCGATTGCCGTATTTCCGCCATTCTCTGCTCATGTTGCCACTCATCCTGCCGCTCGATTTCTCTAATGGCTTCCTGTATGGCGGTCTCTGATGGGCTAGCACCGTACAATTCCAACCGCTGTCGAACTCGTGGCTGAAACAAGTCTTCAACTGACCGGGGTCCTGCCTCACCATCCCTCTGATCCATCTCGGCCAGCTCCCTGATCAAGGTGGCCCCGTTCTTTGTCCCACTTGTCCCTCCACGGCTCTCAAGTAGGTCCTTCAGTGTGGATTTCCTGCAGGCTGCATAGCTGGTCATTCACTGTGGTGGCTTGGAGTGTCCAAGGAACTGGAGGGAAAATCCCACTGCTGCCACCAATGTAACGGCACCCCAAATACGAAAGGGGGTAACGCCGTTTAGATCTCTTCCCTCTCCTGGACACAACTTCACTGTCGATCCTCCACAGCCAGACGACCACTTCCCATAGGAATTAATCCTTCTGGAAGAACGAGACGCATTCTGTATCTTCCTAGCATCGAATTACTTTATTGAGAAAAACATTGTAACTTTTATAACCATCCAATACTGCATTAACCTAAAATGAACAATGGTCCAGCTCCACCCACAACATAACAGACCCAATACACACAAGTATGCAGGTGATTCATCAACATCTCTTCAATTAACCCGTCTGCTGCTAGTTCCACAACCTATAATTATAGGCTTAATTCCCCCAAACCACAATGGACAATAGAATGTAAATCACCACAAACAATGAACAGGTCTTTTAGAAGCTGGGATTAGCATTACACTAGGCAGACAGGTGATTGAGGCTGAACACTTCAGTATCTCTCAATTAACCTGTTGAGTTCAGAAACAGTAAATAGTCCTTTACAGATATCCTTGGGGATATGGTGGATAAATATTACAGACCCATTTTAGGTAGCCCAAGATATATTTCTTAATGTCCATTATTTCCTGGCTCACCCTGTGTCCAAAGTGACCCTCCTGTCACACAGAGTAGGGCTTATTTTCAGGGTAGGGCTTGCAATTTAATGTGCTGTCTTCTCGCCCTCTCTCCCTCCCCGCCAGGCAGGAATCCCCAGTGTGAAGTGAAGTAAAAGTGGTTGCAAACTGCAAGAATCCTCTCCATTACAGTAGTATATAATGAAAAAGGTGTGTGCTTCTGTAATCTTGTGTTGCATACCTTCTTATAGCGCCGCTCGGTGCTTCCATAGCCTGCCGGAGCTCTCTTTCATGATCAGAGCATTGCAGATGGAGGGGGGGCGAGATCCCCTGCTAACAGGCAGAAGAAGAAGAGATCAGCTGAGCGCCCCTCAGCCCTTCCTTAGCCTGCGCAATCCAGCATTGCAGAGCGAGGGGGCCCAGATCCCCCGCTGACAAGCAGGAGAAGAGGAGATCAGCTGAGCGCCCCTTGGCGCTTCCATAGCCCACCGCGATCAGAGAATTGCAGAGGGAGGGGGCAAGATCCCCTGCTGACAGGCAGGAGAAGAGGAGGAGATCAGCTGAGGTATTTGACTACAGATTAGATTACAGAAACACACACACTAGGGCTTATTCTCGGGGGAGGGCTTATATTGCGGCCCTCCCAGGAAATTAGGGTAGGTCTTCTTTTCAGGGTAGGTCTTACTTTTGGGTAAACACGGTAGCAACTAATTTTCAAACTTGCAGCACAATTGCTTGCTATCTGGGTTAGAAACACTTTACAAGATCCTTTCAGAGCTAAAACCACCAGAAGTGCGGGTAACCCATTTACACCATGCTTACATAGAACGCCCCTTAGCAAAATAGTTAATTTTGCAGAAGAGGAAAATATGGAGTTTCTGCCTTGAAGTGCTCTACTTTCTTTGCCCTCCACTCAACAAGCTAAACTAAAGCTGGCCATACATTCTACAATTTTCTCAATTAATTTCCTTTAGATTTACCTTCAACTATGTAGTGCAAGGGCCTGCCTGATTGCATGCAAATTGAAGGTGTTTAGGTTTGACCTCATATTATATGATTTTGGTAAATCTAAAGGAAAATTGTGCATGAAAATTGTATAATGTATGGCCCACCTTAGAAGCTGATTGGCTACCGTGCACAGCTGCACCGGATTCTGAGTACACCAGTCTTATTAAATCTACCCCACAGCAGGGGTGGCCCATCCATTAAGGGCACACAGGTGCCCCCCCCTGTCCTTTGCCACCTCCCCTATCCATGCATCCGTCCCCTTTCAGGACACCGGTGCCTGGATTCCAATGTGGAGGTTTTTTTTTTAAGCACTGTTTAGAGCCAGAGGCTCTAATAGGCTTCAATATAGGGTGGGCTCGGGTCGCAGAGAGTGCGCTCCGAGCCCACCCAGGTATGTTACAACAGCGAATCAATATTTGCTGTTGTAACACTGATCCTCCTGCCTTGCAATCAGGAAGCAGGTTTTGACACCGGTCACCCGATTGGCTGAAAGGACAGGCGATCTTATTGGATGCCTAGGAAGAGGAGGTGAGGAGCTGGAAGCCGCCATGGAGGAGAGGACTTGGAGCCGAGCCGCTGCACCACGCTGCCTGCCACCTGCCATCCGCCACGATGGGGTAAGTGCCAGGCGACCGGCAAACAGCGGGAGGGGGGGTGCCGCTCGGGGGGATGGGTGGTTGTTTTCTACCCCCCAAAAAAAACACCAGCCGCCACTGCCCCACAGTATGTTCAGACTCGCAATGGTCAACTGGAAAAAGATTTTAACAAGTCTGACTTTCCATTATATCTCATTATATTGTACAATATCAGTATCATAAAATTGCATGCTGCCTTATACATAATTTAATACAGATTTCAACATGCATCTTACTGAAGGCACAATTGCATTGCCTTCCTATAAATTGCTGCAATGTTTAACAGAATGTTATTATTATTATTTTTTAATTTTCCTTTTTAATGGAGGCGAAGGATTCTAACAAAAAATAAATAAATCTTAAGCTAAATGCACTGCATTACAGTTGGTGTAGTAATCCCAGCATACATTAAAGCATGCTATCCCTGTGTATGTTGTGATGATGGTGATATACTTGCAGCTTTCTCTGTTCAGTACAAGGGTAGAGCTGCAGGCGCATGTCACATAACCGAGATCAGCCAAGCAATACGTAGCCACTGTCAGCAGTGGCTGCCCTATTTATATAAGTGCTTTCTGTTGTGCTATGCATGTGTGCTCACGCAGCAAGACACTCAAAGGAGGATTGTTTACATCTTCCAGCTTTCAGAATGGCATATATTATATCACAGGAGCTGAAGATCCCTTTATGTTTGGTAAGAGCACATTTTTTTCTTTGCTTCTTTTTAGGAAATCAAATGGATTTATCATTAGTGCAGCCATAATAGGTTTATTTACAATGCTTTGTACCAGCACACATTGTTATCCATCACTTAAAAGGAGCGCCACATTGCATTTCATCAGCTCATCTCCACTATTTCTAGAAAGAAAACTTTTTTCAGCACTGGCAGTGCCTCTGACATTAACTGTATAGTAATAATAAAATACCAATTTAAATGGCAAAAAAGAATGGTATGTTTTGTAATTAAAAGGCTGATGTGATTTGTGATAAGGATTTGTGATTAGAAGCTGGCACTCATCATGTATATGTGGGGCATAATTGCTGAAGATGTTAAAAGTTTATTTGTCGTGTTTTTTTTGTTTTTTTTTGTAGTGCCTAGGGTTGCCACCTCATCCCTTTAAACCCGAACACATAATCATTACACAGGCTAATTTAATGGAGATAAGGCACCGAGTGAGTTTTTATTACCACCTTAATTAGCCACAGAACCTGTGTAAATAATATGCGTTCGGTTTTTAACGGGATGAGGTGGCAACCCTTCATGTGCCAAAGCAAACGGATCTGCAATCCGATCGCGGTTGGCAAAAGTAGCTGCATTTTTTTTTTTTTTTTTAGGCTCGGTGCCACTTGAAGACATTGCTTTGAATGAAAGGATATGGCAGATTTAATTAGGCAGTTTGATGGCGTGTCACATATGAAAGTAGAACAGGATGTAAAGTAAACATTCTCTTCTAATTAGCAATTGCTAGAGCAGTTTGAGGCACATTCTACAGGCAGCTGATTGCTGTTATAACATCTCTCTAACAATAAAGGAAGCTGACATAGCAGGTGTAAACAGAGACAGTTCACTAAATGGCAAGCCTCAGAGGTTGATTTCAAGGTGAAAGTCGATTATGAAAGCTATATCCATAAATACAGAGTAATTACATCTTCAGCTCCCCCACATAGCAAATGCACTACTCAAACAGCTATTAGTGTTATCTCTCCATATCACTTAGTTTCCTATTTAACAACGCTGGTATAGTTTATATATAAAATGCCTACCAGTATCAGAGCACAACGGTAAGTGCAAAATTGTTTTGGATACAGTGAATTCCGTTATAAAGCGACAATAAGACACAATTTACAGTTTATGATTTACGTCGCTGCTGTAAATGTAGAATTATGATATTGTAACATGGCTAATTGGGGGGAAAAAAAGAACAGGTACAGTCTGTTCAGTACAGTATCATGTTCCCCAGAGAGTATCTTCACTGTGTGCTCTGCTAAGTGCTCGCCATTGATGTTTGTCTGAACAAATGTATATTACTAAAGTGTTTCCTGGGCTGCTGGACAAATGCACCCACCGCTCCTTTAGAAAAAAATAAAGCTGATGGATTTACATCATTACATGTAAATGCTGCATTCGTTTACACTTTATGGAGCCAGTGCAAAGGATATAAAAACACAATCTTATTGTTCCAGATACATTATAGAAAGTATTGTCATTTTCCAATCAGATACTAAGGAATACATATACATTAACTGTGTGTATACAGTGCAGTAAGAAAGACAGCGAGAGAGTTTTCTAGAATTTATATAGATAGAAAAATTAACAATTTCTGCACTCTCTAAAAAATGTGAAATTTTATGTACATGACAATATAGAAAATTTAGTGCAAGTGTACACTGTAAATAACATGCATTATAGAAAATGAACATTTATAAGTATCTCCCGTTATTTCTATTGCTGTTCTGTACCTGTACCTTTAGTAAAAATTATTACCCGATTAGCAATCCAGTACTTCAGGCATTCTCCATACAGCCTTAAGTTCCTAGAGGGCTTAGAAGATGAATTACTCCACAATGCGTACAGCTACAGAGGTGAAAGAGGGCTTGTTTTAAAGTGTTTTACTGCCTGTCCAGAATATGATAATACTGTCAGTAAGTCACGCAAGCAGGGATGATTACAAATCACATAAGGAAGCCCAATCGCTCAGATGTCACATATATGGATGGATCTCACGAATTCCCTTGGTTCTGGTAGGAATGGCACTCTACTTAGATGGACCATGTTTCTCAGATCAAACACATCTGATTAGTGAATGTGTTTGATTTCTTATGTGATTTGTAATCATCCCTGCTTGTGTGACTCACTGCTGTAGGGTATTTGAGTCCACACTCTCTGGTAAGCAAAATATTACTATCTATAGTGGTGGGATTGTCACGCTGGTGGTTATTGGTATCTGTGGACTATCACTCAAGCAACATTGTGGATTTTGATTATATATGAACACAGCATTGATGGCTCTTTGTGGACTGTTTCTATTATGAACTTTTCATTTTGCACTATAAAGTGGTGTGATTTTCATACATATGTTCATATATATGATCACTTTATGTGAAGCACTGCATTTAGGCATTTTGGGGACTCTCACTCCTGATCAGTTATTGGCAGCAGCGGGAGCCATTGAGCCAATCAGGAGACTGAGGGGGGGGCTGAACCGTGGCTCTGTGTGTGAATGGACACACAGGAGCAATGAGCAACTTCTGCCTCTCAAATAAGTTCCCACTGACACATTGATCATTTTAGCTAACTGTAAGGGTGTGTTTCGTCACATATGGTGACCCGTCACATTTGGTTACGGAAGTGACGTTCCGTCGCCGCCATCTTGCTACACCCCGCACTCCTCCATAGTAATGACACACCAAGAAGGGGGTAAGCGGACATCTTCTTACACCCACCGGAGTTTTGCATTCCACAGTTATTTTTAACAGGAAACGGAGCATATATGCTTAAATACAGTATTTGGAAATCCGACGGACTGTTTAGATGTTAAATTTTAAAAGCAGCAGCAAACCTGCTGACCTTACATGTTTGTTAATGTGACAGAACATCTCTGATTTTCAAATTTAACATGTAAACAGTCCGTCGGATTTACAAATACTGTATTTAAGCATATAAGCTCCATTTTGTGTTGAAAATGGAAATAAAAGTGTAGCACTACCTAGGTAAAATAATGTATAATAGTGAATAAATACACAATATTAATGTAATACTAATATGGTGAACACGTGTAACACCCAAAAGTAACGTGCTGAGTGATTCTTGTGTTGGAGTGATCAAACAATGGTAATATAACCCATAATGATTAACACAAAATAAATGTCCAGTCACATAAAGTCCATAGAAAGAAAATTATTAAAATGTCAAAATAATAAAGTTCAATCCAAGGAAACGTGTTCAATCAAGGTGTAAACTTGCAATCCAAAATTTTCTGCATATGGGAGTGATGTGAAAACCGCCACCAAGGATAAGTTGAAGGAGGCTTACCGGAAGTCTCGGATTTGGAGAGGCATACGCCACCCAAATCAGAGAAGGCTTGGGGGTTAGTTGAACCCAATATGGATGGTCTCGAGTTGGAGGGTGGCCTGGAGTCAAAGAAGTTTATCCGCTTCAATCAAACAGGACATCCAACGCGCAAATCACCAATACATGTAAGGGCTCGGTATCCAAAATGCATACGTGTAAAGATAAAAGAACTCACATAGCATGATACCGTTTGGAAAGGATTTAATGGTAAAGCATAACAATGTAACACTCACATTTAAGATGGTCTTAAAAGCATGGATTCAGGTACAAGAGCGATGTGTACGGACAGGTCCACCCGAATAGTTTCGACTAAATAGTCATCATCTGGGGTAAGGACTTTGTCCCACACACATCGCAAATAAATGAACAAATTGACCTCCATGATCCCGGAAGTGAACCGCCATTACCTCACTTCCGGTTTTAGTTTTTAATCCTGGATGGTCAAATTAACAAAAATATCATATACTTTAACTGTATATAATACCCGGAAAAAAGCCTTAAAATAGCAATGTATTTCTAATTGAAGTTGAAGAGGCTGTAGGTCACCTTATGTGACAGTGTTAACCAAGCCTCGCTTTCAATCTTGAGTGTATCTGCATCACTTCCGCTGCAGACTATGCTGGATATAGTGTGTTTAGTAATGGATCCAACCCTCGCTATGAAAACGAGGCCTGGACCCAGCGCCAATGCATCACTTCCGCTGTGGAGCTAGGCTGGAAGAAACCGGAAGTGGCAACCAAGCCTCGTTCTGAAAAACGAGACGTAGGTCCGCCGCATTCCGCAGCCACGCCCCTCCGCCGAGTCACACAGACGGCGCGCATAGAGCCCCTGCTAGTAGGTCCGCCCTTCTAAAAGACGCAACCCACATCTTCCCTAACCTAGAGAGAAGTGTGTCTCAAGCTGGAGGGCAGACTAGTTACACAAGAAAAATATTAACATTTATATTAATAATGTTAATAGGGTGAATCTAAAAACGATATGTACATAAATGGAACGCTATAAAATTATAATGGTGCATTGGTTAATGTATGTGTAATGACTCACACACTGCCTTACACCTCATAGGTCTATAGTAGATGTTCCATCACACGCAATCTGTGTGTGGTCGGTACACGGACGTGCACCAAACACGCACAAAAATTGTGGTGATGTATGTTAAATAAATATTGGTCAGCAAAAATGGGTTTAATAAGTAAAATACTCTAAATATCATAGGGGTATGGAGGCTGCTCAAGAATTTTTGAATAGGGACCTCACGTTCGCCGCTCCACAGGTTAATTTCATTATGGAATTATTAGAATTTGCGACGCAACATAATTATTTCTGGTTTGATGGGCATTATTACCTCCAGCAGAAAGGTGTGGCAATGGGGGCGAAATTTGCACCAAGTCTGGCCAATCTATTCATGGCCAAGTGGGAGGAGGATGTCGTCTATGCACTGCAGGAGCCTCATCTTCTGCTTTGGGCCAGGTATATAGACGACGTCCTCCTCCTATGGGCTGGCACTTCACAAACGTTAGAGAATTTTTTCTCCACGTTAAATGACAACAATAGAGGTATTACTCTCACACATGAATCCAGTCAGTCCATGATACACTTTCTAGATTTACAGATTGAAAGATCGGAGCAACAATTTAAGTTTAGTACCTATTTTAAGCCCACTGACAGAAATGGGTTTATACCCAGGAGCAGTTGCCATCACAAGTCGTGGCTGAAGTCGGTCCCCAAGAGTCAGTTCCTGCGTCTTCGCCGGAACTGTACAGAAACAGAAACTTTTGTGGCACAAGCAAACGTGCTCAAAAATAGATTTTTAGAAAAGGGGTATAATCAGGCGGAAATAGATAGCGATCTGAAGAGGGTGGTAGATATAGAAAGACCCACATTGTTTGAAGAGAGACCACCCAAAGAAGGAAATGACACTTTTAAATGGTCCTTCCTTACTACCTTTTCCACCCAATATAAGCACATAAAGGCTATTTTTGAAAAACATTGGGGGATACTGAGAAACGATAGGGTGTTGGGTACATTGATACCAGAAAGACCTAAGGTTATTTATAAAGGAGTACCCTCCCTTCAAAATAAAATTGCACCTAACATCATAAATCCACCCATAAAACCCACCTTTTTTCATAACTGGATGGGATACTACCCCTGCAAAAAATGTATTGTTTGCAAACACAACACATGTGGAAGAAGGCCTACAAAGGAATTCAGATCCTAAGTGACCAACAAAGTCTACCCCATAAAACATTTCTGCACGTGTGCCACAACCCATGTGGTATATCTGTTGATCTGCCCATGCGGTAAACAGTACGTGGGTAGAACGATAAGATCTTTCACTGCTAGGATGTCTGAACATGTGAGTTTAAAAAATTTGGGAGTATTAAACATACTGTCCCCAGACATTACCGGCAACACCATGCCCGAAACCCTGATGGCACTCAATTTTTGGTTATAGACCACTTTGTCGCCCCATGGAGGGGTGGAGCAACTACTAGAGGAGTATCCAGATTGGAAACATTCTGGATATATGAACTTCAGACTTACTAGCCACAGGGAATGAATGTCGAGTGGGACATTAACTCCTTTATCAATGCGTCCTGATTATCATATACATTATACGACTTCTTTTTACCTATCAACTTTTAATTATTTTAATTATTTAATTTTATTACATGTATATATGTATGTGTTCATTCACATACATTCTTAATACAAATTTTTATTCCACTTAGAGTATTTTACTTATTAAACCCATTTTTGCTGACCAATATTTATTTAACATACATCACCACAATTTTTGTGCGTGTTTGGTGCACGTCAGTGTACCGACCACACACAGATTGCGTGTGATGGAACATCTACTATAGACCTATGAGGTGTAAGGCAGTGTGTGAGTCATTACACATACATTAAACAATGCACCATTATAATTCTATAGCGTTCCATTTATGTACATATAGTTTTTAGATTCACCCTATTAACATTATTAATATTAATGTTAATATTTTTCTTGTGTATCTAGTCTGCCCTCCAGCTTGAGATGCACTTCTCTCTAGGTTAGGGAAGATGTGGGTTGCGTCTTTTAGAAGGGCGGACCTACTAGCAGGGGCTCTATGAGCGCCGTCTGTGTGACTCAGCGGAGGGGCGTGGCTGCGGAATGCGGCGGACCTACGTCTCGTTTTTCAGAACGAGGCTTGGTTGCCACTTCCGGTTTCTTCCAGCCTAGCTCCACGGCGGAAGTGATGCATTGGCGCTGGGTCCAGGCCTCGTTTTCATAGCAAGGGTTGGATCCATTACTAAACACACTATATCCAGCATAGTCTGCAGCGGAAGTGATGCAGATACACTCAAGATTGAAAGCGAGGCTTGGTTAACACTGTCACATAAGGTGACCTACAGCCTCTTCAACTTCAATTAGAAATACATTGCTATTTTAAGGCTTTTTTCCGGGTATTATATACAGTTAAAGTATATGATATTTTTGTTAATTTGACCATCCAGGATTAAAAACTAAAACCTGAAGTGAGGTAGTGGCGGTTCACTTCCGGGATCATGGAGGTCAATTTGTTCATTTATTTGCGATGTGTGTGGGACAAAGTCCTTACCCCAGATGATGACTATTTAGTCGAAACTAGTCGGGTGGACCTGTCCGTACACATCGCTCTTGTACCTGAATCCATGCTTTTAAGACCATCTTAAATGTGAGTGTTACATTGTTATGCTTTACCATTAAATCCTTTCCAAACGGTATCATGCTATGTGAGTTCTTTTATCTTTACACGTATGCATTTTGGATACCGAGCCCTTACATGTATTGGTGATTTGCATGTTGGATGTCCTGTTTGATTGAAGCGGATAAACTTCTTTGACTCCAGACCACCCTCCAAATCGAGACCATCCATATTGGGTTCAACTAACCCCCAAGCCTTCTCTGATTTGGGTGGCGTATGCCTCTCCAAATCCGAGACTTCCGGTAAGCCTCCTTCAACTTATCCTTGGTGGCAGTTTTCACATCACTCCCATATACAGAAAATTTTGGATTGCAAGTTTACACCTTGATTGAACACGTTTCCTTGGATTGAACTTTATTATTTTGACATTTTAATAATTTTCTTTCTATGGACTTTATGTGACTGGACATTTATTTTGTGTTGATCATTATGGGTTATATTACCATTGTTTGATCACTCCAACACAAGAATCACTCAACACATTACTTTTGGGTGTTACACGTGTTCACCATATTAGTATTACATTAATATTGTGTATTTATTCACTATTATACATTATTTTACCTACGTAGCGCTACACTTTTATTTCCACTTATCACCAGCTTTTCTCTACTAGCAGTGTTGGCGGCTTCTTTTGGTACATATTTTTCGTCCAGCGCAGTATTACCCTTCATTTTTTGTGTTGAAAATAACTGTAAAATCTAAAACTGGGTGTAACAAGATGTCCGCTTGCCCCCTTCTCGGTGTATCATTACTATGGAGGAGTGCGGGGTGTAGCAAGATGGTGGCGACGGAACGTCACTTCCGTAACCAAATGTGACGGGTCGCCATATGTGATGAAACAGGGGTAATTCTTCCCAGTGAACACAAGTGTAAGGAGCATTTTTCCCATCGACTATCACACTAATATACCGCGAGCTGTAGATAAAGTAATTTTTTTAGCAGGGGTCCCTGAGACCGGAAAGTTATTTCAAGGGTTCATCTGTGTTGAAAAGTTTGAAAAAAGATGACCTAGGATAATGTGAGGGTCGAGCACCAGGGCCAATGTGTTTCAAGTAGGAAAAATAAAAATGTATTATTTCATGTTAGTGTTGGTGTCAGTGTGTTTAGGTAGGATAAAAATGAAAACTGTACACTATTGTTTTTTGTCCGTACGAGTGGAAACAACAAAAAATATCTAAACATTGGGTATTTTTGTGAACATCAGAGTTTATTTAAGGTTTTTTTTTTTTTTTTTGGTGGTGAGACACAGTAATGGCAAAAAATGTACAACTAATAAAGATAAATAAAAAGTCAGAAGATGTCCATTATCATTCATTACCAAATTAATGCCTAATTTGTCCTGAAAAAAATAAGGTATAATTCACCTGGGTATACTAAGTACAGTCAGTAGGATGTGTCCCTTTTTTTGATGCCTCTTCTGTTAGTTGAAAACCTCCTCTGCCCATGCTCCTCCCCACCCTCGCTGCCATAATCTTCCAGTGTGGCAAGGGTTATTATAACTAAGTAGAAGTCACATCCTCTTATCAAGAAAGGATGACCATGCTCGCCCGTTAACTGAAGCTGATATTACAACTGCTATGAATGAAAAAGGATCTAAGAATTATGGATGGGCAGATGATTGATAGGGATGTCCCCTCCATCTATAAATCGTGTATCATTAATTAAAATTGTAGTACGGCTTCTATGAATAGAGAACTAGGGGGGATGGGCAGGCATAGTTATGTCCCTTGTGCTGATTTTTCAGTTTTTTACTTTGGCTGCACTTAGGCTTTAATGTCACCAAAAGACGTAAATTACACTTCAAGGATACTAGAAGCCTCTTCCTCAGGCAGCAGTCACAGTGATTGGCACTGCTGCCTGAGGGAGAGGCCCATAGAGGCCCCACAGGTTAGGTAATTGATTGATCCAGCCTGTTTCTGTAGGGAGTTTCCCGGAAAATAGAGCAGGGAGGGCTATTCACTCGGTTATGAATAATTATCAGACCTCGGCCAATCCCTGGAAGGGGGAGCACAGAAGGTGACTGAGGAAAGTGATAAATATATGGGAGGCCTTTTCGAAGTGTTCTTTCCTCTTCATGGAGGGTTTCAGTTCTCATGGGGCTGCTGCCCCTGGGAAACAGATAGTGTGAGAGAAGATTTGCAATTTGGGCCTTAGTCGTTGCTGGGCTGAGGACCTAGAGAAGATTTGCAAAGGGATGTTTGCTGGATGGCATTATCCTGGAGTTCTAGCCTGGAGAAGGATCCTTTGTCTCCCTCAGTGAAGAGTGCCATGTGGAAGCTGGGTGGCAGTAAACTCCTGGGAAATTGTGAGAAAGACCTGGTTTTGAGACTTTCATGTGTGCCTGCATGTATAAAGATTTGCGGTAAGAGGTTTGTCCTTTTGTTGATTTCTGATATCATTTTGGAGTATCCTGATCTCCTGAATCCCGTCCTGTTTAAGTTTTGCAATAAAATCCACAAAAAGCACAAAAAGACATCCCTTAGGCTGAGCCTGTATTTTTGTGCATGTAATTGTGTCTATGGCAGGCAGCCTCTGAACTAGTGAGGAAGACCTGGATATATTATCAGCTGCCCCTCTGGGGTTAGTGCTACAAATGTTTTAATGGTAAGCAAGAGCAGCAGCTGCCAATTGTATCAGCTTTTTTTAACAATCTAATTGCGGAGCCAACCCCCACCCAATCAAAAGCTCCTATGGGAGTGATGTAGGAGTGGATACTATGCACATATCACTTAGAAGGTCCAGTGTATTCCATTAGCTCTTTGAACCTTGTAATGTAGGTGTGTTTGGTTTCTAACTGGTTGTTATTTTCCTACAAATTTGTGTATCCACTTTTTGTGTTGGTAACTCTATCACAGCAGGAGTTATGGAATATAGATAGAGTTGAGAGCTTGAGATGTATTCAAGTTTAGTCTCAATTAAAAAAAACAGACTCAAATATGTGTATCTGATCATACAATTCAAAAGACTGTTTTACAGCGTTACCATAGGGCTGCATTAAGAGACTTTTTAGACTCTGCTAAATACTGTTTATGATACTGCTAGAGGTTTAATGACCCACCTGCATTTCATCTAAATGATCTTCCTTGTGGCAATGTGTCCTAAACTGTATCATTTGTTCCTCCATGTTTTTTCTCTACTGCCTAATATACAGTAGCTACAGTATGAGACTTACTGTCTTATACTGATACTACTGTCTCATACTATGAAACTTAAATCTCCTAGATAGTAAGCTCTAACAAGCTGATTCTTTCTGTATTAAAGCGTATTGTATTGGTACTGTCTACCCTCAAGTAGCGTAAACTGTCGGTGCTAGATAAGCTGTATAATAATATTAATAATAACTATTCTGTTACTGACTTTTGGAAAATGAGCATGGCAGTGTGTGGAACATGATTTCCCTATTCTCTCCACACAGTTTTGGAGTTGTCAGACTCCTTTATCATCACAGTGGCACTACTATATAAACATAGGAATAAAATTAGACATACCACTATTGATGATTTCAGGTTATGGTGTGTTATTCAAGACACTAATACCAATAAATTGGTGGGCATGACCATGCCTTTAGTTTATCTTTGTTAAGTCTAGAAAGGAAAACCTGAACAGGAGCTCAACACCCATCCTCAGCTGTTGGATTTCCTTCATGACACTTACCATGAGACATAGAATGGTAGCATAAAAAGACATAAAATTATATAGAAAAGCATTGAGGGTTGCTGGGTTTAATATTTGGAATAAGAATAATTCATGAAGAAGGCTCTGAATGACAGCTGGATGAACATAAGGAGAAGGTTCCCTGAAGCTCTGCAGTGATGGCATTTGTCTACCTGACGGTAACACTATATTATGGAATTTTAACAATCCATGGCTTGTGGTTTTTTTTTCTGGAGTGCAGGGTCATTCTTTTTAAGAGCAGAATTTTTCTTTATTTAATATTATTTTGCAAAAGTACTCTACATTACTATTTTTTTTTTTTAATGGTATGGATGGATTTGCCTAAATCTGTTTATTGATTAGTATAATATTAGTAATTATTTGCTATGCTTACAGTAAGATTTAAAGCCCAATTCCAGGCTGTCAATAAACAATAAATGTGGGGATCACTGGGATGAACAAACCCCCCCCCCCCCCCGCCTGTGCAAATGAAGGCTACAATGCTCATTCTATTTTTGAATGATCCAATAGAGAATAATGCTTACCTTGCATACTCCCCCCCCCCAATTCACTTTTTTTCTATAAAAATAACAAACATGTTATACTCACCTGCTCTGTGCAGGGGTTTTGCACAGAGCAGCCCAGATCCTCCTCTTCCCTGGTCCCTCTTCCATGCTCCTGGCCCCTCTCTCCTGTCTAGTGCCCCCACAGCAAGTAGCTTGCTATGGGGGCACCCGAGCCGAGCCACAGCTCCCTGTGTCAATTCAGACATGGAGCTGTGATTCAGCCCCACCCCCTCTCTCTCTCCTGATTGGCTAACTGACTTTGATTGACAGCAGCAGTAGCCAATGGCGCTGCTACTGTGTCTCAGCCAATCAGGAAGAAGAGTCCCGAATGGCTGAGGCACTCGTTGACATTGCTGGATTGAGAGGGGGCCCAGGAAAGTATTAGGGTGGCTGCTGCACACAGAAAAAAAAACTTCTGACTTTACAACCACTTTAAGGTACGTATTGCTCTCTATTACCTCCCTCCAAAACAAAATGAGCATTAAACTATCATAAACAATGTTGGCCATGAACCAAAAAACACTGTTTGATGTTATGTTTACAAGAAATCTGTCAGGATGCAAATATGATTTTTTTTTGCTGATCTGTTTTTGAAGGTGCATGTTTTTAGACTATCCTCTTGATGATTTACTGCCCCAGAGCAAGTACACGTCAGTGTCACAACATGTGCTTGCTCTGGGTCACTGACTTAAAAAACAGTTCACCAACAGAAGTTTACAAGAGGTTAGAAGGAAAGAGGTTTAACCTTACACTTGAGAAATGGTTCTTTACTGTTAGAGCAGTAAAAATGTGAAACTCCCTCCCCTGGAAGCTGTACTAGTTGAGAATCAAAATATTTGCAAATGTCTTCTTTAGGAAGCTGAATATTCAGGGCTTTGGAAATTAGTAGAGAATAAAAATCACAAACACACACACACATGTGTGGGTATGGTCATTAGTATTAGTCACTTGTCCCTTCCTCTAAAATTGCCCATTCCAATGTGTTTGTAATTACTGAAATCATTACCTTGTTCAAATTCTTATGCCGCGTACACACGATAATTTTTCACGTCGTGAAAAATTACATTTTTTTTTCAACAAGAAAAACGACCGTGTGTGGTCTTTTTGTCATTTTTCCCGACGTGAAAAACAGCATTAAAAACGACGAGAAAAATTAGAACATGCTCTAATTTTTCCCGTCGTTTTTCCCGTCATTTTTTTCCGCGGCAGTTTTCCCGTAGGGAAACACTGCCATGGAGCCTACACGCGGTCGTTTTTCTCGACAAGAGAAAAAATGACGGGAAAAACTACTGTGTGTGGGGGAACAAGCCGTTCCCTCGTTTTTCATGTCATGATTCACGGCGGTTTTTTAACCGCCGTGAATCACGATCGTGTGTACGCGGCATAAGAATGGAAAGAAGTAGAAAAATGTCAATAAAAAAAAATGGTAAAAGTTACGGCATTTTCCTTGGATGAACCCACGATACTGCTTGACGCATTTAAAGTTTTTCTAGTGGCAGTATGAGTTTTGACATCTTTGTTAATGATAGAGAAATATCATCTTTATGAAGACATATATATGCATATTGCCCAAATGAATCATTAAAAATAACAGTAATTTAATGGGTCCGGGTGCAACATGTGGTGCTTTTAAAAACTGAACATCTTGAAGACCGACTCTATAAGAGTCCAAATAGCATATCCTTGACATTGCATCAAATTTGTAGATTATCCCCTTGGGATGGTAAACATTAGACTTGTGCACAACGGAAAAATTTGTTCCGTTTCGGTTCGTTTCTTTCCGGTCCTGTTGATTCGTAATCATTCGTAATTTTGCTAGACGGGATTTTTCGTGTTCGGACTCATTCGTATTTTTGCAAGCGACATTTTTCGTTGAATTTTTTGTTGCTTTATAATTCGTACTTTCGGTAGAGTACGTTGTTTTTCGTTGATTCTGGACACAACTCCTACTTTCGTAACTTTTTTTGGGTTCGTTGATTCGTAATTTTCCGTGTCTCTCTCACAACGACGCTGCCTATTATGCCTAATGTGCTTCGAATGGATTTGTACTTTTCTAAATACATAGCGGTTATTTGTAACGATTCGAAATCTCGTATTTTACTTTCGTTTTTTACATGCGGCTATAGGCTCCGCCCCTGTACACCATTTTGAGAGGGTTCAGCACGGTGAGGGAGAAGCAGAGAGCAGAGCAGAGTGAGTGTTATTGTGCTTCGAATGGATTTGAAATCTTGTATTTTACTTTCGTTTTTTCATGCGGCTATAGCCTCCGCCCCTGTACACCATTTTGAGAGGGAGTTCAGCATGGTGAGGGAGAAGCAGAGAGCAGAGTGAGTGTTATTGTGCTTCGAATGGATTCGTACATTCGTAACTTTTTTCATAACGAATTATGCCGAAGACCTTCGGGCATTCGCTATTTTGCGGTATAATTTATTTCGGATTCGGTTTTATTCGTAATTGCTCTGTTCGGAAATTCGAATGCTTCCGAATGTCCGAAAGTTGCTAAATTCGGACGAATTTTGATTCGTTACGAAACGAATTGCACAAGCCTAGTAAACATCCCATATTTCTCAAGACAATGGTACAATAAACCAAAAGCACAGTTGCTTGGCGGCACAGTGCTATGCCTTGAGTAGTTGTTTCCAAACAGAAATAGGAATATTAACTTTCATAATTCTAAGTGAATTCAATCTCATATTCAGTCTTCTCTAATGTACAAAGCTGGTCATTATATAAAATATACAGTATGTGTATAACACTACATAAAAGTCCTACGCAAAATTGCACAGGTCTAGGAATTCCTCTCACTATCCATGTTGCAGTGCTTGGGAAGGATAATATTGACCTGACCATTGTGAGTTAGAGTAAGGAGCATTCACATTTGTCTAATAGCCCAAAGTAATTTTTTTAGGGGGCTACAGTGGTGTATAGGGTAGGCAGAGGGGCAGGGTAATAGTAAGATGATACACCGAAGGGTCTCCTTTATACAGTCACAGGTTTTTCTTTGCTCTTTAGCAGCTTATGACAGGAAGAACCTCATGGTTTACTATATGTATCATTTTTCACATGCCAAAACATACCTCTTTGGATGTAAAAGTCCCAAAAATGTTATCATGTTCTACTCCTGCATGTAAAATGGATGTTGTGTAATTGATAAAGTCTGCAAACCTATTGTTTGCAATGAGTTAAATTTGGCCCTTAGCTCTTGATCTTTTGATAGCTGGCATTTTGTGTGGAACAGTGTTATCTATAGTGTTTTATTGATTGTCCTTCCTATATGTTACAGTTAACGACCAGATGCTATTAAGAAAATGATAATGTAAGAGTAGTATTTACCCGCCAAAGCAGGTGTAGTGGACCTGAAACACTCTGTACAATTAGCCTACCCTTAAGATGTTTGTTAATGAGCTATAAGCTTTTTGAAATCATACAGCTCAAGGTACTATTTCATAAAGAGAATTAAAAATACACGTTTGTAAAGATAAATACATAATTTACTTGCTGTATATAAATGAAATACAAATTCAAAGAAAATAAAAATTACACCACCCAAGCTTTACTATTGAAGATTACCTATGTCTGTGTAATATGTAAACACTAAAGACAAATTCCATCAAACTATGCTTGTCCTTCTCTGCCAGGTCTGCAAACTCTGTTTTGCTCATGTTCTGAAATTTACAATTTACACGGGATGTAAATGCTTTTATGTATTACCCAATGCAGAAGATGTGTAGAATTGTGATATAATGCCTGAATTCAGATTGATTGAGATAAGCACTGTAATGCCGCGTACACACGGAATTTCCGACAACAAATGTTCGATGTGAGCTTGTTGTCGGAAAATCCGACCGTGTGTATGCTCCATCGTACATTTGCTGTCGGAATTTCCGATAACCAAAATTTGAGAGCTGGTTCTCAAATTTTCCGACAACAAAAGTTGTTGTCGGAAATTCCGAACGTGTGTACACAATTCAACACACAAAAATTCTACGCATGCTCGGAATCAATTCGACGCATGCTCAGAATCATTGAACTTAATTTTTCTCGGCTCGTCGTAGTGTTGTACGTCACCGCGTTTTTGACCTTTGCAATTTCCGACAACATTTGTGTGACCGCGTGTATGCAAGACATGTTTGAGCAAACATCCGTCGGAAAAACATCCACGGTTTTGTTGTCGGAATGTCCGATCGTGTGTACGCGGCATTAGAATGGTAAGAGGTAAACAATAGAATGTGTAGTATCAAAAAGCTCACTTACTGCAAAATGTTAATTATTAAATTAAGTTAATTTTTAATAACCAGAATTGATGATGCACCCGTTGCCTAGGCATGCACCAGAAGTTGATGGCCAAAATAGAATATCACTGTTTGTGGCTGGTCTTCACATCTGTCCATCGATCTAACTTTGAATTGATGTCATTGTCATCTAATAATATCATTGCTTTTTTAAAACGATCCTACTGTGAAACTACACTCAGCTTTGTTACTGGATATAAAAATTGATTTTTCTGGCCTTTATTTTGTCTGGGAATCATAATCTAAAGCCAGTATATTTAGTCAGGGTTATGCCCTGTACGCACGATCGGATTTCCGATGGAATCAAATCCGATGGATATTTCCATCGGAATTCCGATGAAGCTGACTTCCATCAGTCTTGCCTACACACCATCAGACAAAATTCCGACCGTCCCAAACGTCGTGACGTACAACACGTACGACGGCACTATAAATGGGAAGTTCAAATCCAATGGCGCCACCCTTTGGGCTGCTTTTGCTGATTTTGTGTTACCACGTGTTAGTAAAAGTTTGGTGAGGGCCGATTTGCGCTTTTCAGTCTCCGTGCTTTTCAGTCCGTTACAGCATGACGAATGTGCTATTTCCATTACGAACGCTAGTTTTACCAGAACGAGCGCTCCCGTCTACTAATTCAGTCTGAGCATGCGTGGGTTTTTTCTCTGATGGAGTTCCACACAGACGATCGGAATTTCCTAACGTTTTTTTTTCCATCGGAAAGATTTAAAACATGTTCTATTTTTTTTCACCAATGGAAATAAGTCCGATGGGGCCCACACACGATCGGTTTGTCCGATGAAAACAGTCCATTGGACTGTTTTCATCGGTAAAACCGATCGTGTGTACAGGGCTTAAGAGTTCTAGCCAACTAGCCACTATTCTGCCTGGATTCACATTTGAGACATTTACCGTACATGTATTATATTTTTTGCTTTACCCAACTGCTCTTTACAAACATATCTTGATTGACAATATAAAGAACAGTTCTGTCTTGTTTGTGTCCCGAGTTTTGGAGTTAACCTTTATTTTCTTTCCCAGTGACATTAATCCTTTGGAGGAGAACTAAAGGAAACTCTAAATGTGTGTGAACACCACTCTAGGTCAGTCTCCCATCTCCACCTCCACTAACACACAGACCAGGTGCTGGCCCCGTCCATCACGGATTCCAATGAACAAAAAGGATTATTTTTGCTTGAAGGAAAATCTACTCGAAGGTTAAAAATTTGAACTTTCTATGCTCGTTGGGAAATTCCCCCTGGCTTCCCCTTTGGAGACAGTTACTGGTACAGAAAATTTTCCCAACAGGGACACACAAATAAAAACATAACAAAAGTAATAACACTACACACGTTCAGCCAAAAAAAACATTTGCTGGAGTTGTACTTTAGAAAGCGCTCTTTCTCATTAAACTTAAATATAACCTCTATTTACTATAATAAGTTTGCCTGTGTATGAATTTTGGAGCTAATAGTAAGGCTAGCCAAACACATAAAGATTTTGCCCATTCACCCCATTCAGGGAAATCAATAGATAATAGAGCAATAATCAATAATCAGTATCAAACACAGAGCCATGTGGGTACTCAAAGTATCAGTTATTCGCATTCAGGGGTCACTGGGGTTGATTTACTAAAAGCAAATAGGCTGTTCATTTTGCAAGATAATTTTCCCTGAGCTTAGTGAATGAGATGAATGTCTGATGACTTCCATTATCCAAATATGCGCAAGCAAAAAAAAAATAAAAAATTGTTTACATGGCATGTGATTGGATATTCTTTGCAAAGTGAACTTTCACCACATTCACTAAAACTATGTAAATTTCCTTGCAAAGTTAACAGCTTAATTGCCTTTAGTAAGTCCACCCCACAAAAATTAATTTCAGGCGTGGTTCTTTTCTCAAGATGGTCAGAAAAAATGGGTGCCAGTCACTTTAGTAGACGTTTAAAATAGGAAAGAATTTTATTGCACAAGGCAATTTGAGAAGGAGGGTGAGGTGCGGATGAGGATCACTGGATCTCAAACTACAGTTGTGCTCATAAGTTTACAGAATTTATGATTTCTTGCCCATTTTTCAGAAAATATGAATGATAACACAAAAACATTTCTTTCACTCATGGTTAGTGTTTGGCTGAAGCCGTTTATTATCGATCAACTGTGTTTACTCTTTTTAAATCATAATGGCAAAGAAACTACCCAAAGGACCCTGATCAAAAGTTTACATATCCCAGTTCTTAATACCGTGTATTGCCCCCTTTAACATCAATGACAGCTTGAAGTCTTTTGTGGTATTTGTGGGTGAGGCTCTTTATCTTCTCAGATGGTAAAGCTGCCCATTCCTCTTGGCAAAAAGCCTCCAGTTCCTGTAAAGTTACTACATCTTTACATCAACAATAAGTCAAGTAGGTGGCAGAGCAGCAACTGTTAGACTTTATGTGAATTCTCACCTCTAACTTTTGTCTGATTTCCTATACTATCTGACAACCATCAAATAGGCAGGCAGTAATAAAAAATCTTCCAGGTGAGGAAGCAGGCAGCAGTTAGATGTTGTAAGACACTTACCTGAAATTGAGGTTTTATACAGAATAAAGAGAGCAACTAAAGGCAAATATGAAGCATTCCTAGGTAATCATGCACTTGTATGATGATTTAAGTCTAAATATAAGCCCAGTCATTTTTCTATTTAAGATCTCTAGAATTTTAGCTTGTGCTGCTATGTTATTTCTCAGATCAGGAAAAGTGCAGATTCAGTATTTCAACTATTGGCCTTAGCTTTTGATCTGTGCCAAGTAATATGTCTGATTTGTCAAGCCAAACTAATTTATTTCAGCCTTTGAAAAGTATTTAAACCCCAAATCTGTTATTCCTATCTGGAGATCTGGTCAGAAACAGCATTTCCTATCACAGGCTGACAGTACTAAGCTACGGCCTGTGTGCCCTCCTTCAGTTGACTATTGACCTGCCTATCAGGTCTGTTAGATAGAAGAAGCAGCCCAAAAGCAAACTCAGGGATCTCCCAGTGCAGGCTGGCATTTATACACATTGAGACATTAAAGCAGGCATCACCAAATGGTGGACCGTAGTCCTGGCCCGGACTGAATGACAGTTCTATCAGGATCCTCTCCCGGGTGATATCCTCCTTCCCTGTAAAGGGGACTAAGATACAAGGAAGAGAGGCTGTGAAGGGGACTGGGATACATATTGGGGGGAGGGGGGCTGTAACAGGGACTGAGATGCAAGAAAAGGAGGATGTGAAGAGGACTGGGATGCAAAGAAGGGGGGCTGTGATGTAAGGTGAGGGCTTTTATGTGAAGCGAACTGGGACGTAAATAGGGTGGGACAGTGATGTGAAGAGGTGACAGAGCACACTTATGTGAAGAGGAGGGTGTGTGTGATGTGAGGTGGGGGCTAAGGTCACTGATGTAAAGGGGGGAGGCCTATAATTTGAGGAGGGGTTGTAATGTGAAGGGAGGACTGAGGACTCTGAAGTAAAGGAGGCGCTATGATATAAAAGAGGACTGTGATGTAAATGCGGGGACTTAGATGCAAAGGGGGGCTGTGATGTAAAAGGGGCAGTGTAATGTAAAGAATAGGCTGTGTTGTAAAGGGGGGGATGTAAAGTAGAGGGGTGCTGTGATGTGAAGATAAGGGTTCTGCGATGTTAAAGGGGGTGCTGTGGTGTAAAGGAGGACTGTGATGTGAAGAGGGCTTTGCTGCAAAGGGAAGGGCTGATGACACTAATATAAAGGGAAAACTGTAATGTAAGGGGTGGGGAGGGGCTGTGATATTAAAGATCTGGGTCATAGCACAAACATGAGACTTGGACCTATGCTGGAAGAAAACTTTTATTGACTGGACCTCAGTGAATTTAAATTCAATACCCCTGCATTAAAGCATACTGAAAAATAGATTTTGGGTTTGCATACACTTTATGGTTCTTCCAAGCTCTACCTTAGGCCTCGTACACACGGCCAAGATTCTCGTTGAAAAAAACATGTCGTTTTTTTCGACGAGATTCTTGGACAAGAAACTTGTACCGGCCGAGTGTACACACGCTCGTTTCAAAGAACCCGCGGTTCTTTGAAAGGAGCGTACGCGGTGACGTCATCGACTACGTCGAGCATGCGCTCGTCACATTCGATGCCGTCGCCGCCATCTTGGTATACCCTACGTATGCCTAGGAAGCTACCGCGCATGCGTCGAATTCATTTTGAACATGCGCGGGCTTCCGGGAGGACAGGTAAGTGTACACACACTCACTTTTCTCGTCGAGAAACATGCCGAGGAGAATCTCGACGAGAAAATAGAGAGCAGGTACTCGGCAAGACCTCTCTGCCAGCAAGTTTCTTGCTGGTTCTTGCCGAGAAAATCGGTCGTGTGTACGAGGCCTTACTGTTTTGGAAGCTCAGAGAGCAAGACTATATTATACATATAACCAACTATTGTAGGGGTGTGTGTTTAATAGGATATATTTTATTGGTAAAATATATCTGTAAGCCATTATAAATAAATTGTGAAGTTGACAGATTTATTGTGTACAACTTGGCTACCACAAAGATTCCAGGTATCCTGTATTGACACGTCTGATGGCAGCAAATCATTTGCTTATTGATTGCTTCTTTGCTTTTATTGCTTGTGTTTTCCTTTGTTCTTTCTTTTTTTTGTTAATACTCTTACAGTTTATAAACTTGTCAAGTTTCTTATAAACTGTCAGACCATCAGACCATTACCAGAATACTGCTCTACAAATCAGAACCTCTTGTACAACCACTGCTATTATATATAAATATATTTCCTGCATAAGCCACCTAATAAGTAAGTTAATAATATTAGAAATTACTCTGATTTGCGGTAACTGCTGAAATGACATTGCTTTTACAGTTAGGGTTTCCCTGGCTCTGCACTCCTCACTCCTGTGATTGGGTTAGTCTTCCAGAAGACCGCATGAATCCTAAGGACTAATTATGGGCAAGTACGGTGTGGTTCCAAAAGAGATATTATTATTTGCAGAAGCATCTGTACAGTCAAGGATTCATCTGATGAGTATTATAAAGGTATATTATTTAAAAAGTTATACAGAGCACCATTAACGCATTTAATGGCAAAATACCTTTATGATACTCATCTAATGATTCCATGACGTTACAGGCAATTCTGCATATCGCTTTCAGGGCTAAAGCATACTTATTTCTAGATCTGCTTGACCACTCATACAATGTATGGTAATGCTCTTGAACCGTGACCAGCATCAAATGCAATCTACCATCTGAAAACGCCTGCTTGGAGACAGAAGCATTCTCCACAAGCTGATCTCAAGGTTGACTGATCCCAACATGGGGTTTCTCGCAACCCTACAGATGTGAGAAACTACTTTTAAATGACAAGATGTTGCGGGCGACAGATACTCAACTACCTCAGAAAACACTACACTTAGCCAGCTGTGACTTTCTATGCTCTTTTTTTCTTCATTAACCACTTCAATACCATGCACTTATACAGCTTCCTGCCCAAGCCAATTTTGAGCTTTCAGCGCTGTCGCAATTTGAATGACAATTGCGCGGTCATGCTACACTGTACCCAAACAAATTTTTTATCATTTTGTTCCCACAAATAGAGCTTTCTTTCGGTGGTATTTGATCGCCTCTGCGATTTTTATTTTTTGCACAACAAATAAAAAAAGAGCGAAAATTTTGAAAAAAACAACGTTTTTCTTTGTTTCTGTTATTTTTTTTTTGTAAATAAGTACCTTTTCTACTTCAATGACGGACACTGATAAGGCGGCACTGACGGGCACTGATAAGGCGACACTGATGGGCACCGATGAGATGGCACCAATGAGGTGGCACTGATGAGGTGGCACTGATGGGCACTGATGATGGGCACTGATAGGCGGCACTGATGGGCACTGATATGTCGCACTGGTATGCGGCACTGATTGGCACTCATAGGCGGCACTGATTGGCACTCATAGGCGGCACTGATTGGCACTCATAGGCAGCACTGATTGGCACTCATAGGCGGCACTGATGGGCACTTATAGGCGGCACTGATAGGTGGCACGGACGGGCACTGATAGGTGGGCACTTATGGGCACAGATGGGCATGGATGGGCACTGATAGGTGGCGCTGATGGACACTAGTAGGTGGCACTGATGGACACTGATGCCCAGCAATGCCAGCCACCACACATTGTGGTGGTGCCATCATAGTGCCAGTCAGTGCACATTTGTGGGCACTGATTGGCATATTTTTTTTTTTTTATTTTATTACATGTGGATGGCCATGGGGGCCATCCACATGCTTGGGGCTTCCTGGGGCGTCCTGGGGGGCTTCCCTGGTGGTCTAGTGTGGGTATCCGAGGGGGGGCTGCGCTGATAAACGATCAGCGCGAACCCCCTTTGTCAGGAGAGCCGCCGATCGGCTCTCCTCTACTCGCGTCTGTCAGACGCGAGTGAGGAAGAGCCGATCAACGGCTCTTCCTGTTTACATTGTGATCAGCCGTGATTGGACACGGCTGATCACATGGTAAAAAGCCTCCGCCGGAGGCTGTTATCCCGCAGGACGTCATATGACGTCCAGTGTGGATAACACAACCACTTCCCGGACGTCTGCTATTGACGGGGCGGGAAGTGGTTAATTTTTTGGCACGATCTCTTGCATCTTTAAATTAGAGGCTACCTTATGCATGACTTTATAAAATCTGTGCCAATGTCCTGAAAGCTTTTTAGATTTAGCACACTAGAAGTTTCAAATGGAGTTGCAGGGATGTAGCATTTTTTTTAATACTAATATGTTATAGTAAAGTGAAAACCTCCTGTTCAATGCTGTGTTACGCCTGGGGGAAAAAAAATTTAAAGTCAGCAGCTACAATTACTGTAGCTGCTGACTTTTAATATACGGACACTTACCTGTCCATGGAGCCCGCAATGTCGGCAGTCGGTACCCCAGCCAATTTTCAGGTTGACTGTCGGGTGCTGCCGTCTCCATCTCCACTAAGGGAAACTGCCAGTGAAGCCTTTTGGCTTCACATCCGGTTCCTTATTGCGCATGCACAAAGTGCGCTTTCTAACTGTCCCGCCGGAGGAAGGAGTCGAGGGGGGCTAAACTATCGAGGGACAGCACCGCAACGCCGTCTCCCAGAAGTGGGGAAGGGTACCTGTTAAAAACAGATACCCATTATCCCCTCTCTCCTGAACGGTGCCAAATATGGCACCGGAGGGGGGAGGGGGAAGCATATAAGCAGAGGTTCCACTTTTGAGTGGAAATCCACATTAAGCTAACCACATATGCAACAAGTTTATGTTACAGTCTAATTAAAGCCTAACTCCAGGCAAATATAAAATACTTAAACTCATGTATCCCTTAATACATCCTTAAATTGGTTTTTAAATGCAAACAGTAAGTACCTGAATCCGACAATAAGCCTCATGCAGGCTGTTGTACAGCAGAACTTACACGGGGAAATGGAGAAATGGAGAAAAAACACAAAGAGATATTTAGTTGCTCATAAGCTGTCACATGCTAGAAGGAAAGAGAAGAATAAAGGAGAGATGAGCCTATCTGTGTGCTGCTTCTACTTTCACTATCTATTCCCAGGCTGGGGTCGGGAAGAGAACTGTAATGCCGCGTACACACGATTGGACATTCTGACAACAAAACTGTGGATTTTTTTCCAACCGATGTTGGCTCAAACTTGTCTTGCATACACACGGTCACACAAATGTTGCTTGGAAATTCCGAACGTCAAGAACGTGGTGACGTACAACACTACGATGAGCCGAGAAAAATGAAGTTCAATGATTCCGAGCATGCCTCGAATTGATTCCGAGCATGCGTACAATTTTTGTGCGTCGGAATTGGCTACACGCGATCAGAATTTCCAAGAACAACTTTTGTTGTCGGAAAAATTGAGAACCAGCTCTCAAACATTTGTTGTCGGAAATTCCTATAGAGAGTCGAGCAGAGCTCACCTCTTTCATTTGTAAAGATTTCCACATCCAAAAAGGTTATTTTAACCAGATCAAAAGTATACGTGAATTTTAAGTTATATGTATTCACTTGTAACTAATCCAAAAAGCCGATCAGTTCATCTCTAGATCCTGCCCAAACCATGAAAACATCATCGATGTAGCGATGCCAGGATATTATCCTGCCTATATCGATTTGTTTAGATTTGTCAGGGAAGAGATCACTCTCCCACCCCCCCAGATACAGGTTCGCATATGAGGGTGCGCATTTGGCCCCCATAGCGAGGTAGTGGGATCCTCTAAAGACAAAAATATTATGCGTCAAAACAAAACTCAACAACTCAATCACAAAATCATTATATTTCCAAGAATCCAGGTCTCGTTCATTGAGGAATTCCCATATAACATCGACCCCTCTGGAGTGGGGTATCGAATTATAAAAGGCCTCAATGTCGATAGCTACAAGCCATGCCCCAGAGGGTATTTGTAGACCGTCAATGATTTTCAACAATTCAATAGTGTCCCTTACATGGGAAAAAAGGCCCTTAACATGGGGATTTAGATATTCATCAATTAGCTGACTGGCTCACTCGGTTAGGGAACCACAGCCTGAGATGATCGGTCTGCCTGGAGGTTTTGTTAGGCTTTTATGCACTTTAGGAAGTGCATAAAAAGTTGGGACAGTAAAGTTTTCCATGTCTAGGTATTTGTACGTGTTGGAATTTATGACACCTCCATGTTGGGCCCTAAGGATAATATCTTTGTATTTTCTTGTGTAGTACTGGATGTGGGACATGGAGACCGGTCAATACCACTCGCGGTTGCGGATGATATCATAACACATGTCCTCGTATTGTCCCACATCCATCACCACAAGATTACCACCATTGTCTGATGGTTTTATCACTATAGTTTTGTTACAACTGAGAGTCTTTAATGCTTTTTTCAAAGCTGAGGTAAATTACCTTGTGGTCCAGTTTGCCAATTACAGGTCTCTATCTCTTTTGTAACCTGAATAACAAATGCCCAGATGTTGGAATTACCTTGTAGGACAGAGAATGATCGAGATCGAGGTTTATAAGATTTAGGGGTGCCGATTGCAACTGCGGAGGTGGATCGAACGACACTGGAGGAGTCCAAAGACTGTGTTTGTGAAGCACAGTCACTCACTCCTGATGGATTAAATACCCAGCCCTCCTCCTCCGGGTTGCTCTCGTCCCACAGGTCCATTAGGTCCTGCATTGCTCTGAGATCTTCAAAGGTGACCGATTCCATGATAGGGTGAAGTGAATCCATATCCTGGGTAACATTGTCGTCCTTGTCAAATAGTACCTTGTACATGAGTCGTCTTGCGAACAAGTGCAAGTCCTTGACAAGTGCAAACTTGTCCGCATTTTTATCCGGACAAAACGTTAGTCCCAATCGAAGGACCTCAGATTCGTCCGCGGATAGTGAGTTAGATGATAAATTGATAATATCTAGTGTTTCCCGACTCCCACAATTGTTAGAGTCGGGGTTCACTAATTTAAAGACTGATTTGACCTACGTGCTGGGATAGGTGTTGCCTGGGTTGTTCGTTTACTTTCATAGATGTTTGAAGTAAAAATTGGAGCTGTGCGTAGGTCACCAGATTGACTGGGCACCGCACTGAAATTGTCTACAGGCTGCTGAGTCATGGGACCTGCAGGTAACAATACTGCATTGAGACTGGGTGTAGGTGTAGTTAGCGTCATCATATCTCATTTACAATGGTCACCAGTACAAACACAAATGTAAATCTCTCCAGCGGATGCATGGACAGCAATAAAAACTGTGTGGATGGAGTCATAATTCTTCCCCACTCTTTTTACAGTATAAAAATGCCTTTATATACACTTTAAAAGCCCAAACACGAAAGAGGCTGAGGACCTTAGACATAAAAGAATGTTATAAAGCAGTCATACTGTTAAGGGTTACAGACTTATTTACTATTTATTGAATAATATTAGTGTAGCGATACCCCCAGCTAAGAGAGCCACTGGTATGATTTTCGGGCCTGTAACACACCGCTGTCAACCCCCAGTAATTGGCTTTACCCTCCCTTGGCACAGCTAGTAGGGGATGATAGGATTGTGAAGCCTGCAACTTTAGGCAACACAATCCAGCAACACAAGCACACACAGTGATATAGCGGACACTGACGGTTTCTTCTGCACAGTAATAACACCAACAACTAGTCTGCTTAATCCTGGTACTTTTACTGAAGGAAATGATTAAACAGGTTAAAACAGTACACTTTAGTATATGCAGAGTATATGCAGAGCCCTGCAATAAAAGGTGTTCAGCAAGCAACAGATATACATCCTCCGGTGTGCGTATGCAAACTCTAAACAGTGGGCCCCGAACAACAGTCACTGGGCCTAGAGATCCTGTATTAATCTCTGAGCAGGTGCTCTCTCACCCAACCGGACCAGTCCGCATCCGTATCTTCCGTAGCTGTGTCTCGGTACACAGGTTCCACGACACCCGGGTCTTCGGTCCTTCTGGAAATAGTAGATAGGTAGCAGGATGCAACGTCCCTCAGGCTCCTTGGTGGAAACGGAAGGCTCTTTGGAAACACAGGGCCTAGGCTTCAGGCCCTGTCCGGAACAACAGACTCAGCACAGAGTTCCACTTGCTGGGCGGGCGATGTCCAAAGAGACCGTACTCCGGTCCACCCCTCGTTTAAATAGCCCACCCCAGCAGTCCTTGCGCGGGGCAATGCACCCTGGGTATGGTAGTCTCTGGGTTCTTAAAGCAACACCCCACTACATTAGACTTGAAAGAAATATATTGAATACCTTAAAGGAGACTATGGAAGTAGTTGCGTCTTACTTTATGACCTCCAGGGAGTGTGAAGCTGCGCATTGTATATTTAGTTCTATGCAACGTAGAAGTTAGAAAAGGAAATTGTTGCTTATAACAGAGGCTTTATAGAGGTATATAAAAGCTTTATGGTAGGTTTCTTTTAAAATAAATATTTAAAGAATTACCGTACATTGGGATGATTCAGGAAGATAAAGAAACATTTAGATCTAGAGGAGAATTGATTACACTAACATTTTATTTTTCATTCACTTTTTTTTTCTTTTCACCCTCTTTTTCTTTTCAATATTAATAAATAAAATTAAAAAAAATAATTAGGTTTTTCTTTAGCATTTTAGTCCTGTTGTGTAATTTACTGAAAAATTCTCTTTTCCTTTTGCATGCTTACTGTATACATTTCCTTTTTTTAAACCACTGGCTCAAAATGTACATAGTCTAGTGTGTATATACTGTGTGTGTGTATATATATATATATATACACTATATTGTCAAAAGTATTGGGGCGCCTGCCTTTACACGCACATGAACTTTAATGGCACCCCAGTCTTATGCCCCATACACACGATCGTTTTTCATGCCGTTAAAAATGCCATTTTTAAAAATGGGCATTAAAACAGATCGTGTGTATGCTCCAGAGCATTTTTAACGACGTGAAAAACGGCCATTAAAAATGTCGAACATGCTCTATTTTTTCACGTTGTTTTTCATGTCGTTTTTTTTTAATGACGTGAAAAACGATAGTGTGTATGCTTTCACGAGGAGAAAAAAAACGCGCATGCTCAGAATCAAGTATGAGACGGGAGCGCTTGTTCTGGTAAAACTAGCGTTTCTAATGGAGATAGCACATTCGTCACGCTGTAACGGACTGAAAAGCACTAGGCTGAAAAGCGCGAATCGTCGCTCAACAAACTTTACTAACATGAAGGGTGGCACCATCCGAACGGAACTTCCCCTTTATAGTGCCGTCGTACGTGTTGTACGTCACTGCGCTTTGCTTGAACGTTTTTTAAAATGATCGTGTGTACGCAAGACAGGCTTGAGAGGAAACATGAAAAAAAAAAACGACGAGAAAAACGTCGGTTTAAAAAATGGCATGAAAAACGATCGTGTGTACGCCGCATTAGTCTGTAGGGTTCAATATTGATTTGGCCCACCCTTGGCAGCTATAACAGCTTCATCCCTTCTAGGAAGGCTGTCCACAAGGTTTAGGAGTGTGTCTATGGGAATGTTTGACCATTCTTCCAGAAACGCATTTGTGAGGTCTGGTGCCGATGTTGGGCGAGAAGGCCTGGCTCCCAGCTCTAATTCATCCCAAAGGTGTTCTATCGGGTTGAGGTCAGGACTCTGTGCAGTCCAGTCAAGTTCCTCCACCCCAAACTCGCTCATCCATGTCTTTATGGACCTTGCTTTGTGCACTGGTCCAAATCATTTGGTGGAGGGGGGATTATGGTGAGGGGTTGTTTTTCAGGGGCTGGACTTGACCCTTTAGTTCCAGTGAAGGGAACACTTAAGGTGTCAGCATACCAAGACATTTTGCACAATTTCATGCTCCCAACTTTGTGGGAACAGTTTGGGGATGGCCACTTCCTGTTCCAACATGACTGCGCACCAGTGCACAAAGCAAGGTCCATAAAGACATGGATGAGCGAGTTTGGGGTGGAGGAACTTGACTGGCCTGCACAGAGTCCTGACCTCAACCCAACAGAACACCTTTGGGATGAATTAGAGCGGAGACTGCAAGCCAGGCCTTCTTGTCCAACATCAGTGACCTCACAAATGCCCTTCTGGAAGAATAGTCAAACATTCCCATAGACACAGTCCTAAACCTTGTGGACAGCCTTCCCAGAAGAGTTGAAGCTGTTATAGCTGCAAAGTGTGGGCCAACTCCATATTGAATCCTACAGACTAAAACTGGGATGCCTCAGAGTTCATGTGCGTATAAAGGGGTATGGGTATGTGTGTGTGCGTGTTATCATGAAACTGTTTTCTTTAAAAAAAGATTCTCTGATTTGTTTTTGGATCCAACATCCAAAGATTTTATTTCCACAAACATGATAAAATGAAGTGCCTTTCGGTGATCTGTTTGTTACATAATTTCATAAAACATATGCAAATCTGTTGTTGCTTGATATGCCACTCTGCCACAGTGTGCAGTATGTATTCCATCTTGAGCAATATGTAAATTGTCCCTGCTGCTTTTACAGTTGCTCTGTAAACTGCTTGCCAATTAAACATTTTAATGTAGTATTTTTGCATGTGTAATCTCAAGGGGCTATTAAATACATCTCAAATGCTGCTGGGGTTTTTGCAAGCAGTTACAGTATGGGAGCAAGGATGCATTTTCACTGTGCGATAAGGCAACATTAAATAAAAAGGCTGACATGCCACAGTCAAATTTAATCTCTTCAGTATTTATTTTCTGCTACACTGCGGTAATCACCACTTTGCTCAAGGGATCTAGAGCTATCGTGCTTTGTGTGACGTATTCCAAGTACAGAGCTCACTGTAGCAGGTTATGCAAGTTCAAATTAATTCCCTTTTTATGTGTCTTAGCTAGTATGCAAGAATATACACATTTGAATGAAACGTAAAATAATGTTCATATAACAGAAAATCTGTGTAGCAGTAACATTATTCATGTTATAAACAGCAAACATACTGGATAGACAAAAACACTTTGCCGAATACACATGATCGGAATTTCCGGCAACAAAACCGTGTTTTTTTTTCAGTCGGATGTTGGCTCAAACTTGTCTTGCACACACACACGGTCGCACAAATGTTGCTTGGAAATTCCGATGGTCAAGAACGCGGAGACGTACAACACTACGAGGAGCCGAGAAAAATGAAGTACAATGATTCCGAGCATGCATCAAATTGATTTCGAGCATGCGTTGGAAATGGCTTCACACGGTCAGAATTTCCGACAAGAACTTTTGACGTCAGAAAAATAGAGAACCTGCTCTCAATCATTTGTTGTCGGAAATTCCGACAGAAAATGTCCGATGGAGCATACACACGGTCGGAATTTCCGACGAAAAGCTTACATTGAAAACTTGTTGTCGGAAATTCCGACTGTGTGTACGCGGCATTAGGCTGGATTCATAGTGTTCCGTTTGCAATTGCATGCAGCATGCTTTAGTAACGGACAAGTATGATTGGCCCTTAATGTTAAGAGAGACAATTTTCCAATACCGTGGACTGCTCTCCAGAACTTAGACTTGGAAGAAATACTGTCATTAAAGAATATGTCAACCCAACATTTCCTATTCCTGATATGTACCTGCTGTACCATACACTTGTATGAAAAATTATCCTATTCTTTTTGAATTGCTTCCTTTGTGTAAAATACATGGTGTTCCTGCCAGTTCCTCTGTTTTCCTATTAAAAACTGGCCACATTAGGCATGAGAGCACAGCATGGTCAGTTCTCTATCTGTGCTGAGAACTCAGCTTGCTCTCGTGCCTAGTGTGGCCAGTTTTTGAGCCTCTTTTCCAATGATCAGACTTGTGATGACAACCCCCCCCCCTGCACAGCCATTCACAGTGTGCTGCTGTTTCTCTTTCACTAGCTCTCTGAGCTCCTTATGCAGCTGAGAACAGAGATTATGTGATTACTTATAAAAAAGGCAAAAAAATTATTTATAATGTGTGCGTGTGTGTGTGTGTGTGTATATATATATATATATATATATATATATATATATATATATACACGAATATATAATGTTTTGCCTTTCATTTCTATTTTAAACTGAATGGGTTGTTTTACAACAGAGAAGAAAGGGATCCAGAATCCGCTGCACTTCAACCTTTATTTTCTTTAAAATCATCACAGACAGTGTGGGGTATAGCTGAAAGTTAACGCGTTTCATGCTACAGATAGCACTTACGCATAACCTCCGGTTTATAGAGGTTATGAGCAGGGCCAGGACAAGGGGTGGGCAGGAGGGGCGGCTGCCCCTGGCGCTATGGTTTATTGCAGGGATGGGGGGGCACCCAGACCCTAACCCTAAAGGAAAGGGGGGCGCAGTTTGGCATCTTTGCCCTGGGCGCTTGATGACCTTGTCCCGGCACTGGTTATGAGTTATGAGTAAGCACTAACTGTAGCACAAAATGCGTTAACTTTCAGCTGTACCCCACACTGTCTGTGATGATTTTAAAGAAAATTTAATAATTTGAATTGAAGAAGTACCAGGTCATTTTTGTCTCTGTGGCTTACAGATGAGCTCGGCTAGCACCTTCACTCTGCGTGTAGGTAGACTGCTTATTACGCACCTAGAGCAGCTTTGCTTGTATAGGGTTGTTTTACAAGGTGAGAGTTTACATATACTTAAATGAACACAGAACAGAAATGGGATTGTTTCAAACTCACTTTATTCAAACACATTGCAAAATTTATTAAAAAGATAAAAATCAACCCTATCTGGCTTACTTACAATGTCGAAAAGAAGCCATAAACTATAGGAAAGGGGAATTTTAAAAATAATCATTTGAAAATTACAAGGAATCCAGCATGGGAAATAAGGATGGCTTAACCTCAAAAGAAAGGGTTATTAATCACTAGTGTTGGCCGAACTGACCCCCATGCCCCCATACCCCTTTTATGGCCAATTACTTACATATTAACCTTCAAAATGGGCACTTTTGATTTCTCATGTTCGGCTCCCATAGACTTCAATGGAGATTGCTGTTCAGGGCAGAACTTTTTCCCTGTTTGGGAGTTCTGCTGCAAACCGAACAGGGGGGGTGTTTGGCCCATCTCTATTAATCACTTGAATTGTTTATGCTGTTTTAAAATGGTGCTGGGATAGTATCTGTTTGTATCAGTGGCTTTTTAAAACAATATCAAGATTCAGCAGATCTGGCAGCTTTTACACTGGAAGCACCAGCTGTCACTGACATTTCAGAGCCATTGCAAAGTCCAGGAGCTGAAATGATCAAAATGTGCAAGCATGCACAGCTTATCGGGGATGAAGTCCATGAAATAAGCAGCGGTCAAGGGGGGTGTCTTTCAGACAAAGCCATACAGTATAAAGAGATCAAGGGTTGCAGCAGAGGCAAGGTTATAGCAAGGCAAGTTACAGAATGACCAGTGTAATCATAGATTCAAATAAGAATGCCAGAAAAGAGGAACCATTTTTTTTTTTTGTTGCTCTGACACTCTTTAAAAGGAGAATTTGTATTTGGCGCCTGGTGCACCAAAGGCATAGTTAATGTGCCTTTGGTGCTCTGTTTAATTAATGGCATGCCTAGGAAGAACACACTAACCCAATGTAGAAGAATGACATTTATCCAGCCTTATGCCGCGTACACACGACCGTTTTTAATGTCATTGAAAAAAACTGCATTTTTCTCGACGTGATTCTTCTCAAGCCTGCCTTGCCTACACACTATCGTGGAAAAAAATGCTTGAGTAAAGCGTGGTGACGTACAACACGTACAACGGCACTATAAAGGGGAAGTTCCATTCGGATGGCGCCACCCTTCATGTTAGTAAAGTTTGCTGAGCGACGATTCGCGCTTTTCAGCCTCATGCTTTTCAGTCCATTACAGCGTGACGAATCTGCTATCTTCATTACGAACGCTAGTTTTACCAGAACGAGCGCTCCCGTCTCATACTTGATTCTGAGCATGCACATTTTTTTTCATGTCGTTAAAGCCCACACACGGCCGTTTTTCATGACGAAAAAAACGACGATGTAAAAAACGACGTGAAAAATTAGAGCATGTTCCAATTTTTTCATGGCCGTTTTTCACATCGTGAAAAATGCTTTGAAGCCCACACACAATCGTTTTTAACCACTTAACGACCGCCCACCGCCGATTTACGTCGGCAGAATGGCACGGACAGGCAGAATCACGTAGATCTACGTGATCGCCTTTGTGCAGTTGGGGGGTCCATCCGGACCCCCCTTCACTGCAGTGAGCGGCCGTTAAGTGTTCGGGAGCGATCAGGCATGAGGGGGCGGCCGCTCGATTCCGCCCCCCCCCTCGCGATCGCTCCCGGCCAATGAAATTGCTTCCTCCGCCATGTGATGTAAACACAGGCTGGAGGAAGTGATGTCATCTCCCTCGCCGCGGTCTTTTCGTTCCCGGCGCCGAGGAGTGAAGACAGAGGTTAGTGCTCCAACAGTCCACTGACACGTAGGTACACATAGGCACACAAATCACCCCCCAGTCACCCCCAGATCACCCCCCAGGTCACCCCAAAGCCCCCAATCACAGTGTCACTGATTGCAGTGATCATTTATTTTACTGATCACTGCATTTAGTGTCATCTGTGATTGTAAAAAGTTGCAAGGCAGTTAGGATTAGGCCCCTTTAGGTCCAGGGTAGCCCCCTAACCCCCCCTAATAAAGGTTTAACCCCTTGATCACCCCCCAGGTAACCCTTTCACCCCCTAACTTCAGCGTCACTAAGCGATTGTTTTTCCGATCGCTGTATTCGTGTCGCTGGTGTTTTAGATAGGCAGTTATTTTTTTTTTAGGTTCGCCGCAGGTTTTTATTGGTGTCAGGTACCCCCATATTTAACCTAATAAAGGTTTTAACCCCCTGATTGCCCCTAGTTAACCCTTTCACCAGTGATCACCATATAAAGGTTACGGGTGACGCTGGTTGATTAGTTTGCTTTTTATAGCATCAGGGCACCCGCCGTATATAACCCAATAAAGGTTTAACCCCCCTGATCGCCCGGCGGGTGAGATCAATTAGGTTTTAGCGCCAGAGAGGGTCTGCGTCGCCCCAGGCAGTGTTAGGTTAGTGCCAGTAACGCTAACACCCACGCGCAAAGCATACACCCCCCTTAGTGGTATAGTATCTGATCAGATCTATACTAGCATCCCCAGCGGTTTAGGGTTCCCAAAAACGCAGTGTTAGCGGGATCAGCCCAGATACCTGCTAGTACCTGCGTTTAGCCCCTCCGCCCAGCCCAGCCCAGCCCACCCAAGTGCAGTATCGATCAATCACTGTCACTTACCAAACACAACACACATAACTGCAGCGTTCGCAGAGACAGGCCTGATCCCTGCGATCGCTAACAGTTTTTTTGTAGCGTTTGATATATTTGCTGACGACAGTCAGGTGCTTTTTTTCCTGTGAATCTTACTAGTGTACCCCTAAATTTAGAGCCCAAAATGGCAAGTCGAAGGTACACTAGTAAAGAGGCCTACGAGATTCTGAGCATGACAGATAGTGAAGAGGAGGTCACGTATCTGTCAGATTCAGGCTCAGAATATCTTCCCGTAGAAGACAGTGACGTCAGCGGCCCCACGTCAGATAGCTCTGACGACGAAGTTGAGGTCCCTGCTAAGGTCAGGCGTACCCGATCCCGATCTTCTGAGGTTGTTGAGGAGCAAGAACCGCAGGTCTCTCGTATCATGGAGCAGAGTAGTACTAGCGCCGCTATTCCTTCTGGTGAACTGGCAAGCACCAGCGGCCTAGTACAGCCTGGACGTACATCCAGCACTGCAGTAACACTTGGTGACGTGGCGAGTCCCATAAGTGCAGTTCAAGCTGGCGAGGTGGCAAGCACAAGTAGTGTCCCGCTGCCACCAAGAAGACAAAGGCAGGCCCGTCGTGCCCATACTGCCCTTCCTGCAGAATTCGCCTATCCTGATTGGGTCCCCACCACTTCTGCAGAACCCGTACTTCCCCCATTCACTGCCCAACCCGGTATTCAGGTGGAAACAGCTGATTTTATGCCAATCGATTTTTATTCGCTGTTTTTCACGGAAGATCTCTATAGATCTATTGTGGACCAGAGTAATTTATATGCTGGTCAATTTATCGCCGCTAACCCCCAGTTGCCTAAAATTGCCAGAAATTGGAAACCAATTACGGTTTCCGAATTTAAGACCTTTCTGGGCCTTTCCCTCAACATGGGCACACATAAATTTCCGTCATTGCGTGCTTATTGGTCCACGCACCCAATTGACCACATGCCCGTGTTCTCTGCCTCCATGTCCAGGGCACGATACGAGCAGATTTTGCGGTTCATGCACTTCAACGACAATGAACTTTGTCGTCCACGTGGGGACCCTGAATACGACCGACTCTATAAAATTCGGCCCCTCATAAACCACTTCAACGAACGTTTTGCAGCCTTGTTTACTCCCGATCAAGTTGTCTGCGTTGATGAGTCCCTGATTAAATTTTCTGGCCGCTTGTCTTTCAAGCAGTACCTTCCCAGCAAGCGTGCCAGATACGGGGTCAAGCTCTACAAGTTCTGTGACAGGGCAACAGGCTATGTAGTGAACTTTACGGTTTATGAGGGAAAAGACAGTCAGATTGAGTCGGTCAACTGCCCGGATTACATAGGGAGCGCTGGCAAGATAGTGTGGAACTTGGTGTCACCCTTATTCGGAAAGGGGTACCACTTGTATGTGGACAATTATTACACGAGCGTGCCACTGTTTAGTCACTTGTTTGATCATAAGATTGGAGCATGTGGCACCGTGCGACCTAATCGCCGGGGCTTTCCCCAGCGGCTTGTAGATGCCCGTCTTAGGCTGGGGGAGAGAGCCTGCTTGAAGTGTAATAACTTGCTCGCTATGAAGTGGAGGGACAATAAGAATGTTTTCCTTCTTACCTCCCTTCATGCAGACACGACAGTCCAAATTCCTACGGCGACTGGTGTTGTGGAGAAACCCCTCTGTGTCCACGAATATAACCAAAATATGGGAGGGGTGGACCTCAACGACCAGTTGATGGCGCCGTATCTAATTGACCGTAAGGCGAGACGCTGGTACAAAAAAGTGTCTCTATCATTATTCCAATTGGCTTTGCTGAACGCTCATGTGCTATACAGAGCTTCAGGCGGGACGTTATCTCTTCTAAAATTCCAGAATGAGATAGTCACAGAACTCCTGTATCCAGGCGGTTCTGCACCTCACCATCCCCAACCAAATGCAGTAAGCCGGCTGCATGAGAGGCATTATTCGTATGTCCTCCCGAGTACCCCTACCCAAAGCCACCCCCAAAAAAGATGTCGTGTCTGTAGCAAGCGCGGATTTAGGCGTGACACCCGTAGTTTTTGTCCACGCTGTCCTGACAAGCCTGGTCTTTGCCAAGGTGAATGTTTTGAACGCTACCACTCAAAAGTGAAGTTTTAGCGTAGGGTACAGCATTTCACAGACTAGGACACACTTACACAGGGTCTCCCAAGATGCCATTACATTTTGAGAGACCCGAACCATTACAGTTGTAAAGTTACAAAAAAAAGTGTAAAAAAGAAAAAAAAAACGTAAAAAACAAAACACAAAAAAAATATAAAATAAAAAAACCAAAAATAGTTGTCGTTTTATTGTTCTCTCTCTCTCTATTTTCTCTCTATTGTTCTGCTCTTTTTTACTGTATTGTATTCTGCAATGTTTTATCATGCTTGCTTTTCAGGTATGTAATTTTTTGTTTTCAGGTGCGCCATTCAACTGCAGCGCGGAATTATTTATCTTGACAGCAACAGCGTTTGCTCCCACGATACATAAAGCCGTGACTCCAGTGCTGTAGGAGGTGATTTCACCACCACAGTTAAAAAAAAGAGCATATATGCCGAAGCATGGGGGCAGCAGGGGCGGAGGAGCGATTTTGCTCCTAATGCCGCGTACATACGGTCGAAATTCCGACCGTGTGTACGCGGCATAACTTTTTTGCGGGAGGATGCCCCCATGCTTCGGCATATATATATTTTAGGCACAGGTTGCGTTAAAATATTTTTTTATTTTTTACTAGGTTTTGTTTTGGTATTTGCTTTGCAGGTATGGCATGGTAAGGTCTTACTGTTGTACTGTAATGTTACTTTGTTTTAATGTTAACCACCATTTGCTTAGCAGGTACGCCATTCAGTTGCAGCGCGGATCTATTTATCTTGACAGCAACAGCGTTTGCTCCCACGATACATAAAGCCGTGACTCCAACGCTGTAGGAGGTGATTTCACCACCACAGTTAAAAAAAAGAGCATATATGCCGAAGCATGGGGGCAGCAGGGGCGGAGGAGCGATTTTGCTCCTAATGCCGCGTACATACGGTCGAAATTCCGACCGTGTGTACGCGGCATAACTTTTTTGCGGGAGGATGCCCCCATGCTTCGGCATATATATATTTTAGGCACAGGTTGCGTTAAAACATTTTTTTATTTTTTACTAGGTTTTGTTTTGGTATTTGCTTTGCAGGTATGGCATGGTAAGGTCTTACTGTTGTACTGTAATGTTACTTTGTTTTAATGTTAACCACCATTTGCTTAGCAGGTACGCCATTCAGTTGCAGCACGGATCTATTTATCTTGACAGCAACAGCGTTTGCTCCCACGATACATAAAGCCGTGACTCCAACGCTGTAGGAGGTGATTTCACCACCACAGATAAAAAAAAGAGCATATATGCCGAAGCATGGGGGCAGCAGGGGCGGAGGAGCGATTTTGCTCCTAATGCCGCGTATATACGGTCGAAATTCCAACGGAGGCTTATCCGTGGAAAAGTCCGACCGTGTGTACGCGGCATAACCTTTTATGCCGCGTACATACGGTCGAAATTCCGACGAAGGCTTGACCGTGTGTACGCGGCATAACTTTTTTGCGGGAGGATGCCCCCATGCTTCGGCATATATGCCCATCATTAGAAGTGGGTGGATGAAGGGAGGTATTCTAATGGTGGGCATACCCACCAATCAATCTCTTTTTTTCGTTCAGCCAATAGGCTGTATGAAAAAAAAGATTACAATACATGTCCAACAAGGACCAGCAACGTACTGGTATGTTGCTGGACTTTGAATGTTTATACCAGAATGATGCCTGCGGGTTTAGGTATCATCTTGGTATCATTCTTTTCAGCCAGCAGCCGGCTTTCATGTAAAAGCAATTCTAGCAGATAATTAGCCTCTAGACTGCTTTTACAAGCAGTGGGAGGGAATGTCCCCCCCCCGGATATAAAAAGCGCCATTGGGAAATTGGGAAAGCATTTTATCACACCGATCTTGGTGTGGTCAGATGCTTTGAGGGCAGAGGAAAGATCTAGGGTCTAACCCCCCAATTTTTTTCAAAAAAAGAGTACCTGTCACTACCTATTGCTATCATAGGGGATATTTACATTCCCTGAGATAACGATAAAAATGGTAAAAAAATAAAATATGGAAGGCACAGTTTAAAAATAAAATAAAAAAGCCAAATAAATAATAAAAAAAAAAAAAAAAAAAAAAAAAAGCACCGCTGTCCCCCCCTGCTATTGCGCAAAGGCGAACGCAAGCGTCGGTCTAGCGTCATATGTAAACAGCAATTGCATCATGCATGTGAGGTATCACCGCGAAGGTCAGATCGAGGGCAGTCATTTTAGCAGTAGACCTCCTCTGTAAATCTAACGTGGTAACCTGTAAAGGCTTTTAAATGCTTTTAAAAATGAATGTAGTTTTGTCGCCGCTGCGCGTTTGTGCGCAATTTTAAAGCATGTCATGTTTGGTATCCATGTACTCGGCCTATGATCATCTTTTTTATTTCATCAAACATTTGGGCAATATAGTGTTTTTTAGTGCATTAAAAATAAAAAAAGTGTGTTTTTCCCCCAAAAAATGCGTTTGAAAAATCGCTGCGCAAATACTGTTTGGAAAAAAAAAATGCAACACCCACTATTTTAATCTGTAGGGCCTTTGCTTTAAAAAAATATATAATGTTTGGGGGTTCAACATAATTTTCTTGCAAAAAAAAATTTTCTTTCATGTAAACAAAAAGTGTCAGAAAGGGCTTTGTCTTCAAGTGGTTAGAAGAGTGGATGATGTGTGACATAAGCTTCCTAATGTTGTGCATAAAATGCCAGGACAGTTCAAAACCCCCCCAAATGACCCCATTTTGTAAAGTAGACACCTCAAGCTATTTGCTGAGAGGCATGTTGAGCCCATTGAATATTTTTTTTTTTTGTCCCAAGTGATTGAATAATGACCAAAAAAAAAAAAAAAAAATAATGTACAAAAAGTTGTCACTAAATTATATATTGCTCAAACATGCCATGGGCATATGTGGAATTACACCCCAAAATACATTCTGTTGCTTCTCCTGAGTACGGGGATACCACATGTGTGGGACTTTTTGGGAGCCTAGTCGCGTACGGGACCCCAAAAACCAAGCACCGCCTTCAGGATTTCTATGGGTGTAAATTTTTGATTTCACTCCTCACTGCCTATCACAGTTTCGGAGGCCATGGAATGCCCAGATGGCACAAAACCCCCCCAAATGACCCCATTTTGGAAAGTAGACACCCCAAGCTATTTGCTGAGAGGTATGTTGAGTATTTTGCAGATCTCGCTTTTTGTCACAAAGTTTTGAAAATGTAAAAAAAGAAAAAAAAAAAGAAAAAAAAATGTCTTTCTTAATTTTCAAAAACAAATGAGAGCTGTAAAATACTCACCATGCCTCTCAGCAAATAGCTTGGGGTGTCTACTTTCCAAAATGGGGTCATTTGTGGGGGTTTTGGGCTATTTTGACATTTTATGGCCTTCAAAACTGTGATAGGTAGTGAGGAGTGAAATCAAAAATTTATGCCCTTAGAAACCTTGAAGGCGGTGCTTGGTTTTTGGGGTCCCGTACGCGGCTAGGCTCCCAAAAAGTCCCACACATGTGGTATCCCCGTACTCAGGAGAAGCAGCAGAATGTATTTTGGGGTGTAATTTCACATATAACCATGGCATGTGTGAGCAATATATCATTTAGTGACAACTTTTTGTACATTTTTTTTTTTTCTTTTTGTCATTATTCAATCATTTGGGACAAAAAAAAAAAATATTCAATGGGCTCAACATGCCTCTCAGCAAATAGCTTGGGGTGTCTACTTTCCAAAATGGGGTCATTTGGGGGGGTTTTGTGCCATCTTGGCATTTTATGGCCTTCAAAACTGTGATAGGTAGTGAGGAGCGAAATCAAAAATTTATGCCCTTAGAAACCTTGAAGGCGGTGCTTGGTTTTTGGGGTCCCGTACGCGGCTAGGCTCCCAAAAAGTCCCACACATGTGGTATCCCCGTACTCAGGAGAAGCAGCAGAATGTATTTTGGGGTGTAATTTCACATATGCCCATGGCATGTGTGAGCAATATATCATTTAGTGACAACTTTGTGCAAAAAAAAAACAGTTTGTCATATTCCCGCAACCTGTGGCAAAATATAAAATATTCCATGGACTCAACATGCCTCTCAGCAAATAGCTTGGGGTGTCTACTTTCCAAAATGGGGTAATTTGGGGGGGTTTTGTGCTATTTTGGCATTTTATGGCCTTCAAAACTGTGATAGGTAGTGAGGAGTGAAATCAAAAATTTACGCCCTTAGAAATCCTGAAGGCGGTGCTTGGTTTTTGGGGCCCTGTACGCGGCTAGGCTCCCAAAAAGTCCCACACATGTGGTATCCCCGTACTCAGGAAAAGCAGCAGAATGTATTTTGGGGTGCAATTCCACATATAACCATGGCATGTGTGAGCAATATATCATTTAGTGACAACTTTTTGTACATTTTTTTTTTTTTTCTTTTTGTCATTATTCAATCATTTGGGACAAAAAAAAAAAAATTCAATGGGGTCAACATGCCTCTCAGCAAATAGCTTGGGGTGTCTACTTTCCAAAATGGGGTCATTTCGGGGGGTTTTGTGCCATCTTGGCATTTTATGGCCTTCAAAACTGTGATAGGTAGTGAGGAGTGAAATCAAAAATTTATGCCCTTAGAAACCTTGAAGGCGGTGCTTGGTTTTTGGGGTCCCGTACGCGGCTAGGCTCCCAAAAAGTCCCACACATGTGGTATCCCCGTACTCAGGAGAAGCAGCAGAATGTATTTTGGGGTGTAATTTCACATATGCCCATGGCATGTGTGAGCAATATATCATTTAGTGACAACTTTGTGCAAAAAAAAAAAAGTTTGTCATATTCCCGCAACTTGTGGCAAAATATAAAATATTCCATGGACTGAACATGCCTCTCAGTAAATAGCTTGGGATGTCTACTTTCCAAAATGGGGTCATTTGGGGGGGTTTTGTGCTATTTTGGCATTTTATGGCCTTCGAAACTGTGATAGGTAGTGAGGAGTGAAATCAAAAATTTGCGCCCTTAGAAATCCTGAAGGCGGTGCTTGGTTTCCGGGGTCCCGTACGTGGCTAGGCTCCTAAAAAGTCCCACACATGTGGTATCCCCGTACTCAGGAGAAGCAGCAGAATGTATTTTGGGGTGCAATTCCACATATAACCATGGCATGTGTGAGCAATATATCATTTAGTGACAACTTTTTGTAATTTTTTTTTTTTATTTTTTTTTTTGTCATTATTCAATCACTTGGGACGAAAAAAATAAATATTCAATGGGCTCAACATGCCTCTCAGCAATTTCCTTGGGGTGTCTACTTTCCAAAATGGGGTCATTTGGGGGGGTTTTGTACTGCCCTGCCATTTTAGCACCTCAAGAAATGAGATAGGCAGTCATAAATTTAAAGCTGTGTAAATTTCAGAAAATGTACCCTAGTTTGTAAACGCTATAACTTTTGCGCAAACCAATAAATATACGCTTATTGACATTTTTTTTACTAAAGACATGTGGCTGAATACATTTTGGCCTAAATGTATGACTAAAATTGAGTTTATTCGATTTTTCTTATAACAAAAAGTAGAAAATATCATTTTTTTTCAAAATTTTCGGTCTTTTTCTGTTTATATCGCAAAAAATAAAAATCGCAGAGGCAATCAAATACCATTAAAAGAAAGCTCTATTTGTGGGAAGAAAAGGACGCAAATTTCATTTGGGTACAACATTGCATGTCCGCACAATTTACAGTTAAAGCAGCGCAGTGCCGAATCCCAAAAACAGGCTTGGTCCTAATGGCCCGAAATGGTCCGGGGCTTAAGTGGTTAATGACCATTTTAAAAAATTTCATTTTTCTCGTCATTAAAAACAGTCATGTGTACGCGGCAATAGGAACAGAGGACCACAGGCCAGTTTTGAAACATAGAATAAAAAAATAAAAATTATAGGTACTTAAAGTATATTCATATCCTTACTCTCAAATGTAAAAAAATAAATCACAGCTTGGCCACTGTAGATTTTAAAAAACGATTTTCAGAAACGAATGCAAATAAAACAGTTTTTTGTCAAAGCCTAATTTATTGGTGAGATTTAGACCAAAATATATTACAAAAATCCAGGCAAAAGTCATTTTCTACTGAATGGATCAAATAAATAAAATCAACTTTCTATTAGCTCTGGAAATTACTGTAGCAAAGAGTAAACTATTTCTGAGCCTCTGTAAGGCAAACATTTAATTAAAGCATTTGAATTAAGCCATGCCACTTAGAAATATACTGTCAGTGTGAGTAATTCATTTTAGTCCATGCATTTTTTTTTTTATTGGACAAACAGTTCCCTCTGCAATTAAAGCATAACTCCAGGCAACATTTTTCTTAAAATCTGCTGTGTAAAAAAAGTTTACTCACTCGTGAACTAGTCACAAAATACAAAGAGTTCTGTGAATGGGCAAGGGAAGAGGAGGGTATTGTTAAGTGACAGTACAGGTGTTGTGTTGACAGCTGCAGTTCTCATAGTGACAGTGCTGGAAGTATAGTGAAAGCTATACTCTCTGGCATGAATAATATTGCATGTAATAAAGAAAGGGCAGCTATCCTAAAAGTGGCACGCAGCGCATGTGGGTGACTTTTTATTTTTACACAGTAGATTTGAAAAAATACATTTTGTTTATCCATAAAATCATGTTGAGTTTATGGACTAAAAATACCTTTTTTTTTTTTTGATTAATTTTATTTACATTAAAACAGTTACAAAAAGGAGATTTCTAATGTCAACCCATTTGGTACCAATCCATTCCCCAACTTTACTCCAATGTGTATCAAAAAGGCTGGAACTGCTCAATGGTTGCATTCCTATGAACATTTTTGCAAAGGGAATGGAAGACTTTTTCCTTTTCACCAGTGTAGACAATGTGGCCAAAATCCATTTTCAGTTTTTAGGGTGGATTCTTGTTTTTTTTACAGAGGCAGAGACCTTTTTTTTGGTAAACATGGTAAAAAAATAAAAAAATAGTAATCAAGTCATTACGTTTGTTAAGCCTAAACTGTCAATCCTAGGAGGACCCCACCACTCCAAACTCCAATCCCCCCCTATTTTCTGCCGGTGCACCAGGTACAGACCAAGGAAGCCTGTTGTCGATCAAGGTACTTATATTATTTACAAATCTTTATTCAGCAAAACACATATGCTGGAAGTCCCTGCCTGGGAACCGTACCTCTCTAATGTCTTTCACCCTTAAAGGCTTAAAGCAGCATTAAATCCAATGCCAAAAATGTAATATATTGCAGCTTACTAATCCTTATAGGTGGTGGCTGAATTTGTTTTCTTTTTTAGTTTTTTTTCACCTGGTGATCTGGCCAGGACAAGTCTTCCTGTATTAGAGGGCCTTCACTCTGGAGGAAGAAGAAATACAGACACCTTTGAACAGCAGCATTGTTAATCTGGGGGAGGGGAGTGTTAGATGTACTAGCAGATTTAGATGAACTAACAAATTGACGCCAAACTCCAGCTAACACTTTTTAAGCAGTCGCAGTTACAGCAACATTTTTTTCTCTTTTTGAGATAAAGGTTTTACATAGATGAATACAAGCTGATCATTGTAAGCGCCCCTGTCAGTGATAAATAGTTGTCTCAATCACCCAACTGCTGCATCAGCAGAACAGCTTATTTTTTGGAAAAACAACAGATTTGCCAGCCAGGTCACCAGGTGAAAATAAAGGAAAGAACACTTAAAATTGAAAACAAAAGCAGCCTCCACATTTAAGAATTGGTAAGCTGCAGTGTAATAAATTGTTTGTTTTTGGGTCAGGGTGGATTTGATTTAAATCAAGTGGATTTAAATCACAATTGAAATCATGAGTTAAATCACTAGTAAAAAGGCTTGATTTAAGTCAACTCAATGTAAATCATAATTTTTAAAGAGCAACTGTCATCTCTGTCTGTCAGCTGCTCCTCTCCTGACCCACTGTTGACTCACCAACAGGGATGAGCCGAACACCCCCCTGTTCGGTTCGCACCAGAACCTGCGAACAGACCTAAAGTTTGCGTGAACTTTAGAACCCTATTAAATACAATGGACTTGAACGTTCAAAATCTAAAGTGCTAATTATAAAGGCTTATATGCAAGTTATTGTCCTAAAAAGTGTTTGGGGACCCGGGTCCTGCCCCAGGGGACATGTATCAATCCAAAAAAAAGTTTTAAAAATTGACGTTTTTACGGGAGCAGTGATTTTAATAATGCTTAAAATGAAAAAATAAAAGTGAAATATTCCTTTAAATTTCGTACCTTGGGGGTGTGTATGATATGCATGTAAAGTCGCGCTTGTTTCCCGTGCTTAGAACTGTCCCTGCATAAAATGTCATTTTTGAAGGAAAAAAAGTCATTTAAAACTCACTCGAGGCTATTAATGAATTGTCGGCTCCCGGCAATACATACAAAAGTCATTGATAAAAAAAAAAAAAAGCGTGGGGGTCCCCCAGAATTCAACTACCAGGCCCTTCAGGTCTGGTATAGATATTAAGGGGAACCCCGCCGCAAATTTAAAAAAAAATGCGTGGGGTTCCCCCAGATACCCATACCAGGCCTTTCAGATCTGGCATGGATTTTAAGGGGAACTCCACCCCAAATTAAAAAAAAAATGGCGTGGAGTCCCCCCAAAAATCCATACGAGAGAGCGCCCCCCCCCCCCTCCTGAACCGTACCAGGCCACATGCCCTCAACATGGGGAGGATGTCCCCATGTTGATGGGGACAAGGGCCTCATCCCCAAAACCCTTGCCCGGTGGTTGTGGGGGTCTGCTGGCGGGGGGCTTATCGGAATCTGGAAGACCCCTTTAACAAAGGGGACCCCCATATCCCGCCCCCCCTATGTGAATTGGTAAGGGGTACATTGTACCCCTACCATTTCACGAAGAAAGTGTCAAAAAATGTTAAAAAAACACACACACACTGCGTCATTGGCCTGAGCGGACCTGATGGGGAACTTCCTTCACTGTGTAAATTTAAATTACACAGTGAAGGAAGTTCCCCGCTCAGGCCAATGACGTAGGCGCGGTCTGACATACCGAGGGGGCGGACCTGATGGGGAACTTCCCTCACTGTGTAATACATGTATAGACCCGCCCCTTCTCATGTTCCGCATCAGGTCCTCAGCCTTACACCGAGTCATTGGCTGAGCGGACCTAATGGGGAACTTTAGAAGGGGTGGGTCTATACATGTAATAGACTGCGGAGGAAGTTCCCCATCAGGTCCGCTCAGGCTCAGCCAATGTCGGACAGCGCTGGACATCGGATCGCCGCGGGACACTGGATTTTACCGCTGGAATGTTTTTTTTTTTGTTTGTTTTTTATTTTTTAATAAAGGACTTTTCCAAGGTGTGTGTGTTTTTTTTTTTACATTTTTTGACACTTTCTTCGTGAAATGGTAGGGGTACAATGTACCCCTTACCAATTCACATAGGGGGGGCCGGGATCTGGGGGTCCCCTTTGTTAAAGGGGTCTTCCAGATTCCGATAAGCCCCCCGCCCGCAGACCCCCACAACCACCGGGCAAGGGTTGTGGGGATGAGGCCCTTGTCCCCATCAACATGGGGACATCCTCCCCATGTTGAGGGCATGTGGCCTGGTATGGTTCAGGAGGGGGGGCGCTCTCTCGTCCCCCCCTCTTTTCCTGCGGCCTGCCAGGTTGCTCGGATAAGGGTCTGGTATGGATTTTTGGGGGGACTCCACGCCTTTTTTTTTTAATTTGGGGTGGAGTTCCCCTTAAAATCCATGCCAGATCTGAAGGGCCTGGTATGGATATTTGGGGGAACCGCACACATTTTTTTTTAATTTGCGGCGGGGGTTCCCCTTAGTATCTATACCAGACCTGAAGGGCCTGGTAATTGAATTCTGGGGGACCCCCACGCTTTTTTAATTTTTTTTATCAATGACTTTTGTATGTATTGCCGGGAGCCGACAATTCATTATTAGCCGCGAGTCAGTTTTAAATGACTTTTTTTCCTTCAAAAACTACACTTTGTGCAGGGACAGTTCTAAGCACGGGAAACATGCGCCACTTTACATGCATATCATACACACCCCCTAGGTACGAAATTTAAAGGAATATTTCACTTTTATTGTTTCACTTTAAGCATTATTAAAATCACTGCTCCCGAAAAAACGGCCGTTTTAAAACTTTTTTTTGCAATGATACATGTCCCCTGGGGCAGGACCCGGGTCCCCAAACACTTTTATGACAATAACTTGCATATAAGCCTTTATAATTAGCACTTTAGATTTCTCCCATAGACTTTTCGAATTTGCCGCGAACACCCCAATTTGTTCGCTGTTCGGCGAACGGGCGAACAGGCAATGTCATGATGGATCTGAAATGACAGGTACTCTTTAAATGTAAGGACCTATTCTTGCTGGTAGTTATAATCTTTAAAAAATTGCAAACAAAATGAAGGTTTCCTATTTAGAATAATAAGCTGTCAGGTTAGTAAAACAGCGATATCAGAACCAATTCAATCATACAGTTCGTAGTATAGATTTGCAAAACAATGGGATAAAGAAATATTCCTGAACTTTGTTTTATCTCATGGTTACTGTGAAATTGTGTGAATGCATCAATACAGTGCATGTTATCTCAGCTTGCAGAGCTTGGATTCATTGAATGAGTTTACCAAAAATGTAAATACTGCAGAATATACAGCCTCGTGCTACATAGCTAAGCACCATTTCATGCTGAATAAACTAAATTATCAATGTATCTCAAATATAAAACTATCTTTAGATAGATTTTGACTCCAAAACCATTTTATTAAAATTGATTTAATAAAAATCAATAAAATCCGATTTAAATAAAAAAAAAAAAATCTGATTTAAATTTAAACAAATCTTTTTTTTTTAAAATGATTGATTTTTATCCACCCTGTTTTGGATTTAATACTGCATTAATCGAAGGGGTGGGGGCAGTCAAGGGAAGAGGTGCCTAAAAACAGCATTTCGTTTAAACACATGACATTAACCACTTAAAGTGGAAGTAAACCCTCCTATCGTTTTCAGCCAAGGAAGCTGCCATCTTGACCTTTGTTTAATCTTCAACTGCCATGATGCTGCACATGTGACCAGTTATGAGCACAACCAATGTGGCAGTTAGCATTTCCGGCATGCCGGGAATTTAACAGTTTTTTTAAACTGTTAAATCAATGGGTTTGCTTCCACTTTAAGCCCCGGACCAATACGCAGCATAAAGACCAGAGGTGTTTTTACAATTTGGCACTGAGCTGCTTTAACTGGTAATTGCGCGGTCATGCAATGTTGTACCCAAACAAAATTTGCGTCCTTTTCTTCCCACAAATAGAGATTTCTTTTAATGGTATTTGATTGCCTCTGCCATTATTATTTTTTGCGATATAAACGTAAAAAGACCGAAAATTTTGAAAAAATATGATATTTTCTACTTTTTGTTATAAGAAAAATCGAATAAACTAAATTTTAGTCATACATTTAGGCCAAAATGTATTCAGCCACATGTCTTTAGTAAAAAGAATGTCAATAAGCGTATATTTATTGGTTTGCGCAAAAGTTATAGCGTCTACAAACTAGGGTACATTTTCTGGAATTTACACAGCTTTTAATTTATGACTACCTATCTCATTTCTTGAGGTGCTAAAATTGCAGGGAAGTACAAAACCCCCCCATGACCCCATTTTGGAAAGTAGACACCCCAAGGAAATTGCTGAGAGGCATGTTGAGCCCATTGAATATTTTCTTTTCATCCCAAGTGATTGAATAATGACAAAAAAAATAAAAAATTACAAAAAGTTGTCACTAAATGATATATTGCTCACACATGCCATGGTTATATGTGGAATTGCACCCCAAAATACATTTGGCTGCTTCTCCTGAGTACGGGGATACCACATGTGTGGGACTTTTTGGGATCCTAGCTGCGCACGGGACCCTGAAAACCAAGCACCGCCTTCAAGATTTCTAAGGGCGCAAATTTTTGATTTCACTCCTCACTACCTCTCACAGTTTCGAAGGCCATAAAATGCCAAAATAGCACAAAACCCCCCCAAATTACCCCATTTTGGAAAGTAGACACCCCAAGCTATTTGCTGAGAGACATGGTGAGTATTTTACAGCTCTCATTTGTTTTTGAAAATGAAGAAAGAAAATATTTTTTTTATTTATTTATTTATTTAAAATTTTCAAAACTTTGTGACAAAAAGCGAGATCTGCAAAATACTCACCATACCTCTCAGCAAATAGCTTGGGGTGTCTACTTTCCAAAATGCGGTCATTTGGGGGGGGTTTTGTGCCATCTGGGCATTCCATGGCCTCCGAAACTGTGATAGGCAGTGAGGAGTGAAATCAAAAATTTACACCCTTAGAATGCCTGAAGGCGGTGCTTGGTTTTTGGGGTCCCCGTAGTGGCTAGGCTCCCAAAAAGTCTCACACATGTGGTATCCCCGTACTCAGGAGAAGCAACAGAATGTATCTTGGGGTGTAATTCTACATTATGCCCATGGCATGTTTGAGCAATATATCATTTAGTGACAACTTTGTGCAAAAAAAAAAAAAATGACTTTTTTCCGCAACGTGTGACTCGACATGCCTCTCAGCAAATAGCTCGAGGTGTCTACTTTCCAAAATGGGGTCATTTGGGGGGTTTTGAACTGTCCTGGCATTTTATGCACAACATTAGGAAGCTTGTGTCACACATCATCCACTCTTCTAACCACTTGAAGACAAAACCCTTTCTGACACTTTTTGTTTACATGAAAACATATTTTTTTTTGCAAGAAAATTACGTTGAACCCCCAAACATTATATATTTTTTTAAAGCAAAGGCCCTACAGATTAAAATGGTGGGTGTTGCATTTTTTTTTTTCACACAGTATTTGCGCAGCGATTTTTCAAACAAATTTTTTGGGGAAAAATACACTTTTTTTAATTTTAATGCACTAAAACACACTATATTGCCCAAATGTTTGATGAAATAATAAAGATGATCCTAGGCCGAGTACATGGATACCAAACACGACATGCTTTAAAATTTCGCACAAACGAGCAGTGGCGACAAACTACATACATTTTTAAAAGCTTTTAAACGCCTTTACAGGTTACCACATTAGATTTACAGAGGAGGTCTACTGCTAAAATTACTGCCCTCGATCTGACCTTCACGGTGATACCTCACATGCATGGTGCAATTGCTGTTTACATATGACGCCAGACCGACGCTTGCGTTCGCCATTGCGCAAGAGCAGGGCGGGACAGGGGTGCTTTTTTTTTTTTTTTTTTTTATTAATTTTGCTTTTTTATTTTATTTTTAAACTGTTCTTTCCATATATTTTTTTTTTTATCATTTTTATTGTTATCTCAGGGAATGTAAATATCCCCTATGATAGCAATAGGTAGTGACAGGTACTCTTTTTTTGAAAAAAATGGGGTCTATAAGACCCTAAATCTTTCCTCTGCCCTCAAAGCATCTGACCACACCAAGATCGGTGTGATAAAATGCTTTCCCAATTTCCCAATGGTGCCTTTTATATCCGGGGGGGGGGGGACATTCCCTTCCACTGCTTGTAAAAGCAGTCAAGAGGCTAATTATCTGCTAGGATTGCTTTTACATGAAAGCCGGCCGCTAGCTGAAAAGAATGATACCAAGATGATACCTAAACCCGCAGGCATCATTCTGGTATAACCATTCAAAGTCCAGCAACATACCAGTACGGTGCTGGTCCTTGTTGGACATGTATTGTAATCTTTTTTTTCATGCAGCCTGTTGGCTGAACGAAAAAAAGAGATTGATCGGTGGGTATGCCCACCATTAGAATACCTCCCTTCATTCACCCACTTCTAATGATGGGCATACATGCACCATTTATATATGCCGAAGCATGGGGGCATCCTCCCGCAAAAGTTATGCCGCGTACACACGGTCGGACTTTTCCACGGGCAAGCCTCCGTCGGAATTTCGACTGTCCATTAGGAGCAAAATCGCTCCTCCGCCCCTGCTGCCCCCATGCTTCGGCATATATGCTCTTTTTTTTAACTTTGGTGGTGAAATCACCTCCTACAGCACTGGAGTCGCAGGGATCAGGCCTGTCTCTGCGAACGCTGCAGTTATGTGTGTTGTGTTTTGTAAGTGGCAGTGATCGATCATTACTGCACTTGGGTGGCCTGGGCTGGACGGAGGGGAAAAACGCAGGTACTAGCAGGTATCTGGGCTGATCCCGCTAACACTGCGTTTTTGGGAACCCTAAACTGCTGGGAACGCTAGTATAGATCTGATCAGATCAGATATTGAGCTGATCAGATACTATACCACTAAGGGGGGTGTATGCTTCACGCGTGGGTGTTAGCGCTACTGGCACTAACCTGACGCTGCCTGTGGTGTGACGCAGACCCTCTCTGACGCTAAAACCTAATTGATATCACCCGCCGGGCGATCAGGGGCTTAAACCTTTATTGGGTTATATACGGCGGGTGCCCTGACACTATAAAAAGCAAACAAACTAACCAGCGTCACCCGTAACACTTATACGGTGATCACTGGTGAAAGGGTTAACTAGGGGCAAATAGGGGGCTAAAACCTTTATTAGGTAATATATGGGGGTACCTGACGCTATAAAAACCTGACGGGGAACCTAAATAACGAAATAACTAACTGGCTAACCAGCGTCACCAGTGACACTTATACGGTGATCACTGGTGAAAGGGTTAACTCTAGGGGCAATCAGGCGGTTAAAACCTTTATTGGGTTATATACGGCGGGTGCCCTGACACTATAAAAAGCAAACTAACTAACCAGCGTTACCCGTAACACTTATACAGTGATCACTGGTGAAAGAGTTAACTAGGGGCAATCAGGGGGTTAAAACCTTTATTAGATAATATATGGGGGTACCTGACGCTATAAAAACCTGGCGGCGAACCTAAAAAAATAACTGGCTACCTAGCGGCACCAGCATAACTATTACAGCGATCAGAAAAACGATTGCTTAGTGACACTGGTGATAGGGGGTGAAAGGGTTACCTGGGGGGGCGATCAAGGGGTTAAACCTTTATTAGATAATATATGGGGGTACCTGATGCTATAAAAACCTGGCGGCAAACCTAAAAAAATAACTGGATACCTAGCGGCACCACCGACACTAATACAGCGATTAGAAAAACGATCGCTTAGTGACACTGGTGATAGGGGGTGAAAGGGTTTCCTGGGGGGCGATCAAGGGGTTAAACCTTTATTAGGGGGGGTTAGGGGGCTACCCTGGACCTAAAGGGACCTAACACTAACTGCCCTAACACTTTTACTATCACAAATGTCACTGATTGCAGTGATCAGTAAATAAATGATCACTGCAATCGGTGACACTGTGAATGGGGGCTGGGGGGTGATCTGGGGAGTGATCTGGGGGTGACTGGGGGGTGGATTGTGTGCCTATGTGTCCTGGTGTCAGTGTGCTGTTTGTGCACTAACCTGATGTCTTCTCTCCTCGGCGCTCTGGACGAATAGAGCGCCGCATGGAGAGATGACATCACTTCCTCTGCCTGTGTTTACATTACACAGGCAGGGGAAGCATCTCATTCGCCGGGAGCGATCGCGAGGGGGTGGCCAGAAACCAATGGCCGCTCCCTCATCACCGATCGCTCCTGAATCGATACCGACTGCAGCATGTACCGGAGGGGGGTCCGATTGGACCCCCCACCCATACGAAGGCAGTCACGTACAGGTACGTGATTGTGCCTGTCCTTGCCATTTTGCCGACGTATATGTACATGGGGCGGTCGTTAAGTGGTTAAATATACACGCTTACCATATAGAGTATATACAGTAGATGTGAATAAATGATCATATCAAATCAACTAAATTGTCAGTATAAACAAATTCATTCTATATGAATGCATACAAGTAAAGTTCAATGTTCTGACCCACGCATGTGCATTTTTTATCTGTGTTGTATTGAACTGTATCAGGTTGTCCTTGTTTAATGTATGCTGACATGGTGGTTTTGGGCCACTACAACCTGTTTATTTGGTTTCTCCCTCCCTTCTCCCCTTTTTTTCAGTGCAAAATTAGTTTAGTTCCAGCTAGACCTTCCTTCTTTCTTCCAAGGGAATGGAAAAGGAAAACTGGAAAAAGTATAGAAAACCAAATTAATAATCAATATTACGATATCATCAAATAATGTCACATCCCACTCAAAATTCATCCCCTTGTGAATGCAAATGACCAGTTTATATAAGCAAAATATTTCTCTTCTGCCTAGCTCAGCATTGTTCCCTAAGGCCCGGTTCACATAGGGGCGACTCGTCAGGCGACTCGGTCACCTGATGAGTCGCGTCCCGCTCTGTTGAATGGAACCGTTCTAATAGGAGCGACTCAGGTCGCTCCGACTTAGAAAAAGGTTCCTGTACTACTTTTGGGGGCGACTCGGGACGACTTGCATTGACTTCTATACAGAAGTCATTATGCAAATCGCCTGAACCGGGCCTCTCAAGTTGTCTTGAGATTGCGTCGCCGAGTCGCCCCCAAAGTCGTGCCGCCCCTGTGTGAACCGGGCTTAGATGGACAATATATTTTTTCTATAATTTGTACTCTAAGAGCCGGTTCACACTACCGCGACTTGGGATCTGACTTGTGTCGCCCCAAGTCGCCCCAAATTACAAATTACATTCAAGTGAATGAGAGCCGTCTTAATGTACACTACTGAAGTCGCTCTGACTTCAGAAAATGTTCCTGTACTACTTCAAGGCGACTTCTAGGCGACTTGTACCCATTGATTTCAATGGAAGTCGCCTCCAAAGTCGGATCAGTGTCTTAACTGAAGCAACTTTACAGGAAGAGAAAATAGATTTCTCAGGCAAACCCCTCCCTCCCCCCTCCCTCCCACAGAGCTGATTATTGTTTGATTGGCAAAGTCGCCTGTCCTGGAGGCAACTTGAAGTTGCCTCGAAGTTGCCTTGTAAAGTCATGCTGGAAGTCGTGTTACCCCAGTGTGAACCGGCTCTAAAGGACAACCATCTTATTGTTCTGCCAACATATTGTTTTTACATGCTATGCAAGAAATGACATTACTTGTCTGGCAGTTTACCAATTGTTTGATGTTTGATTGTTTGATGTTAGATTGGATCAGTTTTCATTTGGGTTTTAGGAGTTCTATGTTTTCCTTTTTTCATTTTCCTTTCCTTCTAGTCTCTTTTTCTTTTTTTTTGCCCTTCCTTTTCCCACCTCCTATATTCCTCTATCCTTCTAGCCTCCTCCCTTTTGTGTTTTATATCAAATTCTGTAATTAAGCACCTCTCCCCCTAACCTCCCCCATCTCTGCGACTATAATAATAAGGGTGAAACATGTCAGTGAGGAGCTCTTCCCATGCGTGTTTGGCTAAATAAAGCTTTGAAGTGACGTCATCAATGTGCTACCCTTTGTTGTTTGTATGGAGTTTTTTTTACTGAAAAAACTGAATTAACCACATCAACTATTATTTTTATTATTAATATTATTATAGGGCTGGAGAAATAATGATTGCTGAATGACAAGCATATTGTACAAGCTTTTTAAGAGCTGTTGACTAGATCAATATAAACCCAATGATCTTACAAGATACACGTTTTCCAAAAGATCAGGTGGACGAGACAGTCTGTGATGTGATTCACCAAACACTGTGATTTTTATTCTTATTTCAAGATCAAACTGCTGTTTGATACTCTGTTAGATATACAAATATGTTTCATTGTTTTATAAATACAATATATAGACAGTTGTGCTCATAAGTTTACATACCCTGGCAGAATTTATGATTTCTTGGCCATATTTCTGAGAATATGAATAATAACACAAAAACTTTTCTTTCACTGATGGTTAGTGTTTGTCTGAAGCCATTTATTATTCATCAACTGTGGTTTACTCTTTTTAAATCATAATGACAACAGAAACTACCCAAATGACCCTCATCAAAAGTTTTCATACCCCAGTTCTTAATACCGTGTATTGCCCCCTTTAACATCAATGACAGCTTGAAGTCTTTTGTGGTATTTGCAGATGAGGCTCTTTATCTTCTCAGATGGTAAAGCTGCCCATTCCTCTTGGCAAAAAGCCTCCAGTTCCTGTAAATTCTTGGGCTGTCTTGCATGAACTGCAGGTTTGAGATCTCCCCAGAGTAGCTTAATGATACTGAGGTCAGGAGACTGAGATGGCCACTCCAGAACCTCCACTTTATTCTGCTGTAGCCAGTGACAGGGTCGACTTGGCCTTGTGTTTTGGATCATTGTCATGTTTGTTGTTAACAAAGATAAAAATATGTTGTCCATATGAGTTTGTATGTGGAAGACCAGGCATAATCTGCAATCATCCAATGCCTGTAATAAAATTTTCTTTTTCTAAATTTGGCTAAGGATGCCAAGAATTTTCATGTCTAAAGATATCAGGTATTCATTGCTAGATGTGTTTAAGACTACCAGTGGCAATTTAGCTGAGCATCTGGATCTATTGGCTGATTAAGTATTTTTAAATGTGAACAAGTACAATAGAGAGCAGCTTATCTCAGGGAAAAAAATAGCAAAGCTCATAGGTGATAGAAATGAGAAAGACCAGGAGGCTCTCTTATGATATCTACGACCACCATAAACAAAATGTAATGTAACTGCAGCTGATTATCTAACTAGTTTAGACAAAATATAACACAGTGAGAGCAGTGCTGCATTAAACTCTGTGGGGGCCCCTAGGCAGTCGAAACCTTGCCCCCCTCCCCTTGCAGGTTTCTAGATGTTTTTCTTATACACGGTCAAATGGGATAACATTAAACTAAGCAGTGTGCACGTTGGCCGTTAGATGGAGATGACCATCATTGCACATACGTAGTTTGCACCAACATTTTTTAACAAACTGACAGCTAAAAGAAGATGAGCTTTTAGGTGATAAACTATGTCTATGGTTTATGTACATTCATTTATTATTGGGTATATTATATTCATACAGTATTTTCTCTATAGAGTCTTTAATGTAATTGTTTTATTTCTTTGAGCTAAAGTGATACTAAAATTTGTTTTTTTAAATAACAAACATGTTATATTTACCTGCTCTGTGCAGTTGGTTTTGAACAGAGCAGCCCGGATCCTCCTCTTCTTGGGTCCCTCTTCAGCGCTCCTGGCCTCTCCCTCCTTTTGAGTGCCCCCACAGCAAACAGCTTGGTATGGGGGTACCCGAGCCTAGATACATGCACACACACACACACACACAAACACACAGATTTTTATGCCAGCATTGCTAATTAGAGTTGTAGAATATGTTTAGGAGTTATATTTAAAGCAAAATCTCAACTTATTATTAGTTTTTGTATATTATTTATAATATTTAACAGCCAGGATGAATCATGTAACTCTTGAAGGTCAACTTTGTTGTACCCCAGAATTATTGGGTAGTCGGCATCTGCCAAGACTGCCTTTTTTGCCAGGTTTGGTTATCAAAGTGCAAACTCCAAGAAGAAGAGGTCCAAATTGCACATTCATGGGCAACTTATGATTGTCCATAATCCTAGTCGCACCAGTCCCTGAGAATACACTTCATTTTTTCAGGAGGAGCTTATATCACTCTCACAGTGAAAGTTTTAGAAACAACATTGTTAGAATTTAGGTGAAGTACAGCACAGTATCTCTGCTATAGAACTTAATTTATTGGATGCAGGATACAAAAACTGAGAGTAAACATCCATCGCATCTCAGGTCTGTGTCACAGATTGATGTGCACTGTAAGCTCTTGCCTTGAGGTAAACTGTAAAAAAAAACAAAAAAACATTCAGTGTACTTTATCTCTCCAAGAGTTTTTCAAGTCACCGCTCTTGTTTATGATCAGCTGCGACATTCTATTCAATCACAGTGACAGTTGTAAATGTGAGTAATAGCTTTACCCTGAGTGGTCTCCATGTATAAACAGAATAATATGTACGTACACATTGCCATTAACAATTTGATTTAAAAACGGGATGTATTTTTTTTTTTATCCTGTAATTGTTTTGCAGTATTGCGTTGCTGCAGCTCCTTCTATGCACAGCATTATTGATCAAGCTACAACTCATTAAGGAGTGACACCATGTTCTAAGTGCACAGTGGTTTTACATTTCATTAGAAGAAGCATTTCCCCCTGTGAAACCTAACACTGTCACATGGAAGAGCCTGCTATAAGTCATTAGCACTGTGAGTCTCAATCCATCATCATTTTTTGTGGCGTGTGAAAATGAAACTGGCACCAATAAATTGCTCAGTAAAGAAGATGGAAATGACAATGCCAGTTAAAAGTCAGTTTTGAATGTACTATTTCTTGTATACAGTACCTAATTCTCTTTGACATATGCATTAAAAAGCATCTCTAATGTAAACCTGTCACAAACCTGGGCTATGATGATAAAATGCATAAGCAGAGGTTATCTTCAGTGAATATATCAGCACAGTTAATAGACCCAAAGATGTAGGCGGTGAAAGTTGCATGCAAATTCTGACTTTTCCAGTAAACATTGAGTTTAGCCCTACGCTCCTTATTCTGGGACTCCCCGTTGGTCCTTTCATATGTCAGGTAGATTCATTGACCAATAAAAAGATTTGAGAATCAGGAGCATGAAAGGCTAAGCTTGATTTACAGGATAAATCAAGATTTTCCAGATGATTCAATATAGCTGTGTCTCTTGATCTACTACTCATTTTGACATATTTCATTGTAGGACCTGTGCTTATGCTTTGCCATCATATGCTAAGTTTGAATAGTTCAGATTCAAGTATACCTTTAATATGGCTACAAAAATGAAATTGTCACTGTAATTGTTTAAGTTCTAGTGATAGTAAAATATATGATAATGCCATCATTTTTATTTTTAACATTTTTATAGTAGCTATAATCTGAATTCATGTTATTAAATGTTCGGTACTAAAGATTATTATATTTTCAATAAAGCCTTACTGTGCTTTTTTGCCTGGGGTGGAAAAACTTAGAAATTATCCAAAAGACATTTATTTTAAAGTATTTATTGCCAGAAACCACTGATTCATGTATTTGCAGAACTAGCATGGTTTTGCAGTCCTTTATGAGGCTCGCTGAATAGTCATATACTATATATGGTCATATACTTCAAAATGTTCACCTGATATGAATATATGGATGGCTTGTAAAATTCACCAACCAACAGAACCCAGTATCTATAGAGGGATATATATAATCAGCAACAATACTTAGGTGTGCAGTGGTATTCATTAGATGCTCAGCTGGAATTGTGTGTGGCAAGAAAACACTACATAGAAACATAGAAAAGTGATGGCAGAAAAAAATACTGAGTGGTTCATCGAGTCTGGCCAATTTTTTTTTTATATACCGGTACATTTTGTATTGTGTTTTTGCGTTAACTTTTTTTGAGTATAGATCTATGTTTATCCAAAGCATGTTTGAAGCAATTATCTGTTGACTGTCTCACTAATTCTGCTTGAAGGTTATTCCAAGCATCAACTATTCTTTCAGTTAAATAATACTTTCTAAGATTAGTTTTGAACTTACCTCCTGTTAGTTTGAGGTCATGGCCCTGTGTTCTCGATTTTGATTTCATATTGAAAATACTGCTCTCCTGAACCCTATTGATGTATTTAAAGGTTTCATTCATGTCTCCCCTTTCCCTTCTTTCCTCCAGACTGTACATATTAAGTTCCTGAAGTCGCTCTTGAAATGTTTTATCCCCCAGATCTTTAACCATTTTTGTTACCTCGTCTCTGGACTTGTTCAATCTCATCAATATCTTTTTGTAGGTGAGGTCTAACTATAGATCTATATAGGAGAGTAATGATGTACTACCTAAACTATTATTCCATCACTCCTTCAAAGATTGGGACAGAAGACATGATGGATACACACAGTGTATGCCAAACTCTGATCTTACTAGTTGTATGTCGCAGCATAGATCAGCACTTTAGTCTGGGCAAAGTTTTTCCAATATTTAGTCATTTAGGTTTTGGTACTTTTGTTGGCTGTTCTCATCTAATAGCAATGGAACATGGTCTTCTGTTGGTGTTGCCTATTCACATCAAAGTCCAATGAATTGAATTGCATCCATGGAGATGTATTCAATCAAGTTATTTTATCGAGAGATATACAGTCCCAAAAATGAATGACAGGTCCAACAGAGTATACATATTAAAATGTAATTTGTAAAAAAATTATGAGTCCCATTAGAATCTCAAGCTCTTCCTATTTTTATTTTAGCATGAATACAGATACACTACACACCGACCATATATCGATATATGCACCTGTGCATGTGCACTTATCCATATACTTTCATACCTGTATACTCTATCTTAAGTAGCCTTCCCTTTATACACAGGTTACTGCCAGTTTCTGATTGGCTGGTCTGATGATTCCTTTAATGTTACATGAAATAAAATAATACCTTTCATTCATTTGGATCTGGGTGTTCTGGTAGATCATAAGCTGAATAACAGCATGCAATGCCAAGCTGCGGTTTCCAAAGTGAGCAAAATCCTTTCTTGTATTAATATAGGTATGGACTGCAGATAGAGAGAGAAATCATTTTACCCCTGTACGAATCATTAGTAAGATCTCATCTTGAATATGCAGTTCAGTTTTGGCACCAGTTCACAAGAAGGATATGGGGGAACTGGAGAAAGTGCAGAGATGGGGAAACCAAACTAATAAGAGTTGAGGATGGATAAAGGAGCTCAGCTAGGAGGAAAGATAAGAGGAACTGAATTTATTCTCTCATCGAGAAGAGGAGATTAAGGGGGGATATGATCAACATGTATAAATACATAAGTGATCCATATAGTAAACTTACATATTACATATTACATAGTTACATAGTTGGTGTTGAGTTATTCACTTTAAGGTCACCACAGAGGAAAAGGGGGTACTCTTTATGTCTGGAGGAAAAGAGATTTAATCTTCAAATACGGAAAGGCTCCTTCACAGTAAGAGCTGCGAAAATGTGGAATAGGCTACCTCAAGAGCTGGTTCTGGCCAGCTCAGTAGATTGTTTTAAGAAATGCCTGGATTCTTTCCTAAATGCACATTATATAACTGGATACTAATATATATAGGTAAAGTCTATCCAGGAAATATCTGATTGCCTCTTGGGGGATCAGGAAAAAATCCCCCCCCCCCCGGAGCAAATTAGATCATGCTTTATAATTATAATTTTTTTTTTTTGCCTTCCTCTCCTCTGGATCAACTGTGGGTATAGGATTGTGTACAGTGCCTTAAAAAAGTATTCATACCCCTTGAAATTTTCCAAATTTTGTCATATTTCAACCAAAAACGTAAATGTATTTAATTGGGATTTTATGTGATAGACCAACACAAAGTGAAGTGGAAGGGAAATTATAAATAGTTTTCAAAATGTTTTACAAATAAATATGTGAAAAGTGTGGCGTGCATTTGTATTCAGCCCCACTGAGTCAATACTTTGTAGAACTACCTTTCACTGCAATTACAGCTGCAAGTCTTTTTGGGGATGTCTCTACCAGCTTTGTACATCTAGAGAGTGACATTTATGCCCATTCTTCTTTGCAAAGCAGCTCAAGCTCTGTCCCTAAACATACAGCCAAAGCTACAGTGGAATGGTTTAGATCAAAGCACATTCATGTGTTAGAATGGCCCAGTCAAAGTCCAGACCTATATCCAATTGAAAATCTTCGGCAAGATTTGAAAATTGCTGTTCACAGATGCTGTCCATCCAATCTGACAGAGCTTGTTATACCCTAATGCCGCGTACACACGATCGTTTTTCATGCCGTTAAAAATGCCATTTTTAAAAATGGCCATTAAAAATGATCGTGTGTAGGCTCCAGAGCATTTTTAACGACGTGAAAAACGGGCATTAAAAATTCCGGACATGCTCTCTTTTTTCACGTCGTTTTTCATGTCGTTTTTTTGAACGACGTGAAAAACGATAGTGTGTATGCTTTCACGACGTGAAAAAAAACGCACATGCTCAGAAGCAACTATGAGACGGGAGCGCTCGTTTTGGTAAAGCTAATGTTGGAAATGGAGATGGCACATTCGTCACGGTGGAATTAATAGCATCGTTTTAATGCAGCGCATTCCGTTCTTCTTTTGACATTGAGAGTTTTATGCCCAACTTGTTTCTAAAGTAATTCCAAATTGCTCTAATGATTATAAAATATTATTTTTAAGCCACACCTCCCTCCTAAATAATACTAATAATAATAAAATAAGTTAATTCTCCTTTTTTCTTTAATTTTTATATTCTTTTTGGTTATTTTTTTTTGGCCTTTTTTTAAGTTTTTTGGCTTAAATGATTCTTGTGTAAAGTTACCACAACAACCTTCCAAATGTGTCTCATTTGGCCTCAGGGAGGTTTGTGTCCCCTGATAATAACAATAATATAATTTGAGATGTCCCTGCCTGCTTCCTAGCAAGCTCTCTTTTGAAATACAAATCACATAGTCAAGTATTTAAAGGGCACTCAATTTTTTTTTATTTCAGAACATTAACAAATTAAAGTGGAAGGCAGCACTGGAGAGCCTGCTTGCATTTGTGCATCCCTTTCACCCCACAACAACCATACAAGATGTCCAAACCGAAATAGAGATTAGATCCCCCCAAAAAATGAGCCCAATCTTGTCTTGAGCTCCCAGAGGTCAGGAGCCACAGCAGATAAGTCCTATATGTCCCCAGTCTGTGGTACTACAGCAGGCATTATTTTCTTCTCTTCCTTGTAGCCTTCTCTCCAGCCTTCTCTGCAGCCTTGGTTGGTTTCTTCCTTGGAGGCTGGGGATCAGGAGGAGAAGTTGTGGCAGGAGGAGTAGTAGGAGGAGGAGGAGGAGGTGGAGGAGTAGGGACAACCTCCGTTATGTCCGTGTACCTAGTGAGTTCACCCAGCACGCCCTTATTGATGACTTTCAATAGCAGGGTCTCACTGTAAATTTTTTGCTGCAACTCCATTTGCCCTAGTTTGTGGGCGAGGACTGCGGCAAATCCCTCTTCAACAGAGGGTGCCTCTCTGAGGGCCGCTGTTGCCTCTCTGAGGAAGGCCCTGGTTTCCTCCTCCACCTGCCTACCTCTCCTTGGCCCTCGTGGTTTAACTACCAGGGGAGGCATCTGGGCTCTTGTGCTGGGCCCAGCCTCCTCCTGGGTGCCACTGGGCCCAGCCTCCTCCTGGGTGCCCCTGGGCCCTGCCTCCTCCTGGGTGCCACTGGGCCCAGCCTCCTCCTGATCCCCAACATCACCCTCTTCCTGGCTCTGCTCTGGCTGTAAAAAAAGAAAGGGACATTATTTATTTTGCCACATCATCATTCACAGACATTGTTCACCTCTAGACATTGTTGAAATCAATGCCAAAAGTTATGTCCTTTTCATTGATTACGCATCCTGGTTTTGTTGTCTTGGACACATAAAATTAGGCCACTACTGTATCTTGCTCTTCACAAACTTTATTGGTAGAAGTGTACATACCTTTAACAATACTAACATCTATTTAAAATCTATAATTTTGTACGATAGAAATATAGATAGCAAAACTTTACCTGGCTCCATATCTCCAAATCTGCCTCCTCAAGGCCCTGATCTTGATCCTCAGAGGAAGCCAGAGCAGGGTTGACAGGAAGGCTGGAGGACTGGCTGCAGGGAAGGCTGGAGGGTTGGGTACAAGGAAGGCTGGATTGACCTCTGGGGGGAAGGGTGGAGAGAGATTCGCGCACTTCCAGCTGGTCATCCAGAAAAGCAAGCTTACTGTAGTACCACAGACTGGGTTTATAAACCTTATCTGCTGGTGCACCTGACCTCTGGGACCTCAGGACCATAGTCCTCTGGGTCCTGTATGTCCCTCTGATGGTCCCAATTTTGTTTTTGACATCTTGGAGAGTTGTTGTGGGTATCTTTGTTTGCACAAATGCAAGCAGGCTCTCCAGTGCTGCTTTCCTGGCGTCTTTATTTTTATTTCCGCCACTTTTGGTTTGCCATAATATAGGGAGCTCTTGCCATTTGTCGATGAACTCCCCCATGAAGTCTGGGTTTTTAAAAGTATTCATGATATCTGTAAAAGCGAGAAACCAAAATAAAAATATATTTCAGGCAACATTCCTCAACTGTGCATTGTCTACATATTTTGAGCACACAAATCTCCTCGTCTGATGAACCTCAAAAAGTAAAATTGTTAGGTACCTTGGTCACGACGTTCGTTGCTAACTCTCTCTCCCGAAAAATGAACGTATTTCCCAGCAATGGATCTTCACTTTATATACACAGCGCATGCGTGAAACTCCGCACGCTTTCCCCGCCCCTGACGTTCGATATTGTACTTTCCCCGCCCCTTCTCGCTCGTAGTGCTGAACAAAACATGGCGGAGACACAGGTGACTGAGATTACCTCTACAGAGGATGAAATTACAGAGGAGCCCAAATCAAGACCCAGGAGATATAAGGCATCCAACATGTCATTCGAGGAAATGGTGGAGATGGTCGCCATTTTAAAGAAGGAGGATTATGATGCCAAGCATGGTCCGTATAAAAGGCCTAATCTGGTCAAGTCCAGAATTATGGGCAAAGTGGTCAAAAGTCTCCACCAAAAATTTGGGGTGTGCAGAACGAAGGAACAGCTCAGAAAACGATGGTCAGATCTGAAGTTGCGGGAGGCCGACCAATATAAAAGAATCAAGAAAGTTATATTAAAAAGTAAGTTGTTTTTTTTGAGTTTCCATGGTACATATTATTTTCTTGTATTCTGTCGTGTATTTTTAACTTTCATATAGTACACTGAAAGATACCATCTTTTTTAGGTTCGTCCGCATAGTAAACGGACGTATTTTACCTCTTTCTCCGTACAGTTTCTCAAACGATGTTTTCGGATCATCCAGTGTGAACACCCATGTTTTTTTGATTATTTGGGGGAGTACATTTGGGCCACACTTATTTTTGGTGTGCTAATCCAAAGGAGATTTGTTCATTTTGAAAAACGATATGCATGGTAATGTTAAAGGGAGTGAATGCTCAGCAGCTGATGAAACATCTGAACGCAGTAGTACAAGTGTGGGCCTAAAGCCAAAAAGCTTGAGGGAGTCACACACAGGTGATCCAGTGTAGATACTTTGGGGTGTTACAATGTTTCAAATTTGTTCACAAAATGTATATGCTCTGTTTTGGCCTATGTATCCAATCATTTGTCCCGGTTGGCACAGGGGTTAAAAATTAAAATGGAGCATGCTTCAAAAGAATGATTAAAAAGTTTTTTTCCATGTTTCTTATTTTAGCAAAATTGAGTCGCTACTAATGAAACTATTCCTTTTATTTCAATCTCCCTAGGGATTCGAAAAGCTACCTCAGATGAGACGAGAATTGCAATACCTACAACAATACCCCCAGAACCCCAGGATGGAGAGGAATGTGATGTTGTGGAAGTTGAAAGTGGCACCACCACAGGTCAGAGAGAAACCAGACACATGCATGTTAAATAGATGTAGGCCTACATATTCTATCCTATATATTTCTTTTTACATTTAGGTGCAGTTCTGGCCGAAGACCCCAATAAGTTGTCACATCACAGTGCCCAGATCCTGATCCAATACCTGATGGTCTGCTGTCGTGACCTCGAAAAAATTAAGGGAGATTTGCGAGAGATCAGGGCAAATACAAAGCGGGTGGAGGAAAGGCTCCAAAATATCATGGCTGTGCTTGGGCGTGTCTAATGTTTTTACACCAAATAACGTTTTACTTGCAGAGATTTCTATTTTTTTGGGTTATTTTACCCTTTAATGACTAGCACATGTTTAGCTTTTTCAAAATTTGGAGAACTATAGTTTGTTTATGCATGGCTGGTCATGCGTTTTAATACACCTGAAATTAAGGGAACATCCACATTTCTATGGAAGTTGCCCACCTAAACAAAAAAAATAAAGGTATTTTTACATAACAAATCATTGTGGCTTCATTATGTAAATGTGGTGCTGAGTGAACTAATCAATGTTTGGTGTTTACACTGACAATAAAGGCTAATTAAAAGATTTTTTAATCCACATGGCTAAACAAATGCACTAGGTAAACCTACCAGAAACATCAAACATTATACAATAAAAATGACAAACCAATCTTTACTTTTTAAAAAAGTTTTATTTTTTTGGTCTAAAATTATTAGAGATTGTCTGGCATTTCAATGGCCCCCCTACCCATAAAATAGTCCACATATTGGTTACGGACCTCACGTCCGGTTGGGGGGGCCAAGCCAGGACGGCCAGGTTCCAGGGCCACCAAAGTTTCTGCATTGATTAAAGAGGCCTCAGGCCCACTCAAAGATATATAACTCGTTGAATGCACCCTTAGGAAATTATGCAGCACACAGCACGTCATAACCACATGGTTCCATTTGTATGGGGCAAGGTGGATGGAGGTAAGGAAGAGGCGAAATCGGCTGGCCATGATCCCAAACGCATTTTCCACCACCCTTCTGGCTCTGGCCAGCCGATAATTGAAAACCCTCCTCTCAGGGGTGAGGGTGCGTTGCGGGAATGGCCTCATCAAATGGGGTCCCAGGCCAAACGCCTCATCCGCCACAAACACAAAAGGTAGTCCCTCCACATTCTGCTCCGCGGGTGGCAAGGCCAGCAGATCCAAAAGGAGCCGTTCTCCAAACTCCGTCTGGGCAAAAACTCCTCCATCAGACATCCTGCCATTCTTGCCAACGTCCACATAGAGGAACTCGTAGGTGGCCGACACCACTGCCATCATCACGACGCTGTGGAACCCCTTATAATTATAATAAAAGGATCCCGAATGGGGTGGTGGGACGACCCGAACATGTTTGCCGTCGATGGCTCCTCCACAGTTCGGAAAGTTCCATCGCTGGGCAAACTCGGAAGCCACATTCTGCCATTCATGTGGCGAAGAAGGGAACTGTGGAATTAAAGAAATAACAAATTAATACTTGGAGCCAGAAACATTGAAAGCTGATTTCATACACACATTCATGGCCAACATTGGTAGAAACTGTTAAAAACATAAAAATTTGGAAGCAAGAAAAAAAATAAAAATAATAATAATTATGGGGGGGGGAAGGGTTGAAGATGAGTTGGGAATATCACACATGAAGGCTGTAGCACTCTGTATTGAAGTTAACAACAATGAAACATTCCGAGGCAAAATTTAGAGTGCGTTTTGGGTAAAGCACTACGATGGAACATATAATAAAAAACATGGAAATGACTAGGCAAGGTAGGTATGGCCCCAGGATAGCATGCTGGAGAGGTTAGGTAAGCCAAATTTACAGGTAGGCCTCAAACACCAAACTTTAAATAATAAAACATGGGGAGAAAGGGGACATTCCCTGCAGCTAAGAATCATGTGAATTAGGGACTGCAAATAAAGCAAATTAAAAATATCCCAAAATAAAAACCATACATTGTGAATTTTTGAAGAAGAACACTTACCTTAATATAGTCCTCCTGCAAAACTTGAAGGATGGCAGAACAAGTCTCTGGTATAATGATCCCCAGAGCCTGGGGGGAGATGCCTGTGGAGAACTTAAGGTCCTGCAGGCTTCTCCCAGTAGCCAGGTATCGCAACGTGGCGATGAGCCTCTGCTCAGCACTGATGGCTTCCCGCATAACGGTGTCCTGCCTGGTAATATAGGGGGACACCAAAGCCAACAGCTGCTGAAATACGGGGTCAGACATCCTGAGAAAATTCCTGAAATCATCAGGATTATTCTCCCTGATCTCCCGCAACAAAGGCATGTGACAGAATTGGTGCCGCTGGAGCAACCAATTCTTGGTCCATGAACTCCTCCTGACCCTGCTCATGGCATGGAGTCGGGATACAGCATGAACCCCTGCACCAACTACAGCACGAACTCTACGACGAGTACGTAGCCGCAACATGGCTAGATAACGGTCGGCTGAACAGAACGTACTAGAAGAACGCACGGAAGAACAGCAAGGCCTATGAAGAACAAGCTGAAAAACACGAACGTGCAGAGCAGGCCGCACTGAATAAACAGATACGAACTGACTACAAGCAGTGCTAAACAGATACGAACCCACAGGTGCAATCTGAACTCCCGAAAACGATCTTCAAAGCACGAAGACTGAAAAGCGCGAATCGTCTCTCACCAAACTTTTACTAACACGCGGAAACACGGAATTAGCAAAAGCGTCCCAAAGGGTGGCGTCATTCGAACGGAACTTCCCCTTTATAGTGCCGTCGTACGTGTTGAACGTCACTGCGCTTTGCTTGATCGTTTTTTTTAATGATGGTGTGTACGCAAGGCAGGCTTGAGAGGAAACATGAAAAAAAACGAGGAGAAAAACGTCGGTTTAAAAAATGACATTAAAAACGATCGTGTGTACAGGGCATAAGAGTATTAGTGTGCAGTTATATTATGTGCATTTAGGAAATAATCCAGGCCTTTCTTAAAACAATCTACTGAGCTGGCCAGAACCAGCTCTTTAGGGAGTCTATTCCACATTTCCACAGCTCTTACTGTGAAGGAGCCTTTCCATATTTGGAGATATAGCTGCAAAGGGTGGGCCAACTCAATATTGAACCCTACTGACAAAGACTGGGATGCATTAAAGTTCATGTGCATGTAAAGGCAGGTGTCCCAATACTTTTGGTAATATAGCGTATGTATGTATAATATAGTACAGTCAATAGTTCAGTAGTCAGGGGAATACATTGTATAATGCAACAGTTTGTGTTTGTGTATGTGGTGTACTGTGATATTGGCAATATTTGCTTGTTGCAGCTAGAGTTTGTCCTAAACTTTTACCTGTCATATATTGTTGTTCATAACATTTCCAAGAATGGCATGTGGTTGGGTATACTGCTAGAATACAAACAAAACAAACTGAAGTTATGCGTGAACTTTCCTTGAGGAAAAAATAGAGGGTTCAATAAACAAGGACAGTGATAACCATCTTACAGAAATAGGTGAGGTTAAACTGTGGAAGCAAGCAGTTTAAGATGTCCGCTATAGTGCATTTGCATTTCCAGGTGACATTCAGAAGAAGCATGCAAAATATCAAGCCCCATCAAACATAAACAGCTTTTGGTGTAGATAAATCACAGACTTTTTTGCTATTCCTTCAGTTAAATAACCTCCACATTTCCTTCTCTTCTGATCGCAATCACTCAGATGTGCAGCGACACAATTCAGTCTCCATGCATTTTTCATGTTTCGAACTTGTGCTCATGTCACATCAGTCAGAGAAAAGGGGATTGATTAGGGAGTAGTTTGACGACTTGGCTTATTACCAGAGATCACAATACAGAAGCATGGCTGTAAAGAAATCTAGTGCTACACGCAGTTTGAACAGCTCTTCGGGGAATGAGCTAATAAGAGATTCACCACAAAAAGACAGCAGCCTCATGTAGATCATGCTGAGGACATTTTATGAGGAAATATCTGCTTGAGATTTACATTTTGTAGTATCTCATAATCTGTAAATGCCTGAGAGCACTAAAAGAAATATTGTGGTCATTAACACATAGAATTGTTTCTGTGGATTAATGCACTTCTTTTAAATATTCCCTAGTAAGGAGAAGCTTATGTTCAGAAATGAACAAAATCTAAATACTACTTGCAGGGATATATTTGTATGTAGTTCAGAATGTGAAAAAGGTTTTTATATAAAACAATTTGAAGTAATACATTTAGTTTAATTTATAAGCATGTATTACAACTTAGGTTTTTGTATTAATTCTGTTAAGCACGTGTTCCTGAACTCTGTTAGTATTATTAACTTACTACTAGCTATAAACAAAAGCCTATAAGAAAATGGTGGCACTGAAGGTTTTGGAGACGCAGTCCATAATTGTCTGTATTTCTGTTGTTTATCTGTTACATACAGTATTCAGAGACAGTAAGCAGGAAGCTACAACATGGCGCACACTGAGGCCTTGTGTCACCAGGCCTTGGGCTTGTGTTGATGGCATCACACTGACATCGGTCTCAGACTTGTATGGGAATGCAAAACCCAATTGAAACAAACAAAACCCGTCAATACAGGCCCTAAAATAAAAACTATACATATAGTAAATAGTAATTGTTTTCCAAGGACATGTTGTAGCTCTTATGTGGTTTCTCATTTTCTCTACTTTTAGAAAAAAGTCTACCATGACTGATGGATGTGCAGATTACTGAGGCTCCGTTTTTTCCCACACTATTAAAACGTATTCCTTATACTCTATACAATTGACCAGACGACACATTCCTTTTTGGAGTCGAATGGCCATAGCAGCCTTTTATTATCACAAACACCAATGAAAAAATACAACAAATTCTCAAACATCGAATGTAATTTACATAATACATTTTTTATCCAATTAAACTTAATAAAAAACTTCAGTTTAACAACCTGCCTGGTCTAGAGATCTTTGAAGGGCAACTATTCTATCACTGGTTGTATCTGTAGACCCCATGAAGGCCCCCCGCCGCATATTACGCCAGCTCAAGGGACAATTTCCATTAACCTCCTTCAGATACAACCAACTACCAAAAACCATTTTCCCCATTGTCTTGTTAGTAAGGGAAGGGACACCCATACCTCCAGATGGGCCCAACCCCCCCTAACCTCCATTCTTTTTTGGCACCGCCTTCAAAGACCCCATAGACCTTCCGCCACAGCACACGAACATGACACCTTATGTTCGCGTCGCCCCCCACAAACGGAGGGCCCGTTGTATGCCATCCTGCAAACCCAGATGCCAAAGGTCAATTCCAAATGCATTCAGGTGGACACCGTCCGGCCGCAAAAAATGCCAGGTCTCCTCCTCCAAATCCCAATGACGCACAGCAAGGCCCCCGTTCCGAACAAAAAATTTAGCCACTGCCTTATTAAGCTTGACCCTGGCCCGGTTGACACCAAAAATCGAGCGAGCCAAACGCCATTCCGACCTGGCCACAACATCGGACCGAATGAAAATGGTGTCCGGGAAAAAAGACTGGAGGCGCAACAAATCAAATTTAATATCTCTGATTAGTTCGCGTGCGCAACATATGGCAAGGTCATTGCCACCCACATGAAACAGAACCACATCAGGGGATTGATCCAAGCGAGCGTATCTTTGCATTTCAGGCACGACCCGTGACCAAAGCATGCCCGGAATCCCAAGCCACTGTACCACTACCTCCTCCTCAGAGAAACCCAACAGCCTGCTCCCAACCCGTACATCCGCCCTCCTGGCACCCCAATACACATATGAGTGTCCCAGGATCCATACCAAGCAGGCACCAGGATCTGAAAGAAAGAAGGAAAGACAGGGGGGAGGAATAACATCCCCCCCAACACCAAGTACCCCTCAAGAACAAACAACACGAAAATAGTGGAAAAACCAGTGAAAGCAAGGGTAAAATTCAAAGAAGGGAAAAAACACACACACCACCCCTTCACTGACTACCCTGCAACAACCTATAACAAATGCGGGCGCACATACGACCTGAAACAAGCCAATTCCCAACGCCCAATGCGCTGTACTACAGTATCATCCAGACCCCAGCGGACCGCTGCAGTAGCCGCCCCAATGCGGACAGAATGGGACGAGTAATTTTCCGCCTCCAAACCTGCCGCAATCAGACACTTTTTAAACACCGCCTGAAACTGGAAGCGGGAAAGGGCCGTCCCATCCTCATGCTTGAAAAACACCCCAGGGCCCTCAGGCCGGATCCTGGAAAAATTCCCCAACGGCCGCAACCCGACACACCGGGGAGAAAGGAACTGCCCTTAATTCCACCTGAGTCCCCTTACCCAGCCGGTCCGTCTTGGACCGCCTAAGAAACACCCCAAGGGAATCACTCCTTACCCAAACATCCTGAACCCCCAGGCCCCCAACACCGCGCTTATTAGCGCTAACCAGTTCGCCCACCCGAAAAGCCCCAAAAAAGGCCAACACAAAAACGGCCCGGAACAAAAACCCCCTCATACCTGGACACACAAACCCCTTCCAACTGGCCCACTACAGAGCCGAGAACTGAGAAAGAAACCGGGCGACTCCTGTCAGCATTAGTGCGACTCGCCCTGTAACCCCGCATGGCCCGCCTAACCACGAAAGCCTTAGTTGCATCCCGTAGCCCAGTGAGCTGAAACATAAAGGCCAAACCAGTCAACTTACGAGCCATATAGGAGGCCGAAACCCCCGCTGCAAAATTCCTACCAATAAAGTAAAGCAACCACTGATCCCGGTCTCCCTCGTGGGAGCCCCCCCCAATCCCACTCACCAGGTCCGACCATTCCGACCAAACCATGCAGTACGCCGACCAGGTAGCCGCAGAGACTGACTCACGAATCAGGAACTGGGAAGTGGCAATGCAATGCTCCACAGCCGCTCGGGGCAGGGTATCCCGTGTGGCTCCGCATCCGGTGCCAATTGACGGAATCTTTCCCACTGGAAACAAGATAACGCATCAGTCACTGAATTATCAACCCCAGGAACATGTATTGCAGACACAAAACAATTTTAGCCGCAAACAGGCAAGCACTAGATGCCGCAGCAATCGGACAACAGGAGGAGAAGAAGCGGTGTTATTATTAATAGCCTGCACTACCCCCAGATTGTCACAATGAAAACGAACACGACGATTGCGAAATTCCGCCCCCCACAATTCCACAGCCAACACAATGGGGAACAACTCCAAAACCGCCAGATTGCGCAACAAACCAACCTCCATCCACTCATTCGGCCACTTGCTAGCGCTCCAATGCCCCTGGCAAAAAGCCCCAAAACCAGCCGATCCTGCCGCGTCCGTAAAAAACTCCATGTCAAAATTTGAAACCACCTGATCCAACCAGAGGGAGCGGCCATTGTAAGAGGCCAAAAAGGAATCCCACACCTTCAAGTCCTCCCGGTGATCCTGCACCAATCTGACAAAATGATGTGGGGCCCTGACCCCGGCCGTGGCCGCCGCCAGGCGCCTACAGAAAACCCGCCCCATGGGCATGATGCGGCAAGCGAAATTCAGCTTGCCCAACAAGGATTGCAAGGCCCGCAGCTGCACTTTCTTGCTCTTCAACGCCGAAGACACCTCACTGCTGAGGTCATCCAATTTGTCCAAAGGCAAACGGCACTCCATAGCCAAGGTATCTATGACAATACCAAAAAAACGCAATTCCGTGGCCGGGCCTTCGGTCTTGTCTGCAGCCAAGGGGACCCCAAAAGAATCAAAAAACCTGTTGAACCGTAGCCAGGAGGGAGGCACATATCGAACTCCCCGCCGGCCCTATACACAGGAAGTCATCCAAATAGTGAATGACCGAGGGCAGGCCGGAAACATCCCGAACCACCCACTCCAAGAAAGAACTAAACTGCTCAAACAGCGAGCAAGAAATGGCGCATCCCATAGGCAAACACCTGTCCCCAAAAAACAAACCCTGCCACCTACAACCCAACAGACGGCAGCAACTTGGATGCACTGGAAGCAGACGAAAAGCCGCCTCAATGTCAGTTTTCGCCAGCAACGTCCCCCGACCAAACCGCCGTACCCAGGCCACGGCAGCATCAAATGAGGTGTAAGACACCGCACAAAGGTCAGGGTCAATAGAATCATTAACGGACCCCCCCCCCGGGGATGCGACAAATGATGAATGAGCCAAAACTTATTCGGCTCCTTCTTGGAAACAACCCCCAAAGGAGAAACAACCAAATCGGGCACAGGCAGCGACTCAAAGGGGCCAGCCATGCGACCCAAGGAAACCTCTTTGAACAATTTATCGGAAACAACTTCCGGATGCTCCCTGGCCGACCTCAAGTTGTCAGCCAGGGGTGGAGCCACCCGCAAATTGCAATTCAACCGGAAACCCTCAGAAAACCCCAACTCCAGCAACTCGGCCACCCCACGATTAGGGTACCGCCTTAGAAAAGGTGCCATCCTTCTTACCTTCACCGGCGTCATCCCTCTTTCCAGCATCACCCCCCTTTCCTCGGCCCTGCTTGAAACACCGGGATTGTGGATGAGATCCTCCACAACCTGAGCACTCGTGCCGGAAACGGCACTTAGCACCGAATTTGCAGGTACCGGCGTTAAACTGCCAGCGGAAACCCATGCGACCCGTGGCCGGTTGTGCAGCGGAGGCTGCACCCCCGGCCCCATTCTGAAAGGGCGTCACCGCACTCCTAGGCGAGGACATCAGCTTCATCCAGAGGCTGATGTCTTTATGGTCCCACCGCAGAGAAGGGCGGACCGCCTTCCGTTGTCGGAATTGCCCATCATAACGGAGCCAAGAAACCCCCCCCATAAACCCGCTGCGCCTCGCCAATGGAGTCCAAATAACAAAAAAGAGGGGAGCAATTTTCAGGGGCCTTTTCCCCGATGACGCTCGCCAAAAATGCAAACGCTTGCAACCAATTTGATAACGTCGCTTTTCCTCCTCCTCTGTCTTACTCTCGTCCGGTTTAACTTTATCCAAGTTAAACTTCTCCAAGGGCAACAAAGAAAAAATTTCCACGTATTCCCCCTTCCAAATACGTTCTCTCACTTCCGCCTTGCATTTTGCAGCATCCCCCAAACGCACCCTATCCGCAGCGACAGCGTCCTTCACCGCCGCGGCCGGTGCAGGAACCACAACATCGGGGGTGGCCACCACCGGAACAACGGGAACACTATTCCCAGTCCCTCCAGCGCCAGGGGCCTCCCCCGCCGTCCCAGAACCCCTGACCATTGGAGCCGGGGCCGCCAGCGTAACACCCGTGTCGGCGGACTCTCCGGCTGCAGCCCACGCCACTGCCGGGGAAGACCCAGTGCTTGACCGTACCCCATCCTCACAGCGCGCCAACACCTCCCGCAAGCCAGCCAACAGGGTATGTATCATACCCTCCCCCTGCGCCGCAGCCAACGCCAGGGGGGGCGAACCCGAACCACCAATAGCACCAGAACCAACTGACATACCCACAAGCCCCCTTGATCCCCCCACCTCACTCTCAGCCACCCTCAACACAGACACAGGAGGAGCATCAAGAGGAGAAAAAGAAAAAGGAGAGGAGAGAGTCTTACCTGGCTGCCGCAGCCCCTCAGGGCTCCCAGCCGTCACTCCGGCTCCATGCGCTGGCTCCCGGATCTCCCCGTCCTCCTCATCAGTGATCTCCCCCTCCGACAGTCCTCCTTGTGATGCTGCAGCAGCTTCAACTCGCGCCGGACAAGCAGGCCGCGAGTCACCTCCACCAGGCCGCGCAGGGCGCCCACCCCTGACGTCAGCCCTGCGCGCCGCACCGGGATCCAAGGCCCGCGTCACGCGGCCTCCACGCTGAGCTCCAGGCCGGGCAGGAGAAGCCCGCCTAGCCGCCGACCGACCTCTATCATCCACGCTGTCTCCCGCCACCGCCGAGCTGCCGGTGAAGAACCACTCCGTCCCTGAACACCGCCCGTGAAGGCCCCGGCCGTTCCAGGTAAGCCGTCACCCACAATACATCTCTCCCACGCCGAGCCGCCCTCCGGGCAGGCAGGGGGCCTGCAGAGGCAGCCGCATCACCAGCGTGTCCATCAGCAGGGGGGTGGAAGCAGGCCTCAGAAACAGCACCTCCACCTCGGGTCCGCCGTGGGCAGGGATTCCTTCCGACCACTACTCCATGCGCGAAGGGCTGTTGCTGAGCCAGAGGTGACGAAGGGTCCCCTAAAGGGCTCCCAATACGTTCACGGACGCCACGGGTCACCTCAGGGCTGAAACGCTCAGGAGGCCTGGACCTCCTAGCACGTGGGCGACCAGAGAGAGGGGGGCCAGGAGAAGCACTTGATACGGCCTGGCTGGGAGCTTGTATCAGGTCCTGAATCCAGCCAGGACCCCTGGCCACCGCCTCAGCACAGAGCTGGGACAGCAGGAACTCCATATCCCCCATAGCAGGTAAGTCCCGGACCACGGAAAGTTCAAATGAATGTCCAATGAAGGTCTCGTGGAGAAGAAATTTTCTGCTTCTCCTCTGTGGCCAAAAACAGCTCCAACTGAAGCTGCTGCTGACCACCTCCCCCCTATCCTTCTGGTCACCGCCTCCCCCCATATGAAATTACTCAATCCTAATGAGTGCTCCAGTAGCTCCCCCTACCCACAACCTTCCTGCTCCTCACTGCCCACCCCAGTCATGCTGGCCCTCCTCCTAGCTGTGCTTCTGCTCCGGGCCATTACTTTCTAACTACTATGACTAAACTGTATATTATAAATGTTTTAAAATAATACTAATGCGCTACAATGTGTAAAATTTGTGGATAAAATCAAACCAAATAGGATAACCAAATAGTGACAGCTGCAACCAATCAAGGAAATCTGTGATCCTGAACGTGTATGTGAATAAATATATTGGTGCGCTGAGACCAACCCTATTTTGTGGCACAAATCAATAAATGTGTAATAACACAATAAATCCACTAATAACGTGCTATAAGTAAAGTGATACTGTGCTAATTAATACAAAAAAGAAAGTGCAAACTGAATCCTGAATGGATGTTGCTCCGTGCATAAATGAAATAGCAACAATAGGCTTACATACAGTGCAAAGGTAGCAATAAGCCGTACTCACAAACATCAATAGGCAATAATGGCAAACATAAATACAAATCCGAAAGGAAAAAAGTTCATGAAAGTCTACTTATGATGCTGATTGTAATTCCAAAGACTTCCACCGGAGGCACTAATCCGTCATGCAGGAATAATGGTGCTGGTTAGTTGTTAATCCATATGTAGAGTAAACACATTGAAACAAAAGAGGACAATCATAGTGCAGCATATTAAGAAATATTGATCCAAGCAGACAAAGCTAGTATATCACTCAAATGTGACCATTAGACAAATGCGCATAGCACAGCTCAACAGAGCGATCTCCTCATTCAGTGTCTATGTATGACAGACTACTGCTGACAGCTTCACTAGGTTCCTCCCTACGCGTTACATCAGAGTCACCTGACTTACTCATGGGTCTTATTATATATATATATTATTATATTATAAATGCCCCTCTGTACCAGGATGAAACTCAGAACATGCTGATCCAGTCTAATGATGTATGTTTTTGCTTTCAAAACATGAAAGCTTGTTTGATTCTTGAACAATCATAGCCACGTCCGGACAGCATTGATTATACATTTTATACATTCTATTGGAATGCCGCAATGAAATTTTTGTTTCTATTATTTCTATATTCAGGATTATGTCCAGCTGCCACGCATTTATGCTCAAAACATTGCAAGCTAATGTTGTGTTTGTTTTTTTGTTTGTTTTTTACAGTGGATATGAACAAGATAAAAGTGTACTGCGCAGAAAGGAATGGGAAAGGAGGAGTCAAGAAGTCCAGCCAAGTGAGGATATTTTTCTTGTCAATTACCCCCTCTTCAGTGAGCCATACAAGGTAATATGTATTGTACTGTAATACATGTAGTCAGGACCTACATTAGGATTACCCTACTTTAGTTTGTCTGACTAATGCTCCATACACATAATCCGAATATCGTACGACAGATCATATGACTTTTTTCGCTTAATAGTCGCAAGTAGAATTTGAATAGGTAACTAAAGTCACAACAATTCTCGTATGACAGAAAAAAAAATAGGTAATGATGTCATGTAAAAGAAAGGAGCTGTCATGGATATGCAGTAGTGTTTGTCTGTCAGCTTACCTTCCTTCCCATGTGTTCATCTTAGAGGCCTGAGCCCTTTCACCTGGCTTCCTTTATAATCTCCTCCCAGCCAGACTCCACCCCAGGCCCTATCACAGAACACTATATTAACCTGTGCACTGCAAGCCTGCTTTGCTGATCAACGTGTTTGTTAGGCATTGTGTGTTTGGGTTCCTGCCTGCCGTGTGCTACGTCTGTCTCTCTGTTACGTTATTGGCTTGTCCCCGACTATCCCTGTCTGCTCGTGACCCTTGACCTTCGGCTCGTTCTTCGTTATCCTTGTCTGCTTGTGGCCCCTGACCTTCAGCTTGTTATTCGGTTCTCTCTTATCGTGTGCTGCTGCTTCCCCTCTTTTCCCCTTGTCCTATGGGGCGTGAGCTAGGAAACTCCAGGGGCCGCGACCTGGTCCCAGCCTGCAGCTTAACATCCTCACCACTAGAGGCCCTGGAGAAGACCAGCTGGGTCTTAGACTCCGCGCCCTGGGGAATCTTGGCTCTAGCTTCTGTTAGGATCCCGGTTGTGCTCCTCTGGTCCCGCTTTCCACAACCACCCAGTTTCCTATCCGCAGCAGTCAGCCATAGGGTTCACTACCTTGCGGTGCACTCCTGTCCCCCTACGGTGTGCATCTGTCACCTGGCCACAGGTGACCTTGACAGTTTAATCAGCCATGAACCCGGCTGACATCCCGCTACCCACGGATGATCCATTGCAGGGCATAGTTTGCAGACTTGAAACCCAGGAATCGAATCAGACTCAGGTGATGCGATTCCTCCAGGATCTGGCTTCTCGCTTCGAGCAGCTTCAGGCCTCCTTGGAAACCCTGAATCCGCAACCTCAAATACAATCAGCGGCTGCACCTATTGCACCAGTCGCAGCCACACACTCACTACAACTGCCAGCTCCGTCCCGTTTCTCTGGGGACTCCAAGGCTTGCAGGGGGTTCCTTAGCCAATGCATGATTCATTTTGAGCTCCAGCCCTAAAACTTCCTGTCTGACCGGGCTAAAGTAGCCTATATCATTTCCCTCCTCTCTGGTGAAGCTTTAGCCTGGGCAGCCCCTCTGTGGGAACTGAATGATCCAGTGGTTTCTAGCCTGTCTGGCTTCTTGAAACTTTTTCGGAATATCTTCGAAGAACCGGCTCGTGTCTCTTCAGCGGCCAGCGCCCTTTTACGTCTCCGCCAAGAGTCTGCTTCTGTGGGACAGTATGCCCTTCATTTCCGCATACTGTCGGCTGAGTTGAGCTGGAACAATGAGGCCTTAGTCGCAACCTTTTTGCATGGCCTGTCTGATAGAGTGAAGGATGAATTAGCAGGAAGAACCATCCCCACTGATCTGGCCGGCGTTATCTCCTTGTGTAACCAGATCGATATTCGCTTTCAGGAGAGGACCTTAGAAAAGCAACGCCAGCACTCCTTGGTTCTTAGTCAGCCTGAGCTCCCCTCTCTTCGACCCGTAGAGCATCTCCTACCAGCTGAGGAACCCATGCAGCTGGGTCGGACCAGGCTATCCCCCGAGGAACGTGCTAGGCTCAGAACTCTTGGTCTGTGTCTTTACTGTGGGGGCAAAGGTCATTTTTGTGACACTTGCTCTCTTTGTCCAGAAAAACGTTCGGGTCCACTTCATCTGGAAAGTGGAGTATTGGACCCAGAAATATCACCTTCCCCTTCTCGTCTTCTGCTTTCTGTGTTCCTTCATGTTGGTGCTTCTTCTCATTTGGTCTCAGCATATCTGGATTCTGGAGCCGCTGGTAATTTTATGGACTGGGAAATCGCATCGTCCATGAGACTTACTCTTTTGCCCCTCACCACGCCATTGGTGGTCTTGGCGATTGATGGTACTGTTCTCCCAGGGGGACCTATCCGCTTCCAGACCCTCCCTGTTAAGATGTCGGTAGGGACACTCCACCAGGAGTGGATATCCTTCCTTATCTTACCCAAGGCCTCAACGCCTATAATTTTGGGTCTCCCATGGTTACAGCTCCATTCTCCTCATGTGGACTGGACTACTGGACAGATCCTGGCTTGGGGTCCCTCCTGTTCCTCGTCCTGCCTACCCAAGGTTGCCCCCTGTGAATCTGAGCCGGTCATTCATTCCAGGTTGCATAACCATTTACATTTCTCTGTCCCTAACCACCCTTGGACGCACAGCCAGGCTAGCTTGTCTACAAGTCCTGCAGTCGCTACGTCTTGCGATGCGATTCAGGTAGTCGCTACACCTGACTCAGCTATTCACTCTGCCTCTGTACTAGTTATTCCAGTCCAGCCCATGCCCAGTGAGCCTCCTACTTTTTCTTGTTCGGGACATTCTGCTTGTCCTTCAGCTATTCAGCTTGACTCCGGCGACATGTCACCTTCTAACCAACCTGACTTCAGGGTTCCACTGACATCTGCCCAGTCTGATGGTCCTGTGCAAGATGACCAGTTCCCCTTTAAGGGTCTAGGGGACCCTCCTCAGATTCCTGTTGATCCTCTCATGCCCTTGCTTATTCCTAGAGAGCCTTTGGTCCTCAATAGATCTTCTTGTCATCTCCCTACCTCGTTTTCGGTCTCTGAGGATAATCTTAAGTACGAGGTTAGACAAGTTCTGGATTCTCGGCTCTGCAGAGGCATTCTTCAGTACCTTGTGCATTGGAGAGGTTTTGGTCCTGAGGAGGCGTCTTGGATTGCTGCATCTGATGTCGCTGCACCTCATCTGTTGAGAAGGTTTCATCAGAGATTTCCCTTTAAGCCTGTGTCCAGGCGGGGGAGGGCCCATAAGAGGGAGGGTACTGTCATAGATATGCAGTAGTGTTTGTCTGTCAGCTTACCTTCCTTCCCATGTGTTCATCTTAGAGGCCTGAGCCCTTTCACCTGGCTTCCTTTATAATCTCCTCCCAGCCAGACTCCACCCCAGGCCCTATCACAGAACACTATATTAACCTGTGCACTGCAAGCCTGCTTTGCTGATCAACGTGTTTGTTAGGCATTGTGTGTTTGGGTTCCTGCCTGCCGTGTGCTATGTCTGTCTCTCTGTTACGTTATTGGCTTGTCCCCGACTATCCCTGTCTGCTCGTGACCCTTGACCTTCGGCTCGTTCTTCGTTATCCTTGTCTGCTTGTGGCCCCTGACCTTCAGCTTGTTATTCGGTTCTCTCTTATCGTGTGCTGCTGCTTCCCCTCTTTTCCCCTTGTCCTACGGGGCGTGAGCTAGGAAACTCCAGGGGCCGCGACCTGGTCCCAGCCTGCAGCATAACATCCTCACCACTAGAGGCCCTGGAGAAGACCAGCTGGGTCTTAGACTCCGCGCCCTGGGGAATCTTGGCTCTAGCTTCCGTTAGGATCCCGGTTGTGCTTCTCTGGTCCCGCTTTCCACAACCACCCAGTTTCCTATCCGCAGCAGTCAGCCATAGGGTTCACTACCTTGCGGTGCACTCCTGTCCCCCTACGGTGTGCATCTGTCACCTGGCCACAGGTGACCTTGACAGGAGCCCTGGACTGCCGCACTCTGTATAAACGATTTATTTCCAAAATTTCCAAATAAAATCCAAAATTAATCCATAAATTCAGAAAATCCAAAAACAGGCAAAACAGAAAACTAACATGCAGGGATCCCTGCATGTCAGTTTTCTGTTTTGCCTGTTTTTGGATTTTTTGAATTTATGGATTAATTTTGGATTTTATTTTGGAATTTTGGAAATAAATCGTTTATACAGAGTGCGGCAGTCCAGGGCTCCTTTCTTTTACATGCATTAGTGCAGAGCCAGCACCTGTTCCAGTATCAGGGCGGGAGCATTTTGAAAGCCCTACAGCTTAAAAGAGCGGTACAACCCTTCATAATGATGTCATGTGTTGTAATGTATTTGTATTGTATTTTCGGACAACAACTATACTGACTAAACGAAAATCATACGATCTGGTGTCGTACGAGGAAAATTTTCGTGCTTGTCCGATCGAATAATATTGGATGAATTGTCGTGATCGGCTCTCGAAAGCTCTGTACTAACCATCTGATTATCGTACGATTCTTCCTCGGAAGACCGTTTTCGTACGATATTTGGATCGTTTGTACGGGCCATTAGTGTTGCTTCCAATACATTCTTGTAAATGCTAATAATGAGCCCCTCCTAGCATTTAGGCCACCCAGCAAGTGATTGGGAGGATCTGTCTTGTTTATGGGTTTGTTACAGTGTTTTTCATACTTTTTTTTACTATTCCTTTAAGATCCCCATTTGTTTACTGAATAGTTTGGCTATTTAGAAGGAAGTGGGTGGAACCTCTTCACATTTTTGTTGATATCAGTCAGTTAATGATGTCATTCATCCAGTAAGGCACCTGTCAATCAACTTTTCTCACGTAAAAATGTTCTGTAATTCCCGGAGCACATTTTTGTAAGCCATGTTTTTCTTGCATTGTTGGTATCTCATCTAGTAGCTACACATTCTAATGAAAAAATTGAATGTTCTATGTATTTATTGGATTTTTACTCTTTCAGACTAACAAAGGAGATGAGCTTTCAACTCGTATTCAAAGTACACTTGGAAGCTATGATGAAATTAAGGAGCTGTTAACAGAAAGATCCCACCAAAGTAATTTTGTTGGCATTTCAAAGACCGATCCAGGAAACACACCCCTTGGGAAGACAGAGGACCATCTTTCTCAAAACTCCATAGAAAGCCATTACTTGGTTTGTCACACTGTGCAAACAGATATAACGTCTTCAGCAACACCTGTACAGCTGAACAACAAAGTCAACATGAACTGGCAAATAGCTGGACACTCCCTGGGGGGGCAGAAGGTAGAAGGAAAGACTGATCAAAGAAATATTACTCCCAGTAGTGATTTGAAGTGTGGACAACACATCATCGACAAAAGCAAAAACTACATGTTGAATCCAGAATCATCAGCAACTAATGAGCATCAACACAACCTGTTAATATGTGGATTTGACAAACCCCTCAGTAGAAGGATAGCACATTCGAAACTAAAATGCACCAAAGACTTGGATCTACCCATTAAAAAGAAGTCTTGTAGCCAGAATAGCAATAGTTTAAATTCTTTGCAGAACTTCCCTGCTTCAATCGTGTCCAAGCTAAACACTGTTCAGCAAAAGCCAACAGCATATGTACGTCCCATGGATGGCCAGGACCAGGCACCAAATGAGTCACCAAAATTGAAATTACCAAATGAACTGAGCATAATTTTGCCAAGGGAACTTTCTAATATGGCTGATTCAGACAAATTACAAGATGAGAAAACAGAAACATTTGCAGACCACAGTCAAGCAGAGGTAGGTCTTTGGCTCTTACAACCATGTTTTAGGTTAATAGCAGTACATTTGGAGGCAACATCAATATTTACCTGTCCATTCGTATATGCTCCTATGGGTTTGATTTTGATAGAAAATGTGCTATTATTATTGTTTAGTGCTATTATTCAAAACACCTCATATAATAATTCAAAGTATATTAAGGCAGTAGCACAAAGTGCCCTTTTTCAACCTGACTAACTATGTAACTTAGTAACTATGTAAAGTACTGTCATTGAATGCCAGACCTTTATAAGCACTACTGCTCTTTACACTCCCTCTAGATAACTACTGTGCGGTGGGGACATTTATAAATGCTACATATGTGGTTGCTAAAAGTAACTTAAATGCATAATATTCCTATTGCTTTGCTTGCAACATACTAAAAAGCACAGAGTTCCATGTTGCTATTGGGCCTTGGCAAAAATATTCAAAGCGCAAAAATTTTTGGTTTCCAGCCTGTTCTAAAATTATTCATAGATAGGTTTGTTTAACAGGCCAGTATTATCACCCATATGATTTATACAACTTATAGACTTGAGTTATTTAGCTATTAATACGCCATAGAGTAATTTAGAGGATATATTCTGCTTGAAATTATACTATGAGTACACAATACCTTCTATATTTCATGTATTTGTTTCATGACTCTGAGATATTAGCAATCAATTAAATATGTTTTTCAACATTTTTAATCAAATTCGTACTTGGCTCAGTTCAGGTCAAGTCCAGCAAAAGGATCCTCTGGTAGGTTTAACAACCAGTTTGACCTCCCTGCGCTAGACATACTCTTTACTCATAAATCATTACTCAGTGGTACCTTGATTAAATAACAGATCAAAACGAAATGCGTTTTGATTGATTTTTTTAAATTCTGTTTGCATTTGTTTAGTGTACGTAGCTGGGGCAACAGTACAAGAGCTTTTGTAAACAGCAATCCATCATGGTAGCACATTCCCTGAGTACTGCTCTATCACACTTTTAATTAGCATGGATTACACAGCAGTATATAAGTGCCATGACATTTAAATAACACTTGCTTCATTTACTTGACACTCTCATAACTTACTGCAGATATTGGAATCTCAGCTCCAGAGCACCACACAAAAACAATTTAACAGAATGAGAAGAAAAAGAAGAGCAAAGAAACGTCTGAGATCTGATTCCTTGTCACTCTTGGTTACCTTTCTATGAAAACAGATAACTTTCAAATGAAAGCCGGCACCAGCCTGTCTGGAGAAAATGCATTCAAAGTGTATTTTCAAGAAGGCATTCCATTTTCATGTGACCCAATACGTTTAAATTATATTAGAGATGGCCAGCACTTTAATCTACTCTGCTCTGACATATAGTTTAATTACTACACTGATGGGTATTAGACATCCTGAAGCAGAATTAAAGAAAAAAATATTTGTCTCTATGCTCCTAAAATGGAAGTCTGTATTAAATTAATTAGGGAATCACTGGCCCATTCTGTGATATATATGAATTTTTAAAGGCTATTGAGGGTAACCTTTGGAATCAGACTTGACAGAACAAAGCTAATGTTACAGCTTTTATATAAAAAAAAAAGACTGTTATTTAAAATACATGCAATTTAATAGTAAATCTAATGCTCTGAATGAGACAGGTAGGTAGACATTTCATCTAGTTCTTCCACTGAGGAAGCTGTTCTGAATGCATGGCCTTTCGGAAGAGGCAAAGTCTAAATAAGTCCAATTGGTACGGGAGCTTGCCCTCTCCCTTTTATTCCCCTAAACCTTGTTGATGGTCTATCACTATGAAGGACTGCCTCACTGTACAGTATAAATGGGGTGCTGGAAGGCAATGCAAAATCCAGCATCCATCATTTAGGAAGGGGTGCCAAAAATTGCTCATGCTTAAAAGAGTATCTTAATAGTAGAGCATAGACCTTAGGCTGGATATTCATACACCCTGGGTTATAGGCTGCTACCTTCAGGTGATTAGACACTGGCAAAACTTTTGGACACACCTCTTTAGATGTACCCCTATAACCCCCACCTCAATTTGCGAGACCTCATTTTTTTTTGCTATGTATTGTAGTGAAACTCTTCTCCCATATGGAGAAACCTCTATGCAAAACTAGTTCCTATTTACTTTGAATTCCTCATCATCTCTTCAGTCATTCTCTTCACTGCCTTATACTGGGAAAACCCTGGGAACTGTACCCAGACCCAATGCTCTGGGGGGAAGCCTCTGATGTGGCTTCATTCACAGAATCCTGCTTGGGCACTCACCTCTGCATATAGCACAATGAGTGTAGTTAGCCACAGGGTATTATACAGGTCCAGGACCATGGTCAAAGGCCCAGCCCTGCAACCAGCTATTACTGCACTGGTGGAAGGAAATTAAAACACATGATTCCCCCATTAACGCATTTAGTGTTGATGTGGGAATACTTCCCACAGTGCTATTGTGTTTTTCTGGTAGGGGGGTGTGGGGAGCCTTACCAGCTGGCATAACTCAATGATTACTGCTAGCGGTTATAGCCACCAGCAGTGATACAATGCCAAAAATCCATCAGGCTAGTTGTACCCAAGTCGATCAATGGATCAATTTGGGTGCAATCAGCCTGTCTATACATGGGTCAAAATTTGTCTGGTTCCTGCTGAACCGGACAAATTTAGTTCCGCTACTGCTATAGCAACTGGTCTTCCAGCCTGACCCCTGATTATGACAAAGACAATGCCATGGCAGTGACCTATATCAATCATCAGGAGAGAACCAGGATTTAGGCAGCCTTGAAGGAAGTAAGTCTGATTATCTGCTGGATGGCAAAGCACCGACCTGCAATCTCTGCTGTTCATACCCTAGGAGTGGTCAATTGAAAGGTGGATTTCCTCAGTTAACATCGATTAGATCAAGGGGACCGTTCTCTACATCCGACATTTTCAATCTTGTATGTCAGAAATGGGGTACCCAGATGTGGACATTCTGTCCTCCAGGTTCAGCAAGTTACCTCTGCTTGTGGCCAGGACCAAGGATCCTATAGCACTGGCATCCGATGCTGTGGTAATCCTATTAACAGTTCAGATTAATATATGCCTTACCTCCAGTGGGGATTTTTCCTTGAGTGTTCTGCAACAAGAGAAGAGAAGGAAACAGTGACTCTCATTTCATTAAACTTGCTCAGAAGAACCCGGTACACAGATACACTAAAACTCCTAGTAAAAGATCCCTGACCTCTGCCAACAGACTAGACCTCCCGTCCCAAAGGTCCCTGTAGCATCCTGCTTCTCAGTCACTGGCTCTAACGGCATGGCTGTTGAAGCCCAGGTCTTGAATAATAGGGGTACAGTATATCTGTCATTATCATATTCCTCAATGGCAGAAAAGCCACTTCGAGAAAAATCTACTACAGTACCATGAAATCCTTTTTTGCCATGTGTAAACAAAAACATTTCAAACCCAAAGGTTACTCAGTAGATCATATTCTGGCTTTCTTTTAGTTGAGACTTGACGAAACTTGACTCTAGGGTTGTGGCCTTCTCCATCCTATTCCAAAAGCCTTTAGCTTCTCTCTCACTGGTAGAAGTTTTTATCCAAGGTTTTTCATGGATCTGAGCCCCATTATTGCACTCTGTGCTTCCTTGGGGTCTCAGACAGGTCCTCTCTGCCCTGCAATAACCACCCTTGGAACTACCTTTGAACTACCCAAGGGTAGTTCCCCCTGAATTAGAGAACTACCCTTGGGTGATGTCTCCTGAAAAGTAGCCTTCTAAATGGCTATTGCATCTGTCAGATGTGTTTTAGAGCTGTTGGCCCTATCTTGTAAGCAGCCCTGCCTATTTCTTCACGAAGACAAAGTAGTCTCATGTTGAAAACACTACTTTTCTCCCTAAGGTGGCATCAGCCTTCGATCTTAATGAAGATATTGTCCTACTTTCCTTGTGTCCTGCTCCCAAGCATCTCAAGGAAATTGCTCTTCATTGTTTGGACATTGTCAGGCTGTCAGAGTCTCTCTGAAAGACATAGCCAAGTGGCTATTGTGTTCCTCTTAAACAGTGTTATTATATGTGCAGTGACACCATAACATTTACAAACAATAAGCTAGGAGATAGAAAAAGTGCACATGTGCATAAAGTGAATGTTACTGAGTAAATGAACTTCTTGTGCGAGCAATACTAAAACACCACCTGGGGATGAGAGAGCTAATCACCTCCTACAAGAGTCGGTATATTCAGTTTCTGTGTGAACCTCACTCCTATTAACAATCAGTCCAAAAAAGCTCAATATCCAGCTGAATCTCAATTTTCTCTGGCGCTTTCAGTGTGGGGTGGTTCTCATATAAAAGCAAAAGGGACAAATCATTGCGCAATGCTTGACAATAATGGGATTCTAATGTGCAGATGATTTCACTCACATTTAGCCATAGACAAATAGCGCATGTAAAACGATCAGTCGCATATAGCGGGTTCCTCCTCACTGCGCATCTACAAGCACCGTAGATGTCGTCACTAGGCTCCTCCCTCGGGTTGTATAGTTCACCAGAGGTGATTGGACACTGGCACACCCAATGAAGACGAGTTCCCCTCTATTTAACTCCTCCCATAAGGGAAGTACCTCAGTTTTGTAGCAAAGCAGTAAGGATCCCATAGAAGGGGGGAGGGACCTCTGTGTCCCGTGGTGTACTCCAAGAAAAGGATTTTACAGGTAAGCTGTTATTAAAAATTCAAAATTTTTTTTCGTACACCACGGGACACAGAGCCTTTAATGATTACATAGTGAGACGTCCCAGAGCAATGCTCAATATGAGTGAAGGGAGACACAGATCAAGCAGACCGCCATTGGACGTGAGGCCCTATACTGCTGCCCTCAGCACACTGCGCCCGAACGCGGAATCCTCATGCCCTCTTACATCCACTTGATAGAATTTGGTAAATGTATGGACTGAAGACCAAGTTGCAGCCTTACAGATCTGAGCCATAGAAGCCTAATGATGCACTGCCCATGAAGTACTTATTGCTCTGGTTGAGTGCGCTTTAACAGGAAAAGAAGGAATTTTGTTCCTTAGACCATAAGCTTGAATTATCACCTGTCGAATCCACCTAGAAATGGTTGATTTCGATGCCGCTTGGCCCTTTTTGGGACCCTCTGGCAAAATAAACAAAACATCTGTTTTACGTATCTGAGCAGTTGCTTGCAGATAAACTTTCATTGCTCTCACTACATCTAGAGAGTGCAATAATTGTTCACCCGTCGACTTTGACTCTGGAAAAAAGGGAGGTAAAACAATATCTTGATTTAAATGAAACGTCGACACCACCTTAGGAAGGAAAGTAGGATTGGGACGTAGCACAATCTTGTCCTTGTGAAAATAAGGCTCTTTACAAGAAGGAGCTGCTAATTCTGATACTCTCTTAGCAGAGGAGATAGCAACCAAAAAGGCCAATTTCCTACTCAAAAGGATCAACGGAATATGGTGAATAGGTTCAAAGGGCTGCTTTTGCAAGACCAACAAAACCAGATTAAAATCCCATGGGCACAAGGGAGGTTTGACTGGCGGATTTACCCGTAGTACCCCCTGAATGAATGCCTGGACTAGGGAATGAGATGCCAGCGGTCTCTGAAAAAAAACGTTAGGGCCGAGATTTGACCTTTGATGATACTCAGGGCTAGTTTCATATCTACCCCTAATTGACAAAAGGCCAGAATCCTACTAATTACATACTTTTGAGGGTTCTACCCTCTGGATTCACACCAGGAAACATATGCCTTCCAAATTCTATAATATATTAGCCTGGAGGCGGGCTTTCTAGCATTATTGAGAGTGGAGAGAAATGGACTTGAGAGCCCACGTTTCTTCAATATGTAGGTTTCAATAGCCAGACCGTCTATGCTCTTTACATTAAATCAGTGGAGCTTCTTAGGTTTTGTTGGCCCACCTTACCATAATCTTTCAGTTTATACATTCTTAAAGGTTATCTGTTAAATCACGTTTGCATACTTATGTATAAAGAAGTATGCAAAGGTTTCAACACTGTTTACACTGGACAAAAATCTTTGTGACACACACAAGCCGTCTACCTGCTATATTCTACAAATGTAGCGTTCACATGCAGCATAGAGTTAATGTACCATGCCATGACAATGCTTGTTTGCATTATAACTAATTTGTTTAGACAAATTATTTCAAGGAAATGTAAAACTATAGTTGAATGTTATAGAAATATGTACACCAATATTGCAAGTATATGCTGCCATACACAATTATGACAGGTTTATTTAATGCAGTTAGTTGGATGCATTCAGCATATATAATGCATTTTATGATTTTTAATTATCCCCAACATAAGCATATCATTTTTTGATATCACCGAGAACTGACTTTTTCTATCTTAAGTACACAACATTTTTTCTATGATTTTGTCATGCAACAATCGTATTCTATAGTGTAATTTTGTTTCACAGAAGTTGCCTCCATTAATATAGGCCCATATGGCAAGTTTGCTTCTTATCACTTAGGGCATGATTCACATTAGCAAACAATACAGTGATGGTTTCTTGGAGTCTGGTAATACGAATAGCAGAAATTCATTTTTTAAGCAATAAGATGCTGACAGCTTTCCTGGAATAGATTCAAACAGGGAGTAGTTCTACTGAGATAAATGACACGAGTTAACACCTAATAGTCAAATAACACCATATGTAGATAACATTCATAACAGCGGATGTTCATACACTGCAAATCTAAGTTTATTAATCTTTCATTAAGAGTCTCATGTTCATGTAAATCCAATCAGTGCTGGTGCCAGACATTTCTGCAATGCCATGTGGCTTTTTTTTTTATTCATCTGTATTGTCCCCTGTAAACTCCCTATTACATTAAACCGCAAATATACTTACAGTATATGTCCAATGTAAATTTATATGTCTTCACGTTTGTCAGTGGTGTGCATATCTGAGCCAATTTGGACTGGGGAATTTATCAAACAGATGTATGAGAAAATCAAGCACACATTTATTGCAAATCAGGCTACCTCTCATTTAGCACAGGATTTTCAATATGTTGAGTGATAACGATTACTCGCTGTGTTCAGTCAGCAAAGGAAGTGAACGGTAAATATGATATATTTACCAGTCCCTTCCACTGCTCTCCATCCTGAAGCAATCCCCTAAGCCCTTGCAGCAGCTGGCAGGAGAGAGAGAAGGTAAAGCCGACAGTGCTGCAGGAGGGGCACACAGGGGGAGTCAGGCAGCAGTGGGAAGCGGATTCTGGAGAGAATAGATGGATCGTGTGGAGCCACCTTTTTGTAGTTCCCTACTGCAGCTGCTGGAAGCCAGCAGGGAAGGAGAGGAGGGAAGCAAGCAGTGCTACTTGGGGGGGGGGGGCAGGGGAGTCAGATAATGGACAGGAGGGGGCAATTACAGGAACTATTCCCCTGTGTGACTCCTGCTGCACATGAAAGCTGTTTTTTCGTAGCTGGCTGTAATTGCCCCCTGCTGCACCGATCACCCCCTCCTGTCCATAAACTGATACACTTTTCTGCCAGGGCCCCCCTGCTGAACTGATGGGACCTGGGCCTGTACAGGAGAAAGGAGGACAAGAAACCCAGCTGTACACCCTTATCAGCGGCCCCATCATAGGTCTCCCATGCACCTGGGGCCCCTGCCCAGTGCCCAGGGGTGCCCATGCATTAAGACAGACCTTTAAATTACTCCAGAGAGATAGCGTTAATAATTGCTGAGGCTATTTTTGGAGACGATATTCCTAATGTTACATTAAACAAAACAAGAGCAAGTTCAGACCATTCCATTTTGCCTTTTTAAAACTCAGTAAACATATAAAGCAATAAAGTAACAACAAATATGTATTTATAAATTATTTATAATTTAAAAAGATACACATAGAAAATTCTTGGTAAGTAATCTTTGCTGCATTTTAGAGTCACCTGGTTTGGGGAAAAGTCACAAAGAGATAATAAATAAGCAATGCACAGGCAGAATCGGTGGTTCCATTAGAGCAACGCAGGCTGCATATTAAGTATTTTCTACATATTGGCGTATTTTTTTGACCCATACAACTTGATCCTGAGCAGCCAACTGTGAGGGTTTGGAAGGATCCAGGCAAATATCTCACCTCCTATGGTTCTTGGTGAGTGATCTACCGGGGCAGCCCTAGTTCTTTTGGAAATCATTGGATGGTTATCCTATCAGCTGTAAATTACCACCGTTTTAATGGAATCTCTTGGGCATCATTGCTCAAGTTCAGCCATAACTGCTGAAATGAAAATATGTGATTGAACTACACTAAAAGAGAGTGTGAAAATTAGAACATATACCTCCTCTACACATGAATATCTCTGGATAATAAGTGGATTCCTATCTAAATTCATGAGCTCTTTTCATGACACTCTGAATCTTGCTTGAAATAGAATAGATTAACCTTCTTAAATTTATCCACATACAGATATGTCTTTCTTGAAGTTGTCAGGTTCTTTTGGTGACAGTATTTAATTGGGCATGAAGAAAGGTGCTTATCTTTATAATAACATGTTTGTCCTAGTTTTCATTGAAATCTGTATTTCACTGATAATCAGAACTCATGCTAAGATCTGTTTGCATATCAGAAGTCTTTATGCATGTACTGTATGTGGGGAATTGTGTCCAAGCATTAGCACATAAAAAATATGAAATGCTTACAATAATCTTTTTCACTCTGTAATTCCGTACTTTTGTTGGCTTCCCATGGTGCACGGTAACTATTTATTCAGTATAAGCGTGCTGTGTTAATATTGTGTTTTATTGATGTACAGATGGTTCAGGATTCATAACATACCTATTCAGGCAGCAAGCTATGCAATGCTGGCTTAGCAGGTGCACAAAACAATTAATGCAATAGTCTTATCTGTAATGTAAATATGAACATCATTTGTTGTAAAACGCTTGACAAATATGTAGTAATAGTAACACATCAAGACAGAAGAAAAAAACAAATGTAGCAGTTGTTACATTGTCGTCATTAGGCTACATTCACGTTGAACGTAGCCTATTCAGGTGGTTTTAAAGGCTTTTTATGTGCTTTGTTTGTGCATTTTAGGAGCAATGTGCCAGACGGGAAATTCTTTGGGGCAGAATTGTGTGATTTTGGCCCCATAGACTTTTATTATTCGAGCGTCTGAAATACGCGTGCAATGTTTATTTTTTTCAGGTGCTCCCATAGAACTCTGTGAGGCCAAAATCTGCCAGAAAAGAAGCGTCTGTACTTTTATAAGTGACTATTGTCTAGCGACAGATACCTGAACACTCAGGTGTGATCAGGCACCATTTTAAACAACGCAATTTTTAATGCTGAGCGTTCTGTAGCTACAAGTGTTGAGCTACTGAATACAATTTTGCTAGTCTACACTGTTGTGTGTAGTACAGCATGATATATTGATCTTATTTGTGTTATGTGCTTGTTTTCTGGCTTTTATATTCAATCAGATTTTTCTGTTTTCTGGCTTTTGAACTTTTGTTCATATGAAGATTTTTAGGATATTTTATAAGATTTTTTTTTTTTTTTTGACACATACCTCTTTTTGATAGCCCTGTGGCATCCTTATGACCACAAAGCTGATAAATGGGATTTTGAAGGCAACCAATGGAATTGGAAAATATTTTTATATAAAAATATAAAAATAAATAAAATAAAGATACCTAAAGCTTCCTTTAAATAAAATTTCCATTTAAAGAAAAAAAAAGCCACTGTATGCAGTTTGCTTATGCTAAGGGAGTTGTTTCCCCCCCCCCCCCTGTTTTTGAATAATGGCTGGAGCAAATTAATATTTTATGCACCTATTTCAATGGGCCATGTCACACTTGCTATCTTGTCACTTTTGAGGTGTACCTGACACCTTCCTCAGTGCCTTTGCTTCCTCATTGGGAGAAGTTCTCATGCTAGCGAGGAAGCAGAGACAGAGTAATAGGTCCATGATTTGGCCAGAAACAGCGCAATGCTACAGGAGAAGGTTAGTGTTTTTTCTTAGCAATCTTGCTAATGTTGAGTTGTCAAGAACTGTATATCCAGAACTACCTGTGTAAGGGGAAGATATAGAACATTGGAATATATTGGAATTCCTAAAACAAAAAGTACATCAGGGACGTGCGGTGAGGTCAGTGGCTGGTGAGGCACTGGCTAGTATCAGAGCCAGATACACACAAGTTACATACGCCGCAAACATCAGAGCGAGAACAATAATTCTAGCACTAGACCTCTGTAACGATAAACACGTAACCTGTAAAAAAAAAATTAAAGCGTCTCCTATGGAGATTTTTAAGTACTGAAGTTTGCAATGACCACCATTTTATTCCCTAGGGTCTCTGCTAAAACAATATATATAATGTTTGGGGGTTCTGAGTAATTTTCTAACAAAAAAAATATAATTTTAACATGTAGGAGAGAAGTGTCAGAATTGGCCTGAGTAGCAAGGGATTATTTACCATGAGTAAGTAATATACAAATAATTATTATATATTATTTTTAAGATAATTTACTATATTTTTAAAAACTGTACTCAAACAGGTGGCTTAACGGACAAATTACTGAAGTTTGAAGTTATAACTTCAAACCAGTAATTTCACAGTAAATGGATAAATAAAAAATGATTATCTTATAACATATTGCATAATAATATATGATTTAGCTTGTATCTTTTTAGCAGCAGCAGAATCTCATTCTCCCTCTTAACTGGGTGAGAAAAACATGGGATTATGGGTAAATCCTATACACATAAACACATGTTAGTTAAGAGGGCTGGGCTGGAAGGGAGTATTTGTACACGTTCCTACTTAGTACATGGTACAACAGACACATATCAGGAATATGAAATGTTGAGGTAACAGATTTTTTAAGTATTCTGTTGCAGCCATAGTGCCAAAATGTAAAAGTATCTCACCTAAAAACTGCATCGGGAAAAGCAAGAAAACTGTCTCGCGGCTTTCATGAATTTTTACACAGGACTTTTGAATATGTTTAAAACGCAAGAAAAGTGTTCCAAATGCTTTGTTGAATTGCTGCCATAGTTCTGTGAAGTAGGGTTTGTAGGGAAACCCAACTACATTGAGGAATAAAGTAAAAAAAAAAAAAATAGTATATGGAGGTGGGGGGTTTACCAAAACAAAGCAAACAATTTCTGCTGCAACTAGTAAGTGCTAAAAATTCACCATATTACAACAAAGCTCATCTCAAAGTTCCCATTGGTTTCAAAGTGCTAAATTGTAGAACATAACTTATACTAAATGAGATGAGAATCTTTATTTCAATTAGCCAATAATGTGAAAAAGGGTCTGTATATCAATGGTTATTTAAAGTGAACAGGAATATGCTTTTCACATGGCTAAATAATTGCGAATAATGAAAAAAAAATTCTCGACTCCTTTGGTAAAGCAGCCTCATTGTATCCATACATGAACACCTTGATAATGAAACAATCTTAACCACCTTCCACCCCGCCACTGCACATATACGGCTGGGTGGGCGCTTCCGCCTTCTGAGTGGACGTTCAGGAACGTCCCTCAGAAGGAGGGGGATCGCGCTCGTGTCACCCGGACACGGCGCATCTCCGATCGGCAGGAGGGCTCTGTGATTGGCCCTCCTGATCACATGACGGATGTGTCCAATCACAGCCATTATGTGATGTAAATAGAGAGCCGGTTGGTAGGCGATCGGCTCTCCTCTCATTACACGGGAGTTGTCAGTGAGGAGAGGTGAGCGGATCTCTGCAGCCGGCCGATGATCAGTGAGTATGAGCTGTTTTTTACAGCTTTTTACACACAATGGTAATACCCTTGATCTTGTATTCTCCCATCTCTGCAATCCTGACAACCTCACCAACACCCCCTCTGATCACAACCTCATCAGTTTCACTGTATCCTTGCCTCCAACCAACCATCCCTCCAAGCAGCAAACAATTACTTGTAGGAACCTTCGCAACTTTAACCCTTCTTTTCTCTATTCTGCTACTGACCACCTATATGACATAATCTCTCCCCTGTCCTGACCACTTCTGTCTACAACAGTTCACTCTCATCATCACTAGATACACTTGCTCCTCTAACCACACGCAGAATCAGGCCCCGACCATTACAACCCTGGCAAACTGACAACACTAGAAATCTCAAGAGACAATGCCGTGCTCTTGAACGACTGTGCCATAAAACCAAATGCCTGCAAGACTTCGTCCTATATAAATCTGCCCTTTTAAAATCAAATTCCTGCCTCCATGCTGCCAAACAAGCCTACTTTGTCTCTCTTAGTAATACCTTGTCATCCAGTCCCCGTTGGCCCTTCTCAACCTTTAACTCTCTGCTTCGTCCCCCATCCCCTCTACCCACTAACTCACTCACTGCCCAAGAGATTGCCAATCACTTCAAAGACAAGATTGATGCAATTCGTGAGGACACCTCCACTGTGCGTACATCTTCCCCACCCAACATACCTTGCCTTACAGCACATTCAACACTCTCCTCTTTTGAATTAACTACTATTGAATAGACATGTGCACACTGAAATATTTTGTTTCAGAATTTCGTTTTCGTCCGAAAAATAAATGTATTTAGTAACTCCCGAAATTCGTTTTTATTTATTTCGTTTTTCGTTAGAAATTGCATTAGTCCGAAAATCTGAATTAATTAAGGTTGAATCTGTCATTAAGGCTTATGGTGTCTGTCGAATGTTCAAAGAAGATTAGACGGAGCAGCGAAACTGTACGACGCCGCAATCGTACATTTCCGGTCAAATGTTCCGCCTACAAGCTATAGTAGAAGAATTCTAATGTATGACACTAGTAATAATTCTATTTATTGATTATTATTACTAGTCAACCAACATTAGAATTTTTCTATAGCCTATGTGCGGAGCATTTGACCGGAAACGTACAATTGCGGCGTCGTACAGTTTAGCTGCTCTGTCGAATCTTCTTAGAACTTTCAACAGACACCATAAGCCTTCAATGACAGATTCAACGTTTGTATGTTTTTCGATGCTTTGTCGAATCTTCGTCGTTCATGTTGAATTGTTAAGTTAGTTCTAGCTATTTTACTGCTCCTCCTCTTTGGTTACAATCAGCCAATAACATTCATCATCATCATTATTTTTATTTTACTTCCCCCACCCAATTACAGCAGCGATCTTTTCTCTCTATAATGTCGAATCTTTTCTCTCAATAATGTAGATTTTTTTCTTTCTATGTAGAATAATCTTGGACTAATAGAGTTAAGGTTAGGCACATTCGACCACAGGTTCGATAGACACAGATTGTTATTGTCAGCGTCATGTCGAATCTCCTATCTATATCGAACTGTTGTTGCAACGAAAACAAAAATAAAGCATTTGTTTATGTCGGATCTTTCGGTTTTCGGATTCTGCGCTTTCGTTTTCGTTTGTTAAAACGATAACGAAAATACCTGAAATTCGGACGAAAATGCATTCGGACGAAAACGAATGCACATGTCTACTGTTGAAGAGGTTACAAAACTTTTCTCAGATGCCCACCTAACCAATTGTCCCTTGGACCCTGTTCCCTCACAACTACTACGGTCACCCTCTTCTTCTATCCTATGCTCCCTCACTCACATCTTTAATCTCTCCCTCTCTAGTGGCACCTTCCCCTCCCCTCTAAAACATGCGCAGATCACTCCCATACTTAAAAAGCCCTCACTGGACCCCACCAACCTGAACAACTTAAGGCCCATCTCATTGCTCCCATTCACCTCTAAACTTCTAGAATGCCTAGTCTACAACCGTCTTGGCTCCTACCTCAGGCAAAATAACCTTCTTGACCCTTTACAGTCTGGCTTTCGCTTGCAGCACTCCATGAAAACTGCCTTACTAAAACTCACTAACGATTTACTAACTGCTAAAACCAACAGCCAGTACTCCATACTCCTTCTACTTGACCTCTCTGCAGCCTTTTATACCGTTGACCACCCGCTCCTTCTCAATAAACTACATTCCCTTGGCCTCCAAGATTCTGCTCTATCCTGGTTCTCTGTCTATCTATCACAGCGCTCCTTCAGTATTACCTACAACTCTGTCTCCTCCTCTCTATTGCCCCTTTCTGTGGGGGTCCCCCCAAGGCTCTGTTCTTGGACCACTTCTCTTCTCTATCTACACCTCCTCCCTTGGTCACTTGATAACCGCCCACGGCTTTCAATACCACCTATACGCCGATGACACCCAAATCTATCTGTCTACTCCTCACCTCACTCCTTCAGTCTCCTCTCGCATTACTAACTTACTAACTGACATCTCAGCATGGATGTCGCACCACTTCCTTAAACAAAATCTCTCTAAAACCGAGTTACTAATATTCCCCGCTGCCCGTGCCCCCCTCCATGACTTTTCCATCAAAATTAACAATGCAACCATCAGTCCCTCCCCTCACGCCAGGGTACTAGGTGTAATCCTAGACTCTGACTTGTCATTTCAGCCTCGAGTCCAATCGTTGTCAAAAGTTTGTAGAATTCACCTCCGTAACATCTCTAAAATTTGCCCCTTTTTAACAAATGAAACTACCAAGCTCTTCATTCACTCCCTTGTTAAATCTCGCCTTGACTATTGCAACTCCCTTCTCATTGGCCTGCCTCTCCATAGGCTATCCCCTCTTCAGTCTATCATGAATGCTGCTGCCAGATTTATCCACCTTACCAACCGCTCAGTGTCTGCCAACCCTCTCCTCCAATCCCTACACTGGCTCCCGATCACCCAGCGAATTAAATTCAAAATACTAACCACAACTTACAAAGCCATTCACAACTCTGCCCCAAGCTGCATCACCAATCTTGTCTCCAAACATATCCCAAACCTTCCTCTCCGCTCTTCTCAAGACCTCCTACTGTCAAGCTCTCTCGTCTCTTCCTCCCATGCTCATCTCCAGGATTTCTCCAGAGCCTCTCCCATCCTCTGGAACTCGCTACCTCAACCTGTCTGGCTATCCCCTACTCTTGCTACCTTCAGACGATCCATGAAAACTCATCTCTTCAGGGAAGCCTATCATGTCTCCAACTAATCTTTTACCACTTCCATCAGCTCATTACCCCACAGTTACAACCTTTTGTACCACCTGCTCCACCCTATTAGATTGTAAGCTCTTCTGAGCAGGGCCCTCTTAATCCTCTTGTATTTTATTGTATTATAACTGTATTGTCTCCCTTTTATATTGTAAAGCACTGCGTAAACTGTTGGCGCTATATAAATCCTGTATAATAATAATAATATAGAGCAAATGACATCCACAATTGAAAGTCACCCACATATATGTTCTACTTATAAAACTGCTTTCCATTTGCTCATATCATGTTATTCTGATTCCTGGGACAATGAGAGATAGATCAAAGCATGTCAATGGGTTGCCAGTCTGGGATAGTGATCTGCCACAGTAAAGGTATCCCAGTTCACAACAAAGCATGAACTGTATAGTAAAAAAACCTGTTCTCTCTCATGTCATAATTATTAAGCACTGAGTAGCAGTCACTGGGAGTATGGCAAGCCATAGATTATGCACTTTTCTTTCCTTCCACCATAGGTGGAAGGAAAGAAAATTGTTCAATTCCTCAATCAAAGCAGTCTGTATTAATAAAGGAATCCCTCACGCAGCGCTATTGTGTTCTGCCAATGGGGAGTGTGGGGAACCTTCCCTGCAGGCAGAACACAATGATTAGTGTTGCTATCTATAGCAGGCTGAAATTATCATTCAGAAAAAAACCTGACAGGCTGATTGTACATAAGTGGATTGAGAGATAAACTTGCGTACAACCAGGTTGGCCATACACAGTTCCTGCTGAACCAGCTGAATTTCAATCCATTTAGGGCTAGCTTAAGATTGGACTAGATGGAATCTGGAGCAGCTGTGTATGACAGACAAATTATTTTTAAAGCTTAACTGAAGAATATATATATATATATATATATATATATGTCAAAAGTATTGGGATGCCTGCCTTTTTTGTCCAGAGCATGGTGGGTTCTAGAGTGAACTGTATTACAAAATGCTGAGCCCCGGTAGACACAAAAACACCTATGAATGTAGTTAAGTGTTTATACCTGGAAAAAATATATATTTATATCTATAGATACACTATATAGTCAAAAGTATTGGGACACCTGCCTTTACACACACATGAACTTTAATGGCATCCCAGTCTTAGTCCATAGGGGTCAATATTGAGTTGGCCGACCCTTTGCAGCTATATCAGCTTCAACTCTTCTGGGAAGGCTGTCCACAAGGTTTAGGAGTGTGTCTATGGGAATGTTTGACCATTCTTCCAAAAGCACATTTGTGAGGTCAGGCACTGATGTTGGATGAGAAGGCCTGGCTCACAGTCTCCACTCTAATTCATCCCAAAGGTGTTCTATCGGATTGAGGTCAGGACTCTGTGCAGGCCAATCATGTTCCTCCACCCCAAACTCGCTCATCCATGTCTTTATGGACCTTGCTTTGTGCACTGGTCCAAAACTATTGGTGGAGGGAGAATTATGGCGTGGGGTTGTTTTTCAGATGTCGGGCTTAGCCGCTTAGATCCAGTGAAGGGAACTTTAAAGGCGTCAACATACCAAGACATTTTGGACAAATTCATGCTCCCAACTTTTTGGGAACAGTTTGGGGATGGCCCCTTCCTGTTCCAACATGACTGCGCACCAGTGCACAAAGCAAGGTCCATAAAGACATGAATGAACAAGTTTAGGGTGGAGGAACTTGACTGGCCTGCAAAGAGTCCTGACCTCAATCCTGATAGAACACCTTTGGGATGAATTAGAGTGGAGACTGCGAGCTAGGCCTTCTCGTCCAACATAAGTGCCTGACCTCACAAATGTGCTTTTGGAAGAATGGTCAAACATTCCCATAGACACACTCCTAAACCTTGTGGACAGCCTTCCCAGAAGAGTTGAATCTGTTATAGCTACAAAGAGTGGGCCAGCTCACTATTGAACCCTATGGACTAAGACTAGGATGCCATTAAAGTTCATGTGTGTGTAAAGGCAGGCGTCCCAATACTTTTGACTATATAGTGTATCTATAGATATAAATATATATTTTTTCGAGATATAAACACTTAACTACATTCATAGGTGTTTTTGTGTCTACCGGGGCTCAGCATTTTGTAATACAGTTCACTCTAGAACCCACCATGCTCTGTTTGTACAAAAAAAGATAAGCAGAACATTGAGGTCAACGCTGCACTCTATACACTACTTGCATTCTACAAAGCCTTTGTGCTCTGATCATCTCAGAATCCTGATATCAAATCTGATTTTGGTACTCACATGTACTGTATATGAAAATACATAGGACGAGATTTAATAAAACTGTAGCACTGAGAATCTGGTGCAGCTGTACATGGTAGCCAATCAGCTTCTAACTTCAGCTTGTTCAATAAAGCTTTCACAATAAGCCCTGGTTCACACTGGTGCGATTTGACATGCGATTTGACATGTCAAATCGCATGTCAAATCGGCGAAATTTGCCGCAAATTGCAGGCAATGGCACTGTCCTAATCCGTGCGACGCCGCATCTGCGGCGCTGCACCGATTACAAAAAGTGGTTTTTGTACTACTTTTTGCGATTTCAGCCGCGATTTACATTGATATCTGTTTCAGATGTCTTTGAAATCGCGGCCGAAATCGAGACTGCCAGCGGGAGTGAAATCGTGCGAGTTCAGCTGAACTCACAGGCTTCACTCCCGCAGCCCCAGTGTGAACGTGGGCTAAAACCTGGAATTTGACTGATTTCTATGCAGAGCTGCATAAGATTTTGTACGCTCCACTTTTAGTAACCCCCATCCCCCATAGAATCATTTTAAATAAATAACTAACTGGATTCAATTGTGCTTTTTTTGTCTGGAATTTAGCATTAATTTATTGAATGTATTTATTGGATGTCATGTGTCAGGTGTAAGTAGGGTCAATGTTATACACATGTAACATAACTAAAGCTGTTTCAATTGTTTTTAATAGAACACAATTGTTTAAGTGATGCTAAATCTTAATTACAAGTGCATTTCCCGGAATTTAACCATGGTGTAAATTAAGAACCCCCTAATAATAAGCACAATTTTATATGATAATGCAGTACATCTGTGTATTTGTTTAATTTTAAACAAATCCAGGGTATGTTAATGGATTAAATCTGTCCCTAATTATGGTAGCAGCTGTTGGATAGTTGTCATTAGTCTTATGATTGTGCTATTGCCCATGTATTTCAGAGCATTGCCATTACAACACAGGCTAAATGTATTGCCATTATAATCTGAAATTTGTTGAAATTATATGTTAATTTGTGCTTTTTGCATTTAGAATTCTATGGTAAAGATGTTTCATAAAAAAAGAAAAAGAAAAAAGTTAATATATGGCAAACAGAGAATCAATGTTTTTTGTTCATATTTATTTGGTCCTACAAAACGACCACTGTCTGAATTAACACTTTATAATGCAATTGTTCTGTTCATTTGGATTACTATAACACTAGCACTGTGTAAATACATGATTTGAGCATTTATCGTGCAATGTTCAGAATTTATATATGTACAGTCTATTTGTGGTGTATGCATTGCTATGAAATTTGTCTAAGAATTCAGTAGCATTTAAATTCAGAACTATAATTTTATTTTTTGGGGAATTTTTTATTTCACTAAAGGCCAAATCATACATGAATCTTTTGTTTTTAAATACACCCAGGTGACAAATCCTATCTACCAAATGTTTCTGGTTTCTATTCTGGCATCTACAGTGGATATAAAAAGTCTACACTGTTAAAATGTCAGGTTTCTGTGATGTAAAAAAATGAGACAAAGATGAAACATTTCAAAACTTTTTCCACCTTTAATGTGACCTATAAGCTGTATAACTCAATTGAAAAGCAAACTTAAATCTTTTAGGGGGGGGAGTAAAATAAAAAACAAAAATAATGTGGTTGCATAAGTGTGCACACCCTCTTATAACTGGGGATGTAGCTGTGTTCAGAATTAGGCAATCACGTTCAAATTTATGTTAAATAGGAGTCAGTACGCACCTGTCAACATTTAAAGTGCCTCTGATTAACCCCAAATAAAGTTCAGCTGTTCTAGTAGGCCTTTCCTGACATTTTCTTAGTCGCATCCTACAGCAAAAGCCATGGTCCGCAGAGAGCTTCCAAAGCATCAGAGGGATCTTGTTGTTAAAAGCTATCAGTCAGGAGAAGGGTACAAAATAATTACATATACCATGGAACACAGTGAAGACAGTCATCATCAAGTGACGAAAATATGGCACAACACTGACATTACCAAGAACTGGACGTCCCTCCAAAATTGATGAAAAGACGAGAAGAAAACTGGTCAGGGAGGCTGCCAAGAGGCCTATAGCAACCTTAAAGGAGCTGCAGGAATATCTGGCAAGTAATGGCTGTGTGGTATCTCCTGTATTGTTTATAAGTCTGGGCTATGGGGTAGTGGCAAGATGGAAGCTTTTTCTTACAAAGAAAAACATTCAATTCCGGCAAAATTTTGCAAAAACACATCTGAAGTCTCCTAAAAGCATGTGGGAAAATGTGTTATGGTCTGATGAAACCAAGGTCGAACTTTTTGGCCATAATTCCAAAAGATATGTTTGGCGCAAAAACAACACCGCACATCACCAAAAGAACACCATACCCACGTGAAGCACGGTGGTGGCAGGATCATGCTTTGGTGCTGTTTTTCTTCAGCTGGAACAGGGGCCTTAGTCAAGGTAGAGGGAATTATGAACAGTTCCAAATACCAGTCAATATTGGCACAAAACCTTCAGACCTCGTACACACGGCCGAGATTCTCGTTGAGAAAAACATGTCGTTTTTTTTCGACGAGATTCTTGGACAAGAAACTTGTCCCGGCCGAGTGTACACACGCTCGTTTCAAAGAACCCGCGGTTCTTTGAAAGGAGTGTACGCGGTGACGTCATCGACTACGTCGAGCATGCGCTCGTCACATTCGATGCCGTCGCCGCCATCTTGTTACACCCTACGTATGCCTAGGAAGCTACCGCGCATGCGTCAAACTCATTTCGAACATGCGCGGGCTTCCGGGCGGACAGGTAAGTGTACACACACTCACTTTTCTCGTCGAGAAACACGCCGAGGAGAATCTCGACGAGAAAATAGAGAGCAGGTTCTCTATTTTCTCGTCGAGGTTTCTTGTCGGTTTTCTCGACGAGAAACCCGATAGCCGCGTACACACGACCGATTTACTCGGCAAGACCTCTCTGCCAGCAAGTTTCTTGCTGGTTCTTGCCGAGAAAATCGGTCGTGTGTACGAGGCCTCAGGCTTCTGCTAGAAAGCTGAACATGAAGAGGAACTTCATCTTTCAGCATGACCACGACCCAAAGCATACATCCAAATCAACAAAGGAATGGTTCACCAGAAGAAGATTAAAGTTTTGGAATGGCCCAGCCAGAGTCCACACCTGAATCTGATTGAAAATCTGTGGGGTGATCTGAAGAGGGCTGTGCGCAGGAGATGCCCTCGCAATCTGACAGATTTGGAGTGTTTTTGCAAAGAAGTATGGGAAAATATTGCCAAGTCAAGATGTGCCATGCTGATAGACTCCTACCCAAAACAATGAGTGCTGTAATAAAATCAAAAGGTGTTTCAACACAGTAATAGTTTAAGGGTGTGCACACTTATGCAACCATATTATTTTAGATTTTTTATTTTTACTTCCCTTCACCTAAAAGATTTCAGTTTGTTGTTCAACTGAGTTGTACAGTTTATAGGTTACATTTACCCTTTCACACTGAGGCGTTTTTACCGCGTTTTCGCAGTAAAAATAGCGCTGTAATAACGCCTGAAATAATCCTGCCCCAGCATTCTCAATGTGAAATCTCTGAGGGCTTTCACATTGAGGCGTTTTGCTGGCTGGGCGTTGAAAAAAATCCTGCAAACAGCTTTTTTAGAGCAACTTTAGGACGCATAAAATAGCGCTGTAAAAACGCCTATCCCCATTGAAATGAATGGGATTTGCGGTAAAAACGCGGTAAAAATGCATAGGCATAAGCGTTATGTTAAAAAATAGCGCAAACGCCTATGCGGTTTTACCGCATTTTTACCGCGTTCGCGCTAATTTTAGCGCAAACGCGGTAAAATCGTGGTAAAAACGCATACGCGTTAGCGCTATTTTTACCGCGATCGCGGTAAAACGCGGTAAAATCGTGGTAAAATCGCGGTAAAATAGAGGTACAAAATCCTATAATTTTTGAGCGTTTTTTCAACGCCTCAGTGTGAAAGGGGCCTTGGTTGAAAAAGTTCTAAAATGGTTTATCAAAGGCCCCTTTCACACTGAGGCGTTGAAAAAACGCTCAAAAATGATAGGATTTTGTACCTCTATTTTACCGCGATTTTACCGCGATTTTACCGCGTTTTTACCGCGATCGCGGTAAAAATAGCGCTAACGCGTATGCGTTTTTACCGCGATTTTACCGCGTTCGCGCTAAAATTAGCGTGAACGCGGTAAAAACGCATAGGCGTTAGCGCTATTTTTTAACATAACGCTTATGCCTATGCGTTTTTACCGCGTTTTTACCGCGTTTTTACCGCAAATCCCATTCATTTCAATGGGGATAGGCGTTTTTACAGCGCTATTTTATGCGCCCTAAAGTTGCTCTAAAAAAGCTGTTTGCAGGATTTTTTTCAACGCCCAGCCAGCAAAACGCCTCAATGTGAAAGCCCTCAGAGATTTCACATTGAGAATGCTGGGGCAGGATTATTTCAGGCGTTATTACAGCGCTATTTTTACCGCGAAAACACGGTAAAAACGCCTCAGTGTGAAAGGGGCCTTTGTCTCATTTTTTTACATCAGAGAAACCTGACATTTTAACGGGGCTGTGTAGACTTTTTATATCCACTATATCTAATGCTGTCACCATCCTTCTTGCTATCTTTCTATGGCTGCTGTTATCTGTACTAGTTTGTTAAAATGTAGGCCCAGTATTTGCAGATTTTCATTTGCAGGGAAAACATGCCCCCCTCAAAATTCAAAAACAGAATCACTGAGTTGGAAAAAGGATCACTCGCTTGTGTCAGTATTTTGTTGCTTTAATTACAGCCTTTAGTCTGTTGGGATATGTTTCTACTAACTTTGCACATCCACTCTTCGTTGCAGAACTGTTCAAGTTCAATTAGGCCTCATGCCCACGGGCGTTTTTTCAGCCGCGTTTTTGAGCGTTTTTTACAGCTTAAAAACGCCTGTCCATGTTAGTCTATAGCTTCATGTCCACCTAGGCGTTTTTGAGCTGTAAAGAGCATAGGCGTTTGTAAGCTGTAAAAAAAACCCAGGGCCAGTGCGTTCCTCAGCGTCAGAATTAGGCAGAAAAAAACACAAGCGTCAAAAAACGCGCACTAACGCGCAAAAAACGCGCACTAACGCGCGGTCGCGTTTTTAGCTCCGACGTTTTTTTTTTTTTTTTTCAAAAAAAAATAAAAAAAATAAAATAATTATTTACAATACCATGGACAGGCGTTTTTAAGCTGCAAAAAACGCAGCTGTAAAAACGCCAGTGGGCATGAGGCCTTAAATTTGATGGTGACCATTTGTGGACTGCAGTTTTCAAGTCATTCTACAAATTTTTAATGGGGTTTAAGTCTGGGTTCTGACTAGGCCATGCAAGGACATTCACCTTTTTTCTCTGTCAACCACTGTGTGGTCATTTTTCCTGTGTGCTTCGGGTCATTGTCTTGTTGGAAGGTAAACCTTCTTCCGATTGACAACTTTCTGGCAGAGGGCAGCAGGACAGTTTTTTACCTCATTCATTTTTCTCTTCATCCCTTTATCCTGACAAGTGTTCCAGTCCCTGCTGCAGAGGAACACCCCCATAACAGGATATTACCATCTCCATGCTTTACTGTAGGTATTGTGTTATTTGGATGGTGAGCTGTATTGGATTTCCACCAGACATATAGTTTTGTGTTGAGGCCAAATAATTAAACTTTAGTCTCATGTGACCATAACACCCTTTTCCATGTGGCCTTAGAATCTTAAAGGTGCATTTTGGCAAAGCTCAGTCGTGACTGCATGCGGTCTTCCTTGAGGAGTGGCTTTTTTCTTGTAACCCTCCCATACAAGCCACATTTGTGGAGAATTTGTGATATTTTTAAATGCACACAATGACCACTCTTTGTAATAAATTCCTGCAATTGCTTCAGAGTTTCTGTAGGCCTCTTGGTAGCCTCTCTGACCAGTGTCCTCCTGGCTCTTTCATCCAATTTGGAGCGACGTCCTGATCCAGGGAGGGTCTTTGTTGTACCAAATACCTTCCACTTCCTAATAATATACTTCACTGAGCTTTTAGGCATTGATAAAGCCTTTGAAATGTTTTTGTATCCATCTCCTGACTTGTGCCTGTCCACAAATTTATACCGGAGATCTTTTAACAGTGCCTTGCCACCTATAGTTATTGTTTGCTTCAGTTGCACTACCAGGGACTGAAATGCTCCAGGAAAGCTCTTTTTATGCTGAGCTAATCAAAATGACTACAGCTGATCAAAGTTGAAAGTCAAATGGCTTTGTGTGCCATTGAGAAGGTGATTAGCTGCACCTTGGTGTTATGTCTTTAACTTGAATGTTATAGGTTGCACTGAGTAAATACAGCTGGATTCTTTTCTATACCCACTGTACTTTAAATTATATCCACCACAGTATTTGGCTCCTATGTGGGCAACTATTGCTGTACAAAAAATTACAATTTTCTATAACCCTGCCCAATTATCAATTTTTGCCACAAATTAATAAATGTGGCACATGCCAGTTTTTTTATTTATCCCAAGGTACTGTGCTCGATTTCCTTGTCAAAATATTTTATTGATTGGATCAACAAGTAAATAGAAGCAGTTGTAATAAATAATACAACTAGTGTTGAGCGAACCTGAACTGTAAAGTTCGGGTCCGTACCGAACTTTAGCTTTTTCCCGAACCCGAACCCAGACTTTGCGCAAAAGTCCGGGTTCGGGTTCGGGTTTGGCAATCTAATTACGCATTTAGAAATGCTTCAGGGGCCAGCCAATCACCTTTTGATTAGCTGGTGTGCCCTTAGAGGCCATCATAGCCATGCCTACTAATGGCATGGCTGTGATTGGTCAGTGCAACATGTGACCCAGCTTCTATATAAGCTAGAGGCACACAGCACACACGTCACTCTGCTTCAGAATAGATAGGGAGAGGATCTAGTCTGCTGCTGCTGCTTTTAAGGAGAGATAGAAAAATACATGAGTTAGTCCTGATTCTGGAATCTGAGGGAAAAGATAGAGACAGTGTAGTGTAGGGCCAGGTTCCTGTTTTTTTGCTTTTAGGGAGAGAGATATATTATATAGGAATAGGAGTCCAGATTCAGAGATATAACTCAGCGATCTGCATAGGTTTACCTGTTTGTGTTGCAGTGCAGTCTTTTTACACTGCCATGAGCCCAGTGTCAGAGAAAATCGAACTTTTATCTGCAAGCTCAGTGCACCAGCACTGCATATTACTTGAGAGATACACCGTTTCCATACTGTGGGTGTATTCTGCTCTTTGAAAAAGATCCATTTAGGGGGGGGAAAAAAAGGCACTTTATTGTGCTCTTTTCCAAAAGACCCATAGGGCAAAAAAAAAAAAAAAAAAATTTGCATTTTATTTTGCTCGTGCAAAAAGAGACCCGTTTAGGGCAAAAAAAAATAAAAAAAAATTGCACTTTAATGTACACTTGCAAAAAGAGCCATTCAGGGCCACAAAAAATAGTTTGCAGTGTGTTATACATATGTGGAGGTGTGTGAAATAAACAATTTCTATATAGTTTTCTCCTACTGTGCTATACTAAAAAAAAAACATTTTTTTTTAATAGCGTTTTCTGCAGTTCTGTAGCTGTGCGATTCAGCGGTTACGTACTGTGGGTGTGTTCTGCTCTTCCAAAAAACACTGTTTAGGGGCACAAAAAATAGTTTGCAGTGTGTTATACATATTTGGAGGTGTGTGAAATAAACAATTTCTATATAGTTTTCTCCTACTGTGCTATACTAAAAAAACAACATTTTTTTTTAATAGCATTTTCTGCAGTTCTGTAGCTGTGCGATTCAGCGGTTACGTACTGTGGGTGTGTTCTGCTCTTCCAAAAAACGCCGTTTAGGGGCACAAAAAATAGTTTGCAGTGTGTTATACATATTTGGAGGTGTGTGAAATAAACAATTTCTATATAGTTTTCTCCTACTGTGCTATACTAAAAAAACAACATTTTTTTTGAATAGCATTTTCTGCAGTTCTGTAGCTGTGCGATTCAGCGGTTACGTACTGTGGGTGTGTTCTGCTCTTCCAAAAAACGCAGTTTAGGGGCACAAAAAATAGTTTGCAGTTTGTTATACATATTTGGAGGTGTGTGAAATAAACAATTTCTATATAGTTTTCTCCTACTGTGCTTTACTAAAAAAACAACATTTTTTTTGAATAGCATTTTCTGCAGTTCTGTAGCTGTGCGATTCAGCGGTTACGTACTGTGGGTGTGTTCTGCTCTTCCAAAAACACCCATTTAGGGCAAGATCCTAAATTTGGAAAATATGAGGAGAAGGTCAAAGGGACGTGGTGGCCCCGGTCGTGGTGCTGCTGGTGGAGCTCCTGTTGCAGGGAGAGGACGTGGTGGATCTGTGCCAGATACACGCACAAGTGAAACACCTTCCTCAGGTGCGAGTAGGCGACCAAGCCTGCGGCGGTATTTTGTCGTGCCTAATGAGGCTGTACAAATGTTTAGGCCAGGACAAGTACAGGCGATAGTAGATTGGGTTGCTGACAGTGCCTCGGGTTCCTTCACATTGTCTCCCACCCACTCTTCTGATGAAAGATCAGAGTTGGCACCTGAAACCCATGTCCATCAGTCTTTCACCTCACCCCCTTGCAAATCAGCCAAGCAGTCTGAGCCCCAAATCATGCAGCAGTCTCTTCTGCTTTTCGATGACTCTGTTAGCAGGGTTTCCCAGGGCCATCCACCTAGCCCTGCCCCAGAAGTGGAAGAGATTGAGTGCACCGATGCCCAACCACTTATGTTTCATGATGAGTACATGGGAGGACCATCGCAGTACGTCTCGGATGATGACGAAACACAGGTGCCAACTGCTGCTGCTTTCGCAATTGTGCAGACAGACAAGGAGGGCAGGGGTGAAGACTGGGTGGAAGATGATGTGGAGGATGATGAGGTCCTCGACCCCACATGGAATGAACGTTATGCAGGTGACCAGTGTAGTTTGGAGGAAGAGGCGGTGGTCGCACAGAGCCACCAGCACAGCAGAAGAGGGAGCAGTGTGCAAAAGCGGAGCGTCCGTCCCCTAGACAGTATGTCTGCTACTGCCCAACGCAGCAAGGGACCGAGCACACCAAAGCCAGGTCCAAGGAGTTCCCTAGCGTGGCAGTTCTTCACACAATGTGCTGATGACAAGACACGAGTGGCAGAGCCTGAAGCGAGGCATAAAAGTTCTCAACCTGAGCACAACCTGCATGACCAGGCATCTAAGTGCAAAGCACGAGCTGCAGTGGAGTAGACACCTCAAAAACCAAGAAAGGTCTCTGGCTCCTCCTGCTTCCTCTTCTGCTGCAGTTTTGGCCTCTTCATCCACCTCTGTAGTGACAGTGGCACCTGCCACAACGCAAACAGAGGATCTGCCAGCAACACTACCACCTGGGTCACCAACCATCTCCACAATATCCCATGGAAGCGTTCAGCTCTCTATCTCCCAAACATTGGAGCGGAAGAGGAAGTACCCCCCTAGCCACCCGCGATCCCTGGCCTGGAATGCCAGCATTTCAAAACCCCTGGCCTTTGAAATGCTGTCATTCCGTCTGGTGGAGACGCAGAGTTTTAAAAGCCTGATGGCATTGGCTGTCCCACAGTACGTCGTGCCCAGCCGCCACTACTTTTCCAGGCGAGCCATCCCTTCTCTGCACAACCAAGTGGGGGACAAAATCAGGTGTGCACTGCGCAACGCCATCTGTGGCAAGGTCCACCTAACTACGGATGCGTGGACCAGTAAGCACGGTCAGGGACGTTATATCTCCCTAACAGCACACTGGGTAAATGCAGTGGCGGCTGGGCCTGAGGCAGATAGCAGTTTGGCGCATGTCCTTCCACCACCGAGGATTGCAGGGCGCTTCAGTTTGCCTCCTGTTGCTAACTCCTCCTACTCCACTTCCTCATCCTCTACCGCCTCCTCATCCGGTCAGCGTAACACCTTCACCACCAACTTCAGCACAGCCAGGGGTAAACGACAGCAGGCAGTTTTAAAACTTTCCTGTTTGGGGGAAAAACCCCACACCACGCAGGAGTTGTGGAGGGACATGGAACAAAAGACCAATGAGTGGTTGCTGTCAGTGAGCCTCAAGCCCGGCCTGGTGGTGTGCGATAATGGGCGAAATCTCGTAGCAGCTCTGGGCCTAGCCGGTTTGACGCACATCCCTTGCCTGGCGCATGTGCTGAACTTGGTGGTCCAGAGGTTCCTTAAAAATTACCCCAATATGCCAGAGCTGCTGCAGAAAGTGCGGGCTGTGTGTGCGCACTTTCGGCGTTCTCACCCTGCTGCTGCTCGCCTGTCAGCGCTGCAGCGTAACTTCGGCCTTCCCGCTCACCGCCTCATATGTGACGTGCCCACAAGGTGGAACTCCACCTTGCACATGCTGGCCAGACTGTGCAAGCAGCAGCAGGCGATAGTGGAGTTTCAGCTGCAGCAATCACGCGTGAGTCGCTCTGCGGAACAGCACCACTTCACCACCAATAACTGGGCCTCCATGCGAGACCTGTGTGCCTTGTTGCGCTGTTTCGAGTACTCCACCAACATGTCCAGTGCCACTGACGCCGTTCTCAGCGTTACTATCCCAGTTCTATGCCTCCTTGAAAAAACGCTTCGGGCGATGATGGAAGAGGATGTGGCACAGGAGGATGAGGAGGGGGAGGAGGAAGCGGGATCATTTCAAAGGCTTTCAGGGCAGTCTTACACAAGTGGCTACGAGGGTGGGTTCCTGCACCAACAAACGCCAGGTACACAATTGTCCGGCAGAAAGGGCACAGTTCTGGAGGATGACGAGGTGGAGGAGGAGGAGGAGCCATTTTCACAGCAGGGTGGCACCCAGACCAGCTCGTGGCCATCACTGGTGCGTGGCTGGGGGGATACAGAGGACACAGACGATACACCTCCCACAGAGGACAGCTTTTCTTTGCCTCTGGGCAGCCTGGCACATATGAGCGATTACATGCTGCAGTGTTTCCGCAATGACCGCCGAGTTGCCCACATTTTAACTGGTGCTGATTACTGGGTGGCCACCCTGCTGGATCCCCATTACAAGGACAACGTACCGTCCTTAATTCCCTCACTGAAGCTGGATCGTAAGATGCGCGAGTACAAGCGCACGCTGGTAGACGCGCTGCTGGTGGCATTCCCACCTGACAGCGGGCGTACGGTGGAAGCACAAGGCGAAGGCAGAGGAGGAGGAAGAGGTCGCCAACGCACCCGGGGCACCGGCAGCACCTCAGAAGGCAGGGTTAGCATGGCTGAAATGTGGAAAAGCTTTGTCAGCACGCCACAACAACCAGCACCACCAGCTGAGATGGAACGTCTTAGCAGGAGGCAGCATTTCACCAACATGGTTGAGCAGTATGTGTCCACAGGCCTACACGTACTGGATGACGGGTCTGCCCCCTTTAACTTCTGGGTCTCCAAATTGGGCACATGGCCTGAGCTTGCCCTTTATGCCTTGGAGGTGCTGGCCTGCTCTGCAGCCAGTGTATTATCTGAACGTGTATTTAGCACGGCAGGGGGCGTTATCACAGACAAGCGCAGCCGCCTGTGCGGCGCCAATGTGGACAAGCTCACGTTCATTAAAATGAACTAGGCATGGATCCCACAGGACTTGTCCATACCTTGTGCAGAATAGACATGTATACCGGTGTTGTGACAAAAACTGTCCGGCCATCGGATTGTATCCGGCCAATACTGCGAAGGCGCAGCGCTTGCACAGTACAGAGGACAAGGAGATTCACAAAATCTTCGAAGATGAACGGCGCCTGCGCAGTGAGTGCAGGTTCAAGCCCCACCATCCAAGTGGACATACGGTAGCACATAGTAACAGGGCCCCTCACGGGCTCGGTTCGATTGCCACGCTTCGGGCACGGCCTCACTTGGCTCGGCTTGAACCAGGGATAGTGTGGCCTTCACCTGAACTCACCACGCAGGCGCCGTTCGTCTTGGGAGATTTTCGAAATCCCCTTGTCCCACATACTGAGCAAGCGCAGTACAGGGTGGACACTATTTGACGGGGGACAGAATTCGACACATCACCGGCCGTACCCAGCCATTGTTGTATTTTTGAACCAGTGTTGGCTACCTCGTCCTCCTCCACCGCCGCTTCCACCTACACAGCCACATCCACCGCCACCTCAACCTCCTACTCCATATGGACCTCGTTCCTCCTAGGTCAAGATTATAATTTTTATTTTATTTTTTTGTAGCGCACAGATCCTTTCCCCCTTACCTGCCTTTATGTTGTTGGCTCCTCGCAGGAGGGAGAAAGGCACACCGCACTACCAGCCCGTACCCTCCTATATAAAGAGGTTGATCGGTGTACTTGACGGGCCGTGTCCACAGCCGGAGTCAAAACTCCTCCAGAGGATGATTCTCACCTCTACTGTAGGTAAAGGCAAGTCCTTTAATTCCCAGTAAAGTCAATGTCCACACCAGCTGAAATTACAACTCTTATTCTCTCATGGCAAAATAAACTCTACTCGGATAGAAAAGGTTAGAGCAAAGAAACAGGACAGCTTAAGGTGTGGAGGAGGTCCAGGCACAAACGTAGCACATTCACTTCACTGCTTAGGTTTCTCAAACAGTTTAAGGTGCACGGTCTCTGCCACAGACCTTGAGGTTGGTCTCTGCCACAGACCGGGTGTACAAGGCCCCTGCCAGGGACCTGGAGAACTTTGGTCTCTGCCACAGACCAGGGTGTATAAGGCCCCTGCCACGGGCCGGGTGAATAAGGCCTCTGATACAGTCAAGATGACCTTAAGCTTCTCCTTCTACAAACCTAGCCCATATCAAGGGGAAGACATCTCTCCAGGGAGTCAACAGACCCTTCCTTCACCGTGACTCCCGCATCGGTCCATCAGAATGATCCTCCCTTCTCTGGAACATGGTCCCCTACACGAGGCGGCACCCTAAGACTCCTCGACCCTTAGCGGACTCCAGACGAAGGCTCTGGACTCCAGGCTTTACTCCCGCACCTAGGCCTCCATACCCAGGGCAGCAGGAACTCCAGGATAGTACCTCACCCTGGGCTAAAGGTACCCGAGATGGAACAGGAACACATGCACCCAGGCCGAAGGCACCTGGGCGTGGACCCCACTGGACATCAGCCCCCAGGCCAAAGGTCTGCCCCTTTTATATGCTCTCCCGGCATGCACAGCAGGTTCCCCGCCCCGCTGTACTACTGCCAAGAAAGGACACAAAAGGCACAGAACTGTATCGGCGGTTCAACCCTAGCCTACCATGGCAGCGCCACCTGTAGGCCGCAGGGAACTGCACACCAATACTGTCCCCTGAGGACAAAATGGTCCATGAATCCTACAGAATTAGGGTGTTTGAGCCTATTTACCACTCAAACACTTTTATTTCAAAGTATTTTATTTTCCCACTAGCTTATCCATTAAATTGAATAATTTTCTCCAGAAAGGGCGTATTCTGGGGCATTCCCACCATATGTGTGGCATCGTGCCGTTGAGTTTCTGAGGTTCTTAATGACTTCCCGTACCTCTTCTGCTGAAAAGGGGGCCTCCAGCATATTTTTTTATTTTTTTATTTTTTTTATGTTATTTTAAGTTATTTCCCTATCCACATTTGTTTGCAGAGCACTTGCCATGCTCTTAACAACATTTTGCTGCCATTTGCAGCCCTCTAGCCCTTTCCATTACTTTTTTAGAGCCTTTTTAGTCCTTAGAAGTTCGGGTCCCCATTGACTTCAATCGGGTTCGGGTCCGGGTTCGGGTTAAAGTTCGGTCCCGAACCCGAACTTTTTTCCGTAGTTCGGCCGAACCCGTCAAACCCGAACATCCAGGTGTCCGCTCAACTCTAAATACAACAGTAAAAAAAACATGTTTAACATAAATCTGTGCTCGATTTCAAGTGTGCTTACTCCGCATCTGAGAAAATTATGGTGAAAAAAAGGGATTTTTATAACAGCTTACCTGTAAAATCCTTTTCTTGGAGTACATCACGGGACACAGAGCGACTTAGTCATTACTAATGGGTTATATAGATTACCTTCAGGTGTTGGCACTGGCCAATTCCAAACCGGAAGTACCCTCCCCTATATAAGCCCCTCCCATCCGGGAGCACCTCAGTTTTGTAGCCAAGCAATAAGTGTCCCAAAAAGAGGGGTGGGAGCTCTGTGTCCCGTGATGTACTCCAAGAAAAGGATTTTACAGGTAAGCTGTTATAAAAATCCCTTTTTCTTTTTCGTACATCACGGGACACAGAGCGACTTAGTCATTACTAATGGGACGTCCCAAAGCAATGCCAAATGAGGGGAGGGATACATAAGCTGGGCGCCATCAGGCATGAGGATCTTTTGCGGCCTGCAACACACTGCGCCCAAAGGCGACATCCTCCTGACTTCTAACGTCTACCTGGTAGAATCTAGTAAACGTGTGTACCGAAGACCATGTTGCGGCCTTACATACTTGAGCCAGGGAGGCCTGGTGATGCACTGCCCATGAAGTTCCAACTGCTCTTGTGGAGTGCGCCCTAACTTTGAACGGAGGCGGTCTCTTTCTCAAGCCATAGGCTTGTATTATGACCTGTCGAATCCACTTGGCTAAAGTGGATTTTGATGCTGCCTGACCCTTTTTAGGGCCTTCCGGCAGAATAAACAAAGTATCCGTTCTGCGAATCTGAGCAGTGGCTTTTAGATAAGCTTTAACTGCTCTTACTACATCCAAGGAATGTAATAACTTTTCCTCTACCGAGCTAGGTTTGGGGAAAAAAGAAGGAAGAACCACATCTTGGTTCAAATGAAACCTCGATACCACCTTAGGAAGAAAGGCTGGATGAGGACGTAATACTACTCTGTCCTTATGGACAACCAGATATGGCTCCTTACAGGACAAGGCGGCTAATTCCGATACTCTTTTAGCTGAACAAACGGCTACTAAGAAAATCAATTTCCTGGTGAGAAGAACCAAGGAAATGTGTTGCAATGGTTCAAACGGTTGTTTCTGTAGAACTGACAGAACCAGGTTTAAGTCCCAAGGACATATGGGAATACTAACCGGAGGGCTAATACGCATCACTCCTTGTATGAAAGCTTTGACTAGTGAATGCGAAGCCAAGGGCCTTTGAAAAAATATTGACAAGGCCGAAATCTGACCCTTGATAGTACTCAAGGCCAGCTTCCTATCTACAGCCCACTGTAGGAAGTCCAAAATCCTCCCTATCACGTACTTACGTGGATGCCATTTCTTGGCCTCACACCACTTAATGTACGCTTTCCAGATCCTATAATAGATCTGCCTGGATACCGGCTTCCTGGCATTGATCATGGTAGATACCACAGAATTAGAGAGCCCTCTCTTTTTCAGAATGTGGGCTTCAATAGCCAGGCCGTCAAACCTAGGGCTGGTAAGGAAGGGTGGTATATCGGTCCCTGCGACAGCAGGTCCGGACGATGTGGGAGGGTCCAAGGACTCCTCACTGACATTTTTACAATCTCCGCGTACCATGCCCTTCGGGGCCACGCTGGAGCCACCAGAATCACTGGTTTCTTTTCTACCCTGATTCTGCGGAGTAATCGCGGTAACAATTGTGGCGGTGGGAATGCATATATCAGCTTGAACTGATCCCAAGGGAACACTAGGGCATCCGAGCCGCAAGCTAGAGGATCCCTTGTGCGAGACACAAATCTGTCCACCTTTGCGTTGAATCTGGATGCTAGCAGATCTACATCCGGTGTTCCCCACCGCTGGCATATTGCCTGGAAAACCTCGGGGTGAAGAGACCATTCCCCGGGGCATAATTGTTGGCGACTTAAAAAGTCCGCTCTCCAATTTTCCACTCCTGGGATGAAAACCGCGGATATGGCTGGGACATATTTTTCTGCCCACTCCAGGATGCAATTTGCTTCCCTCTGGGCTGCACGACTCCTGGTGCCACCCTGGTGATTGATATATGCCACTGCTGTGGCATTGTCTGATTGAATTCTGACAGGGGACCCTTGGAGTTTGGATGTCCATGCTACTAGGGCATACCGGGCTGCTCGTATCTCTAAGAGATTGATGGGCAGGGCCTTTTCTGCTTCTGACCACTTGCCCTGGAGAGACCATTGCTCCAGTACTGCCCCCCAGCCTATGAGGCTGGCATCTGTAGTGACTGCCTTCCAAGAAACCGGACTGAAGGGTTTCCCTTTTTCCAGATTCTGGGGCACCAACCACCAATGGAGGCTCTTGCGAACGGAAGGGGACAGGGACATTGGTAAGTCTAAAGCCTGAACTTTTTTGTTCCAGGCTGACAGTATGGCCCTTTGCAAATTCCTTGAATGGAATTGACCGTAGGGTACCGCTTCGAATGAAGCCACCATTTTTCCCAGCAGCCTCATGCAGAGGCGTATGGATGGTTTTCTTTTTGTACCCACTAAGTGGGTCAAATCTTTTAAAGACGACACCTTCTCTGGAGGTAAGAAAATCTTTCTCTGATTTGAATCCAGCCTTAGCCCTAAGTATTCCAGACTTTTGACTGGTCTTAGAGCTGACTTGTCCCGGTTGATAATCCAACCGTGATATTCCAGATACTTGATTGTCTTGTGAATAGCTACTTCCAGCTTTTCCACTGAGTGGTCTATTAGTAGCAGGTCGTCTAGATATGCCATTATCGTTACACCCTGTGTTCTTAGATTGGCCAATAATGGGGCCAGAATTTTTGTGAACACTTGTGGTGCTGTGGCCAGACCGAAAGGTAAGGCTCTGAACTGAAAATGGCGCCCTTCTACTGCAAAGCGTAGAAATTTCTGGTGGGCCGGAAAGATGGGAATATGCAGATAAGCATCCTTTATGTCGATCGAGGCTAACCATTCCTGCCCTTGTAGGGCGGTGGCCACCGATCGGATCGACTCCATCCGAAAAGTCCTGATATTTAGGAACTTGTTTAGCCCTTTTAGATTTAATATGGGCCTCACGTCCCCATTTGGTTTGGGGACTGTGAAAAGGTTCGAGTAAAACCCGAATCCGCTTTCTTCCAGGGGAACCTTCATGATTACACCTTGGAGCAATAGTTGTTCTAGTGCCAGAAGGAGGGATCCTCTCTTCTGGGGATCTCTTGGCACGTTTGACCTCATAAATTGGGCAGGAGGAGTGCCTTTTAACTCCAGCTTGTATCCCAGACTTACTGCGGAGAGCACCCATCTGTCTCTGATGGTGTCCCGCCAGGTCTCTGTGAACAACTGAAGTCTTCCCCCCACCCGATTGAGTGGGGGCAACGCTTCATGCCTTGGGGGGAGGTTTTGTACCTCTCTTGATCCAGGGCTTCTTGTTACCCTGTGATTGTCCCTGAATTTGACCGCGGAGGCCGTCGGAACTGCTTCACAGCCGATGTGCCCGGGATTGGAGAAGTAGGCCTCTTAAAAGAAGGACTTCTACCCTTGTTCTTAACCGGTAAGAGTGAACTTTTACCGGCAGAAATTTTCTGGATATATTTGTCCAGATCTTCTCCAAATAAGCGTTCTCCATGAAATGGGAAGCTAACCAGGAGTTTTTTACAGGGAGCTTCAGCAGACCAGTTTTTGAGCCACAGAAGCCTACGCATATGTACTATAGACAGCGTAAAGCGGGAGGCCTGTTGGATTGTATCCTTTATGGCGTCCACCACAAAACACAAGGCTCTAGGCAGGTCAGCTAGGGCAAGAGCCTGCTGATCTGGTAAGTCCCTTAAGACTTGTTTCAACTGATCTTTCACTGCTTGGCAGACTCCAATCGCTGCTACCGCAGGTTGTGTCACCATGCTTGCTGTAGAGAAAGCAGATTTTAGTAAAGACTCCAATTTTTTATCTATTGGGTCTTTGAACATTGGAACATTATCTACTGGACATGTCAGTGATTTGTTAACAGAAGAGATGGCTGCGTCCACTGTAGGGACCCTCCATTTTTTTATGAACTTATCCTCCATTGGATAGATCACCGGAAATCTCTTGGGGGGAGCAAATATTTTATCAGGATGCTCCCAATCCTGGTAAATAAGCCCTTCTAATAAAGGGTGGATTGGGAAGGAACAGACAGCCTGGGGAGCTTTTAGCGACCCCAGCGAGGAAACCGTAGTGGATGGTGGTTCCGCCAGAGGCATTTTAAATGCTGATCGGACCATGTTAGTCAGAGACTGAACCCATAATCTTTCAGCCTGAGATGCTGAGAAAGGTTCTTCCACTGTTGATTCCTCCATAACTGAATCAACCTCATCCTGATCCCCTTCAGGTAGGTCGATCTCTGTGTGGGGCTGTTCCTCCACTAACAGGCACTCTGAAGGAGGAGACGGAGATCGGACGCGCTTTTCCTGTGACAGGGAAGCAGCGATCAATGCTGTTAATCTCTCTTCCAATCCTCCCAGAGTTGAGGATAAAACCTCCTCTGTTATATATACAGGAGCAGGTGGACTGGGGACAGCCGCAGCACCAGGCATTCCTGCGGGGTTTCTACGGCTACTGACCTCTGAATTCTCAGGGGAGATTGGTGCAGTACAAGCATGCCCAATATCCTCAGAGCCCGATGGAGACCCCTTTGGCTTCCTGGAAGACCTATTTCCGGAGCGTCTGGACGACATATCCTTTAAGCACAAAGCTGAGGTATTCCCGTCGTCATACACCAATTTTTGCTGGTAATAGTCTAACACAGTTGCTGCTATATACCAGCTGGTGTCCACTAAAGTGCCTTTCTATGGGGATGCCTGCATCAACCGCCTCTGTGTGCCACTGTTTGTTGCTAGCTCTGTTTGCATCCAGCTGACACTTGTACTGTGTCTTTTAACCATGCTGGGACGCCTGCACATGTGCAGAAGCGCCGCGGCGCGCATCGAGCGTCATCCACCCGCCCCGCCCCTTTTTTTTCATAGGAGGCGCGTGCACCCGTGCGCCATTGGCGCCCTTTTCAAAATCAAACAGGGACTAGGAGCCAGGGCCCTTTTTGCCGGAGGGCCTGTGCGGTGGATGAGCGCAGCAACAGGGCAGAGGAAGTGGATTCCCACAGAGAAACTTACCAACTGCCTGGATCTTTTGACTTGAGAAAACCAAAGATCCACATGACAAGAAAAATGGACTACAGCGGCCTCTAGTGGTTTAACACAGGTACCGCGGTCCCTTTTTTTTTTTCTTGACTACTATTAAAATTTTACATTTTCAGTAGTTACAGGCAAACACAGATATTTAGCGGGAATACCGTTAGGTAACAGACAGAAAGACAAATTAGGCTTGGGGGTCCCCCAATAGAACCAAGTTCCTGGGGGCCCCCACTTACCTGATCCCCGCCGCAGGACTTTGTTTGGTCCACAGAAGTCCAAACTTCACCTATCACGGCAGGCATTGTAATTAAACCTTCAGGGACCGGGTTCCCAAGGATTCCACTCCCCTGGACCTGTATAGCACCCTGCACAGAAAACATCTTGGTCGTGGGTATGACCAGAGCTCTGGATCCCAGGGTCCAGCCCTCCTAAGAGAGGCATTACAGGCAAAACCTTGCTCTTCTGCTGCAAGGCCCGGGTACCGACCGTTTAGCTATGAAGCTTTTTTGGTGGGATCCGGAACAGCTTACTAAGGCCCAAAAGAACCTGTACGCAAGCCCAGTGAAAACACATGTTACTCTTTGGCCAACACCTTAGACACTGGCAAAAAACTGAGGTGCTCCCGGATGGGAGGGGCTTATATAGGGGAGGGTACTTCCGGTTTGGAATTGGCCAGTGCCAACACCTGAAGGTAATCTATATAACCCATTAGTAATGACTAAGTCGCTCTGTGTCCCGTGATGTACGAAAAAGAAACAAGTTATGTACAGTAAATTAATTACACCACTTTAGTAATCATGTATATTGTAGAACTGTATTTAAATTAGAACATCAAGAAACATCCTTAAAATGTGTAATAATCCAATCAAGTGAAACAAACACCTTAAAATAATATCATTATTCTAATGTAAAAATAATCAACATAGTGCAACATTTTCAACACCAAAAGTCCATATCCAAATTGAATCATAAAATTGTGCTGATAATCCTCATGCCTCAAGTGCTTCACTATTTTGGTGCACATAATTGGCCATTTATAGAAACTGTCAAATAGAACTTTTAAAGCTATTTTATCTAAAATCTAAAACATAAAAATCAACACGAGAAACCTAACTCACAGTTATCTACAGCTTCTATGAATGACACAGAATCTATAAATAGAGAGGGCAGAATTGTGGTGAATGGTGAATCTGGCAGGAAATGGCAGGCAAAGTTGAGAACTTCTGACAGCCCTTTAGTTGTATTAACCCCGGCCGCACCAGAAGATTACAGTTGCAGGGGTAGGGGGTTTGTTAGGACAGAATACATTTTAGCACAAGGACACTTAATACTAACTGTAAGTAGTGTTGCTTTGCCTGATTTTTATGCTTTTGATTATAGCTACACGTAGGCTTTAACGTGCTTAAGCACAGCTGGTACAACACCTTATGTGGCAATATTTACACCACAAAACTGATGTATTTCCTTTTGTTAATTACCCCCATGGTTTGTACTTATCATGATTTTTTGCCATTAGTTGCAGGGTTGAAGGCTCTCTTTTTTGTGTGGCTTTGATTACCCACAAAGCAGCCAAAACAAATGCTGATGGCAAAAAGTGAAACAGGCTACAGTATATTTAAAGTTAGTCTACCCAAGAACAAGAATTATAGTGCAGTTAAAATGTAAAAAAAAAATTAAAATCATCACAAAGGACATAACTTACAGTCAGTAGGATGTGTCCATTTGGCTGATGCCTATTCTGTTATGAAAAGAAGAGGTTTGGGACTTTAGATGAGGTGTGCAGCTAACAACTGGTACGATGAAACAAAATAGTAGTATATTAACAACAGAAGGATGATAAAAGCCAAGTATTTATTAAATAGCCTCAACGGCAGATGGTAAAACATGATAATACATCATGATTATAATTGCATACATATGATGGGACATATACATCACAATAAGTAGATTCATAACACATGAACATAGGAATGTAGAACTCAGAGCTGGTTGCATAAAAGTTTGGGATATCTGTAATGACTAAGTTCATAATAACAAAAATTCATGTAAAACCAACATGTTAAAATACAGTTTTAAACACAAAAGATTGCAGCCTAAATTTCTTGACGCGTTTTGTGGAATATGCTCCACTTCCTCAGGAGCAGGTGCAATCAAATAAATCTACAAAAAGTATACAAACAAAATAGTTTAACGACTGACAAGAGATATATGTATTGTTGTTCTAATTAACAGGAAGGGGAATGGGGGAGTAAGAAACCCCATCCAATGTATACACTCCCCTACACTCGTTTACTTATAAAAACAGCTCAGAGTATTACATGTGGTGCTAAGGGCCGAAGGCTGTCTGGGGAACGTCCATCCCTGGAACTGAGAGGACTGTGGGAGCAGTGCAAATCTCCAATTGGGGAAGTGGAGCATATTCTACGAAACGCATCAAGAAATTTAGCCTGCAATCTTTTGTGTCAACTGTATTTTTACATGTTGACTTTACATACATATTTGGTATTATGTACTTAGTCTTTAAAGATATCCAAAACTTTTATGCAGCCAGCTCTGAGTTCTACATTCCCATGTTAATGTGTTATAAATCTACTTATTGTGATGTATATGTCCCATCATATGTATCGTTGCAACTATAATCATGATGTATTATTATGTTTTACATTCTGCCGTTGAGGCTATTTAATAAATACTTTGCTTTTATCATCCTTCTGTTATTTATGTACTACTATCATGTTTAAAGGGAAGCTCCGCCGAAAAAAAATAATTAAAAGCCAGCAGCTACTACTACTACAAATACTGCAGCTGCTGACTTTTAATATTAGGACACTTACCTGTCCTGGAGTCCAGCGACGTCGGCAGCAGAAGACGAGCAATCACTAGTCACTCTGCTGCCCCCACCGCCATCCTCGGTGAGGGAACCAGGAAGTGAACCCTAGCGGCTTCACTGCCCGGTTCCCTACGGTGCATGTGTGAGTCGCGCTGCGCCGTTCTCACTGGTCCCCGTTGTGTTCTGGGAGCCGAGTGTTTCCCAGAACACAACGGGTATTCTGCGGGAAGTGACGTACTACCCGCAGAATACCCGCAGAGAGGACTCCCGGAAGTGGGTGCAAATACCTGTCTTAGACAGGTTTCTGCACCCCCCTCCCCCCTGAAAGGTGCCAAATGTGACACCGGAGGGGGGATGGTTCAGATGAGCGGAAGTTCCACTTTAGGGTGGAGCTCTGCTTTAATAGTACCAGTTGTTAGTTGTACACCTCATCTAAAGTCCCAAATCTCTTCTTTTCATATATATTTAGGGATGGAGGCGCATCTAGTTATGTGCCTCATTTAAAGTCACAAATAATCCCCTCCCCTTCGCCTATTCTTACAATTCTCCTCCATCTATTCCCTCCTCCCCCAAACTCCCACCCTGCCCTGGTCATAATCTTCCAGAGCAGTGGGGGTTAATACAACTGATGAACTGTCACAGACTCCCATTAAGAGCATCACAATGCCCATCTTTTCCACCCACCTGCTCCATTCATAGAAGCCATACTACAGTTTCTATGAATGAAACAGTATACAGTATCTGAATTGAGAGGGTGGACATATTAATCATCTGCTCATCCTCCATTCTTAGATCCTGTTTCATTCTTAGAAGCTGTATTGTAGCATCCTAGGATGTAAAATATTATATATTGTGCTGTGTGCTGAGGAACAATGTTTTTACCGTAAAACAGGAAGTGTGTTAAGATTATAGAACATCTCCCCCTCTTCTCACCTCCATAACGTGAAGGGGTGGTGTTTGTTAGTTTACAGAGAGAACTTATAATATTGTCTGAGATTTCAGTGTAGCATTGGCAGTTAATAAAAATAAGTTGACAGTTCATTGGATTTCTGGCAGGGTCAACTTATTTTTTTTTTGCACTTACCAGTTATTTTTTTTCAATGTTATATTTAACAGCCAAAATAGTGGATTTCTGTAAATTACAAACATCTACAGCTTAGACTGTTTCTCATGTAACATTAAAAAAGTTTAGTTCTGTGATAAAAATGAAAGAACATCTGTGTTTTTTTTAAAGATTTTGTTTCTTTACTATCTTTATTACGAGACAATAAAATGTAAAAAATTTGGTGCATTTTAGGTACATTTTAATCATTGCATATACTGTACATTTTTTATATTTATTACTTTCAGAAACTACCAGATGCTGGCATGTTGTACAGAAACCTGAACGACTAAAGGCCCGTACACACAATTGAATTTTCAGACGGGAATTGTGTGATGGCAGGGTTTTGTCGAAAAATCAGATCGTTTGTATGCTCCATCGGACAATTGTTGTCGGAATTTCCGACAACAAATGTGGGATAGCATGCTTTAAAATTTTCCAACAACAAATGTGTGATGTCGGATTATCCGATCGTGTGTACAGAAGTCCTTCAGAAAAAAATCCAAAGTACAAACACGCATGCTCAGAAGCAATGCAAATCGTAGCACAACATTAGCAGAAGTTGTCCAAAGGGTGGTGCTAAAGAGCAGAAAAAACACATAGTTTCTTATTTGTTGGCTGACAAAGTTTTGCCGTCTTTATGCAGAACAAGTTCACGGCCAACGCCCTTCGGACAAAATTCTACAGCTTTGTCCGATTGAAATCCGAACGTGTGTACGAGGCTTTAGGCTACATCCACATGGGAGTTTAGCTGTGGCCAGCATTTTCTGCTGGCGAGAATCAGTTTATTCTTTCTGGCAGCTGTAAACACTGCTTGCACACTGCTTGCACACTGCTTGCACACTGCTTTTGGCCATAGCCCAGACTGTTGCTGCGTCCAGAGCCAGTGTTTAGCCACCTCTGCAAGCAGCAAACTATCCATGGCCAAACTGCCTTGTAGCTTTGGAGGAGAAACACAAAAACCCTCTTCACTATAAGTATTAGCAACATCTTTATTACTGGATTAACACAGTTAAAAAAAAAAAAAAATAAGATAGTGCTGGGCTTTCCTATTTGAAATCCTAGTGTGCTTTGCAAACTGTGACCCTGACAGCTCTAGAGAGATTCTGTCTGAAGCTGTCAGGAGCGCAGGATGAAAAATCTTTCATAATAGTTTACTATCTGCAAGCGACTCCTGCTGTCATAACTGTCTGTATCAGTGGGGAGGCCTTGCAAAGAGTGGTGACATAGCAATAAAGGGTGGCAATTAGTAGTATCCTTCCAACTTTGCAAAGCTTGTAACTAAACAAGAAAGTAAAAGAAATGAGATGCACTATTTATTCTCTAGAAAAAAAAAAAGAATTAACATTTAAAACGTCAGAACTGGTGAATAAATACAGTTAACGGGTTCATGTTTGCGCTGTACAATCATACCATTTTTTAACAATTTGTATATTTTTCGAATAATTTGTATTTTTGTAAGCGAAATACTTCTTTCTATCCCAGCACCAAGCCTTGGCTCCTATGGGATTCGTTTGGATGAAGATTAGGAATGACAGTTCATGAAATTAATGAGTGTATCTGTCTCTTTGTATGCCTCTTTCCTCTGGTTATAAGCCTGATGTACACTCGTATTAGCAAAGTGCCTCATTAATGCACTGCTTCAAGGCCCTGGCAGAAAGCACGGCAGGCGTCTACTCCTCCCCGCAGCACATCACAGCACACGGCCCAAGTCATAGCTATTGAAATAGGAAATTAAGAGAAACTACCTCATTATCATAATACCATCAGAAGCTAAATGATATATTCACAATCCAGCAAAAAAAGAAAGTGTAAATGATAAAAAAAAATAATGTTCAATTTAAAATGATTACAGCATATTAATATGCTATTAGCAACAACGAATTCTATTGTTACTTACTGCTATGCATTCATTCATGCCAAATTAACGCTTCTTCCTTTTTAATTGTTGGCTTTTTGAGAAACCAGTTTCATTTTCTATTTTAAACTACAAGGAAATAATTATAGGAAAACAATTGGATTTGACTGAAAACAGACTTTTTTGATTATTTCTTTTATTTTTGTCTGAAGATGTTTTTTTTACTTTTCATTTCTAAAGATATTACATTTCCAGCAGGAATAAATGATGCATGTTGGTAATCAAAACAAGTTTACACCATCAAAGGGAAGGAAGGATAAGAGAAAAATGCCTTAAGAAAACAGATTTATCAAAATGCTCACAAGTTGAGACCTCAACAAATATATCACTGTATTCCCTCTAAAAGCTAATTCCAAGATAACAAATGTTTCATCCTATACTGGAGAGTAGAAAAACCAAAGTAAAATAAGGCTAGTAAACTTCAATGCTTGGCAGAGTGACTTTTGGGATTATTGGCCCTGTATGGTTTATTTGTTGCATTAAAAAGAAAAATCCTGATATATAAAAAGAAACAAGACCGGAGAAGGACACCTGGAAGCCTAGAAGATGTGGTGAAAAGGATTCCCCTAGAAGGTCCTCTCAAAATTATATCGTACAACTATCCTTTTAAATTCTAGATTTAGTTTAATTATAATGTACAAGCCCAGAATTGATCAAATGTATCAAACATAGTTTTTAAAACAAACCTGAACTGTAGATGCTCCCTCAAAAAAAAAAAAAAAAGAAAAGCAAATGAAATGGCAAATAATTAATGTGATTGTAAAGTGTCATATAAAAAAAATAATAAACATGTTATACTTACCTACTCTGTGCAATGTTTGAAGTAGGGAAGCAGAAGCAAGGAAATGCTTGCACTACAGGTGCAGCTTCCTCTCTAGCAAGGAGAACATTGAGAAACACAATTGTAACATCACCAAATTTTACTTGAAACCTTGAGAGTCCAGCAATCAGAGGCAACACTGCCTTAAGTGCACTGCGGCTATACAGTTATGAAACTTAAAGCATTTGTATACCCTCCCTGACATGTTTTACCTACAGGTAAGCCTAGATTAAGGCTTACCTGTAGGTGTTTGCAATATCTCCTAAACCTACATGGTTTAGGACAGGGGTCCTCAAACTTTTTAAACAGGGGGCCAGTTCATGGTCCCTCAGACTGTTGGGGGGCCGGACTATAGTTTAAAAAAAATATGAACAAATTACTATGCACACATCTTATTCGTAGTGCAAAAAAAACAAGGAAAAAACATAATATTTTTAATAAAAAACGATTTTAATCAACATAAACTTATTAGTATTTCAGAGACTCCCCTCATCACAGATCCCCCTCCCCCATCACAGAACCCCTCCGCATCACAGAACCCCCTCATCACAGAACCTCTCCATCACAGATCCCCCATTACAGATTCCCCCCATCAAAAAGCCCCCATATAAGGTCATCCATCACAAAGCCCCCCATAAAAGATCCCCCATCACAGACCCCCCATCACAAATATCGCCATCAAAAAGCCCCCCAACACAAACTCCTCTCCATCACAAAGCCCCCCGTAACAGACACCCCCATCACAGAGCCCCCCAAAACAGATCCCAAATAACAGACTCCCCCCTCACAGTCTTCCTCCAACCAAAATAGCCAAAATAGAAATATGTGTATTCCAGAAAGTTTAACAATCAGCAGATAAAGATACTCCAAACACCTGGTGTTAGCGCTTCAATCATCCCGACACCATGGTTGTTATGGTGTCAGGGTGATTGAAGCGCATTATTTCTATTATTACGTTGTAATATAAAATTAAATAGTTCAACTCACCATAATGCAGAATCAGTGGGAGCTCTGATGTCAATGTCCCCAGCCAGCGGAGTGCTTCCTTACATCTCAGGTGTCACTGTCCCCAGCCAGCGGAGTGCTTCCTTACATCTCAGGTGTCACTGTCCCCAACCAGCGGAGTGTTTTCTTACATCTCAGGTGTCACTGTCCCCAGCCAGCAGAGTGCTTCCTTACATCTCAGGTGTCCCCAGGGATTTATGGACTACATGGCTATTATCAATTTTCACATGGGAAGCTGGGGATGTGCTGTATGCTGCATTTTTATATAAAAGTACAGTTACACTTGAAGCTGCTCACATGGTATGTGCAGAAAGGGCAAGGAGTATAGCTGTTAAAATATATGGTGTCACAGTGATGTTCTGATATGCTGAATTAATGTACATTCAACAGAGCAATCTTCTGCTGCTGCTGCTGCAGTAGCAGCAGACACAACACTCGGAAACAATAAAGTAGGCTTTAGGACTTAGTTTTAAATTAGTTTGATTTCATTTCTTTATTAAAGCTACCCCCATAGATTCTACAATGGACCCCTGTAGTCTAAGTCCAACATCTTAAAAGAAGTACAATGAATGTGCAGAGGTTTGTAAATAAGAACAGGAGAGTTCTGTTATTGTCCAGCTGGGAGGCTGCGTGATGACTGTCATTACCACTTATAAGTAAGCATGTACTCCATTTTCATTTTTAAAAATAAAGGTTCTTGATAAGAGCATCAAAAACATGATATCTTCTTTTATTAAATGTATTAGGCAAAAAAGCTTCCTGCGGGATTTAGTGTCCTGTAGTAAGGACTGGTGGATAGAACTATATATAGCACACAGTAGGTGACTAGGCCTCTGACACACACATAAGTGTGTTGAATGCTGAAAAGCAGGAAAAGCCAACAATTTGTACCTCTTACTGTGAGGGCTATTTATTAAGTAAGTGAGAGTCAGGTGCCTATATCATGCAAAGCAGACTATAAAGGATTTGCATCCATTTTGCTGCGTGTGCGCAACCCCATTCTCCTGTAATCCTGAACAATTAAATGAAATAATTGTTATGCCCCGTACCCACGATCGGATTTTTCCATTGGAAAAAAATCGGATGGTTTTTCCGACGGAATTCCACTCAAGCTTGGCTTGCATACACACGGTCACACAAAATTCAGACCGTCAAGAACGCGGTGGCGTACAACACGTACGACAGCACGATAAAATGGAAATTCCATTCCAACGGCGCCACCCTTTGGGCTGCTTTAGCTTATCTCGTGTTAGTAGAAGTTTGGTGAGAGACGATTCGCGCTTTTCAGCCTTGTGCTTTTCAGCCCGTTACTGCTCTTTGCAGCATGACGAATGTGCTATCTCCTTTACGAACGCTAGTTTTACCAGACCGAGCGCTTCTGTCTCGTACTTGATTCTGAGCATGCATGGTTTTTAGTGCGTCGGAATTGCATACAGAAGAACGGATTTTCCGTCAGAAAAATAGAGAACCTGCTCTCTATCTAAGTCCGTCAGAAATTCTGACAGAAAAAGTCAGATGGGGCATACACACGGTCGGAATATCCAACGAAAAGCTCCCATCTGACTTTTTCCATCGGAAATTCCGACCGTGTGTACGCGGCATAAATAATTTAATTGTGATTAAGCCAGTTTAGAAAATGTAAAAAGAAGCATGCCAGGTGCACCATCTATTTGACACTATTTGACAATCTACACAAGTGCAATCTACATTGCTTTTCAAAAATTCAGTAAATTTTTTGCCATTGAAGAACCAAGTATAGCATCAATGTAAAACTTTGCTATATTATCTTACCACTTTATTACATAGAAATGTATACATGAATTTATTGATAGCTTCTTCAAGAGCAGCCAAATTTGTTATCACTACTCTAAATTGTATGTCTGAAGATTTTCTGTTACTGTTTGCTCTGAACATAAATGTATATTGTTTTTGTATATATAAAAACATGATAAATAGATCATTTTGGAAGCCAATTTGAAGTAGTTGTGGAAAAAAGTCTGTGTATTTATGCTATTAAATTAATATTATCCTTTTTCCCAGCAATGATACATCACTTTCATTAAAGTGCTTTGTGTTAAAGTGTATGGCTGGCAGTAGGTAAGAAATCCCTTGTGCCCGTCTGGCAGCTAAATGTAAGGGAAAGATAAAGAATAAGTAGTGTGATTGATTAAACCAAGAGTGGCTTGCTTGCAAGCATTATAACGGCGTGTGGCTTTGTTCACTGGCAAAACAGAGTAAATTAAAAATCATAGTATTTAATTTATAACAGTTACCTATGATGTGAGAAGGAGGCATCATTGTTGTTAAATAATACATAGCTTATTTCCATTTGTGGCAGCCTAATGGGATGATTTGTTCTATAAAAGACATGTTTCTGCATGCAAAAAGAAGAAAGCAACATCTTAAAAGAAATAAAATGAACTGGATAATTTGCTTTGCCGAGCTGAGAGTTGCAGATGCAATCTAAAGTTTTGGTCTCTAATGTAAAATATAAGTGAAAGTTTTGAAAGCCACTTAATTCTGAAATGTTTAATTTCGTGCTCTGTTATTGACATGTCCCGAATAATATGTCTTGCCTTTCTTTTAGTAACAACTTACAGAAAGCAGTATTGTACTTATAACTCGGTAATGTGCGCATACTGCATGAGGTTTAGAATTTTCAGATCTATTCGACCTCAAAGGAATATTTAGCTTATTAATGGTTGGAGATAAAAAAGAAAACACACACACTCCGAAGCCTAAGGCTGAACTTGTATTATAAGATTTGTACAATAAAAATACAAGCACATATCAAAGCATACTAAGCCAAGGGATATGAACTTCTTACAATGCAATTATCCAGCATAACAGCATTCTAGCTAGGTTCTGAGCAAAATGAAAGTTATTTTTACAAACTTTAGTATATTTTTTGTGTAGTATGAAAGAGAATTCAGATCTCTTTTACTATACTGACCCTCAAGTCTCAAAACTTGACTTGAAATATATATGCATTAAAATAAATACACTAAGATTTGTATACCGTTTTCTTATATACAATTTTTTGGAGACTATTTTGCAGGGTTTTCATAAAAGATGGCATATGTTTCGTTTAAAAAAGCAAACACACCTGCCAAACTGGAACAAATCTGTGGTATCAGGAAAGAGGGAACATGTTAAATGTTAATACATACATATCGCCAAACAATGCAGATATCTGCTTTTGTTTTGCACTTCATTAGTGTTATGGACTATAGGAAAATGTGACAAAAATGTGCAAAAACTGTCCATAATAGTTAGGCTTGGTTCACACTAGTGCAATTTCACATTTGATTTCAGTCGCACAGAATCGCATGAGAAAAGAAATGACATTGTTTTCATGGGTGCCTGTTAACATCAATGCAACATAGAACGGCACGATTTTGGAAAAGGGTCCTGCACTACTTTGGTGCGATACCAGTGCAATTTGGCCCCATAGAATGTGTGAACCATATCCAAAACACAACCATGTTGCAACCAAGTGGAACTACTTAATCACACTGTTGGTGCGATACCAGTGCAATTTGGCCCCATAGAATGTGTGAACCATATCCAAAACACAACCATGTTGCAACCAAGTGGAACTACTTAATCACACTGAAAATCAGATCAAAATCAGATCGCAGTAGTGTTAACCTTGTCTTAGCAAATAGGGAAGTGACACTTAGAGTAAACACAGTTTCACCTTATTTACTGAGTACAGTACCTAATCATGTGCAAGGGAAGTTAAAAAAAAATCAGTAGTTTACTTGCACTTAATTGGATGAATGAAGAGAACTCAGCTTCACCTAATTCACTAATCTAAATGAACATACAATTTTATGTTTACACACGATTTTATTAGGAAGATCAGAAACATGTACAAATGTATAGAAATATAAAGTTGTACAATAAAATTATATTGCACATATCAACAAAAGGCTTAAGGTAATGAATGAGGGCAGTATATATAATAAACCCAAACGTATTATACATGACTAACTTTACCAAAACATTTTTAGTGATAAACTATTATGTAAATATACAATGGAACATTAGTATAAGGGTTATAACAGAAAATAAATCTTTGAGGATGCAGAAAAGTATAATATGATATTTTGTGTTGGAGACATAGATCTGTCCAATTGATCCCGTTTTTTTTTTTTAAATATGCATTGAATCCTTAAGTGTTTGATAAATGCGTTCAGATAGTTTAATCATTTCCATTCTTGCTAATACTTGTGGCCATGGGAGAGAAGTAGAACAGCAATTATAAGCTATCATCCATTGGATAGAACTAAAAAGGGTGTGTAAACTAATGCAAGGAGTGGGTATTCCAGGGATAGAGGTACATTAAAGACATAAATGAGGAGTTAGGGGGATTATTTTCCCTGCTAACTGTGATATCTTTGTTGCAGTTGGATGCCATAAAGGTTGCAAATATTTACAACTCCAGAAAATATGCACCAAAGTACCTTTCAGGGCAACCCCTGAAACAGGAAGATGCTGATGGGTAAAAGAAGTGTATCATGGAAGGGGTCATATACCATCTTGTAAGCAATTTCAAGGGTGCTTCTCTGATAGATGTTGAGCAGGTAGACTTACGTAGGTTATCAATTATGGTGTCCCATTCTTTAATTGAGAAGGAGCAGTCTAGATCTGACTCCCACTGAAGCATAGGTTTTGATTTTTCAGGGAGAGGAAGTTTGTTTATGTAGTCAGACTTTTATCTCTTGGGCATGAAATGGAAATTTGTTCGAATTGAGAATAGGGGGGTTGAAGGATTAGAGAACAATGTCCTAAAAAAAAGTTTTTAATTTGTGTATAGTGAGTGAATTCTGTTAATGGTAAGTTATTTTTTGATTGCAAATGAGCAAAGGAACAAAATTGATTATTATTGGTGAGGGATTTCAAATTAGTAAGGATATGTAACTGCCATGTAGCAAAAGGACTCCTATCTCTAAAAGCATAAGTGAAACAGGGATCACCTGGAAATGAGGTCAAAGGAGGAGTGGTGGAAGCAAAATTTAGCTTATCTTTGAAGCAGGGGTATTTTTCAAAGGAGAGCCGTGGAATGTTGCTATCTGAAGTGAACTATTGGGCAATTTGTGTAAAACCTAGCAGCAACTAAGTAATAAGACCATATGTTAGGCAGGCCTGGACCCCCTGAAGGTTGAAGTCTGTGCGGAATAGACTTACTGCTTCTGTTGTTTTTTTTTTATCAAGCCAAGTACATTTGTTTATGTCTCTTTGAAGAGAGTCCAGAGTGGATTTAGGAAATATTAATGGTAAAGCTCTGAAATAAAAATAATAATTTAGGCAATGAACATACAATTTTCAAAGTGAAAGGCTAATTCCACCTTTCAGTTCATGCTACATCCCTAACAAAAATAAAGGGAACATGGTCACATCCTCCAATGTGCCTTTAACTATGTGAGCCATCTGTCTTCCTATTAAGTGAACCCTAGTGTTTACCACCATATAATATTTTCGCATCGTCATAAAATTTGTTTTTGTTGAGATCATGGCCATATCAGCAAAAACTAGAAACTTATCAACCATTAAATTTAAATGTTGCTACATATTCTGAGTAGTTTGTTAATGATCTGTTTAGTGTCCAAAAATAAAGCCGCTAATTTGTGAGAGCAGAGCTAAGCTCAATAGTTTATGTCTGTATTTATTCTAAGTCAATTGAAATTATTGCCATTGCTTTTGAATTGTGCTCATCTCCACATTACAGTAATTAAATAGATGGATAATCATTTCCACATACATGTATGTAGCGACCCTCTCTCCCTCTCTTACTTTATCGGTTATGTGGCTGTTGTCTAGGGGTCTCTGGGAGGGAGAGATGAGATACACCACGGCCCATGTCCTCCATAGCTAAGAGGTGAAGGCCAGAAAATTGGGCCCTGTGCAGGTGTCCTAGAGTCAAGTCCAGTACTTCGTTCCTGACTCCTTTGCTCCTAGTAACCAGAGTTCCACACAGTGAATAGGTCCAACTCAGTTTTATTCTTCTTGCCAAACAATAAACAGTTTCTTCTACTGAGTAATAATGGAGAATAGATCGAGGCACAATCCTTTCCCTTCTGATGCTAACCACTGTGGTATCACCAGTGGCAGGTAGTCACTGCCACTGACTATGTTGAGTAGAAAGTGAATTACCTTCGCTAGCACGGCCCCTGTCAGGGGAAGGAGATCCATCCAAGGGAGAAACAGGAGGCCTCTCTGTCACCAGCGATGCTGCGCCGGACTATCCAGAGAAGTTCCGCACACCAGTCCTCATGAACTCAGACATGGGCACCCAAGGAATTAGGGCCCCCCTAGGATTCCTCCACCCTCGCGGAACTCAGTCGAAGGTACTGACTGAGCCCCAGGCCTCCGTCATAGTACCTCACCCCAGGCTAAAGGTGCCTGGGATGGACTCCATCCTCGCTCCGGCCAGGTCAAGGGCACCTAGGCCCGGAACACCGGAACGCCAGCACCCAGGCCGAAGGTGCCTGGGTGCGGCCGCATCCTCCAACTCTGGACTCTCAACCCGTGGTAAGGGTGTCCGCCCCTTTTATCCCCTCTCCCTTTGCATCACAACGGGTTCCCCGCCCCGCTGTACCAGCTCCAGGGGAGGACAAAAAGGTACAGTCTTGCGGTGTGAGCTCAGCCCCGGCCCAGGGCAACAGTGCCACCTGTGGGCCGCAAGGAACCTCACACCACCAGAGTCCTCCAAGAACAAGAAAAAGGTCTCGGATACCCTAGCAATCTGTGCATCTGGGTTACTCTACCACCCAGATGCCCCCCTTAAATTCAAGTACCCGCTACATGTATTTCATGAAAACTAAAACAAATGGCCTTCAAGCCTCTACAATATTTCAAGCTCTGGCAAAGAGATCTCAACAAAATTAGAGACCAAAAGATTTGGGACAGATCTGTTATACCATGCACCACTGCCCAATAATCACAACAGCTATAGAAATCGAATCTTAAACCTTTTGACAAAAAATAATAAATGCACATTCTTTGCAGATAAAAAAATGTGCATTTATTATTTTTTGTTGTGGGAGCCTGTAAAGCATTGCACCATGCCTGCAGGTCTCCTTCAGATCTGTCAGTGTATCGGCTTGCTCGTGCCTTGCTGCAAAGGCCGCCGGTCCCTGTAGTTTTTCATTCACAGAGGACTGTGAATGGGTGACGTGGTCTGATGTGCGGAGCCCCGCAGCCATGTCTTTTCATAAAATCTTACATGTTACACCCTGAATATGGGTGTAACATCGTAACATGTTATGAAAGGTGAACTTATCCTTTAAATCAGTGGTCATCAACCCTGTCCTCAGGGCCCTCTAACAGGCCAGGTTTGCAAGATAACTGAAATACATCACAGGTGATATCATTTGCTTCTCAGCGATTGCAGTATTGTAGTCTGCATCTCCCCTAAGGGAATACATAAAACCTGGCCTGTTAGTGGGCTCTGAGTAGAGGGTTGATGACCACTGCTTTAAACTACTTATGCGTTAGGAGATTGTCCCACAACAACTGTTGAGCTTTACCCCTTTAATGTTGGGATTTGTTTTTTTTACAGCAGTGAAACAAGTCCTAAACAAAGCCTATTGCCCTCCCCCCGGTAGCACAACTGAAGAATAAAATAGTATGGTACCTCTTGAGTGAAAATATGTCTGTGATCCTTAAGGACACATTGGAGGAAATTTGCTAAAACTGGAGCACACAGATTCTAGTGCAGCTGTGCATAGTAACCAATCAGCTTTTAGCTTCAGCTTGTTCGGTTAAGCTTTGACAATAAAACCTGGAAGCTGATTGGTTACAGTGCACAGCTGCACCAGATTCTGTGTGCACCAGTTTTAATAAATCTCCCCCATTGTGTACGTTTGACCGGGTCTGAATTTCATAGATTAAACATCATTTACCTAGGGACTTTGACCACTTGATCCTGTCTCTCTGACTATTTCATCTAGGCCAATCTGTTTGGTTAAAGAGCAATTTGTGTCCACCCTCAGTAGACCCCCTCACCCCCTACCCACTCTGCCTTCCCACACTGCTCTTTCCTTGATTCTTTTAACTTCTTACCTTCTTATTTGGTCATTAAAGCACAATTTAGATTTTTTTTGAGATTTTCTGCTGAAGGGTATTATAAAAATAGATTATAGTCACAGCATTCTTAATCAGATCTTTTATAACACCCCCTGTTACAACTGATAAAACATGTATATCCATGCAGCTGTGATATTAACTAAAATATGTCTTCTGAAAGAGAAACTTGCAAATGGTTCTGTATTAAGGCTGGTGAAGATTGTAAAACCACCTGTCACCAAAATGACTAGACTAATGTCTAAGATTTTCACCAGTAGGAGCCCTTGTACTGACCACACCTGTTCAGTATTTAAGGGTGCTTGCTGGGGGTAATTTCATTATAGTCATCTTGTATAATCATCTGCTCAAAAAGTAAACTCTGAGCCTGGGACAGAAATTACCTTTGTGACCTCTGGTGCAAGATTTCTTCAAGATGGATCAATGGTTGTGTGTTAGCCTAGAGAGGACCCCTTTTTTCCCTCTCCATCTCCCTTCATCTTCCTGTCATCTTATCCTATTTCCCTATTTGTAACTAGGGATGGGCCGGACGGACCCCTATTCTGTTCGAACCAGAACTTTAGAACACCGCAAAAGTTCGGACCCGAATAATGAATTCCTATTAAAGTCAATGGGACCCGAACGTCAAAAGTGCCAATTTTGAAAGCTTATATGCAAGTAATTGGACATACAATAGTTATAGGTTTGTGAAAAATTTAATTTTTAAATGAGCAGTGATTAGAGAAAGCATAAAAATGAAAAATGCCTTCCAATATAGTGCCTGGGGGTCCCATTAGTCTACCTGTAAAGTGGCAGATCTGTACCATGTCTAGAATCTGCTGCAGCAATAATTTTATTTATAAAGCCAAAAAAATTGAAATTTTCCCTGCAAGCCTTTATTTTGCTCAGCAACAGCTGGGGAGCAGTGTGTATGATGAGGCCACAATGTAGTGCACTGGGAACAAGATTAGAGATTTTTTGGATACATTCTGGTGTCACCCGTTGGCTTTGGATAGAAGTAACGGGTGCAGCAAAATTGATCTTTGGGTGTCGGTGGCGCCTTCCCACCGTAACCCTATAGAGGTGCTCTTGATGAATGCAAAAATTGGTCTTTGGGTGTTAATTGTGCCCATGAAACCTATACTAAAAACATTCTTCCAGATGAAATGATTGAACACCCTCAAAGCTAGGCAGCCTCAAAGTCCTGCAGAGATTCCACATCCCAAAAAGACTTAATCAGTAGACTTGTGCACAACGGAAAAATTTGTTTAGTTTCGGTTAGTTTCTTGTGCACAACGGAAAAATTCATTTAGTTTTGGTTCGTTTCTTTTTGGTCCTGTTGATTCGTAATCGTTCGTAATTTTGCTAGACGGGATTTTTCGTGTTCGGACTAATTCGTACTTTCAGTAGAGTACATTGTTTTTCGTTGATTCTGGACACAACTCCTACTTTCGTAACTTTTTTGGGGTTCGTTGATTCATAATTTTCCGTGTCTCTCTCACAACGACGCTGCCTATTATGCCTAATGTGCTTCGAATGGATTTGTACTTTTCTAAATACATAGCGGTTATTTGTAACGATTCGAAATCTCATATTTTACTTTCATTTTTTACATGCGGCTATAGCCTCCGCCCCTGTACACCATTTTGAGAGGGAGTTCAGCACGGTGAGGGAGAAGCAGAGAGCAGAGCAGAGTGTTATTGTGCTTCGAATGGATTCGTACATTCGTAACTTTTTTCATAACGAATTATGCCGAAGACATTCGGGCATTCGCTATTTGCGATATAATTTTTTTTCGGATTCGGTTTTATTTGTAATTGCTTTGTTCGGAAATTTGAATGCTTCCGAATGTCCGAAAGTTGCTAAATTCGGATGAATTTCGATTCGTTACGAAACGAATTGCACAAGCCTATTAATCAGTGACATCGGCATCAGGGGCTTCATAGCTGGTAATCCAGGACTGATTCATTTTTATAAAAGTCAAACAGTCCATGGAGTCTGTGGACAGATGCGTTCTATGATCAGTAACAAAACCTCCTGCAGCACTGAATGCCCGTTCTGAAAGCACACTGGACAACAACTCAATAGCATACACAAGTTCTCTCCAGTGGTCTATTCTCATGACCCAGTAAGTCATTGGATCGTCAGCTGGAAAACTCTCCATCTCTGTTTTGGTAATCGTCCACAATGTGATGCAGACGCTGCCGATGGGATGTGGAAGCTGACAGCCCTGGGCGACGAGGGCTAAAAAAAATCCGAAATGCCTCACTTAGGCGGATGCCTTCTCCAACGCTCCTCTCTACTTTACCCATACAATTGCTTTTTGCAATAGATTCAGGTCTGCAACACTTTACACTTTTTTTAGAGTGCCACGCATTTAATTGTCTGGCACCACACCCTATCACATAATTACCGCATTTTATCCTTTAAAATTCTTTTACTCACTTAAGTCTACCCTATATTTGGTTTAATCTATCACCTTATGCTATTCACCTCATTAATACACACACCTTTCACATCTCCATGGTTGAGCACACCATTTTCTCAGCACTTTGTTGCATTCCCGTGCACTTATTCCCGAACCAATATCCCATTACACCATTCACCCTAATTTGATCCATTGTAGATTTATATCCCTACTCACTTTTATAATTTTCACAAGTTTACTTTTACCACCCATCATCATCATCAGAAACCCATTATAGAACCTAATGAATAAGATAGTCTTAATTCCATATGTAGTTACTAATTGATTCATTATCAGCCAGTGTTCCATTGCACTTCTTGACACTCCTATAATTCTTGATGATCGTTTACTGACAATTCTGCATGTCCTTTTATAGGTGCCCTGCCCCCTGTCCTCCCCTTCCCTCTGGGCCCACATATGTGGCCCGCTGCAAGCTAGATGGACTATGCGCCCACCCGCCCCCCGGGGGGGGACATGCGACCACAGTGGACCTACCAGGGTGAAGGCACCCACAGTCATCTGGTTTTTGCAACACACCCTCATTCTTTCATCCACTTAATGGTAAATACACCTTGTGAACATGAATATAATTTTGCACAATTCGGAATGTTTTACCGATGTTCTGTATACTGTTAAATGTCTTATTTTTGATGTTCTGATATATTCCCCTAGAACGTAAAACCCCCTGAAGAAGACTGAAAAAATTATTGGTCGAAATGCATTGGGGTATTCTGTGGATATCAATATTGTATATTTTAATTGGCAAACCATGTTTTTATCTGGGATGTCTTTTGCCCTAAGTGATGCTGTATGATGTCATGTGTGCTCTTAACCAGAGTATGTAAATTTTATTTATTGTATATCTCCACTTCATTCATTTTTCTGTTTGGATCAATGAAATATATTTTTATACTATTACTCTTTATATAACTTCTTGCTGCCTTTGAAAAACCCCTGGGGAACCTTCCTTGTTTTTCAATGCTCCTCTCTTGACCAACAGAAGACTCAAAACAACGTTTTCCACGACACTGTAACCTAATGGAGTCAGGAAAAACTTTCAATAAAATCTTCTTTAACGTGTCCTCAAGATATTTTATCTTCTGCACTCTCTGTGAGGACGGGATGAGTTCTGAGACCTTGCCATTATAACGGTGGTCAAGGAGGGTTGCCAACCAGTAATCATCCTTCTCCTTTATGCCACGCATTCTTGGGTCCTTTCGTAGGCTTTGAAGCATGAGGTTGCCCATGCACCTCAAAATTGCTGAGGCTTGAGAAGCAAACTCCTCGGGGTCACTCAGGATAACAGCATCTGGAACTTCCTCCTCCCAGCCATGTACTATGCCCAAGGGTCCTGGGGTTGGAAAGCCATTGCTTACAGATTGACACATGTCTTCCTCTTCTTTGAAGCCTATGAAAGTGTGAGAATCCTCCTCCCCTCTCTCCTCCTGTGTGTTCTGTGACATAGGAATAATGGTGTCTGGATAAAGTGGGCCTTGAGAGGAAAGGAAGTCCTCTGCCTCCAGTGCCCTGTCCATAATGCCACGCAGAGTCTGCTCCAGCATGAACACAAAAGGAATTGTGTCACTGATGCATGCACCGTCATGGCTCACAATCCTTGTGGCCTCCTCAAATGGTGACAATACAGTGCATGCATCCTTAATGATCAGCCATTGGCATGGGGAAAAAAAGCAGAGGCGGCCTGAGCCTGTCGCCGTGCCGTATAGCCACTGTAGCATTGACAAAGTCGAGTGCCACCTGGTGGGCATGTCACAAATCAGGCGGTTTATGGGCAGGTGGATTTCCTGCTGAATTTTAGCCAACCAAGCACTGGCTGTGTATGACCGCCTGAAATGGCTACAGACTCTTCTGGCCAGCTTTAGGTGCTTTGAGGACATGTGCCAGGCATGGCACATGTGTCAACTTTCCCTGTCTAAGGGCGGACAGGAGGTTTGAGCTATTATCGCACACCACCAATCTCCTGTCCCCTAAACACACCAGCTGAAGCACTGCATAGCACCTTTTAGCCTGACTCTGGGAATAGCCCTTAGAACGCTTAGGGGGTACCTGATGTTCATAGGACAATTCTGCAGAGGAGGGCATGGAGGAGGAGGAGGAGGGGGTAGAGCTCATAGGTCTGGCATCATCACCACCAGCTGTATGGAGACGTGGGGGATGCAGCACCGCAGCTCTGTCCTGAATCCTTTCAAATTGCAAGCAGCGTTACCCAGTGTGCTGTGAACAAAATATATCGTCCCTGCCCATGCTTGCTGGACCACATGTCAGCAGTAAGGTATATTTTATGGCTGACTGCCTTGTCCAACGATGCCAGAACTTTCCCTTCCACGTGATGGTAGAGAGATGGAACCACCTTACGTGAAAATTAGTAGTGACTGGGAACCTGCCATTGTGGTACAGCACATTGTGCGAATTCACGGAAGGGGGCAGAATCCACCAGGCTGAAATGCAGAAGTTTGAGAGTCAACAGCTTTGACAAGCTTGCATTTAGATGCTGGGCATGTGGGTGGCAGGGACTGTATTTTTTTTCCCGCTGCAGCAGGTGGTGTGCTGCTAGGACCTGGGACACCATGTTCTATACCATCATCCCTGTCAGTGGAGGCTGCTGAGAGGTAATGACTCGGTATAGCAGGGGAAGACTGAAGTGGGTAAGGAGGAGGAGGGACAGATTTGTGCCCCTTTTGTGTGGCTTTTAGGTGCTCTTGGCAAGGGGCTTAGTGGTTGGATGTTAAATACCTTGTTAAGCATGTGGTACCCAAATGGCTGGTGTTTTTGCCATGTTTCATATGCCTGAGACTAGTGATGAGCCGAACACCCCCGGGTTCGGTTCGCACCAGAACCCGCGAACGGACCGAAAGTTCGTACGAACATTAGAACCCTATTAAATACAATGGATGCGAACGTTCGAATTCTAAAGTGCTAATTATAACAACTATTATGCATGTCTTGTATGGATATTAAGGGGAACCCCGCACATAAAATAAAAAAGGCCCTATATACTCTGAACAGCCGTATACAGGCGGTGCATACAAGACAGGGACTGTAGGTTTGTTCTTATGTAGAATCTGTTTGTAATTTTGAACAGGTACATTGTTGAAGTGTAGCTCCAGCCCAAAAATCTATTTTTAAACTTTTTGGAAAACATAGGTAAGGGTTATCACCCCTGTAACATTTGTTTTGCTGTCTGTGCCCCTGTTCAGAACATTTCACCTCACTTTCCGTCCCAATGACAACTGTTTTTGAAATGTGGTGTTTTTCTTGAAACAAGGATTGCTGATAAAGCATCAGTACAGAGGAGACACCTTTCTCCCATATTTATTCTTACAGGAGAGAATTTTCCTTCCTAGTGGTAGATTTCCTCTCACTTCCTGTTGTCTTCTTGCGTTTGCAAGTAGGAGTCGTTTGTAAGTTGGATGTTTGAAAGTAGGGACCTGCCGTATATACTCTGCAGAAATAGGCCCCTTAGTTGTTGGTGTTGGCACAACACTGTAAGCACTCACAGTTACTCTTGGTTGGTGCTGGAACGCCCTGCTGTCAACTATTATATCAGGAATTTTAATTACATATAATTGTTGAACAGTGGTAGTAAAAATTGGGCCTTTGATGGTGGTGCTGGTGCCACAACACTGTAAGCCCTGACAGTTACTCTTGGTGGGTGCAGCAATGGGCCCTGCTGTGAATTATTAGATCAAGAATTGTAATTGCATGCCCCTGTTGAACAGGGGCTGAAAAATTGGGCCTTTCGTGGTGGTGGTGGTGGTGGTGGTGTTGCCACAACACTGTAAGCCCTCAGGCCTCGTACACACAACCGATTTTCTCGTCGTAAAAAACACGTCGTTTTTTTCGACGAGATTCTTGTTAAGCTTGTCGATTTTCTCGTCAAGCTTTCTATGCGTACACACTGTCATTTCCCAATTTCCTCGTGGTTCTCTGCGCTCACGTCCAGCACGTACGACGGCACTATAAAGGGGAAGATCTTTTTTCTTGGCGCCACCCCTTGGGCTGCTTTTGCTGATCTCGTGTTACCGCGTGTGAAGTAAAAGTTTGGGAAGAGACGATTCGCGCTTTTCAGTCTTCGTACTTTTCAGATCGTTTTCTGCCGTTCAGTTTGTGCTTGTGGGTTCGTATCTTGACTTTCAGGGCGTCTAGGCAGGTCGTATCTGTTTTACAGTGCGTTCTTGCCTGTTCGTTTCTGAATTTCAGTTCGTTATTCATAGGCCTTGCTGTTCTAAAGTGCGTTCTGTTCTGTACGTTCTGATTAGACGACCGTTTCCTAGCCATGTCGCCTGGACGTTCTCGTCGTCGAGTTCGTGCTGTGCGTGCGCTTGGTGTTGGTCTGCTTGTTTTGGACCAAGACCAGTCCATGAATGGTGTGAGGAGGAGTTCATGGACCAAGAATTGGTTGCTCCAGCGGGACCAATTCTGCCACATGCCTCTGCTGCGGGAGATCGTCGAGAATAATCCTGAGGACTACAGGAATTTTCTGAGGATGTCTGACCCCGTTTTTCAGGAACTGTTGGCTTTGGTGTCCCCCTATATTACCAGGAAGGACACCGTTATGCGGGAAGCCATCAGTGCTGAGCAGAGGCTCATCGCCACGTTGCGTTACCTGGCGACAGGGAGAAGTCTTCAGGACTTGAAGTTCACCACAGGCATCTCCCCCCAGGCTCTGGGCCTCATAATCCCAGACACCTGTTCTGCTATTATACAAGTCCTGCAGGAGGACTATATTAGGGTAAGTTTTCTCCCTTCACATCACATTTTATGTATTACATGTATGCTAATGTATTGTATTTCTTTCATCCTTTCCTAATTACCATGATTGTAATATGCTGAGAATGTCCCCTTTGTCCCCATGCATGCTGGAAGTTTTTAAATGCCCCTTTTTTATCCTCCCTAAATATTTCCCCTCACTAACTTTTCCAGCAGGGGCGCCTGTTGCTCCAAATGTTGGGGGGTTACAACCCCAATTTCGGAAATAAACTTCCTCCTTTTTTGCTCTGTTGCCTAATAAACGCCCCCAGTTGTCCCCTCCAATGCAGCCATTTAGTCCCCTCTATTGCAGCCAGTTTCCCCCCAGCCCTGCACTTACCTTCTTGTGGTCAGCGCCATCCTTCTTCTGTCCTTGATGTCTTCTCCTTCCCTTCATGTTGCATCAGCCAATCATGTTACCATTAAACAGACTTGGTGAACATGATTGCCAGAGCTGCCTGTCAGTGTTTACACAAGGAATGCCCCCTCCTTGCGTCCCCGATTTTTCTTTGAGGAAGCCAATTACATCCCTCAGGTTGTAATTTGCAAGACTTTTTTAATACCTGTTTCTGCTCTGCAATTTTAACCCCCTAAATGACGCAATTAATCATATGTCGGTCGCTTTACAAGAGGCCATCCACCTGAATAGTGTGCGGCATAGACAATACATAGGTTCATGCAACGCATGAACCTATGTATTGTTCTGAGTGATGGGCACAGGAGAGAGGGGACAGTGCTCCAGCGCCCACTCTGGACGCACCGCCACTGCAATGCTATCCTGTGGCCAAACACATCTCCCCCCCCCAAAATAATTTAGTAATGGCCCATCAGAGGGGGTGATGAATATGATAAATGAGCCTTCCATTATACTTTTTTTACACACCTTAATAAACGTATAATTAGATTGATGTTGGTCTCTAATTTTTTGGTCTTGAATTTGCTTGTAATGTATGCCTTTGTTTTTCTAATATTATTTCATCTTGTTTCACTCCACAGCTTCCTTCAACGCCACAGGAATGGCAGACTGTGGCATCGGAGTTTGCCACGCGGTGGGACTTCCCCAACTGCGGTGGTGCCATAGACGGGAAGCACGTCCGCATCGTGCCGCCACCCCGTTCTGGATCCTACTACTACAACTACAAGGGGTTTCATAGCATTGTGCTGATGGCGGTGGTGTCAGCACGGTATGAATTCCTCTATGTTGATGTAGGGAAGAATGGCCGGATGTCCGATGGGGGATCCTTCATCCAGACGGAGTTTGCCCTCCGTCTCCAGAGTGACGACCTTGCATTGCCACCGGATGCAGGGAATATTGAAGGACTCCCCTTTGTTTTCTTGGCTGATGAAGCCTTCGGACTCGGACGGCATCTTATGAGGCCATTTCCACAGAGGACCCTGACCCCAGAGAAGAGTGTGTTCAATTACCGGCTGGCCAGGGCCCGAAGAGTCGTTGAAAATGCCTTCGGCATAATGGCCAGCCGGTTCCGCCTTTTTATGACTTCCATCCACTTGGCGGACTACAAAATAAACTATGTAGTGTTATGCTGCTGTGTGCTACACAATTTTCTTTGCCGCAAAGCGAATTCATATATGGCCTCAGTTTTGCCAGAGGCTGGACTTTCCCCTGCAAATCCCCTTCCGGGCCTGGAATCTGCCCGTCTTGGCTTGCCCCCCCAAAATGCCCGTGTGGTTCGGGACAAATACATGGAGTATTTCACGGGTAGGGGGGCAATTCCTATGCCAGCCTATGTCTAAGTATCCCAATAAAAATCTTGTTTAAACCTTTAATTATTTGTTCTTTCCTGTCTCCTAGTTTGTCTTTGTGCATTTGTAGTGGCAAGTGTATTTTACTTTAGTAAATAACAACCAATTTCACTATGTTACCTTACAAAAGAACCAAATAAGCTTAGAGTGTATTATAAAAAGAAGCTACACGTTGTTTGTGGTCAAATATTTTACTCTCTGCACATTTTTTTTGTTTTACTTTGGGGTTGGCCTGACCACAACCCGTCAAATTTTGGCTTATGAAAATACAAAAATACCACTTGCATTTCTAAAATGACAACATTGGATACCTCTGAGCAATCTGAGACATTCAGTTACACAAACTATGTCTATATGTGCCCGTCCTAATATGGGGTCCTGCCACCCCTTGCCCAGCCAAAAATTCAATATGCACACATTTTTACTTTTTTGCAAATAGGAAGTTTACAATCCTGATCCCTATTGTCAACATGTGCTATCTGCCATCAGGGGTGATCAATGGATGTGTTTTGGGGGTGCATCCCCTTCCTCAGTTCACCGACTTTTGATACGAGGAAGGGGTTGCACCCACAAAAGACGTACATGGATATCCCCTGATGGCAGATAGCACATGTTCACACACTGTGTGCATATTCAATTTTTGGCTGCTTTGTTACTCAAAAAATTTGTAAAAATATAAAAACAAACATGTAAAAACAAATGTGTTTGGATGGCTTATTGAATTCTCCCCAAAACATCGAGAATGTCTTTAAATGTTTGTTCCATCACATGGATTCTTTGTTTAATTAGGTCCAGTTCCGTGCTACATTCCATCACTTGCTGGATGAGGCGGAGGGCACTGTCAGCAGAGAACGGTGTGCTATCCTTCACAACATTTCCATCCCCTAAAAACCATTAAAAAAAATTAATAAAACTCTGCAGGCCTACCTCGCTTACCTTAAGCTGTGGTGTCAGATACTGACCTGTTGTGGTGACCAGATCCACAACGTCATCCACCTCTCCTTCCTGCACTTCTCCTTCCTCCACCTCAACTTCCTGCACATCTTTCGGTTGTGGATTTTTGGGAGTTTGGGGTTGCTTGGAAGTTGTGGGGTGCATGTGCTCCCTGGAGTGTCCTCCTCCCAGTCTTCTCTCCCCTATGAGAATAAAACCAAAGGTCTATTTATCACACTGTAAAAATCTCATTTTTAAACTTAAAACAGGCTAAATTGTTTGGAAGTGGGGTACAAGTGTGTGTTTGTGCGGAATTTAAAGAAAAATGCATTCTTTATGACCCCAAATATGTTTATTATTCACATTTGGATGTAATTTTTTGGACATGGAGGCACCACAAATAAACTCTGATGCACCTGTGTGGGACACCCAAAAAAGGCGGGTCTGGTGGCCCACACTATAGTGCTCCAAAGTACAGATGTGGAAGCAGCTGCTGAGTGTCCTCTCCTTTACACTGATTAAAGTTTGCATTTCATTCTCCTTACAAACACATCATCTAGACTTAAAAATTATCCACAATACTTGATCAAAAATGGCAGATGTCTAATTACTTTTGGGGGTCTTAAATAAGCCAAAACCACGGATAGTGGCCGAACGAAGTGTCGGTAACGTAACGAACGATTACTGTGCCCAACCTAGTTCAAAATAATACATTTTGGAAGGGAGTCCAATATGCTTTAAAAAAAAAAAAAGTCAGTTTCTAAAAAGATTAATAGCAGAAAGGTCGTCATTTTACTTACTTTTAGCGAGCATCCTCTTTATGCTCCTCAACTGGTCTGGCTCCCTCAGTTTGAGGTCTGACCACCTCTTTCTGAGCTGCTCATTTGAGCGTTTCACCCCGAACTTCGCCCTCAGACTCTTCACAACTTTAGTGAGGATTTTGGCCTTCCTTCTATTTGGTTTGCTATACGGCCCATGCTTGGCATCATAATCAGCCTTGACCAAGATGTCCACCATCTCCGCCATCTCCGCCAAAGACATATTCGATGCCTTGAATCTCCTCCTTGATCGTGACGTGTCCTCGGTCTCCGGGCTTGTCTCCTCGCTAGTTGCGGAATTATCAGACACCTGCTGTAACTCCGCCATATCTGTCTGCGCGCCGAAAGAGAAGGGGCGGGGAAAAGATGTTAGTTAGAACGTCATGGGCGGGCGACGTGTGCGGAGCGACGTGTTCGAATTTGGACGCATGCGTGGTGTGTATATAGCAAACACACATGTGACTATAGTACGTTCGGTGTGCGGAGAGAGGAGTTCAAGTGACGGACGTGCGAACGAAGGTATGTGATTTTGTGAGACTTGTTAAAATTGTTGGCCTATACTGTCTTGAGATTGTTGGAGGATATATATGGTGACTAGGATGTGAAGGAGGTTAGACTGTTTGCCTCACATTATTTAAATATAATTTATTTTACTTGCAGATACAATATGAATGTATTTATTAGCGACAAAGAGTTCCTGGCGGAATTTATTGACCGGGTAAGGGAGCTGCCGGCTCTGTGGGAGACCAAAAACCCCATCCATAAAAAAAAAGGGGTGAGAAAAGCAGCGCTGGAGAAGCTGCTCCCATTTGTGCATACCAAGGTGCCCACAGCCACAGCAAAACAAGTGGACACTAAAATTGGGAGCTTGAGAGGTACCTACAGGACTGAACGCTCTAAGGTGCTGGCTTCTCAGAGGTCAGGAGCAGCAGCAGATGATGTTTATGTCCCGGTTTTGTGGTACTACAGCAGGATGTCCTTCCTGGATGACCACATTGAGCCAAGGCCATCACTCTCCACTCTTCCCCCCAGACTTCCCTGCAGCCAACCTGAGCCTTCTCTGGAGCAAGAGGAGGCAGCCATCCTGGATGATCCTGATTTGGCCATCTGGAGCCAGGTATAGTATTAACTGAAAATGTAGTGGGATAAAATTAATGTTTCCCAAATATGTCAGGATGAGAAACATACATTATTTTGTATTCAACAAGTGAAATCATGATCTGTAGACATTATTCTGCACTTAATTGTGTGGTAAATAGTCAAGCTGATGTAGTGGTAAATTTAAAGCAAGGATTTATGCATTTACATTCTAATTGCTTCCATCAGGATTACAAAGTTTGATGCAAAGATTAAACCAACATATTAAACTATGTTTCTTTTTCATACACAGGATGAAATCAGCCAGGAGGAGGGTCTGGAAACTGTCAGGCAGGAGGAGGAAGGGCCCAGTGGCAGCCAGGAGGTGGCAGGGCCCAGTGGCAGCCAGGAGGTGGCAGGGCCCAGTGGCAGCCAGGAGGTGGCAGGGCCCAGTGGCAGACAGGAGGTGGCAGGGCCCAGTGGCAGCCAGGAGGTGGCAGGGCCCAGTGGCAGCCAGGAGGTGGCAGGGCCCAGTGGCAGACAGGAGGTGGCAGGGCCCAGTGGCAGACAGGAGGTGGCAGGGCAAAGGAGAAGCACCAGATCCCAGGTGCCTCCCATCAGGCTTCACAAAAGAGGCAGGAGGGACAGGACCACCAGTGAGGCAGCAATGGCCCTTATTAAAGAGGCCCATGCCACCCTCAAGGAGCCCACATCCCCTGAAGAGGCCATTGCCGGCCTAGTGGAGGCTAAGTTCAAGGTGATGAGCATGGAGCAACGCCTCCTATGCGAACCCCTGCTCATCACCTTGCTCAACAAGGGGGTGATGGAGCAAATTACCCCCAATACCGCCATATGTGAGGTGGCCCAACTGACCCAACCTCAACCTCCACCTCCACCTTCCTCTTCTGCCCCACCCCCTTCTGCTACCCCTCCACCTTCTGCCCCACCCCCTTCTGCTACACCTCCACCTTCTTCTTCTGCCCCACCCCCTTCTGCTACACCTCCACCTTCTGCCCCACCCCCTTCTGCTACACCTCCACCTTCTGCCCCACCCCTTCTGCTACACCTCCACCTTCTTCTTCTGCCCCACCCCCTTCTGCTACACCTCCACCTCCTCCTCCTGACAGGAGTACCCCTCCAGTGGGCCAGCCTCCAGCTAAACGAAGAAGGAAGGCTTCAGTAAAGGCTGCAGGGAAGGTTGCCAGGAAGAAGAGGAAGTGATGGCCTTGCTTCATTGTGGTCGCACTGGTCGGACAGAAGGCAGCCTGTTGTAGTACCACACACTTGGGACATATATCTCACCTGCTGCTGTTCCTGACCTCTGGGAGGCCAGCATCAGATTGTGTTCTGAAATGTGGGCCTTCTCAAGCTCCCAATTTTAGTGTCCACACAGGGTTGCTGTGTGCTCTGGGGTCCCTGGGATGCACAAATGGCAGCAGCTTCTCCAGCGCTGCCTTCTCTTTATTTAATTTATAAACATGAATAAATGTGTTTTTTGTTTAAGTTCATACTTGACTATGTGTATTTTTAAATAAAAAAAAACAAGCTTTGGAGTAAGCAGATACATTTGACTGACAATAAAAGGCACAGATATCACCCCCCCAAAAGAATAACTAAATCTGATTAGCTCAAAAACATGGTGTGAAATTTTAAAAATATAGATTAGAAAATTAAATGGGAGATCGCTATCAAAACATTGAGAAATTATAATTAACATCATTTTGAAAAATCTAACCATTTAAATTATTCCTAAAAACTTGCACGATATAATACACATAAATCTTATAAAGAGCAGCATGAAAAAGGTTAAAAATAAGGCATAACTCTGTGTGAATATCAGCAGCAAAAGAAGGTCTCTCGTTTTGATTAATGTAACATTCTAACGAAGAATTCAATGCAGAACATTTAAACGATGAAATATTTATGAGCGTGACGAATGTGCTCTCTCCATTATGAAGGCTTGTTTTACCAGAAGATGCGCTCCCGTCTCATAGTTGCTTGTGAGCATGCGCGCTTTTGGAAGAGTCGTAAAAGCATACACACGAACCATTTTCTCGTCACAAAACAGGCCGACGAGAAACACGACGAGGAAATCTGGACTCCTGACGAGAAAATAGAGAGCAGGTTCTCTATTTTCTCGTCGAGATTCTCGTCAAGTTTCTCGTCGTAAAACCATACACACGAACGTTTTTCTAGACAAAAAAACTCTCGCGGCACTTTTCTTGACTGTTTACGACGAGAAAATCGGTCGTGTGTACGAGGCCTCAGAGTTACTCTTGGTGGGTGCAGGAATGGGCCCTGCTGTGAATTATTAGATCAAGAATTGTAATTACATGCCCCTTTTGAACAGGGGCTAAAAAATTGGGCCTTTCGTGGTGGTGGTGGTGGTGGTGGCGTTGCCACAACACTGTAAGCCCTCAGAGTTACTCTTGGTGGGTGCAGCAATGGGCCCTGCTGTGAATTATTAGATCAAGAATTGTAATTGCATGCCCCTGTTGAACAGGGGCTGAAAAATTGGGCCTTAGGCACTGGTGGCACAACACTACAACCCCTCACAGATACTGTACTTGGAGCACAGCAATGAGCCCTGTTGCAAAGTATTGCTTCAAAAATTGTAATGACACGCCCCTGTTAAACAGGGGCTGAAAAATTGGGCCTTAGGCACTGGTGGCACAACACTACAACCCCTCACAGATACTGTACTTGGAGCACAGCAATGAGCCCCGTTGCAAAGTATTGCTTCAAAAATTGTAATGACACGCCCCTGTTAAACAGGGGCTGAAAAATTGGGCCTTAGGCACTGGTGCCACAACACTCCAACCCCTCACAGATACTGTACTTGGAGCACAGCAATGAGCCCTATGGCAAATTATTGCTAAAAAAATTGTAATTACACGCCCCTGTAAAACAGGGGCTGAAAAATTGGGCCTTAGCCACTGGTGGCGGCACCCATAAACAAAAATGATCTTCCAAGCTATCATCATCAATCGTATCATTGAGGACTCGGAGGAGGAGGATAGCCAGTCAACATAACAGCACAGGCACTCAGCATCAGCATCAGTCTTGAAGGGATGTGACATGTTAAAATCAATTAGTCTGTTATATCAGCATCAGGTGTGTGGTAGCTGGTGGTGATCCAAGACTGGTTCATCTTGATGAAAGTCAGTCGATCAACCGAGTCGGTGGACAGGCGCACCCTGTGATCCGTGACAAATCCTCCAGCAGCACTGAATGTGCGTTCCGAAAGAACGCTGGATGCAGGACAGGCCAGTAGCTCAATTGCATACTGTGCAAGCTCTGGCCAGTGATCCATCCTCAAGACCCAGTAAGCCAGAGGATTTTCGGTGGGGAAGGTGTCCAAGTCTGACCTTGCCCCTAGATATTCCTGCACCATGTTTATCAGATGCTGGCGATGGTTGCTGGAACCGATCATACTTTGGGGCTGCGGACTAAAGAATTGTCTGAACGCATCGGTCAGACGGCCACCTTCCCCACCGCTCCTTCTTTGACTGGCCGAAGCCTCAGCAACTCGTTGTCCAGGACCAGGAGTTTGTAACCTCCCAGTCTCTGGGAACGCGTTGCACAGACCTTTCTGCAAGGCCTCCCGGAGTTGTCTCATCCTCTGCTCCCTCTGCGAAGGTAACATAAGGTCCGCAACCTTACCCTTGTACCGTGGATCAAGGAGAGTGGCCAGCCAGTAATGGTCCCTCTCCTTGATCCGAAGAATACGAGGATCCTTCCGCAGACTTTGCAGGATCAGGGAGGCCATGCAGCGTAGGTTTGCTGAGGCATTCGCTCCGGAGTCCTCTGGGTCACTAAGGACGACATGATCCGCAGCCACCTCCTCCCAGCCACGTACAAGTCCACTGGTTTCTTGGGACTGTAAATCATCCCTAAAAGACTGCTGCTGATGATGCTGAGTGCCAGCCTCCACCTCCATGCTGACACAATCCTCCTCCTCCTCCTCCTCCTCCTCCTCTTCCTCTTCCTGTGCGATGGGTGGGACAGAAGGAACACTGTCTGGGTAAAGGGGGCCTTGAGAGGCAAGGAAGTCCTCCTCTTCCTGCCTCTGTTCTGCCTCAAGTGCCCTGTCCATTATTCCACGCAGCGTGTGCTCCAACGGGTGGACAAGAGGTACAGTGTCACTGATGCATGCACTGTCACTGCTCACCATCCTCGTGGCCTCCTCAAATGGTGCCAGGACAGTGCATGCATCCCTGATCATGCCCCACTGGCGTGGAGAAAAAAAACTAAGCTCCCCTGACCCTGTCCTGGTGCCGTAGTCGCACAGGTACTCATTGATGGCCCTCTGCTGCGTGTGCAGCCGCTGCAGCATGGCCAACGTTGAGTTCCACCTGGTGGGCATGTCACATATAAGGCGGTTCTTGGGCAGGTTCAACTCCTTTTGCAGCTCAGCCAGGCGAGCACTGGCATTATAAGATCTGCGGAAATGCACACAGACTTTCCTGGCCTGCCTCAGGACATCCTGTAAGCCCGGGTACCTGCCCAAGAACCGCTGCACCACCAGGTTAAGGACGTGAGCCACACAGGGCACATGGGTCAGTTGTCCCTGTCGGAGGGCGGAGAGGAGGTTGGTGCCATTGTCGCAAACCACCATTCCTGGCTTAAGCTGGCGTGGCATCAACCACCTCTCGGCCTGGCCCTGCAGAGCAGACAGGACCTCTGCCCCAGTGTGGCTTCTGTCCCCCAAACACACCAGCGCAAGCACGGCATGGCATCTTTTTGCCTGCGTACTTGCGTAGCCCCGTGAACGGCTACGGAGCACCGCTGGTTCATAGGACAAACCACAGGAAGAGGCCATGGAGGAAGAAGAAGAGGAGGGGGTGGAGGAGAGAGGTGTGTCACAACCAGTAGTAGCATTTTGGAGGCGTGGCGGTGGAACAACCTCCAACACTACTGCACCTTGTCCTGCATCCTTCCCAGCTGCCAAAAGAGTGACCCAATGGGCCGTGAAAGAAAGGTAACGTCCCTGTCCATGCCTGCTGGACCATGAGTCAGCGGTAATATGCACCTTACCGCTGACCGCCCTGTCCAGCGAGGCCAAGACATTGCCTTCCACATGCCGGTAGAGAGCCGGAATAGCCTTCCGTGAGAAAAAGTGGCGTTTGGGAACCTGCCACTGAGGAACCGCACATTGCACAAACTCACGGAAGGGGGCCGAGTCTACCAACTGAAAAGGCAGCAGTTGAAGCGCTAGCAATTTAGCCAAGCTAGCATTCAACCGCTGGGCATGTGGATGGCTGGGAGTGAACTTCTTTCGACGGTCCAGCAGCTGGGGCAGGGAAATTTGCCTGCTAGAATCGGACGTCGGTGTACTGCTAGCAGAGTGGCCGCAAGTACTTGGCTGTGACACACCTAATTCTACACCTTCATTCCTCTCAGTGCATGTTTCAGAGAGGACTGAAGTTATAGTGGGGTTGGAGATCCCAGCTGATGCGGTGCAAGGAGAGGTCCGCTTTGTTCTTTGGTGTGGGTCTTTGAGGTAGGCTTGCCAACGAGCTGCATGGCAGGTCAACATATGTCTGGTCAGGCATGTGGTACCCAAGCGGCTGATGTTTTGGCCACGCGATATACGCTTGAGACATATGTTGCAAACAGCAGCTGTGCGATCTGATGCACTAGCCTCAAAAAAGGCCCACACCAAGGAACTTTTTGAATGACGGGCAGAGGCAGCGCCCTGCACAGGCGGAGCTCTGCGGTGTGATTCCGTCGGTGTACTGCCCTTACGCTGGCCACCAAAGGGCATCCTGCCTCGTTGGAGATGTGCCTCCTCCTCATCCTCCTCCTCCTCCTCTCTCCTATTAGGCACCCACGTGGAGTCAGTGACCTCATCATCCCCTCCCTCCTCATCACTGGAGCCAATCTGGCAGTATGCTGCAGCTGCTGGAACATGACTGCCAGATTGGTGTCCTTCTTGAGCATCCCCTCTGTCTGCTCTCACGCTACTGCCTTCCTGTAGCTGGGTTTCATCATCAGACCCTTCGAAACGCTGGGCATCCTCCTGGAGCATGTACCCAACACTGTGCTCAAACAGTTCGGGGGACTCCTCAGGAGGAGGACATGGTGGGTCTAGGGAAGGAGTGACTGATGATGAGTCTGACATTGATACCAGGGAAGAGGACGCTTTGGCAGCTGCTTTGCCAGTACCCTGAGCCTGGGTGAGAGAGGATGAGGAGGAGGAGGAGGGCTTGGTCATCCACTCTACCAAGTCTTCGGCATGATGTGGCTCAACATGTCCAGCTGCCGAAAAGAAGGACAAGCGTGTCCCATGGCCATGTGCTGATGACAATGCACCGCGTCCACGACCAGCACTGTTGCCCCCAGACACAGAGCCTGCTTGCCCTCTTTTATTGCCTCCTGACTGTCTGCCTCTCCTTGTTTGCCTTCCAGACATTCTAATAGATGGCCTGCAGGGAGATGGGAAAAAAGCAATAAGGGCTACCTTCAGGTGTCCTTCTCTGTCCCTTTACTTAAGGATTTCTAAATATGGTTGAGGATGATTGCTTTTGCACAGAATAGCACAACGACAATTTCCCTGACTGTCCAAAAAACAAGGATTTCAAAGATGGTTGATGAGGAATGCTTTAGCACACTATAGCACAAGGAGAATTCCCCTCACTTTCCTTCTTTGTCCCTAGAAACAAGGACTCGCACAGTGAAAGAAACTGACACTCTCCCTACCTAGAGTTTTCTGTCCCTAGAAAAAATGTTTTTTTAAAGCACACTATTGCACAAGGAGAATTCCCCTCACTTTCCTTCTTTGTCCCTAGAAACAAGGACTCGCACAGTGAAAGAAACTGACACTCTCCCTACCTAGAGTTTTCTGTCCCTAGAAAAAATGTTTTTTTAAAGCACACTATAGCACAAGGAGAATTCCCCTCACTTTCCTTCTTTGTCCCTAGAAACAAGGACTCGCACAGTGAAAGAAACTGACACTCTCCCTACCTAGAGTTTTCTGTCCCTAGAAAAAATGTTTTTTTAAAGCACACTATAGCACAAGGAGAATTCCCCTCACTTTCCTTCTTTGTCCCTAGAAACAAGGACTCGCACAGTGAAAGAAACTGACACTCTCCCTACCTAGAGTTTTCTGTCCCTAGAAAAAATGTTTTTTTAAAGCACACTATAGCACAAGGAGAATTCCCCTCACTTTCCTTCTTTGTCCCTAGAAACAAGGACTGGCACAGTGAAAGAAACTGACACTCTCCCTACCTAGAGTTTTCTGTCCCTAGAAAAAATGTTTTTTTAAAGCACACTATAGCACAAGGAGAATTCCCCTCACTTTCCTTCTTTGTCCCTAGAAACAAGGACTGGCACAGTGAAAGAAACTGACACTCTCCCTACCTAGAGTTTTCTGTCCCTAGAAAAAATGTTTTTTTAAAGCACACTATAGCACAAGGAGAATTCCCCTCACTTTCCTTCTTTGTCCCTAGAAACAAGGACTGGCACAGTGAAAGAAACTGACACTCTCCCTACCTAGAGTTTTCTGTCCCTAGAAAAAATGTTTTTTTAAAGCACACTATAGCACAAGGAGAATTCCCCTCACTTTCCTTCTTTGTCCCTAGAAACAAGGACTGGCACAGTGAAAGAAACTGACACTCTCCCTACCTAGAGTTTTCTGTCCCTAGAAAAAATGTTTTTTTAAAGCACACTATAGCACAAGGAGAATTCCCCTCACTTTCCTTCTTTGTCCCTAGAAACAAGGACTCGCACAGTGAAAGAAACTGACACTCTCCCTACCTAGAGTTTTCTGTCCCTAGAAAAAATGTTTTTTTAAAGCACACTATAGCACAAGGAGAATTCCCCTCACTTTCCTTCTTTGTCCCTAGAAACAAGGACTCGCACAGTGAAAGAAACTGACACTCTCCCTACCTAGAGTTTTCTGTCCCTAGAAAAAATGTTTTTTTAAAGCACACTATTGCACATGGAGAATTCCCCTCACTTTCCTTCTTTGTCCCTAGAAACAAGGACTCGCACAGTGAAAGAAACTGACACTCTCCCTACCTAGAGTTTTCTGTCCCTAGAAAAAATGTTTTTTTAAAGCACACTATAGCACAAGGAGAATTCCCCTCACTTTCCTTCTTTGTCCCTAGAAACAAGGACTGGCACAGTGAAAGAAACTGACACTCTCCCTACCTAGAGTTTTCTGTCCCTAGAAAAAATGTTTTTTTAAAGCACACTATAGCACAAGGAGAATTCCCCTCACTTTCCTTCTTTGTCCCTAGAAACAAGGACTGGCACAGTGAAAGAAACTGACACTCTCCCTACCTAGAGTTTTCTGTCCCTAGAAAAAATGTTTTTTTAAAGCACACTATAGCACAAGGAGAATTCCCCTCACTTTCCTTCTTTGTCCCTAGAAACAAGGACTGGCACAGTGAAAGAAACTGACACTCTCCCTACCTAGAGTTTTCTGTCCCTAGAAAAAATGTTTTTTTAAAGCACACTATAGCACAAGGAGAATTCCCCTCACTTTCCTTCTTTGTCCCTAGAAACAAGGACTCGCACAGTGAAAGAAACTGACACTCTCCCTACCTAGAGTTTTCTGTCCCTAGAAAAAATGTTTTTTTAAAGCACACTATAGCACAAGGAGAATTCCCCTCACTTTCCTTCTTTGTCCCTAGAAACAAGGACTCGCACAGTGAAAGAAACTGACACTCTCCCTACCTAGAGTTTTCTGTCCCTAGAAAAAATGTTTTTTTAAAGCACACTATTGCACAAGGAGAATTCCCCTCACTTTCCTTCTTTGTCCCTAGAAATAAGGACTCGCACAGTGAAAGAAACTGACACTCTCCCTACCTAGAGTTTTCTGTCCCTAGAAAAAATGTTTTTTTAAAGCACACTATAGCACAAGGAGAATTCCCCTCACTTTCCTTCTTTGTCCCTAGAAACAAGGACTGGCACAGTGAAAGAAACTGACACTCTCCCTACCTAGAGTTTTCTGTCCCTAGAAAAAATGTTTTTTTAAAGCACACTATAGCACAAGGAGAATTCCCCTCACTTTCCTTCTTTGTCCCTAGAAACAAGGACTGGCACAGTGAAAGAAACTGACACTCTCCCTACCTAGAGTTTTCTGTCCCTAGAAAAAATGTTTTTTTAAAGCACACTATAGCACAAGGAGAATTCCCCTCACTTTCCTTCTTTGTCCCTAGAAACAAGGACTCGCACAGTGAAAGAAACTGACACTCTCCCTACCTAGAGTTTTCTGTCCCTAGAAAAAATGTTTTTTTAAAGCACACTATTGCACAAGGAGAATTCCCCTCACTTTCCTTCTTTGTCCCTAGAAACAAGGACTCGCACAGTGAAAGAAACTGACACTCTCCCTACCTAGAGTTTTCTGTCCCTAGAAAAAATGTTTTTTTAAAGCACACTATAGCACAAGGAGAATTCCCCTCACTTTCCTTCTTTGTCCCTAGAAACAAGGACTCGCACAGTGAAAGAAACTGACACTCTCCCTACCTAGAGTTTTCTGTCCCTAGAAAAAATGTTTTTTTAAAGCACACTATAGCACAAGGAGAATTCCCCTCACTTTCCTTCTTTGTCCCTAGAAACAAGGACTCGCACAGTGAAAGAAACTGACACTCTCCCTACCTAGAGTTTTCTGTCCCTAGAAAAAATGTTTTTTTAAAGCACACTATAGCACAAGGAGAATTCCCCTCACTTTCCTTCTTTGTCCCTAGAAACAAGGACTCGCACAGTGAAAGAAACTGACACTCTCCCTACCTAGAGTTTTCTGTCCCTAGAAAAAATGTTTTTTTAAAGCACACTATTGCATAAGGAGAATTCCCCTCACTTTCCTTCTTTGTCCCTAGAAACAAGGACTCGCACAGTGAAAGAAACTGACACTCTCCCTACCTAGAGTTTTCTGTCCCTAGAAAAAATGTTTTTTTAAAGCACACTATAGCACAAGGAGAATTCCCCTCACTTTCCTTCTTTGTCCCTAGAAACAAGGACTGGCACAGTGAAAGAAACTGACACTCTCCCTACCTAGAGTTTTCTGTCCCTAGAAAAAATGTTTTTTTAAAGCACACTATAGCACAAGGAGAATTCCCCTCACTTTCCTTCTTTGTCCCTAGAAACAAGGACTGGCACAGTGAAAGAAACTGACACTCTCCCTACCTAGAGTTTTCTGTCCCTAGAAAAAATGTTTTTTTAAAGCACACTATAGCACAAGGAGAATTCCCCTCACTTTCCTTCTTTGTCCCTAGAAACAAGGACTCGCACAGTGAAAGAAACTGACACTCTCCCTACCTAGAGTTTTCTGTCCCTAGAAAAAATGTTTTTTTAAAGCACACTATTGCACAAGGAGAATTCCCCTCACTTTCCTTCTTTGTCCCTAGAAACAAGGACTCGCACAGTGAAAGAAACTGACACTCTCCCTACCTAGAGTTTTCTGTCCCTAGAAAAAATGTTTTTTTAAAGCACACTATAGCACAAGGAGAATTCCCCTCACTTTCCTTCTTTGTCCCTAGAAACAAGGACTCGCACAGTGAAAGAAACTGACACTCTCCCTACCTAGAGTTTTCTGTCCCTAGAAAAAATGTTTTTTTAAAGCACACTATAGCACAAGGAGAATTCCCCTCACTTTCCTTCTTTGTCCCTAGAAACAAGGACTCGCACAGTGAAAGAAACTGACACTCTCCCTACCTAGAGTTTTCTGTCCCTAGAAAAAATGTTTTTTTAAAGCACACTATAGCACAAGGAGAATTCCCCTCACTTTCCTTCTTTGTCCCTAGAAACAAGGACTCGCACAGTAAAACACACTGACACTCTCCCTACCTATCCTTCTCTTTCCCTAAACTAAAGGAATCCAGGTTAAGCAAGAAAGAAATAAATGTCACTGTCCCTGCCTATGCTTGTCTTTCCCTGCTCCGGAACACACTACACTAGGCCGCCGTGCTGGCGGCCTTTTATAGTGTGGGGCGTGTACTAAACCCCCTCAGCAATAATTGGCCACAGGCATCCTGCCTGTGGCCAATCATTGCTCTCCTCGCTGCCGGCGCTGTGATTGGCCAAGCATGCGGGGTCACAGTGCATGCTTGGCCAATCACAGCGCCTGGATGACACTGCGATGGCGTAGTGCATTGTGGGCCATTCGCGTTACTCGAATTTGGCGCGAACGGCCCAAATCGTTCGATCTTCGTCGAACGATCGAACAGCCGATGTTCGAGTCGAACGTATGTTCGACTCGAACACGAAGCTCATCCCTACCTGAGACACAGTTTGCAGATAGCAACAGTGCAATCTGCTGCAGATGTGCTGAAAAAGGCCCAGACAGCTGAGCTTTGGGGAGTAGGTCGGGAGATAACAGCTGCAGAATGTGATGGAATAGGGTGGCTGCTCTCTACTCTTTCTTGATGTCGGCCTCCTTGGGGTTGTGACTCCTTACCTTCAGTTTCCTCCTCTGCTCTATCTGGCACCCAATTTGCATCAGTGACATCATCATCATCATCATCATCATCTCCATCTCCTCCATCATCATCATTACCACTGGAGACAACTTGGCAATACGCTGCGGCTGGGGGAACATAAATGCCAATTTGTCTACCAGTGTTCTCCCCTCTCTCTAGACTCATTTTCCTGTCATCTTCAACCTCAGAACCAACATATGAATCCAGTAATGGCTGGGCATCATCAAGGAGCAAGTGGCTGACGCTGTGGTCAAATAACTCAGCTGACTCCTCCATGGCTAATGTTGGGGCTATGGCAGTAATAGATGTGGACAAGGAGGCAGGTTTATCCACTCTGGCAACTGCAGGGGACTGCACACTTGTCTCTGCTTGTGTGACAGAGGATGAGGAGGATGAGGAAGGTTTAGTAAGCCAGTCCACCAACTCCTCTGCATGCTGTGGCTGGATAGCAAGGGCAAACTCACTAAACAGAGAAAATTATGCCATGCCTGAGGACTGACCACCACGTCCACCTTTGCCTGTGGAGACATTTGTTGCTGTCTCCCTTACAGTGCCAAGGGAACGTCTGTTTCTCCTTGTTGTCCTCCCAGACATTATAGGTGCTTATAAACAAATGTGGAAATGTGAAAAAGTGGAAATCTGTACGTAGATGCACTTTAATCAATGTAAAGTGGTGTTTGGTGCACATTAATTTGAGTACTCACACTACACAGACACACTCCATGGATACACTATAATACACTGCAATATAATGTGCCAAACGTACAGTGACACACAGAAGTAAATAGCGTTAAACTTGCAGTAACACACACAGAAGTAAATGGCTTTAAATTTGCAGTAATGCACACAGAAGTAAATGGCGTTAAACTTGCAGTAACGCACAAAACTATATGGCGTTAAACTGGCAGTAACGCACACAAAACTATATGGCGTTAAACTGGCAGTAACGCACACAGAACTATATGGCGATAAACTGGCAGTAACGAACAAAAAACTATATGACGTTAAACTGGCAGTAACGCACTCAGAAGTAAATGGTGTTAAACTTGCAGTAACGCACAAAACTATATGGCGTTAAACTGGCAGTAACACAGACAGAACTATATGGCGTTAAACTGGCAGTAACGCAATCAAATAGACAGTGTTCAACCGTCACTACACTGACGCTATCTGAACTGTCCCTACTCTAGCCATACAATAATGTCAAGATTACTGACACGGTCTCACTACACTAAACTGAAACTATCTGAGCTGTCCCTACTCTACACTAATGTATGTATGAATGACACGGTCTCACTACACTACAGTGAAACTATCTGAGCTGTCCCTACTCTAGCTGCACACTACGCAAAGCTAAATAATGGACCCCCTCACTACACTCACACTATCCCTAGACTGACACTAAACTAATATTCTACACTGACAATTGAAGCAAAATAGCACAGTATAGCACACTAACTAACTAATAGCACTGAACAGAGCTCTGTTCTATCTCTCTCCATGCCGAAATCACACTAAAAAAAATGAAAGTTCGACACGAACTTATGCTCAGACCGAACCGTTCACCCATCCCCATTTGTAACTATAATGTATGTATATCACTACATATATTTAGAATCTATATATATTCATTTGTACATAAACCCAACCCTTATTTAGGGATCAAGTTGTCCTTTAAACAGAGCACATTCTACACCCTCCTTGACTGGAATTGTTATGGTTGTCTTGTATGTTTATTAATCTCTGAATAAAAATGTATTGAAACAGAAAAATATAACAAATGAGTAACATACTGAGTACAGACGTGTTTTTTTGCACATGTTTATGTATGTTCATTTTTTTGCAGTATCACATAGTAGAAATGCCATCTAGGAGTAGCAGTAGGAGTAACAGTAAAAAAAAAAAAAGGACCTCTATTCATACCAGTTCATTTGTATAAAGCAAACATGTTGGTTTTTTAAGTATTTTATTGATAATTTTCTTTGGAGAAAAAATGGTTTTATCAGAAAAACATTCAACAGACATTCCCTCTTATTAAAATAATTTAGAAGCTTAAGTGATTTTTATTTTATTTTATATTACTTGTAATGTGTTTCTTAGTCCTTTTTGTCTCACAAAACAAATACAGAAAAGCGCCTGACTCAAAAAGTGCCATTAGCACAAATAAAACATATCCTGAAATACTGCAGTGCTTACCTTTTTCTTGTTTGAGGAGCATAATAAGAACTGACTAGAATGGCTCCAGACACCCAATTCTCTGTTCTAGCCCAGAGGGTTATGAGAAAGTATAGATCCACTGGAAGATATAAAATATAGGACAAATGTCAAATTACCCTTTATCTTGTCTGACACAATTTAATTCATCCATTAAAGTGCAGGAAAAGAGTTTTCTCAATTAATGTATTGTCCTTTACTACTTTACGTAGACTGACAAGTTGGTTGCAGATAAAGGTATATAATGTCAGTCACTATAGTACCAGATCCATAATTATTGATTCCCATGTATTCTTGGATTACCATAAGGCGTTGCAATATAAATCACACATTATCAAGATTTACCATTTTGTTATAAATCATAGGTGTTCTAAGATGTCACATACTGTACAACAATAAAAATGTGACAGTGGCTGTAACTATTCCCCACTCTATCCAAATAGATAGAAAGATACAAGCGCACTGTGCTCTTGCACAGCGCTCCTGTAACATTAGCGGGATGACGTACAACGTAAACTGACCCCAGTAACATGGATCGGCTGCCATGCCACCGTGGTCACTTTACTTGTAGGAGTTGCACAGGCAGGATTAACCAGGTGAATCAGAGCATACCGTATGAAGCCAGAACTAAAATACAGATATGAACAATCACATTGAGCTAATCTTAAAGAGACAGTGCAGTATGTTTTTATTATTACCTTTACAAACACTTTTAAGGCATTTCCAAATCAGTTAAAAACATAACATGAGCAGTACATCACTATACAAAAAAAGATAGGCTTTAATGAATGAATTATAATACAAAAGTATTATGTTTTAGGGATGACTAATCAGGTAATAATGGAATGCTGTACCTATTTGTCCATACTGGTGGAAATATAAAGAGGGTCATACTAGATAACAGTTTCATATACCAGCTTGATAATACTTTGTATTTAGGTTCTTTAAATTAATCAATTACCCCACTGATAACAATAATTTGTAATGATAATTTTCCCTGAATAACTCTCCTATAACAGTGGTTGCCAACATTAGTCCTCAAATAGGTCATGTTTTCAGGCTTTCCTTCACCTTGTATAGGTGCTTTAATACAATGTCAATGGCTCAGTATTTTACTTTGTTATGCATTTTTTCTTTGGGTTTTTTCAGTGGGCATTTAAGTTTACTGTAAGGGAAATGTATGCCATTGGTCAGATGAAGTGTGCAGGTTACAGTCTCCCAGTAAGTAACTTTGTTTTATCAAGCAGGAGAGGGTTCTGAACAATTAGCAATACATATAAGGATAAGAGGAGTCTTTAAAGACCTTTGTACGTCTCTAAATAAAATCTTAAAATATGTTTTACTGTCATACAGTATATAAACCCTTACTTAAAATGAACTATTACATTCCTATTTATTTCTATATATAATGCATACAAAACTATACTGTTGTATTACTATATAATGTTTATTACATGTTATGATTTCCATTTTCTTTAATTAATCAAAAAGTACAGCAGTCTAGCTTTCATAGTAGCAAGCATAAATCTGGTTTACTAATTGTGCCCATTTTCTTCCTATTTAGAATGTCCTTTCAGATGCTATAACTGGTATAAAAACATGAGGATTAGTCTTTCTTATTCAATAGTGCTTTTCTACAGGTCTCATTACTTCTCTGCTATTATCAGCATAAAACACATTGACGGTTACAGCTGCACAATCTTCCTAAATGCCCACAGCCAGGCTCAGACTTTTCATGCTCCGGTTATGAATTCTAGCCCCTGATATATTTAAATTACAATTTCCTTTATTAACATTTGAAGGTTCTTCTAGGGTATATGTAAGTTTAAATGTACAAATCAGAAAGGAGTCAGAGTACAAATGAAAGCCTCATATATTCTTTTATTTACTTAAATATTTTTTATGAAGTATTATAGCACTTCATTCTAAAAGAAACTATAATGATTTTGGATCAATTTTATTTTTGGAATTTTAAGCCGCTTGCCTGTTTTTTTCTATTTATATAAGGTATTTGTTTTACAAATCAACATTTATTAGGTGGCGCCCATGACACAGACTTAACAGATTATTATGGGTTTTGTACAGAGGCAGCACAACAGAAGCTGTTTACCTTCAAACTCTCTACGTTTGTTTGAAACCCTGCATAACCCTATCTAAAAAAAAAAAGGAGAGTGGCAAACCACTCCTCTGATTTATTCAATTGCACAGGAAAACTTCATCTTGAAAGATTAAAGCTGGTCAAAGGTGGATCAAAATGTGGCCTGTTCAGTAGGGACCTGATGATATTCAATCTTTGGCCATTACCAGTAGAGAGAAGTTGATCTAACAATTGGCTTCTTTTGAAAAGAAATGTTGGTACACTTTCATTTGATCAGGGCATGCAGCCAATCAGCTGCAGTGCGAGTCAGTGTAGTCTGACAGTGGAGGGGATTATCTGACAGTGGAGGAGAGTATACTGCTCTTTCCACCTTTCCCTGGGGGCGGAGCCTGATGCTGGCAATAGTACTGGATTGTAGCAAAAGGAAGGCGATACCTATTGTGGATGCGGGTGCTGCACACCCCCGGTAGAAATTGTGAGAAAAATGAAAGTACCCCTGGGGGTTTTGAGTTGCAGCAGTAAGTAGAAAAATTGGATTGTTTGTAGAAAAATATAAATTTTATTATGAAAAAAAGGACATGATTGATGATAATCAGGACATGAGGTCCAAATTACACATGGAATAAATACATACATTAAGCTAACACATAAAACTAAAACGACCCATTCGGGTGTGATACCACATAGGAAGTTTGTAGGAGACAAGGACGCAATAGCCCCAACGCGTTTTGACCTCGATAATAATGGCAGTCTTCTTCAGGGGAAATAAGCTTTGCGTACTAAGTTCTATAATAAGTAAAACATATACATGTCAGTGAAATACAGTTGAAAACAGCCAATCAAAATTTCAAGCTTATTTCCCCTGAAGAAGACCGCCATTATTATCAAGGTCAAAACGCGTTGGGGCTATTGCGTCCTTGTCTCCTACAAACTTCCTATGTGGTATCACACCCGAATAGGTCGTTTTAGTTTTATGTGTTAGCTTAATGTATGTATTTAATCCATGTGTAATTTAGAACTCATGTCCTGATTATCATCAATCATGTCCTTTTTTTCATAATAAAATTTATATTTTTCTACAAACAATCCAATTTTTCTACTTACTGCTGCAACTCAAAACCCCCAGGGGTACTTTCATTTTTCTCTAGTACTAGATTGTGTCCGTTTAGCTGTGAGTGCTGAGAGAGCAGGTAAAGGGGTTGAGCAGCTAATGGCTAGATGATCGCTTCTTCCTCTGCCTAACTAGTGCTCTACTACTGGGCTCAAGTAGTTAATTTAATGTGAGTATATTTTTATTGTGATTAATTAAATTGTGTAGACAATATCATACTATCTAAGTCTTCTTTTGGCATTTATATGTCCATCTGGAGCTGAGGAGTTGGAATAAGCACTATTTTAGCCACTTAAGCCCCGGACCAATATGCAGCTAAAGGACCAGGCCCCTTTTTGCGATTCGGCACTGCGTCGCTTTAACTGACAATTGCGCGGTCGTGCGACGTGGCTCCCAAACAAAACTGATGACTTTTTTTCCCACAAATAGAGCTTTCTTTTGGTGGTATTTGATCACCTCTGCGGTTTTTATTTTTTGCGCTATAAACAAAAATAGAGCGACAATTTCAAAAAAAAATCCTAATTAGCATTTATTGATTGGTTTGCGCAAAAGTTATAGCGTTTACAAAATAGGGGGTCGTTTTATGGCATTTTTATTAATATTTTTTTTATTACAAGTAATGGCGGCGATCAGTGATTGTTTTTGTGACTGCGACATTATGGCGGACACATCGGACACTTTTGAAACATTTTTGGGACCATTGTCATTTTCACAGCGATCAGTGGTATAAAAATGCACTGGTTACTGGCAGTGAAGGGGTTAACCTCTAGGTGGCGCTGTAGGGGTTAAGTGTACCCTAAGAAGTGATTCTTACTGTAGGGGGGCGTGGCTACACGTTACACGTCACTGATCGTCTGTTCCGATGACAGGGAACAGACGATCACTGACATGCCACGGAGAAGAACGGAGAAAGGTTTGTTTACACTTACCTCTCCCCGTTCTTCAGCTCTGTTACCCGATTGCGGGACACCGGCGGCGATCGGGTCCGCGGGTCCCGCGGGTGCCGTCACGGAGCTCAGGACCGGGTCACGAGCGGCGTGCGCGAGACCCACGGCTGGGCTCTTAAAGGGCAACGTACCTGTACGTTGATGTGCCCAGCCGTGCCATTCTGCCGACGTATATCGGCGTGAGGCGGTCCTTAAGTGGTTAAAGGACAGATGTGAACACCATCTTTATGAATCATTCAAACTGTGTTTGCCAAATTTGTTTCTGGAAAGTGAATTGGCACAGTAAGGTGGAGGGAGCACTTTGGGCAATTTCTGAATGTTGGAAAAACCATTGGGGGAGGATTTACTAAAACTGGAGCACAGAGAATCTGGTGTAGCTGTGCATGGCAGCCAATCAGCTAGGTGTTATTGTCAATACTAGGTTGAACCTTGAACAAGCTGAATGTAGAAACTGATTGGTTACTATGCACAGCTGCACCAGATTCTCTGGACTCCAATTTTGTCCAAGTGGGACCAATGTAATGATGCAATCAAATCCATACCTGAAGTTCAGCTTTAATATTAAGACTCCTGCACCAATCTAGCAACAGGTTAATGCAGAGGACCCTGACAGACTGACTTTAGATCAGTGGTTCTCAACTCCTGTCCTCAGGACCCACTAACAGGCCAGATTTTAAGTATTACTTTGGTGAGATGCAGACTAGAATACTGCAATCCCTGAGCAGCAAATTATATCACCTGTGATGCATTTCAGTTATCTTGCAAACCTGGCCTGTTGGTGGGCCCTGAGGACTGGAGTTGAGAACCACTGCTTTAGATGATCATTCAGGAAGACTTGACCAGTCAACAGCTCGGGAAACTAAAACATGTTTTTTTTTAACTTTATGGCTACTGTAAGGAAATCAGGTTGCAAGCTCTTCTGGGGCAAAGACTAATTTGATATACTATATAACCGCTGCAGTTATATACTGTATATATTAGTGCTATATAATAGAATAAAATAACAATATTGATCTACTATAATTGAACATGTTGATAAAATCAGTGATGGACTGTAGTCTAAACTGAATGGTCCAGTGATTCAAACAGAGAAGGGCTAAATAGGGCATGCACGCAGTCTAATATACATATACAGTATATATATATAGATATATCTATATATATGTATATATTTATATATACATATATATAGATATATCTATATATATATATATATTAGGTATAATTCACTTCATAATCCAACATGAGAAAACAGTGGACATTAATCAGAAATATGCTTTCCAGCTTCTACTTAACTCCACTGTAACAGCCAGTTCCACATTTGTACTTACTGAGGCTGTAAAGCCTTATCTAGCCATGGTTAGCTAAGATATAATCAAATTTGACTTCTTGCCTTTTCCTTTAGCACAAAATCAGCGATTATATATTTGTAGTGGTAGCATTAAATCAGCAAACTTTATTTTGTTTTTGTTTTTTTCCTTTTAAATTGTCAGAAAAGATGAATGGATCAATTGACCCCAGGAGCAGTTTATTTATCCCTTTAGTCACACTTCAGTGGAAAAATCAATATCCTCCTGAAATATCTGATCCTCCAGTGGCTTCTAGTAAATACTAACAACTCCAAGCTTTGTGCAAGCTGAACAAGAATTCATTATCAGTTTAGATTTTTACTACCTCTATCGATTGCACTGAGTCTGCTTGTGGATTTCTATTTATCTGAGGTAAACCCAGTGACCTTTGATTTAGAAAGGTTCAGCTTACGAATGTACAACACAAATGTAATAATTCACACAAAGATATTATTTTTTGAATACCGTGTCAGATCTATATATAATGCCATCTTTATAGTGTACTATATCACATTGTTATATCAGTGGCTTTGCTTTTGCTTTAATATTTATAAAACAGATGATCTGTCATGCTCAGCAGCAGGCCAGAAGGCAATACTTTTGTAGCCCATGGTTAGAAACGCATCTTTAGTAAAAAATATGAGCTACTGCAAATTTCAGCTTCATGGCACCCACACAAGGGATTATTGTTGGCCAAGATCTTTTTTTTTTATTGTTTAATTTTATCACGCTGCCCAGATGGCAAAATGCAAAAGTTTATTGTTGACACATTTGAAGTGAATTCAATGGACTTGCAAAATTGACAGCACGGCCTCTGTGATAACTACATGATATATACAGTGGGGCAAAAAAGTATTTAGTCAGCCACCAATTGTGCAAGTTCTCCTACTTAAAAAGATGAGAGAGGCCTGTAATTGTCATCATAGGTATACCTCAACTATCAGAGACAAAATGTGGAAACAAATCCAGACAATCACATTGTCTGATTTGGAAAGAATTTTTTTTGCAAATTATGGTGGAAAATAAGTATTTGGTCACCTACAAACAAGCAAGATTTCTGTCTCTCACAGACCTGTATCTTCTTCTTTAAGAGGCTCATCTGTCCTCCACTCATTACCTGTATTAATGGCACCTGTTTGAACTTGTTATCAGTATAAAAGACACCTGTCCACAACCTCAAACAGTCACACTCCAAACTCCACTATGGTGAAGACCAAAGAGCTGTCGTAGGACACCAGAAACAAAATTGTAGACCTGCACCAGGCTGGGAAGACTGAATCTGCAATAGGCAAGCAGCTTGGTGTGAAGAAATCAACTGTGGGAGCAATAATTAGAAAATGGAAGACATACAAGACCACTGATAATCTCCCTCGATCTGGGGCTCCACGCAAGATCTCACCTCGTGGGGTCAATATGATCACAAGAACGGTGAGCAAAAATCCCAGAACCACACGGGGGGACCTAGTGAATGACCTGCAGAGAGCTGGGACCAACTTAACAAAGGCTACCATCAGTAACACACTACGCCGCCAGGGACTCAGATCCTGCAGTGCCAGACGTGTCCCCCGGCTTAGGCCAGTACATGTCCGGGCCCGTCTGAGGTTTGCTCGAGAGCATTTGGATGATCCAGAATAGGATTGGGAGAATGTCATATGGTCAGATGAAACCAAAGTAGAACTGTTTGGTAGAAACACAACTCGTCGTGTTTGGAGGAGAGAGAATGCTGAGTTGCAACCAAAGAACACCATACCTACTGTGAAGCATGGGGGTGGCAACATCATGCTTTTGGGCTGTTTCTCTGCAAAGGGAACAGGACGACTGATCCGTGTACATGAAAGAATGAATGGGGCCATGTATCGTGAGATTTTGAGTGCAAACCTCCTCCCATCAGCAAGGGCATTGAAGATGAAACGTGGCTGGGTCTTTCAGCATGACAATGATCCCAAACACACCACCCGGGCAACGAAGGAGTGGCTTCGTAAGAAGCATTTCAAGGTCCTGGAGTGGCCTAGCCAGTCTCCAGATCTCAACCCCATAGAAAACCTTTGGAGGGAGTTGAAAGTCTGTGTTGCCCAGCGACAGCCCCAAAACATCACTGCTCTAGAGGAGATCTGCATGGAGGAATGGGTCAACATACCAGTAACAGTGTGTGACAACCTTGTGAAGACTTACAGAAAACGTTTGACCTCTGTCATTGCCAACAAAGGATATATAACAAAGTATTGAGATGAACTTTTGATATTGACCAAATACATATTTTCCACCATAATTTGCAAAAAAAAAATTCTTTCCAAATCAGACAATGTGATTGTCTGGATTTGTTTCCACATTTTGTCTCTTATAGTTGAGGTATACCTATGATGACAATTACAGGCCTCTCTCATCTTTTTAAGTGGTAGAACTTTCACAATTGGTGACTGACTAAATACTTTTTTGCCCCACTGTATATACTGTAGATATCGAAAGGTTTAGACATTTGATTTTGACATATACATGGGGAGAGATGTTGAAAATGTAGTCTTCTTGGTAGTTGTATACTGTCATTGTGAAAAAGTATCAGTACACAAGGGTTTCTTGCCTCTTCTTAGGGAATGATCATGGGGAATGTTGGGTCATGTTCCACATCACAACATGCTTCAGTTTGTTAAGATAAAAATCTGTACAACTGTAGCTCTAGATAATTGTAGCCACAGAGAATGTCCGTCTCAAACTTAAAAACAGCCATATTCCATACAGAATAAATACAATATAGGTAGCCAATGGCTATTATACCTAATTGAGACAGGTGTTTCTTTCTGGATTGAGCTTTTTTGGTGCTTCTGTCCAGTATGCTAACCTTTTGACAGTTACATGTCTGTGAGTAAGGCTTAGTGCCAGGAGAGATGGGTCTTAATTCAACTCAGAGGAAAGTCAAGTTCTGTGTAGCTTGGGTCTGTCATCCAGGGGTCTTTACAAGGACACATGGATTGATTTCAAACCTAACACAGTTACTGTGCCTGCACTTCGTTGCCCTAGGCACTTTTAAGTCTGGGTTGGACACATTGTAAGTGCATTAACCCACTAAAGCCAATCAGAATGATTTCTGCTGAAGTCATATCAGGATGATATTTATTCTCACGGGTTCCTAGATGGGTGTCTGTGTCATACAACATTTAATTGAAAGATACAAAAAAGAAAATACTACCTGTTGTTGCATGGTCTGTATTGGTAAAACACTTCTAAAATATGCTATTAGGTTGTAATGACTCCTTTGTAACAGATTTTATTCATAAATGTCATTTAAGGGTGCACAAATCACTAACTCTCTAAGAACACAGCTTCAAAAATAAGTATTGGCCCTACTGTGAGTGTTCCTAGCCATGCCTACTTACATAAATTCTTACTGAAAATAAGTCTCAACTCTTTTTTGCTAAAAGAATATTTAAAATTTTTATATTAAATTCTTTATTTTTTTATGTCATTTTGGATTATATAAATATAAATAGGGCAGTCTACTCTGTCCCAGAATAGCTTGCAACCCCTATTGGGTTTGTATTGATGTCTGTGTTCCTGGTATGGAGATTCACCTTTGCTATTTGTCCTGGTGACCCATTATCACTGGGAAAAAAAGTGACAGGTAAATTCAAAACCTTCTGTTGCCACCAGTACAGCGATAGAGGGGAAATATTACAACTGGGACACTTGTTGTCATTACAACTCTGAGTGGGAATTTCCTCTAACGTCCTGTTGTGGCCACAGGGCATAAGTTGAAGGAAAATCTCCCTAATTCAACATAAATGGCAGAAAAAAAAAACTGATGTGGATTTTGACTATTCCCTGCTCTATCCAAAATGAAAAAAAATTGGGCTTTAAAAATACTTTAATTTTACATAATGTAAAATGTATGAAAGCATGGAATCATGATAAAAACAGCAGGTGGATAGACTGGTAATGTAACGTTAGGTTATTGTGCCCAATGACAGTTGCGTTTGTACTAGCATTTATGGTAGTGAAAGGCTGTGGTTACCTGTGAGAATCTTTTCATATGTTTCATATGTTCTTGAAGGTTGTATGTTTTAAACCACACTTGATCCAGTTTGATCAAAGTTAAAAATCACTTTCCATTCTCTTCTAGCTTTGAACACTAAACTAAAAAAATAAAGTTAAAAAAATGTGCAAAGATACTTTGGGGCTAAATTGCAGCAAGGAGTTTTCAGTATTGCTTGTGCTTCTAAGCTGGGACAGCAGGGGACAGCAGATAACTACTGTTGAGTAATGGACCTTATTTTGTATCTTTTTTAACTTCTCACACTTTTGTCATGCATTTTGCAATTTTTAAGCTAACTACATTGTAGCTGTGATGACTTGTGACAAGTTCTGCGTGTCAGTTGTTTGAGGAGATTTTGGAGATGGTAGTGCCAAAGATATGAATTCAATAGCATCACTTTTTTTCAAATAAAAAGCCATTAACCAATATCTCTACTGTAAATGTATATACAGCATACATTCCTTTAAGTAAAACTCCATAAATATAAAAAATATTTTAGCTCAGTTTTGCATTCCTTAAAAAAAAAACAACATACAATGCATCTTAAATACTGTGAAATTTTTGTCTTGTTCAATCGTTTTTATTATTCATTTTAAATATAAGAAAAAGTCAGGGTCGGACTCTGTGACAAAATAGTGTAGTGCAAAATACAAGAAATGTTAAGCATTACATTTAGGTAGGTCAAAAGGTATATCTGTTTGACAACATGGTAGGAGACTTATGTGGACAAATAAAAGCATCAAAGAAAGAAAAGTCAATAATTGCTTATGGTAAAGTGACAATTACCATAGGAAAAACAAAGCTTACTGAGAAAAATAATACTCATGAAGGTATACGTGATAAGCAACTGGTGTTGTCAAATTGTAATAAGGTGGCACAATTACAATTAGAAAAAAAGGGGGAAGAAAAGGGTGAGAGTAAGAGAAAGAGGGAAATGAAAAGGGAGGAAAGAGAAGGAGGGATTGGGCAGTGGGAAGGTAAGAAAAGAGAGATGGGGGTTGAGGAATAAGGGTTCTCTCCCCCCATGTGTTTCCGGGGAGTGGCAGGTAATCTAGGGTTTAGGGCATTAGGGTTTTGACTGGGTATACAGAATCCATAGAGACCATATTTTCCAGAATCTCTCATAGGTATTCAAAGAAATGGCCGATATCTTATTAATCACAGTCCCGCTCAACAGCGAATGCACCTCAGGGAGATTAAGTACAGGGGACCTCAAATAATCAGCTATCGTCTGCTTTGTGGCAGCAAAGATGAAAGAAAAAAGCTTTGCTGCTGGGCTCGAAACTCCCTCAAGGGGTTTGTTCAGTAACACTTTTATCAGGTCTTTGCAGATGGTATAGATTAGGATAAAGGTACTAATCCATAGCCTATGTACTTTCGGTGCAAGCCCACCAAATGCAATATGTAGCATTATGCCGTCCTGACTACAGGCCTGGAAACAAGCCAGAGGGTATTGGGGTGCAAATATGGCAATTCGAGCTGCAGTAAGATACCATCTGAAAAGCACTTCGTCTGAGTTTTCTATGGCTAATATGTTGCTTGAAGTTTTTGCAGTAGTCTCCCATATAGCTCCCCAATCTGCATCAGAGAGGGACTTAACAAGATCTTCCACCCAGTGAAGCATATAGCGTGTTTTAGGGTATGTTGTAGAGAAGTGGATTGTAGCAAGTATCAATGTAATGAGGCCTAGAGAGTGGGATTGGATCAACATCTGCATTTAAAGGCTGTCAAAATGGCAGAGGTTTGGCGTTTTTTAATAAGAATGAAATATAATGACAGAGTTGCATACACTGATAAAATTCTGTGCCAGGGACAGAATGCTTTTTTTGGAACTATGTAAATGATTTGATGTTGCCAAACATGAGGAATAAATATACATCAGTAAAGCTTTTACTGAGCCACCATCAGAATCTGGCTGGGGATTCCACATCAGGAGGGAACAGGGGGCAGTTCACAATACTCAGGGGTAAGTGGGGGAAATAATTCCCCCAGAGAATTTGAAAGTATCTCAAGGGCCACATTTGACCATGTCCGAAAGAATCCAAAGAGCAGTTTCCTATCTGTCATGCAGAAATGTCAAGGGGGCAATAGTTGCCACCTCATAGTAACACGCCAAGATGGGGAACCCAAATGCCACCATTAAGCATGGTGGTAAAGGGTCACTCTATTGAATCTCGGGCGGATTGGGTCCCAGATAAATGTAAGTATAGATTTTTGAAGAATTTGAAATATGAATTTAAGGGCTTTAACTCGGAGGATTCTAAAATAGTAGAGAAGCTTAGGGAGAATAGTCATCCTAACAGCTTTCAGCTTGCAAAACTGTGAAATCTTTTTTACTCAACCTTACCACAGTCCCCTGTGCAGCAGAAATTAGACTAAAAGTAGATGAAGATGAGGTGGGTGATAATTACAAGTGATGCTTACAATTTTGAGCTTTGTCTGTAATTATTGGGCTGTTTCTGACCACCCGGGGGTCATAATGAGCCTTTACATTTGTCATAAATGCTCATTATCACACAGGTAGATCTTCCAGCTTGTTAGAAAATATTCCTGCAGCGTTAGGCATCCTTCTTTCTGCTGTGAAGTAGAGGGAGAAATCCAAGTGTTAAATAAGCTACCAGTGGTGGGTGCTTATGCTTAAACTGCTCGATTGAGCAAAAAAATATCTCCTAGATGTTATTTTCATATCAGAATATTTGTTGATCCGTGGCCATCTTAAGAGTGAAAGTGAGAACAAACCAGCCTCTGTTGCATTGCACAATGCTTCCAATTTAACATTTATGGGCACTGTATGCCAAATTTGAAAGTGTTTAGACAGCTTACAGAAGGAAGAGGGAGCACAAGGAGATTTGATCATGCTCTTTTATAGACCATTGAGTGGCAAGTGACACCTGAAGTAGCAAAATTTTGAAAGTGAATAGTGGTGTCACCCTAATGGGTAAGTACTGTGGCAAGACGTATGAATTAAAAGCAAAGTTGAGCCACATTATAAATATAATTTGTGTGTTTACCTGTGTCGACTGTTGCACATGGGAGCTCTACTTAAAATAAAAATTTGGGCACTGATTAATGAAAATTCTGCTCAGCTGTTTGCTATATGTCAAACAATAGATGCTTGCATAGAAAGGAACTCTAGCATGACCACATAGCAGGCGTCATTGGCTGTGACTTTCTGGTGCTGTATCAGTCTCACTTAAAGTGGTTGTAAACCTCTGAAATAAAAACTGAAAAAAGCAGTGTGTACCTGTCCCATGCCAAAGCATTGAGTCAGGTTCCTTTCTGATCTCTCCTGTCTTTTCTATCTGCATGACTCACTTCTGACTGTTAAACTGGACATTACAGAATTTTGGGTGATGGCCCTGCCCCCTCCAGCACACAGCAGGTGATTGACAGTCTCAGGAGTACATGTTTTCCTATGAGAGTGTATAGAAGGTGGTGTATCCATTTCCTCCACTTAGGTCTCAGATTACATAAAGCTCTCTTCACTATGCTTTGCAGTGTGTGACATCAGATCCCCATCCCTTGCTTGCTGGAGCTGAGAAAAACCTTTGATATTTGTGTTTTAGGAGTATGTAGAGGAGAGAGAGCTGCAGATGAACAGGTATAATTTATGTAGGTGAATTTGTTTAATTTATGTGTATCACCTGAAACTAGCCACTTCGTTCGGTATATGTGAGGGTTTACAACCATTTTAATGTAACATGATTTATATTTGGTGACAGAATGCGGAAAATCCTTTATGTAGGCAAGTTTTTTTTAGATGCTATCTATCGAGTCGGGCTCACCCTCCTTTCTCTGCCCCATTTTAGGGATTGTCAGTGCATAAATCAAGCTTCAAAGCCATGCTGCAGCTGCTGTGTTGGGCCTGCTAATGCTTACACTCTAGGTCAGAGTTTCTCAACCAGGGTTCCTCCAGAGGTTGCTAGGGGTTCTTTGAGAAATTGGCAATTTCTGCCTCTCAGAAAAGTTCCCTCTGACACCATTGATCTTATTAGCTTTCTGTAAGAGAGTAATTCTTCCCAATTACCACAGGTGTGGAGCATTCTTCCCACTGACCATCACACTAATGTATCATGAGTTGTAGATATAGTAATTTTTAGCAGGGGATCCCCTAGATTGAAAAGTTATTTCAAGGGTTCCTCTGTGTTAAAAAGTCTGCACAAGGCTGCTCTAGGTGTTATATGAAATTCTCTATACCCATAGAAGGATACTAAGCTTTAATATATGTAACCAGTCCTGTCTGAACACATTCATGCAAGAAAGTACCTGGCAAGAGACCCAGTTTTTCATTTCAGATGCCATTGTGACCCTGCTGACATTAATAAAGCGTAACAAAAATACTCCATTCATGCCTGTGCTCCTCTGGGGAAACTGAGGACTAATAAACTAGAGACATAATATTCTGCTATCCTAAATTTAATTATTCACTAAGCCATGCCCATGTGCAGCTTCATATACAGAATGAAACCCTGCCATAACTTTCATTTGGAGCAACAGTTGGAAATAGCATTTTCATAAAGTGTAGAAATCCAGTTTAAAACTTGCTACATTATGGTTTTATGAAAAAAGTCTATGATTTATTAAGCATTGTATAGACATTACAGGCGTACCCCACTTTTACGTACACAATGGGGTTTATTTACTAAAGCTGTAAAGTGCTAAATTAGGCTCACTGCATAGAAACCAATGAGCTTTCAGGTTTTATAACCAAAGCATGATTGAACAAGCTGGGGTAAGAAGCTCATTGGTTTCTATGCAGAAGTGAGCCTGATTTTGCACTTTACAGCTTTAGTAAATAAATCCCATTGTGTACTTAAAAGTGGGGTATGTATACCTGTATTTATCAGTCTGCGTTAGCTAAGAACTATCTGTGTTGGCAACAGAAACAAATCAGACTCCACCAAAAACAAATTAAAAATATCCCATCACTAGCTCAGGGTATGCATAAAATTATAATTGTGTGTGTGTATAATATCAAGATTACCTGAACCGAAATCACCACATAAGACAAAGATAAGAAATGCTATATACCTGTAGGTATCATAATTACGCTTTATTAATTAACGTAGTATAAAAATGTATTGAATCTACATCCTTTAGCCAAAAATCTATCCCACTGTGTTATTCAAAATATTGTGACACCATTTTCACCCCTATAGTGCAGTACTCCAAATACTATCTTGCACTATTCAAAAATGCCTGATCAGATGAAAAACTGACATGAAGCAAACAGGAAGCAGTCACATATAATCAGCATGTCATTTAGATCTGCCGTAAACATCAAATGTATATTTGTGTATTGGAATTTAGTTTCTTGATGAAAGCCTGTTATTGGTGCCTCTTCATATTACCAGCACATCATTGATGTAATTCCCCTCAGACACCGATGTGTTTAAATTCCTTCCTACCATGTACCTCCTGTTGCTCTCATCAACCAAGGTGCAGGCAAGCATAGGAGGGAGCATGCGTTGCCCCTACATATCTGGTAATTATAAAGTTTTTCAAAAACAAACAAGTTGTAGTGGAGTATAAATTGCAACATCTCTAGAATAAGATCATAATGATCTTCCTTTTCTTTAAAGTACCAGGATATGTTTAACTGGCTCCAGAGTCCAGACCAACTTGGTGCTGAAATGAAGTATAGAACAATTTCACGTAAATGGCAACCAAGTTGCCTTCCTTACTTAATGTGGAATTCCTTCAGATGTTGTAACATCACCGGTATCTAAAATAATTAAAAGTATTTGATATACAAGTAACATTTACTTACATACCCAGGCATTCTATCAGGCTTCCTATCAATCAAACAATGGGATGGGACCACTACAGTAGACCTCGGTTCAATATTTAATACAGATCCCCACATAAAGAACTTGACTCTACTCCGCGGAAGACTGGCTGTGCTTAAATGTTTGCTTTTACGTGGAAATTATTGTTTAGCTTGCTATTGCTCTATGTTTCAGCATGTGTCTCAACTGCATGCTTACTGTATATGGACAATATATTTACCAACATTGTTGTGGACCTTGTTGACTTTCATATTACAGGCAGTCCCCGACTTACGAACGCCCGACTTACGAACGACTCCTACTTACGAATAGGGATGAGCTTTGTGTTCGAGTCGAACATACGTTCGACTCGAACATCGGCTGTTCGATCGTTCGACGAAGATCGAACGATTTGGGCCGTTCGCGCCAAATTCGAGTGACGCGAACGGCCCACAATGCACTACGCCATCGCAGTGTCATCCAGGCGCTGTGATTGGCCAAGCATGCACTGTGACCCCGCATGCTTGGCCAATCACAGCGCCGGCAGCGAGGAGAGCAATGATTGGCCACAGGCAGGATGCCTGTGGCCAATTATTGCTGAGGGTGTTTAGTACACGCCCCACACTATAAAAGGCCGCCAGCACGGCGGCCTAGTGTAGTGTGTTCCGGAGCAGGGAAAGAGCAGCATAGGCAGGGACAGTGACTTTTATTTCTTTCTTGCTTAACCTGGATTCCTTTAGTTTAGGGAAAGAGAAGGATAGGTAGGGAGAGTGTCAGTGTGTTTTGTGCTTGTGCTATAGTGTGCTTAAAAAAACATTTTTTCTAGGGACAGAAAACTGTAGGTAGGGAGAGTGTCAGTTTCTTTCACTGTGCAAGTCCTTGTTTCTAGGGACTGGGAAGGACAGTGAGTGAATTCTCCTTGTGCTATAGTGTGCTTAAAAAAACATTTTTTCTAGGGACAGAAAACTGTAGGTAGGGAGAGTGTCAGTTTCTTTCACTGTGCAAGTCCTTGTTTCTAGGGACTGGGAAGGACAGTGAGTGAATTCTCCTTGTGCTATAGTGTGCTTAAAAAAAACATTTTTTCTAGGGACAGAAAACTGTAGGTAGGGAGAGTGTCAGTTTCTTTCACTGTGCAAGTCCTTGTTTCTAGGGACTGGGAAGGACAGTGAGTGAATTCTCCTTGTGCTATAGTGTGCTTAAAAAAAACATTTTTTCTAGGGACAGAAAACTGTAGGTAGGGAGAGTGTCAGTTTCTTTCACTGTGCAAGTCCTTGTTTCTAGGGACTGGGAAGGACAGTGAGTGAATTCTCCTTGTGCTATAGTGTGCTTAAAAAAAACATTTTTTCTAGGGACAGAAAACTCTATGTAGGGAGAGTGTCAGTTTCTTTCACTGTGCAAGTCCTTGTTTCTAGGGACTGGGAAGGACAGTGAGTGAATTCTCCTTGTGCTATAGTGTGCTTAAAAAAAACATTTTTTCTAGGGACAGAAAACTGTAGGTAGGGAGAGTGTCAGTTTCTTTCACTGTGCAAGTCCTTGTTTCTAGGGACTGGGAAGGACAGTGAGTGAATTCTCCTTGTGCTATAGTGTGCTTAAAAAAAAAAAATTTCTAGGGACAGAAAACTCTAGGTAGGGAGAGTGTCAGTTTCTTTCACTGTGCAAGTCCTTGTTTCTAGGGACTGGGAAGGACAGTGAGTGAATTCTCCTTGTGCTATAGTGTGCTTAAAAAAAACATTTTTTCTAGGGACAGAAAACTGTAGGTAGGGAGAGTGTCAGTTTCTTTCACTGTGCAAGTCCTTGTTTCTAGGGACTGGGAAGGACAGTGAGTGAATTCTCCTTGTGCTATAGTGTGCTTAAAAAAAACATTTTTTCTAGGGACAGAAAACTGTAGGTAGGGAGAGTGTCAGTTTCTTTCACTGTGCAAGTCCTTGTTTCTAGGGACTGGGAAGGACAGTGAGTGAATTCTCCTTGTGCTATAGTGTGCTTAAAAAAAAACATTTTTTCTAGGGACAGAAAACTGTAGGTAGGGAGAGTGTCAGTTTCTTTCACTGTGCAAGTCCTTGTTTCTAGGGACTGGGAAGGACAGTGAGTGAATTCTCCTTGTGCTATAGTGTGCTTAAAAAAAAACATTTTTTCTAGGGACAGAAAACTGTAGGTAGGGAGAGTGTCAGTTTCTTTCACTGTGCAAGTCCTTGTTTCTAGGGACTGGGAAGGACAGTGAGTGAATTCTCCTTGTGCTATAGTGTGCTTAAAAAAAACATTTTTTCTAGGGACAGAAAACTGTAGGTAGGGAGAGTGTCAGTTTCTTTCACTGTGCAAGTCCTTGTTTCTAGGGACTGGGAAGGACAGTGAGTGAATTCTCCTTGTGCTATAGTGTGCTTAAAAAAAACATTTTTTCTAGGGACAGAAAACTGTAGGTAGGGAGAGTGTCAGTTTCTTTCACTGTGCAAGTCCTTGTTTCTAGGGACTGGGAAGGACAGTGAGTGAATTCTCCTTGTGCTATAGTGTGCTTAAAAAAAACATTTTTTCTAGGGACAGAAAACTGTAGGTAGGGAGAGTGTCAGTTTCTTTCACTGTGCAAGTCCTTGTTTCTAGGGACTGGGAAGGACAGTGAGTGAATTCTCCTTGTGCTATAGTGTGCTTAAAAAAAACATTTTTTCTAGGGACAGAAAACTCTAGGTAGGGAGAGTGTCAGTTTCTTTCACTGTGCAAGTCCTTGTTTCTAGGGACTGGGAAGGACAGTGAGTGAATTCTCCTTGTGCTATAGTGTGCTTAAAAAAAACATTTTTTCTAGGGACAGAAAACTCTAGGTAGGGAGAGTGTCAGTTTCTTTCACTGTGCAAGTCCTTGTTTCTAGGGACTGGGAAGGACAGTGAGTGAATTCTCCTTGTGCTATAGTGTGCTTAAAAAAAACATTTTTTCTAGGGACAGAAAACTGTAGGTAGGGAGAGTGTCAGTTTCTTTCACTGTGCAAGTCCTTGTTTCTAGGGACTGGGAAGGACAGTGAGTGAATTCTCCTTGTGCTATAGTGTGCTTAAAAAAAACATTTTTTCTAGGGACAGAAAACTCTAGGTAGGGAGAGTGTCAGTTTCTTTCACTGTGCAAGTCCTTGTTTCTAGGGACTGGGAAGGACAGTGAGTGAATTCTCCTTGTGCTATAGTGTGCTTAAAAAAAACATTTTTTCTAGGGACAGAAAACTGTAGGTAGGGAGAGTGTCAGTTTCTTTCACTGTGCAAGTCCTTGTTTCTAGGGACTGGGAAGGACAGTGAGTGAATTCTCCTTGTGCTATAGTGTGCTTAAAAAAAACATTTTTTCTAGGGACAGAAAACTGTAGGTAGGGAGAGTGTCAGTTTCTTTCACTGTGCAAGTCCTTGTTTCTAGGGACTGGGAAGGACAGTGAGTGAATTCTCCTTGTGCTATAGTGTGCTTAAAAAAAAAACATTTTTTCTAGGGACAGAAAACTCTAGGTAGGGAGAGTGTCAGTTTCTTTCACTGTGCAAGTCCTTGTTTCTAGGGACTGGGAAGGACAGTGAGTGAATTCTCCTTGTGCTATAGTGTGCTTAAAAAAAACATTTTTTCTAGGGACAGAAAACTGTAGGTAGGGAGAGTGTCAGTTTCTTTCACTGTGCAAGTCCTTGTTTCTAGGGACTGGGAAGGACAGTGAGTGAATTCTCCTTGTGCTATAGTGTGCTTAAAAAAAACATTTTTTCTAGGGACAGAAAACTGTAGGTAGGGAGAGTGTCAGTTTCTTTCACTGTGCAAGTCCTTGTTTCTAGGGACTGGGAAGGACAGTGAGTGAATTCTCCTTGTGCTATAGTGTGCTTAAAAAAAAACATTTTTTCTAGGGACAGAAAACTCTAGGTAGGGAGAGTGTCAGTTTCTTTCACTGTGCAAGTCCTTGTTTCTAGGGACTGGGAAGGACAGTGAGTGAATTCTCCTTGTGCTATAGTGTGCTTAAAAAAAACATTTTTTCTAGGGACAGAAAACTGTAGGTAGGGAGAGTGTCAGTTTCTTTCACTGTGCAAGTCCTTGTTTCTAGTGACTGGGAAGGACAGTGAGTGAATTCTCCTTGTGCTATAGTGTGCTTAAAAAAAACATTTTTTCTAGGGACAGAAAACTCTAGGTAGGGAGAGTGTCAGTTTCTTTCACTGTGCAAGTCCTTGTTTCTAGGGACTGGGAAGGACAGTGAGTGAATTCTCCTTGTGCTATAGTGTGCTTAAAAAAAACATTTTTTCTAGGGACAGAAAACTGTAGGTAGGGAGAGTGTCAGTTTCTTTCACTGTGCAAGTCCTTGTTTCTAGGGACTGGGAAGGACAGTGAGTGAATTCTCCTTGTGCTATAGTGTGCTTAAAAAAAACATTTTTTCTAGGGACAGAAAACTGTAGGTAGGGAGAGTGTCAGTTTCTTTCACTGTGCAAGTCCTTGTTTCTAGGGACTGGGAAGGACAGTGAGTGAATTCTCCTTGTGCTATAGTGTGCTTAAAAAAAAAACATTTTTTCTAGGGACAGAAAACTCTAGGTAGGGAGAGTGTCAGTTTCTTTCACTGTGCAAGTCCTTGTTTCTAGGGACTGGGAAGGACAGTGAGTGAATTCTCCTTGTGCTATAGTGTGCTTAAAAAAAACATTTTTTCTAGGGACAGAAAACTGTAGGTAGGGAGAGTGTCAGTTTCTTTCACTGTGCAAGTCCTTGTTTCTAGGGACTGGGAAGGACAGTGAGTGAATTCTCCTTGTGCTATAGTGTGCTTAAAAAAACATTTTTTCTAGGGACAGAAAACTGTAGGTAGGGAGAGTGTCAGTTTCTTTCACTGTGCAAGTCCTTGTTTCTAGGGACTGGGAAGGACAGTGAGTGAATTCTCCTTGTGCTATAGTGTGCTTAAAAAAAACATTTTTTCTAGGGACAGAAAACTGTAGGTAGGGAGAGTGTCAGTTTCTTTCACTGTGCAAGTCCTTGTTTCTAGGGACTGGGAAGGACAGTGAGTGAATTCTCCTTGTGCTATAGTGTGCTTAAAAAAAACATTTTTTCTAGGGACAGAAAACTGTAGGTAGGGAGAGTGTCAGTTTCTTTCACTGTGCAAGTCCTTGTTTCTAGGGACTGGGAAGGACAGTGAGTGAATTCTCCTTGTGCTATAGTGTGCTAAAGCATTCCTCATCAACCATCTTTGAAATCCTTGTTTTTTGGACAGTCAGGGAAATTGTCGTTGTGCTATTCTGTGCAAAAGCAATCATCCTGAACCATATTTAGAAATCCTTAAGTAAAGGGACAGAGAAGGACACCTGAAGGTAGCCCTTATTGCTTTTTTCCCATCTCCCTGCAGGCCATCTATTAGAATGTCTGGAAGGCAAACAAGGAGAGGCAGACAGTCAGGAGGCAATAAAAGAGGGCAAGCAGGCTCTGTGTCTGGGGGCAACAGTGCTGGTCGTGGATGCGGTGCATTGTCATCAGCACATGGCCATGGGACACGCTTGTCCTTCTTTTCGGCAGCTGGACATGTTGAGCCACATCATGCCGAAGACTTGGTAGAGTGGATGACCAAGCCCTCCTCCTCCTCATCCTCTCTCACCCAGGCTCAGGGTACTGGCAAAGCAGCTGCCAAAGCGTCCTCTTCCCTGGTATCAATGTCAGACTCATCATCAGTCACTCCTTCCCTAGACCCACCATGTCCTCCTCCTGAGGAGTCCCCCGAACTGTTTGAGCACAGTGTTGGGTACATGCTCCAGGAGGATGCCCAGCGTTTCGAAGGGTCTGATGATGAAACCCAGCTACAGGAAGGCAGTAGGGTGAGAGCAGACAGAGGGGATGTTCAAGAAGGACACCAATCTGGCAGTCATGTTCCAGCAGCTGCAGCATACTGCCAGATTGGCTCCAGTGATGAGGAGGGAGGGGATGATGAGGTCACTGACTCCACATGGGTGCCTAATAGGAGAGAGGAGGAGGAGGAGGATGAGGAGGAGGCACATCTCCAACGAGGCAGGATGCCCTTTGGTGGCCAGCGTAAGGGCAGTACACCGACGGAATCACACCGCAGAGCTCCGCCTGTGCAGGGCGCTGCCTCTGCCCGTCATTCAAAAAGTTCCTTGGTGTGGGCCTTTTTTGAGGCTAGTGCATCAGATCGCACAGCTGCTGTTTGCAACATATGTCTCAAGCGTATATCGCGTGGCTAAAACATCAGCCGCTTGGGTACCACATGCCTGACCAGACATATGTTGACCTGCCATGCAGCTCGTTGGCAAGCCTACCTCAAAGACCCACACCAAAGAACAAAGCGGACCTCTCCTTGCACCGCATCAGCTGGGATCTCCAACCCCACTATAACTTCAGTCCTCTCTGAAACATGCACTGAGAGGAATGAAGGTGTAGAATTAGGTGTGTCACAGCCAAGTACTTGCGGCCACTCTGCTAGCAGTACACCGACGTCCGATTCTAGCAGGCAAATTTCCCTGCCCCAGCTGCTGGACCGTCGAAAGAAGTTCACTCCCAGCCATCCACATGCCCAGCGGTTGAATGCTAGCTTGGCTAAATTGCTAGCGCTTCAACTGCTGCCTTTTCAGTTGGTAGACTCGGCCCCCTTCCGTGAGTTTGTGCAATGTGCGGTTCCTCAGTGGCAGGTTCCCAAACGCCACTTTTTCTCACGGAAGGCTATTCCGGCTCTCTACCGGCATGTGGAAGGCAATGTCTTGGCCTCGCTGGACAGGGCGGTCAGTGGTAAGGTGCATATTACCGCTGACTCATGGTCCAGCAGGCATGGACAGGGACGTTACCTTTCTTTCACGGCCCATTGGGTCACTCTTTTGGCAGCTGGGAAGGATGCAGGACAAGGTGCAGTAGTGTTGGAGGTTGTCCCACCGCCACGCCTCCAAAATGCTACTACTGGTTGTGACACACCTCTCTCCTCCACCCCCTCCTCTTCTTCTTCCTCCATGGCCTCTTCCTGTGGTTTGTCCTATGAACCAGCGGTGCTCCGTAGCCGTTCACGGGGCTACGCAAGTACGCAGGCAAAAAGATGCCATGCCGTGCTTGCGCTGGTGTGTTTGGGGGACAGAAGCCACACTGGGGCAGAGGTCCTGTCTGCTCTGCAGGGCCAGGCCGAGAGGTGGTTGATGCCACGCCAGCTTAAGCCAGGAATGGTGGTTTGCGACAATGGCACCAACCTCCTCTCCGCCCTTCGACAGGGACAACTGACCCATGTGCCCTGTGTGGCTCACGTCCTTAACCTGGTGGTGCAGCGTTTCTTGGGCAGGTACCCGGGCTTACAGGATGTCCTGAGGCAGGCCAGGAAAGTCTGTGTGCATTTCCGCAGATCTTATAATGCCAGTGCTCGCCTGGCTGAGCTGCAAAAGGAGTTGAACCTGCCCAAGAACCGCCTTATATGTGACATGCCCACCAGGTGGAACTCAACGTTGGCCATGCTGCAGCGGCTGCACACGCAGCAGAGGGCCATCAATGAGTACCTGTGCGACTACGGCACCAGGACAGGGTCAGGGGAGCTTGGTTTTTTTTCTCCACGCCAGTGGGGCATGATCAGGGATGCATGCACTGTCCTGGCACCATTTGAGGAGGCCACGAGGATGGTGAGCAGTGACAGTGCATGCATCAGTGACACTGTACCTCTTGTCCACCTGTTGGAGCACACGCTGCGTGGAATAATGGACAGGGCACTTGAGGCAGAACAGAGGCAGGAAGAGGAGGACTTCCTTGCCTCTCAAGGCCCCCTTTACCCAGACAGTGTTCCTTCTGTCCCACCCATCGCACAGGAAGAGGAGGAGGAGGAGGAGGAGGAGGAGGATTGTGTCAGCATGGAGGTGGAGGCTGGCACTCAGCATCATCAGCAGCAGTCTTTTAGGGATGATTTACAGTCCCAAGAAACCAGTGGACTTGTACGTGGCTGGGAGGAGGTGACTGCGGATCATGTCGTCCTTAGTGACCCAGAGGACTCCGGAGCGAATGCCTCAGCAAACCTACGCTGCATGGCCTCCCTGATCCTGCAAAGTCTGCGGAAGGATCCTCGTATTCTTCGGATCAAGGAGAGGGACCATTACTGGCTGGCCACTCTCCTTGATCCACGGTACAAGGGTAAGGTTGCGGACCTTATGTTACCGTCGCAGAGGGAGCAGAGGATGAGACAACTCCGGGAGGCCTTGCAGAAAGGTCTGTGCAACGCGTTCCCAGAGACTGGGAGGTTACAAACTCCTGGTCCTGGACAACGAGTTGCTGAGGCTTCGGCCAGTCAAAGAAGGAGCGGTGGGGAAGGTGGCCGTCTGACCGATGCGTTCAGACAATTCTTTAGTCCGCAGCCCCAAAGTATGATCGGTTCCAGCAACCATCGCCAGCGTCTGATAAACATGGTGCAGGAATATCTAGGGGCAAGGTCAGACTTGGACACCTTCCCCACCGAAAATCCTCTGGCTTACTGGGTCTTGAGGATGGATCACTGGCCAGAGCTTGCACAGTATGCAATTGAGCTACTGGCCTGTCCTGCATCCAGCGTTCTTTCGGAACGCACATTCAGTGCTGCTGGAGGATTTGTCACGGATCACAGGGTGCGCCTGTCCACCGACTCGGTTGATCGACTGACTTTCATCAAGATGAACCAGTCTTGGATCACCACCAGCTACCACACACCTGATGCTGATATAACAGACTAATTGATTTTAACATGTCACATCCCTTCAAGACTGATGCTGATGCTGAGTGCCTGTGCTGTTATGTTGACTGGCTATCCTCCTCCTCCGAGTCCTCAATGATACGATTGATGATGATAGCTTGGAAGATCATTTTTGTTTATGGGTGCCGCCACCAGTGGCTAAGGCCCAATTTTTCAGCCCCTGTTTAACAGGGGCGTGTCATTACAATTTTTGAAGCAATACTTTGCAACAGGGCTCATTGCTGTGCTCCAAGTACAGTATCTGTGAGGGGTTGCAGTGTTGTGCCACCAGTGCCTAAGGCCCAATTTTTCAGCCCCTGTTCAACAGGGGCATGTAATTACAATTATTGATCTAATAATTCACAGCAGGGCCCATTCCTGCACCCACCAAGCAAGAGTAACTCGGAGGGCTTACAGTGTTGTGGCAACACCACCACCACCACCACCACCACGAAAGGCCCAATTTTTCAGCCCCTGTTCAACAGGGGCATGCAATTACAATTCTTGATCTAATAATTCACAGCAGGGCCCATTGCTGCACCCACCAAGAGTAACTGTCAGGGCTTACAGTGTTGTGGCACCAGCACCACCATCAAAGGCCCAATTTTTACTACCACTGTTCAACAATTATATGTAATTACAATTCCTGATATAATAGTTGACAGCAGGGCGTTCCAGCACCAACCAAGAGTAACTGTGAGTGCTTACAGTGTTGTGCCAACACCAACTAAGGGGCCTATTTCTGCAGATTATATACGGCAGGTCCCTACTTTCAAACATCCAACTTACAAACGACTCCTACTTGCAAACGCAAGAAGACAACAGGAAGTGAGAGGAAATCTACCCCTAGGAAGGAAAATTCTCTCCTGTAAGAATTAATATGGGAGAAAGGTGTCTCCTCTGTACTGATGCTTTATCAGCAATCCTTGTTTCAAGAAAAACACCACATTTCAAAAACAGTTGTCATTGGGACGGAAAGTGAGGTGAAATGTTCTGAACAGGGGCACAGACAGCAAAACAAATGTTACAGGGGTGATAACCCTTACCTATGTTTTCCAAAAAGTTTAAAAATAGATTTTTGGGCTGGAGCTACACTTAAACAATGTACCTGTTCAAAATTACAAACACATTCTACATAAGAACAAACATACAGTCCCTGTCTTGTATGCACCGCCTGTATACGGCTGTTCAGAGTATATAGGGCCTTTTTTATTTTATGTGCGGGGTTCCCCTTAATATCCATACAAGACCCAAAGGGGCTGGTAATGGGCTGGGGTAGGGGGGGGGGTCATGGGGTAGCTATGCCATTTTTCTTAAAGATTTTCATCCATATTACCGGGACCAGACATTACATTAAAGCCGCAAGCAGTTTTAAATGGCTTTTTTTTCCTTTTGTGCAGGGACAGTTCTAAACACGGGAAACACGTGGCACTTCACAGGCATACTTTAGACACCCCCCAGGTACGATATTTAAAGGAATATTTGACTTTTTTTTTTTTCACTTTATGCATCATTAAAATGACTGCTCCCGAAAAACGACCGTTTTTAAAACTTCTTTTTGCATTGATACATGTCCCCTGGTGCAGAACCCGGGTTCCCAAACCCTTTTTAGGACAATAACATGCATAATAGTTGTTATAATTAGCACTTTAGAATTCGAACGTTCGCATCCATTGTATTTAATAGGGTTCTAATGTTCGTACGAACTTTCGGTCCGTTCGCGGGTTCTGGTGCGAACCGAACCCGGGGGTGTTCGGCTCATCACTACTTACGAATGGCCTCAATCCCTTCTGCTTGAGCTCCACGCTGGTCCTGTATACCTCCGAGCAGCTATCTTGCCACATTCCACACTGCAGTGCTTCATGTACTGCATGGCCAGAAGAGCCCTAGAAGCGCCCGGAACATCCCACATCCCTCCACAGGCGGACGCCGGCACATCCCACATCCCTGCACAGCCTGGAAGTTACACTTACAAGCAGTGTTCCGACTTACGAACATATTCCACTTACGAACAAACCTACAGTACAGTCCTTAATGTGTTTGTAACTCGGGGACTGCCTGTATATGGGGCGGTTTTCTGCCTCCTATAAGTTTTTCATCTGTTCAGGCAATCATGAATAGTGCAGGTGGTATTTGTAGTGCTCCAGTCTGGGGGTGGTGGCAACTTTGTCACAATATTTCAATAACACAGCAGATAGATTTTTGACTAGGGAATGTACATTTACCGCATTTTTTTATATTGTGTGGACTAAAAAGTTTCATTTTGATACCTTTCTCTTGTACCGTTTTTTTTTTGTTTTTGTATTACCATCCAGTTCTAATGTTTAGACTCTAGCTTGGGGCAATATAATTAGTTCCTATTCAAGTTTTACAGTGCTTCTCAGATTTCCTGGGAAATCTCACTTCCTGTCCTGCTGGCAAGTTTTACCAGGTAGAAAATGAAGATCATACCTTTAAACTCTCTTAGATGAGAAAGAACACCTTCTAGCACAAAATATTAGCTCAAATGCTACAGCCTTTTCACACGTCCAATCATGCAGACCATGAAAAGCCAAATAAGAGCAAATATGATCTATTAAGAAGAAGGGGGAACATTTGGGACTTTAAATGAGATGTATGGGAAGGTTCACGCCTCCATCTCTGTGCTGTATGCAACATAAGAGGGGGGGGAGGTTTTGGGACTTTGAATGAGGTGTTTTTGCTCAGACCAAGCAAATCATGTAAGTAAAAACATCCATATGTTTATTACTGAACCATTAAATGGCATAACATAGTACAGCATAACATGCATAGTACAGTTGTCAAATTACATCAAGATAATTGTTGATCGCATGGCTCATAATAATAAAAGATATGCATACTGGATATTAAACAGAATATAGTCTAATAGGAACGTAAATTAATAAAACCATTTAGATATACACTGGATGCATCAAGGTGGGCTTGACGCGTTTCATGGACTGCATCCACTCATCAGGAGCCATGTATCCATGTTCTAAACAGGGAAAGAATAGATAGATGACCATTATAGTCTGTTGTATCAAACACCATAAAGAACTTAAAATTACTAAAAGATTGCTGGCCATACCTAAAATTGCTCACGTCTGAACTAAAACGTGTGATAGCGTGTGCCAAGGACCGGCCAACTATGTCTCGCCCGGGAGCTGAGAAAGGGATCCAGTAGGAGAAGCCAGGCGCGCGGCCGCAATTCCCCATAGAGAGTGAGTGCATCATGTCACGGCTAATGGGAATTCTAGAATATGATCTATTAAATCCACTTTTGTTTTTCACCACTACAGTATGTTTCCTTTATACTAGTGTTTGACATTAAATTGGATGTTAAAGTGTATCTAAACCCAAAAACAATACCAGCTTGTAGGTGTGATGGTTGCCATAGTTAACTTTTTCAGATTTTGTTCTTCCTGGTATTTTTACCAGCTGACACTGCCAGTAACACACTTCCTGTTGTCCAAACAAGAAAACTCACTGCTCCAGGTGAGACAGGAAGCCTGATGATCTCACGGGTGCCCGCCCCGACTCGCCTCTGCATATGACCAATAGAAGAAGAAATGACTGCACTCCGAGATCAATCAAAAATCCTTTATTCAGAACATCCCAAGTGTTACAGACAAGCTGGTAGACGCGCTTCACACACTAACAGGTGCGCTTAATCATTACACACTTCCTGTTCTTGAGTAACAACACACACTCCTCTATATCCTGGGTAGGGATGAGCTTCGTGTTCGAGTCGAACATACGTTCGACTCGAACATTGGCTGTTCGATCGTTCGACGAAGATCGAACGATTTGGGCCGTTCGCGCCAAATTCGAGTGACGCGAACGGCCCACAATGCACTACGCCATCGCAGTGTCATCCAGGCGCTGTGATTGGCCAAGCATGCACTGTGACCCCGCATGCTTGGCCAATCACAGCGCCGGCAGCGAGGAGAGCAATGATTGGCCACAGGCAGGATGCCTGTGGCCAATTATTGCTGAGGGTGTTTAGTACACGCCCCACACTATAAAAGGCCGCCAGCACGGCGGCCTAGTGTAGTGTGTTCCGGAGCAGGGATAGAGTAGCATAGGCAGGGACAGTGACTGTTATTTCTTTCTTGCTTAACCTGGATTCCTTTAGTTTAGGGAAAGAGAAGGATAGGTAGGGAGAGTGTCAGTGTGTTTTGTGCTTCTGCTATAGTGTGCTTAAAAAAAAACATTTATTCTAGGGACAGAAAACTCTAGGTAGGGACAGTGTCAGTTTCTTTCACTCTGCAAGTCCTTGTTTCCAGGGACCTGGAAGGACAGTGAGTGAATTGTCCTTTTGCTATATTGTGATTAAAAAAAACATTTATTCTAGGGACAGAAAACTCTAGGTAGGGACAGTGTCAGTTTCTTTCACTCTGCAAGTCCTTGTTTCCAGGGACCTGGAAGGACAGTGAGTGAATTGTCCTTTTGCTATATTGTGATTAAAAAAAACATTTATTCTAGGGACAGAAAACTCTAGGTAGGGACAGTGTCAGTTTCTTTCACTCTGCAAGTCCTTGTTTCCAGGGACCTGGAAGGACAGTGAGTGAATTGTCCTTTTGCTATATTGTGATTAAAAAAAACATTTATTCTAGGGACAGAAAACTCTAGGTAGGGACAGTGTCAGTTTCTTTCACTCTGCAAGTCCTTGTTTCCAGGGACCTGGAAGGACAGTGAGTGAATTGTCCTTTTGCTATATTGTGATTAAAAAAAACATTTTTTTCTAGGGACAGAAAACTGTAGGTAGGGAGAGTATTTTTTTTCTTTCACTCTGCAAGTCCTTGTTTCCAGGGACCTGTAAGGACAGTGAGTTAATTGTCCTTGTGCTATATTGTGCTGAAAAAAACATTTATTCCAGGGACAGAAAACTCTAGGTAGGGACAGTGTCAGTTTCTTTCACTCTGCAAGTCCTTGTTTCCAGGGACCTGGAAGGACAGTGAGTGAATTGTCCTTTTGCTATATTGTGATTAAAAAAAACATTTTTTTCTAGGGACAGAAAACTGTAGGTAGGGAGAGTGTTTTTTTTCTTTCACTCTGCAAGTCCTTGTTTCCAGGGACCTGTAAGGACAGTGAGTTAATTTTCCTTGTGCTATATTGTGATTAAAAAAAACATTTATTCTAGGGACAGAAAACTCTAGGTAGGGACAGTGTCAGTTTCTTTCACTCTGCAAGTCCTTGTTTCCAGGGACCTGGAAGGACAGTGAGTGAATTGTCCTTTTGCTATATTGTGATTAAAAAAAACATTTATTCTAGGGACAGAAAACTCTAGGTAGGGACAGTGTCAGTTTCTTTCACTCTGCAAGTCCTTGTTTCCAGGGACCTGGAAGGACAGTGAGTGAATTGTCCTTTTGCTATATTGTGATTAAAAAAAACATTTTTTTCTAGGGACAGAAAACTGTAGGTAGGGAGAGTATTTTTTTTCTTTCACTCTGCAAGTCCTTGTTTCCAGGGACCTGTAAGGACAGTGAGTTAATTGTCCTTGTGCTATATTGTGCTGAAAAAAACATTTATTCCAGGGACAGAAAACTCTAGGTAGGGACAGTGTCAGTTTCTTTCACTCTGCAAGTCCTTGTTTCCAGGGACCTGGAAGGACAGTGAGTGAATTGTCCTTTTGCTATATTGTGATTAAAAAAAACATTTTTTTCTAGGGACAGAAAACTGTAGGTAGGGAGAGTATTTTTTTTCTTTCACTCTGCAAGTCCTTGTTTCCAGGGACCTGTAAGGACAGTGAGTTAATTTTCCTTGTGCTATATTGTGATTAAAAAAAACATTTATTCTAGGGACAGAAAACTCTAGGTAGGGACAGTGTCAGTTTCTTTCACTCTGCAAGTCCTTGTTTCCAGGGACCTGGAAGGACAGTGAGTGAATTGTCCTTTTGCTATATTGTGATTAAAAAAAACATTTTTTTCTAGGGACAGAAAACTGTAGGTAGGGAGAGTATTTTTTTTCTTTCACTCTGCAAGTCCTTGTTTCCAGGGACCTGTAAGGACAGTGAGTTAATTGTCCTTGTGCTATATTGTGCTGAAAAAAACATTTATTCCAGGGACAGAAAACTCTAGGTAGGGACAGTGTCAGTTTCTTTCACTCTGCAAGTCCTTGTTTCCAGGGACCTGGAAGGACAGTGAGTGAATTGTCCTTTTGCTATATTGTGATTAAAAAAAACATTTATTCTAGGGACAGAAAACTCTAGGTAGGGACAGTGTCAGTTTCTTTCACTCTGCAAGTCCTTGTTTCCAGGGACCTGGAAGGACAGTGAGTGAATTGTCCTTTTGCTATATTGTGATTAAAAAAAACATTTTTTTCTAGGGACAGAAAACTGTAGGTAGGGAGAGTATTTTTTTTCTTTCACTCTGCAAGTCCTTGTTTCCAGGGACCTGTAAGGACAGTGAGTTAATTGTCCTTGTGCTATATTGTGCTGAAAAAAACATTTATTCCAGGGACAGAAAACTCTAGGTAGGGACAGTGTCAGTTTCTTTCACTCTGCAAGTCCTTGTTTCCAGGGACCTGGAAGGACAGTGAGTGAATTGTCCTTTTGCTATATTGTGATTAAAAAAAACATTTATTCTAGGGACAGAAAACTCTAGGTAGGGACAGTGTCAGTTTCTTTCACTCTGCAAGTCCTTGTTTCCAGGGACCTGGAAGGACAGTGAGTGAATTGTCCTTTTGCTATATTGTGATTAAAAAAAACATTTTTTTCTAGGGACAGAAAACTGTAGGTAGGGAGAGTATTTTTTTTCTTTCACTCTGCAAGTCCTTGTTTCCAGGGACCTGTAAGGACAGTGAGTTAATTGTCCTTGTGCTATATTGTGCTGAAAAAAACATTTATTCCAGGGACAGAAAACTCTAGGTAGGGACAGTGTCAGTTTCTTTCACTCTGCAAGTCCTTGTTTCCAGGGACCTGGAAGGACAGTGAGTGAATTGTCCTTTTGCTATATTGTGATAAAAAAAAACATTTTTTTCTAGGGACAGAAAACTGTAGGTAGGGAGAGTGTTTTTTTTCTTTCACTCTGCAAGTCCTTGTTTCCAGGGACCTGTAAGGACAGTGAGTTAATTTTCCTTGTGCTATATTGTGATTAAAAAAAACATTTATTCTAGGGACAGAAAACTCTAGGTAGGGACAGTGTCAGTTTCTTTCACTCTGCAAGTCCTTGTTTCCAGGGACCTGGAAGGACAGTGAGTGAATTGTCCTTTTGCTATATTGTGATTAAAAAAAACATTTTTTTCTAGGGACAGAAAACTGTAGGTAGGGAGAGTATTTTTTTTCTTTCACTCTGCAAGTCCTTGTTTCCAGGGACCTGTAAGGACAGTGAGTTAATTGTCCTTGTGCTATATTGTGCTGAAAAAAACATTTATTCCAGGGACAGAAAACTCTAGGTAGGGACAGTGTCAGTTTCTTTCACTCTGCAAGTCCTTGTTTCCAGGGACCTGGAAGGACAGTGAGTGAATTGTCCTTTTGCTATATTGTGATTAAAAAAAACATTTTTTTCTAGGGACAGAAAACTGTAGGTAGGGAGAGTGTTTTTTTTCTTTCACTCTGCAAGTCCTTGTTTCCAGGGACCTGTAAGGACAGTGAGTTAATTTTCCTTGTGCTATATTGTGATTAAAAAAAACATTTTTTCTAGGGGCAGAAAACTGTAGGTAGGGAGAGTGTTTTTTTTCTTTCACTCTGCAAGTCCTTGTTTCCAGGGACAGAGAAGGACACCTGAAGGTAGCCCTTATTGCTTTTTTCCCATCTCCCTGCAGGCCATCTATTAGAATGTCTGGAAGGCAAACAAGGAGAGGCAGACAGTCAGGAGGCAATAAAAGAGGGCAAGCAGGCTCTGTGTCTGGGGGCAACAGTGCTGGTCGTGGACGCGGTGCATTGTCATCAGCACATGGCCATGGGACACGCTTGTCCTTCTTTTCGGCAGCTGGACATGTTGAGCCACATCATGCCGAAGACTTGGTAGAGTGGATGACCAAGCCCTCCTCCTCCTCCTCATCCTCTCTCACCCAGGCTCAGGGTACTGGAAAAGCAGCTGCCAAAGCGTCGTCTTCCCTGGTATCAATGTCAGACAAATCATCAGTCACTCCTTCCCTAGACCCACCATGTCCTCCTCCTGAGGAGTCCCCCGAACTGTTTCAGCACAGTGTTGGGTACATGCTCCAGGAGGATGCCCAGCGTTTCGAAGGGTCTGATGATGAAACCCAGCTAGAGGAAGGCAGTAGCGTGAGAGCAGACAGAGGGGATGCTCAAGAAGGACACCAATCTGGCAGTCATGTTCCAGCAGCTGCAGCATACTGCCAGATTGGCTCCAGTGATGAGGAGGGAGGGGATGATGAGGTCAATGACTCCACGTGGGTGCCTAATAGGAGAGAGGAGGAGGAGGAGGATGAGGAGGAGGCACATCTCCAACGAGGCAGGATGCCCTTTGGTGGCCAGCGTAAGGGCAGTACACCGACGGAATCACACCGCAGAGCTCCGCCTGTGCAGGGCGCTGCCTCTGCCCGTCATTCAAAAAGTTCTTTGGTGTGGGCCTTTTTTGAGGCTAGTGCATCAGATCGCACAGCTGCTGTTTGCAACATATGTCTCAAGCGTATATCGCGTGGCCAAAACATCAGCCGCTTGGGTACCACATGCCTGACCAGACATATGTTGACCTGCCATGCAGCTCGTTGGCAAGCCTACCTCAAAGACCCACACCAAAGAACAAAGCGGACCTCTCCTTGCACCGCATCAGCTGGGATCTCCAACCCCACTATAACTTCAGTCCTCTCTGAAACATGCACTGAGAGGAATGAAGGTGTAGAATTAGGTGTGTCACAGCCAAGTACTTGCGCCCACTCTGCTAGCAGTACACCGACGTCCGATTCTAGCAGGCAAATTTCCCTGCCCCAGCTGCTGGACCGTCGAAAGAAGTTCACTCCCAGCCATCCACATGCCCAGCGGTTGAATGCTAGCTTGGCTAAATTGCTAGCGCTTCAACTGCTGCCTTTTCAGTTGGTAGACTCGGCCCCCTTCCGTGAGTTTGTGCAATGTGCGGTTCCTCAGTGGCAGGTTCCCAAACGCCACTTTTTCTCACGGAAGGCTATTCCGGCTCTCTACCGGCATGTGGAAGGCAATGTCTTGGCCTCGCTGGACAGGGCGGTCAGCGGTAAGGTGCATATTACCGCTGACTCATGGTCCAGCAGGCATGGACAGGGACGTTACCTTTCTTTCACGGCCCATTGGGTCACTCTTTTGGCAGCTGGGAAGGATTCAGGACAAGGTGCAGTAGTGTTGGAGGTTGTCCCACCGCCACGCCTCCAAAATGCTACTACTGGTTGTGACACACCTCTCTCCTCCACCCCCTCCTCTTCTTCTTCCTCCATGGCCTCTTCCTGTGGTTTGTCCTATGAACCAGCGGTGCTCCGTAGCCGTTCACGGGGCTACGCAAGTACGCAGGCAAAAAGATGCCATGCCGTGCTTGCGCTGGTGTGTTTGGGGGACAGAAGCCACACTGGGGCAGAGGTCCTGTCTGCTCTGCAGGGCCAGGCCGAGAGGTGGTTGACGCCACGCCAGCTTAAGCCAGGAATGGTGGTTTGCGACAATGGCACCAACCTCCTCTCCGCCCTCCGACAGGGACAACTGACCCATGTGCCCTGTGTGGCTCACGTCCTTAACCTGGTGGTGCAGCGGTTCTTGGGCAGGTACCCGGGCTTACAGGATGTCCTGAGGCAGGCCAGGAAAGTCTGTGTGCATTTCCGCAGATCTTATAATGCCAGTGCTCGCCTGGCTGAGCTGCAAAAGGAGTTGAACCTGCCCAAGAACCGCCTTATATGTGACATGCCCACCAGGTGGAACTCAACGTTGGCCATGCTGCAGCGGCTGCACACGCAGCAGAGGGCCATCAATGAGTACCTGTGCGACTACGGCACCAGGACAGGGTCAGGGGAGCTTGGTTTTTTTTCTCCACGCCAGTGGGGCATGATCAGGGATGCATGCACTGTCCTGGCACCATTTGAGGAGGCCACGAGGATGGTGAGCAGTGACAGTGCATGCATCAGTGACACTGTACCTCTTGTCCACCTGTTGGAGCACACGCTGCGTGGAATAATGGACAGGGCACTTGAGGCAGAACAGAGGCAGGAAGAGGAGGACTTCCTTGCCTCTCAAGGCCCCCTTTACCCAGACAGTGTTCCTTCTGTCCCACCCATCGCACAGGAAGAGGAGGAGGAGGAGGAGGAGGAGGAGGATTGTGTCAGCATGGAGGTGGAGGCTGGCACTCAGCATCATCAGCAGCAGTCTTTTAGGGATGATTTACAGTCCCAAGAAACCAGTGGACTTGTACGTGGCTGGGAGGAGGTGGCTGCGGATCATGTCGTCCTTAGTGACCCAGAGGACTCCGGAGCGAATGCCTCAGCAAACCTACGCTGCATGGCCTCCCTGATCCTGCAAAGTCTGCGGAAGGATCCTCGTATTCTTCGGATCAAGGAGAGGGACCATTACTGGCTGGCCACTCTCCTTGATCCACGGTACAAGGGTAAGGTTGCGGACCTTATGTTACCGTCGCAGAGGGAGCAGAGGATGAGACAACTCCGGGAGGCCTTGCAGAAAGGTCTGTGCAACGCGTTCCCAGAGACTGGGAGGTTGCAAACTCCTGGTCCTGGACAACGAGTTGCTGAGGCTTCGGCCAGTCAAAGAAGGAGCGGTGGGGAAGGTGGCCGTCTGACCGATGCGTTCAGACAATTCTTTAGTCCGCAGCCCCAAAGTATGATTGGTTCCAGCAACCATCGCCAGCGTCTGATAAACATGGTGCAGGAATATCTAGGGGCAAGGTCAGACTTGGACACCTTCCCCACCGAAAATCCTCTGGCTTACTGGGTCTTGAGGATGGATCACTGGCCAGAGCTTGCACAGTATGCAATTGAGCTACTGGCCTGTCCTGCATCCAGCGTTCTTTCGGAACGCACATTCAGTGCTGCTGGAGGATTTGTCACGGATCACAGGGTGCGCCTGTCCACCGACTCGGTTGATCGACTGACTTTCATCAAGATGAACCAGTCTTGGATCACCACCAGCTACCACACACCTGATGCTGATATAACAGACTAATTGATTTTAAAATGTCACATCCCTTCAAGACTGATGCTGATGCTGAGTGCCTGTGCTGTTATGTTGACTGGCTATCCTCCTCCTCCGAGTCCTCAATGATACGATTGATGATGATAGCTTGGAAGATCATTTTTGTTTATGGGTGCCGCCACCAGTGCCTAACGCCCAATTTTTCAGCCCCTGTTTAACAGGGGCGTGTAATTACAATTTTTGAAGCAATACTTTGCAACAGGGCTCATTGCTGTGCTCCAAGTACAGTATCTGTGAGGAGTTGCAGTGTTGTGCCACCAGTGCCTAAGGCCCAATTTTTCAGCCCCTGTTTAACAGGGGCGTGTCATTACAATTTTTGAAGCAATACTTTGCAACAGGGCTCATTGCTGTGCTCCAAGTACAGTATCTGTGAGGGGTTGCAGTGTTGTGCCACCAGTGCCTAAGGCCCAATTTTTCAGCCCCTGTTCAACAGGGGCATGTAATTACAATTCTTGATCTAATAATTCACAGCAGGGCCCATTGCTGCACCCACCAAGAGTAACTGTCAGGGCTTACAGTGTTGTGGCACCAGCACCACCATCAAAGGCCCAATTTTTACTACCACTGTTCAACAATTATATGTAATTAAAATTCCTGATATAATAGTTGACAGCAGGGCGTTCCAGCACCAACCAAGAGTAACTGTGAGTGCTTACAGTGTTGTGCCAACACCAACAACTAAGGGGCCTATTTCTGCAGAGTATATACGGCAGGTCCCTACTTTCAAACATCCAACTTACAAACGACTCCTACTTGCAAACGCAAGAAGACAACAGGAAGTGAGAGGAAATCTACCACTAGGAAGGAAAATTCTCTCCTGTAAGAATAAATATGGGAGAAAGGTGTCTCCTCTGTACTGATGCTTTATCAGCAATCCTTGTTTCAAGAAAAACACCACATTTCAAAAACAGTTGTCATTGGGACGGAAAGTGAGGTGAAATGTTCTGAACAGGGGCACAGACAGCAAAACAAATGTTACAGGGGTGATAACCCTTACCTATGTTTTCCAAAAAGTTTAAAAATAGATTTTTGGGCTGGAGCTACACTTCAACAATGTACCTGTTCAAAATTACAAACAGATTCTACATAAGAACAAACCTACAGTCCCTGTCTTGTATGCACCGCCTGTATACGGCTGTTCAGAGTATATAGGGCCTTTTTTATTTTATGTGCGGGGTTCCCCTTAATATCCATACAAGACCCAAAGGGGCTGGTAATGGGCTGGGGTAGGGGGGGGGGGGGTCATGGGGTAGCTATGCCATTTTTCTTAAAGAATTTCATCCATATTACCGGGACCAGACATTACATTAAAGCCGCAAGCAGTTTTAAATGGCTTTTTTTTCCTTTAGAAGTGTCATTTTGTGCAGGGACAGTTCTAAACACGGGAAACACGTGGCACTTCACAGGCATACTTTAGACACCCCCCAGGTACGATATTTAAAGGAATATTTGACTTTTTTTTTTTCACTTTATGCATCATTAAAATGACTGCTCCCGAAAAACGACCGTTTTTAAAACTTCTTTTTGCATTGATACATGTCCCCTGGTGCAGAACCCGGGTTCCCAAACCCTTTTTAGGACAATAACATGCATAATAGTTGTTATAATTAGCACTTTAGAATTCGAACGTTCGCATCCATTGTATTTAATAGGGTTCTAATGTTCGTTCGAACTTCCGGTCCGTTCGCGGGTTCTGGTGCGAACCGAACCCGGGGGTGTTCGGCTCATCACTACTGTTGAGGGGGTGAAATATATAAGGAGGTTTGTTTAGCTCTGTGTTCATGATGTGAATTGTTTTTAAACCCTTTTCGGTGTATATGTTTTTTTAAGCATAATCAACTAGTTTCTCTGCTGGTATGATTTGATATAAACAAAATTTTGGATTTTATCTATGCATGTTTTTACTTTTTTGAGTGGTGGTATACCATTAAAGTGATTGAAAAGTCTCGGATTTTTTTTTCTTTCTAAAAAATAATAACAAACCTGTTATACTTACCTGCTCTGTGTAGTGGTTTTGTACAGGGTAGCCCAGATCTCCCTCTTTTTGGGTACCTTTTCAGTGGTCCTGGCCCCTCCCTTCTGTTGAGTGCCCCCACAGCAAGCAGCTTGCTGTGGGGGCACCGAGCCGAGTCACAGCTCCCTGTGTCCATTCAGACATGGAACCTGGTTCGTCCCCAACCCCTCTCTCTCCTGATAGGCTCACTGACTTTGATTGACAGCAGCAGGAGCCAATGGTACCGCTGCTGTGTCTCAGTCAATCAGGAGGAGAGTCCCAGATGACTAAGGCACTCGTGGACATCGCTGGAGAGAGATGGAGCTCAGGTAAGTATTAGGGGGTGCTGGGGTAACTGCTGCACACAGAAGGTTTTTTATCTTAATGCATAGAATGCATTAAGATAAAAAACCTTCTGACTTTACAACCACTTTAAAGTCTCGCTACCCTTTTTGCTGTCCTTGTTAGACATTTACCTTTTGTGTCCATGCACAATGATGGTAGGCACATTTTATCTGTTGTTGTACGAGTTGTCATTTGTAATTTTTTCCAGAATAAATGCATCACGTTGGCTACATTTAGAGTGCACACTCTTTTGTTGTTATTAAACTGCAATATGTTACATGTTTGTTCTTGGGTTTAGATACTCTTTAAATGTTTTAAATATAGTAGGAGAAGGCTAGAACCCCTGTCAGATTCTTATTTCTGTCTGTGTGCAAGTTGCAGATTTTCCCTCACTTCATGTTTGGGATAATTGTTATCAGCAGCACAGAAAGTGAGGGTAAAGCCATAGATATAGCCAAAGTAAAAAGAACTGCAGGGGTTCTAATCCTTCACCACTCTATTTAAAGTGACACTAAAGTCTTGTTTTAACCACTTAAGCCCCGGACCATTTTGCTGGTCAAAGACCAGGCCACTTTTTGCGATTCGGCACTGCGTCGTTCTAACTGACAATTGCGCAGTCGTGCGACGTGGCTCCCAAACAAAATTGACGCTTTTTTCCCCCCCACAAATAGAGCTTTCTTTTGGTGGTATTTGATCACCTCTGCAGTTTTTATTTTTTGCGCTATAAACAAAAAACCGAGTGACAATTTTGAAAAAAATTCTATATTTTTTACTTTTTGCTATAATAAATAGCCCCAAAAAATATATAAAAAAACGTTTTTTTTCCCTCAGTTTAGGCCGATACATATTCTTCTACATATTTTTGGTAAAAAAAATTGCAATAAGCGCTTATTGATCGGTTTGCGCAAAAGTTATAGCGTCTACAAAATAGGGGATAGTTTTATGGCATTTTTATTAATAATTTTTTTTTTTACTAGTAATGGCGGCGATCATCGATTTTTATCATGACTGCGACATTATGGCACTGAATCGCGGTGTGAAACGCGTCAGCTCCCTTTGCTGTGTTTTTTGCTGTGACATGTGTTCGTGTGACCTTGTTTTTTAATAAAGAATCATTTTTGGAGTGCGGCTATCCAAGTGTTTCTTCATTATGGCGGATACATCGGACACTTTTGACACATTTTTGGGACCATTGTAATTTTTACAGTGATCAGTGCTATAAAAATGCACTGATTACTGTAAAAATTACACTGGCGGTGAATGGGTTAACCACTAGGTGGCGCTGTAGGGGTTAAGTGTGCCCTAGGGAGTGATTCTTACTGTAGGGGGGATGGGCTGTGTGTGACACGACTGTGTTCACTGTCCTGTCACTAGGAAGACTGGGGAAATGCTTGTTTACATAAGCATTTCCCCCTTCTTCCTCACTGTGACACGATCGCGGGTATGCCCGCGGACATAGAGTCCACGGGACCCGCGGTCGGAGTCACGGAGCTCGCGGCGGGCGCACGTCCACAATGCTGCTTCTTAAAGGGGACGTATATATACGTCCTTTTGCCTGCCCGTGCCATTCTGCCGATGTATGTGTGCGTGCAGCGGTCAGCATGTGGTTAAAAACAATTAACAAACATGTTATACTTACCTATCCTGTGCAGTGGTTTTGCACAGAGCATCCCCGATTCCTCCTATTCTGAGGTCCCCCACCGGCTCTCCTGGCCCCTCCCCCTGCTAAGTACCCAAAAAGCAAATGTGTGTGATCGACAGCAGTTGGAGTCAATGGCCACTCAGGAGTGAGACTCCCTGAACAGCGAAGGCTCTTGTAGACATCGCTGGATCGAGAGGGCGCTCAGGGAAGTATTGGGGGGCTGGGGAGGGGGGGCATAGAATGCATGAAGGTAAAAAACCTTGTGCCTTTAGAACAACTTTAAACTGAGGAAAAAAGTTTTGTCTTGACATACACTTTAAACCTTGTATGTTGTTTAACCCCTTCCATACCGGGCCATTGTAAAATGACGCTGGCAGGAACCCTCTCTCCCTCCGGGTGGACGCCATATGACGTCCTGGGTTTGGGGGGGGATATCTGAATGATGCCTGCAGCTAGAGGCATCATTCAGATATCCTTTTGTTCAGCCGGTGATCCTGCGCACCATAAGAACGATCATAGAGGCAGTTCCACCGCTTTATCATTCTTATAGGCGGCGGGAGGGGACATCCCCCCTCCCGCCGCCATCCGGTGCTTCTCCGGGCTCTCCGGAGAGAATCGTCGGCGCCGGTGGTGGGTCACGTGACGAGCATAGAGATGACTGGTGACCAGATGGTCACCAGTCATCTCTATGATCGTCGGAGACCCGGGCGCGATGTGATGACGTCACGCCCGGGTCCTCAAATGTAAACAAAGCCGCCATTGCGGCTATAAGTATGAGATCAGTGAAATTTTTGTCATGATCTCATGCTTTCCAGCCTGGAGGAGAGATGTGGGGTCTTATTGACCCCGCATCTCTCCATAAAGAGGACCTGTCACACACATTCCTATTAAAAGGGATGTTTACATTCCTTGTAATAGGAATAAAAGTGATCAAAAAAAAAAGTGTACAAAAAAGTAAAAATAAAAAACAAATAAGTAAAATAAATAAAAAAAATAATATATATTTTTTTAAACGCCCGTCCCCAATAGCTCACGCTTAGAAGCGAACACACACGTAAGTCCCGCCCGCATATGTAAACGCCGTTCAAACCACATATGTGAGGTATCGCCGCGTGCGTTAGAGTGCGTGCAACAATTCTGCCACTAGACCTCCTCTGTAACTCTAACCTGGTAACCTGTAAAAAATTTCAAAACGTTGCCTATGGAGATTTTTAAGTACCGAAGTTTGGCGCCATTCCATGAGTGTGCGCAATTTTAAAGCGTGACATGTTAGGTATCTTTTTACTCGGCGTAACATAAGCTTTCATATTTACAAAAAAATTGGCCTAGCTTTACTGTTTTGTTATTTTTGAATTCATGAAACCATTTTTTTCCCCAAAAAAAGGCGTTTGAAAAATCATTGCGCAAATACCGTGCAAGATAAAAAGTTGCAGCGACCGTCATTTTATTCCCTAGGGTGTCTGCTAAAAAAACCCCATATATAATGTTTGGGGGTTCTGAGTAATTTTCTAGCAAAAGAAAGATGATTTGTACATGTAAGAGAGAAGTGCCAGAATAGGCCCGGTATGGAAGTGGTATAAAAAGCCCGGTATGGAAAGGGTTAAACATATTATGCTATCTTAGCTGCACATACAACTACAATAGTAAGATTTTACTTCCATGTATTAACTATCTGCAGCAGACACTTCATTAATCTGTTGTAAAAATCTACATTTAAAGGAGTTGTATTTTCAGATTAATAAGCCTTTCCCATATTATTTACATTTTGAAAGCTTATTAAAATAAGAAATAAGGTTCCAGTAAGCAAACTGCTTGAAATAATAACTCCTGCACTATAATAACCTGGTTTTTGTTAACTGCTTAGACATTTATCAAAAATGAACATCATTTATCTCTGTGGTTTTGTTGAAAATCGTTTTTATTGTGCTTTGTTCCACGCACTCAGCTGGGAATAGTAATTCAGTCTATGACACACACTTATTAACTTCAATGAAGTATGCAGTGCATGGGCCTCTGGTATTTACATTATTCTCAGCAGTTGTGATTTTATTGCTGGAAGCTACAAGCATAATCACTGTTTATATACAGCCTTGTTTGCAAAGGATATAACATAATAACCTTCAGATGCCTCTAATTCTACAAAGCAGTAAACCTCAGAACAATTTCTTATTAACCTTTAAGATGCTGATCAAAGGTCAGCTAGAACACGTTAACCTATAGTACATCTGAACAAACAACAAATACAGTACATAATTCAGTTCCTTCACATGGACATGAATTTACCATCATCTTAGAAAATGTAGCAACTGATTAACCACTTGACTTCTGGAAGATTTACCCCCTTCATGACCAGGCCATTTCTTTGCGATACGGCACTGCGTGAATTTAATTGACAATTGCGCGGTCGTGCGACACTGTACCCAAATAAAAATGATGTCCTTTTTTCCAACATATAGAGCTTTCTTTTGGTGGTATTTGATCACTACTGCGTTTTTTATTTATAAAAGAAAATGACAATTTAAAAAAAAAAAAAAAAACATTTTTTATTTCCTGCTATAAACATATCCAATAAAAAAATTAATAATTTGTTTAGCAATTTAGGCCAATATGTATTCTACTACATAGTTTTGGTAAAAAATCCCAATAAGCATATATTGATTGGTTTGTGCAAAAGTTATAGCGTGTACAAACTATAGGATATATTTATGGAATTTTTATTCAGCGACTTGTAGCGAGACTGCGATAATGCAGGGAAAAAATCAGACACTAAATGACACTTTTGACACATTTTGGGGACCAGTGACACTAATACAGTGCTAAAAATATGCACTGTCACTGTACTAATCCACACTGGCTGGGAAGGATTAACATCAGGGGCGATCAAAGGGTTAACCGTATGCCTAGCCTGTGCTTTTTCCCTGTGGGGGGGGGGATGCTTGAACTATGGGACGGCATTGATTCATGTTCCTGCTTGCAGAAACACAGGATCAATGCCCTTCCTTCAGACAGATAAATGCACATGTTCGCCAGCACACCATGGATTTCAAATTTTAGTCCAAAACTTTTATTGCAGAAAGATCACCGCAATGTTTCAGAGTCACGCAGGACCCCCTTGTCAGGCATGTGACAAAGGGGTCCTGCATGACTCTCAAACGCACTTATCCCGTTGTGCGGTGATCTTTCTGCAATAAACGTTTTGGGCTGAAATTCAAGATGTGCTGGCGAACATGTGCATTTATCTGTGATATATCCATTGTCCAGCTGGCGATCTCTGCAGCATCCACTACAGAGGAGCCTTTTTCCGGAAATGTGTGCGATGGGAATATAAACAAGACTTTACCTACTTACAGAACAACAATCTGCCTTGTTTACATAGGCAGATCGCTGTTCTGGCTCTCTGCCTAATGATCGGCGGGTGCCAGCTGATATCGAGTTTGCGGTACCCACAGATCAGCTCCTGCTGTGTCTAATCACAGCAGGAGCAGGTCACCGGCAGCGTGCATGCGCACCCCAGACCCGGAAGTGCAGGATCACGTACTAGGTATCCAGGTGATCTTGCGCAGGAGAGCTGCCTTGCCACGTATATATTTTCAGTATTTGGTAGGCAAACAGTTGATGAATGTGACAAAATGCGGTATCAGACCCCTGTCCTCCTCACCAACTCGTGACAAAGGACGGGCCAATCTCACACCATGCTGTCACTTACGTAACAATGCCACTCTCAGCTACACCCTGCACAAAAAATGTCCAGCTCGCGGGACCACAATCTAGGTACCAGCAGCCTGAGAGTGATTTTCACTGAGTTAATTACATTAAGCAATTAACCCTTTAAACTGTCACTTCCGCTTTTTTTTACCCAGAAGGAGGAAATTCACAATCTTAGCAATAACAGCTATGATTTTAGAATAAATGTCCATAACACACACTGTCACCACAGACAGGTATGCTCAGAGATTTATACTACACTTGCACTCTTCAAGAGACAAGGACTCTTTGAGTTTGTGTTAGCGCTTTAGAGACAGTTTAACACTTTTCAAATTATATTTTAACCACTTTAAGACCTCCCACCACACATATAATGCGGCAGAGCAGCTCTATTGTGCGAAACGATGTACCTGTACATCGTTTCATACAATAGATACTGTGGGCGCACACTTACGCCCGATGGGCGGCAGCGTGCGTGGATCCAGCGGACTCGACGTCCACCAGTCACCCACGATCGCTGCACAGAGAGGCAGAATGTAAACAAGGCGGATCCCCGTTCTGACAGGGGACAACATGGAGATCTGCTGTTCCTAGTGATCAGGAACAGTGATCTCTGTGTTGTCCCAGTGAGCCCAGCCTCCACACAGTTAGAACACACCCAAGGAACACAGTTAACCCCTTCATCGCCTGTTAGTGTTAACCCCTTCCCTGCCAGTGTAATTTATACATTGAGCAGTGCATTTTTTTAGCACTGATGACTGTAATAATTTCACTGGTCCCCAAAAAGCATCACATGGGGACAGATTTGTCAGCCGCAATGTCGCAGTCCCGCTAAAAATCACAGATTGCTGCCATTACCAGTAAAAATATTTTAAAAAGTCCATAAATCTATCCCACATTTTGTAGATGCTATAACTTTTGCGCAATTGTCAGTTAAAGCAACACAGTGCCATATCGCATAAAATTGCCTGGTCATTAAGGGGGTAAATCCTTCCAATCCTTCCGGGGCTGAATTGATTAATAATGAGAAGGTCAATGAAAATATTTACATAAAAAGGGTGTTACAAAGAAATAAAGCGACAATAAAGCAACAGAGAAATAAAAAGCAGCTGAAAATGATGAATACTTGCAAATCCTGCTTCAGCAGATTTCAGTCCATGAGCAAAGTGATCTATTGTCTCTCATAACTTGACAGGTCTTCTTTTGCTAAATGGTACATGAGAGCTGTCCCAAAGTGAATGCATTACACCTTTCTTCACATCAAGGGGAGTGTTGACAGAGACCATCTGACCAATCATTTGGTCTAAGGGGTGGTTACTGGGATGTCACCACGTTTATGACCAAGTCCCAGATACAGTTTTCTATAAGTATTAATATCTCTGAATATCTGCAGGGTACAGTCGGCTACCCTGCGTATTATTGTCTAGCATGAAATTAGCTTTGAAACGGATTTAAATATGACAGGTCTTGGATATCTATTTCTCATAGGAGGGGTGTGGGGGTCTAATCCACTCTGGTACCTCCTAGCATAGGGGTGTTTGGGTTCAAAATGCTATCCAATAACTGATAAAGATAAATATGACTTTATTCTGGCTATACTGTCATGATTTCATAAGTTATGACACATATTGGGATGATGGATTCTACCCAAAGACAGATATGTGGATTCCAACTAAGGTATTTATGACCCAATGTCTGTTAACTCTCTAGTCACTGAAGCTTGTGAATTGGACAGTTTTATGAGGGTACCTAGACTAAATTGTGTATTGGTTAATGGAGAGGTCTGTGTGTCCGATCAATGGACTGATAAAGTCCTGGCATCAGTTAACAGTTCTGTAATGTGCCAGATGGCTTCCTGGGGGATGTAAAAAGGGAACACTGATACTATTAGGCCTTACAAACTGTGATGAGTGAATTCTGAACATCTTGGCTGCCACAGACACAGCTTTGTGAGGGCCCAGCCCACGTTACCATTACAATGAGTGGGAACATCCATTTACCGGGTCAGAAAGTTCTCAGTGTGCCTTAGTGCCTGTTGTCTATAACATCAGTGTTTCCCAGTGTTCATTTAGGCTTCATATTGAGTGGCCATATGACATTGACTGGTGTAGCTCTTGCTTTACCATGGTGTACACATTGATAGTTAGGCCATAGAGGGGACAATTTAACGTCTGATTCTATGAAGATTCAAGTAAATGGTGAAGAGCAGATAATTATAAAATTCACATCAACCCAGCCTATTGCTGGGGATGCAAACAACATCCTGGAATAATATTCCATATATACTAGATCTGCCTAAGGATCTGTCCATTTTGGGTAGAAGTCAAAGCCCTTACAGATACACATTGAGCTTTATGTGGCTGCATTCTTGTTTGGTCTTTGGTCCAACTCATATGCCTAAGGATGATAAAAGACTGACCTTACATGTGCTAACAGATGCAAGATGTCTGACTACCTCTTATTAGCAACAGGTACAAGGACCAACCACATGTGAACTCCACTTTTGAAGTCGAGAGATCAACCTCATTGAAGCACTCGTGGCCGATTGAATAATACACTTTCTGCATAAGAATGAATGTGTGAGCCATGGGCCCACTTGGAGGCCCTGCCCATGTTGTCTGAAAGCTGTAATCCAATCCCCCCATGTCCCCCTGCAGTTCCTTGCTAACCTCTTCTATATCTTACTTACATTTTCTACTCTTTCTATCTTTTTCTCTCTTCATCTTATTGTTGGTTTCTATAGCACGAGTGTAGCTTTTCGATGTGTTATTAGATCAGGGCCACAGGCTATTGCTTTGTGTGTTCTTACTTTATACCTTTTTGTTTGTTATATGATCAAATGGGCAGGTCTTGAGCAGGTCAGGTCTACATTCATGTAGCAGTTAGGTACCTCACCTATGGTTTTCCACTGCTGGATTTGTTATCCCTAACCATGCCTAGAGTGACTGTTTTTTTTTTTTTTTCATTTTCATGTTTCCTGAGATGGCTAAATCTTTGATTCTTTACTTGCCTATTTCTAACTATAAATATTGTAACACGATGGCTTTACTGTACTCTACAACTCCGGAAAATAATTTTCTACTTTTCTAAGGAATACAAACTTACATCATATCATTTTCTGTTAATGCAACTGTTTATTATGCAAACATGTAATGATTTTCTTGGAAGCTGTGTGTCACTTCATTTGAATATGCTATATATTATATAGATGTCACAGCAATTCCACTGTCCACCATCAATCACTGAGAATGATTTTCTGTAATATTGTAAAACCAATCCATTTATCAATATTTTCCAGATTTAGTTCATCGTTTATACAAACAGTAAGCCAATCATGGGAGTTTGTTTAACCTTTGCAGGACCAATAAATTGTTCCGTTGTTCTGCTTTGCTCTTTAATTGATTGTAAGTTCACAGTGCAGACTGATATAAGCTCCTTGTTGGGGTGTGTGTCTGACATAGTATTCTTTTTTTCTTACAGGAAATGTATTATTTACTTCTAGCTAGCCTAGGGAAGCCTACACTGAGAAAATTATGCTGGCTGCGACTGTTGATCTTTCCTTTTGAAAATACTAGTTGTTAAGTGGTCATTATTATAGGTATAGCATTATATCATCATCATTTTCTAACTCAGAACAAGTATTAAAGAGATTTTAAAGGAAAAACATGTTTTTTTAAATAAAAATAACAAACATCTCTATACTTACCTGTTATGTGCAATGGCCCTGAGCATCCTCTTCTTGGGTCCCCTGTCGGTGCTCCTGGCTCCTAATCTCTGTCCAGTGCCCCCATGGGAAGTCACTTTGCATGGGAGCACACGTGCATGGCTTTGATTAACAGCACTAGGAGCCAATGGCTCCCGGTGCCCCAGCAAAGCCAATGAGGAGAAGCAACAGCACACTGAGCATTCCAATGAATGGCTGTGCAATGGGGGGGTGTCTGGACAATTCTGATCATGGGAGGAGAGTACACTGAGTTCCCAGCATAGCTAGAAAACTGTCCACGATGTGTTCTCCTGCTTAGTGCAGTCAGTTTTTAATAGGAAAGCAAAAGGGCTGGCAGGAACACCAGGGATTTCACATAAAGGAAGTAATATGAAGAGAACATGATACTTTCTCATACAAGTACATGGTACAGCAGGTACATATCAGGAATATGAAGTGTTGGGGTAAGAAATGCTTTAAGGCACAAAATGTTTAGGCTTTAGAACCACTTTAAGCAAGTGAACTAAAGTCCAAATGAAATGTCAGACTTGAGGTCTTTATAGTGCTGTACACATATGTTGTGATTGTGAATGATCTTGGTTGGAAATCCCTTAAAATACCTGAAAATACGGCTTTCTGCCCTCCTACTTCAGTGCTGTATGCTGACATAGCTGAGTAACAGCCACACTCCCATAATAGAAATTATTACACAAACTCAAAATGTAAAGGAAGAGAGGAGATATGTCTGACTCTAGTGCCTATTGCTCAGTCAGTGGTTTGAAGCATTCACTTGCTGACATAATTCTCAGCAGTGACTCATAATTAATTTTTTTCAGAATACTTTCACCAGCGTGATTCCTAATTTTAACACTATAAAATGGAGTGGGGAAACAACTTAACCCCCAAAATATTTTGGTATGTTGTTTTTTAGATGAAAACACTTGGGACTATTTTATTGTGTGGTGATTTTCATCACCCCTCAACCCATGGATTCCTTCCAACACATCCTGGCAGGCCATCCCAAGACCAGCCTAGCTGAAATATCCCTTCAAAAGAACTTTACCATGCAATTAAAAGCATTTCCCGATGCAGCACCTCTATTCCAATCTTTTCCACTTATACTGTAAAGTAGTTATAAAGGTTGAAGTTTTTTTACCCTCATGGAATCTTTGCATGAAGGTAAAAAAACCTTCAGTATGCAGCTCCTCCAGCAGCCCCCCTTATACATACCTAAGCCTGATCCCGATCCAACCATGTGCATGAGAGTGGCTGCTGTCCCAGCTCTCTGCCTCCTCATTGGCTCAGAGACAGCAGCAGGAGTCATTGGCTTCCGCTGCTGTCAATCACAGCTAGTGAGGAGAGAACAGGGGCAGGGCCAGGCCCCACTCTGTGACCATGGGCTGGAAACCGTGGATAATCAAAGTAAGGAAAAGTCACCAGCACACCAAGGATTCCTCGAAAGGGCCCAAAGCTTTATTTCGTGGTCACATGATAGATATACAGCAACGCTTCTTCAGGCAAGTCATGGACGTGTGTTAATTTTTCTTTTACTTTAATTGAGCCTTTAGGATCACTAAATATAGCTACTATTTATAATTCAGAATATGGATTGAACTTGAGGTTTTTGGTCATGCCCCCCCCTTCCTTATCCAAAGACATAAACATGCATGATCAGGCATTTCAAGAATGTATTTTCCAGTGACTTATTTAATGTAGTATCAAAGCCTCAGCCTTTTTTGCTTAGCACATTAAGCACAATAAAATTCACAATATTAATAATACAAATAGTCTCCCCTACAAACTATTTGTTACAATTCTTACCCCTGCACTCACAGTTTACAACTTTCAATGCTCAACTTCCAGTTTTCACAGGAAACAGATAACTGTGGACTGTCAGGCTATTAGCTTGGAGAAGGGAGAGGTTGAAGGCAGAGCAGGGGAGTACCTTGCCTAGGTACGTGTATATGAGTTTCTATTAATGCAAGTAGTGTAGACTGTAGAGAGACACAGCCAGTCTCTGCATGCAACGCTGGCTCCATAGGATGCTGCAGCAAAAAGGAGTCACCCTGAAACAGCGAACTTGGAGCAGCGATCTTAAAGCAGAGTTTCACCCAAAAGTGGAACCTCCGCTTATATACTTCCCCCTCTGGTGCCACATTTGACACAGCGGACACCGTCCCTCGTAAGTTCAGTCCCCCTCCTTCTTCTGCCGCCAGGCCAGTTAGAAAGCGCAGAGTATGCGCAGTAGGGGACCGGCTGTGAAGCCGAAAGGCTTTATTGCCGGTTTCCCTTTAACATGAATGGTGACGGCAGCACCCAAGAGGCGATCCAAAAATCGGCTGGGGTGCCAACATTGCAGGAACCCTGGACAGGTAAGCGTCCTAATATTAAAAGTCAGCAGCTACAGTATTTGTAGCTGCTGAGTTTAAATTTTTTTGTGAAGGGGCGAAACCCCTCTTTAACACCAACCTAAACAGGAACATAGGCAAGGATTAAAATATGAAGAAGCTGCATACTCAGTAAGGCCCCATTCACACCTAGCGATTTGGAATCGCAGGCAAAATCAGCGAGATTCTGCATAAGATTCAAAATTGCACTGAAATCACAGCAAAATGCGTGATGCGCATTTGGGTGCCAGTCATTCTTAATGGCACCACAGACATGGTGTGATTTTGCCATGATTGACGCTCATCAAAAATGCATGGCAATCATGACAAAACATGCTTAACAAAATCGCATAAAGCTTGTCACTCAAAAAGGTACATGAGCTTCTTTTGCAGGAAAAATGCGCATAGGGCAGCCTATTCAAGTGAATGGGTTTCCCTATGTGCGACACATGGAAACGTGTAAATTGCGCTAAAAATATTGTGAGCACATTCCCATTACATGAGATGTGATCGGGGCCTTAGTGATTAAATCAGCTGCTGAAACTGCCTAAAAAACTTGAGGGCTTAAAATTACTTCATTGATGCCACTTGGATGAGCAAAAATGGTTTTGAATGGCATTTTTACCATTTGATTTACACAACATACTTCAAAGGTGCATAGTATTTTTTATTGTGACACAAATATTAATTAAACCAGTATAACTTTGGCTACATTTTTGGGGTCACTTTCCTGCTGGAAAGTGAAGCTCTGATTTAATCTCAGACATCTTATACAGGCTGAAATAGATCTTTCTCTAGAATTTCTCTATAACTGTCTTGCCTTTGTGTCAATCCATTTTTCCATCAATCTTGGTTTTTTTAGGTCCCTGCTGTTGAAAGGCCTCCCCAAAACTTGTTTGGTGTATCTCAAATGCCTTTTGTCAAATTTCAGATGAGATTTGATTTGGATTTATTTAGCAATGGCTTTTAAATGAAGGTTGTTCCATACAAAACATCTCCCATTTTTAGCTCCTTTAAAATATAATTGTCCTCTTGATTGCTAATGCCCTCATTTGCCCTCCTTACCCAGTCACCAAGTTTTGGTGGGTGGTTGTTTCTAGACATAGCTACAGTTGTGCCATATTCTTTCTATTTTAATAATGGATTTAGCAGTTCTCTGGTGGATTTTTTAAGTTTTGGATATAAACCAAATCCAGTGCTTCTCCAGGACATAATCCCAGATATGTTTTAATAGCTTTCTGGACCTAATAATGCTGTTTTTTGACACCGGTTCTATACAAATTAGAGTTGTGTTTATTTTGAGATCATTTGGCACATTCATTGTGCACATATGGATGCCATTCAATTAATTATTTCACTTCTGAAGGCAATTATCTGCACAAGACCTTATTTTACAGCACATGAGGTCCATACTTATGCAGTTGAAAGTTTGTATTTTTTTAGAGAAAGAAAAGGGATAAGCCGAATCAGCTTCTCAAAACTGGCTGTGCAGGGGGGATGTGTCAGCACAAGTCTTATCATTGGAGGACAGGCCCCCCTCAGTGTTGGTTTTCTATTGTATGAATTTTTGTATTATCTCAGCTAGTAACCCTATCTAAATGCATCTCAAATACACTGTAAACGCCATAGAGGCGTTTTGTGGTGCATTTGCAGTGCATTTACATTGACATCAATGGAAGCATTTGGAGAGTGATACAGCCTGGCAAACAACTCATGTCGGGTCAATTTTGATACAACACAACAGCATGCAATGTGATGTGACGCTAATGTGACCATGTGAACGAAGCACACCATCTTGACAAGTGTTTGTGGAGCTTCAAAAATTGCTTATGAAATGCCAACTTTGAAGCTAGTGCAAACTTAGCTTAAATATTAAGCATACAGGTAGCTGTAGAGTATTGTGTGTGTTGACTTGTTTGGCTACCTAATCTGAGCAAATTGCAAGTTACAAATGTTTAAGGCAATATTCAAATGTATTAATCTCCTTAAGACTATAGTACATTTTGCAGTGTGCCATACTTGCCTGTTTGAACGGCCTGCCTGTATTGTGCTTGAACAAAAGGTTACATTGGGTGCAGAGGAAAAGAATGATTACTTATTTATATGTTTCATTTACTTATTTATTTGGGTAAGGAAGAAAATACAATTACTGTGTTTACTTTCCATTCCAGAGTTACATTACCATATTTCAAGTCATTGCTTTAGACGTGTAATCACATCTGAAACTATTTCTGAGATCTTGAAATGATCATTAGCTTGGCACTAATGTAATCTGCAGTAAGTGATTGCCAGAAACAAAATACTCACATAAGGTTTTTTGCTCCTGTGGTTATTGCTTCCCTCTCAATATTTGCACAATACTATGACCTACATTTATCAAAGGTTTACACACTTAACTATTCGGTTTATTTCTGCTATTTGGGGGACTTCAGGAAAAGAGGACTCAATATTTTCACTTTAATGTTTTTTTTAAATAGTTTAATAGCCTTGAGTTGCTCATAGGAAGTCATCAAAGTTCATCTGTAATTTTTTTTTCAAGTGCAGTTAAAAAAAAGGCCTCATTTTCTAATGAGAAAGTTTGCAGAGAATACATTTTAATAAAATTTTCCAGTAACAGGATTCCTGCTGTACCAGAAAACCCACTGATAGTGCTGCCATGTTCCAAACGAATGTTGGAACCTGCTTCGGTGTTCAAGAAATTGCTTGCATATAAGTGCTCACTCTTAAGAGTGTTTGTTCCTTAAGGTTCTGCTTCATTCCAGTGTTGCTTGATCTTCCTAAAAAGAAGCCCCAAGGAGGCCTGTGGAGCTAATGAGGTCTGAAGACCTTATAATGAGTAGGGATGTGGTACTCTAAATTTATATTAAGTGATATAAGGTTAAGCAGTTCAGCTTAGCTCAGTGTCAAGCCTGCTAATGACAGTTGTAACCATGGCCATTAACATTTCTAGCAGTAACATTACTTAGCCAAAAAATTGATATTCAGAGACCTTTTAATGAGGCCTATCATGCATCAGATTACTGCAGTTTCATCACAGCATGGTGACTAGGGATGAGCCGAACACCCCCCGGTTCGGTTTGCATCCAGAACATGTGAACAGGCAAAAAATTTGTTCGAACACGCGAACACCGTTAAAGTCTATGGGACACGAACATGAAAAAACAAAAGTGCTAATTTTAAAGGTTAATATGCAAGTTATTGTCATAAAAAGTGTTTGGGGACCCGGGTCCTGCCCCAGGGGACATGTATCAATGCAAAAAAAAGTTTTAAAAACATCAGTTTTTTCGGGAGCAGTGATTTTTTTTTTTTTGTATAATCTTTATTTATGGAAGGCAGGACATTACAGCACAGGTTACAAGATCTAAAGGCAGAAACATCAAGTAATATACCAGCCTTCCCTTTTTTCTGTTTTTAAAGTTATAGCACAACAGAGGTACAGAGACACTAAGGACATAAATGACAAAAAAAATTTACAAGAGAAAAACAGTCAAATCAGCCATAAGCATAAGGAATGCAAGAAATGAAAGTAGAAATTCAAGTGATATTTCAGCGGCGAGGACTCCAACCACCCGACGAGCGAGCCGAGTCCCCAATCGCCAGGGTGCAGAATATAAGAGAAAATTTCACCCTCCGAAGAAATGTGAACAATCATGCGGCTAGGCCAGCCAGGTCCCCGGACCGGACCAATAGTGCAGGGCCCAGCAAATGTAGAAGGGAGGGTCAGGCGAGCGCGCACGGGAGGAGGGGGGCGACAAAACACCTCCAACTAACCTCCCCCCACAACACACCTACGCCCGGGCCCCCCCTGATTCGAGGCCCCCTTACCACGGTGACACAAAAGTGTCGGACCCCCAAACTGTCCAGGGGATCCCGCGGAGGGGGCCTCGTGATGATAAGGTGCCTCAGTCCGTCAAGCCAACCGGTCCTCCAGCTCCGCACCCATCGCCTAATGCATATCAAGCGGACCGCCCACCAACAGACGGTCCGTACAGACTGAAGCCAAAGTGAACCAAGAAAAAAAAAAAAACAAAGATAAGGGAGGGGGGAAGGTACAGACTAAGAAAAGAAAGAGGACAAGATAGTATAGAGCATACCTGGGATCCCGCATCCAGCTCCGTCTCCGCCCCAGGCCCCGCCAGTCTCCCAGCACTTATTTTGTAGCTAGAAAGGGAGAGAAAAAAAAAAAAAAAGGGGGGGAGGAGAACCACTCGGCCTAACTCCCACCTTCAGCTAGACAACTATGTCACATTCCCAAAACGTTTCAGCCCACTGCTCCCGCCTGAGAACCTCGAGGCCGCCCTTTGAGGGATGGATCCGCAAGCTCCAACAGGGCCACATCCAAGCTGGAGGACACGTGGCCGGGATCTAGGACATGTGCGTCCCAGGTCGACCAGGTAGCAGAGAAGCGATCCCGGGTACCCCTGCAGGTGGAAATCCAATCCTCCGCCTCCCTGATGTCACCCACCTTACGGCGCCATTCCTCCCTGCCTGGAATTTGAGAACGCTTCCAGTATATAGGGAGCAACCGATTAGCCGCATTCAATAAGTGAGGCAGTACACTGTTCTTGTATCGGCTCACCGGCATGGGAGGAACGTGAAGCAGGAAGTGGACCGGGGAGAGAGGGATGTCAATACCCACTATCTCTTTGATTTGGGCCCTAACTTCCTCCCAGAAGGGTCTAATCACTGGGCAGTCCCACCATATGTGCAGAAGGGTGCCCCTATATCCGCAACCCCTCCAGCATCGATCTGACATGGATGGGTAAATCCTGGCGAGATCCGCCGGTACACGGTACCAGCGTAGCAGTAGTTTGTAATTTGTTTCCTGCGTCTTGGAGTCAATAGAGCTAGACCGAGTCAGTTGGTAAAGAGAAGATAATTGGTTAGTCGAAAAGACCAGCTCCAGGTCCCTTTCCCAGGCCCTGATGTATGCAGGTTTCATTACTGAGGCAGTGGACCCGAGCAGGCGGTAGAGCTCAGAAATCATGTGTGGGACCGGTTCTTCTGCCACAAAGAGACGTTCAAAGGGCGTGAGGTTGGAGATATCTCGGATGGAGTTCCCCTGAGCCTTAAAAAAATGCTGGAGTTGTCTATGGCGCCAAAAGTCCATAGGGAAACCCCCCCTACGGTCTCTAAGGGCCGCCAAAGAGAGTAGCTTACCATCCTGCATAAGTTTTCCACAACTGGCGCTACCATCGTCTACCCAAGGGCCAAAAAAGGCCGTCTGTTCCCCAGGTGGGAACCAAAGGTAGCCTCCCAGGGGGGCCAACGGGGAGACAGGGGGCGCCATTGGTAGAGTGGCATTGAGGCGGTCCCAGGACCGAAGGGCCTGGACCGTCAGCGGAGAAACAAAATCAGACAGTCCCCTGTGCTCCCGGGCCAACCACGGGGCATAGGATAAATTCCTGCCCGCCAAGTATTTTTCCAAGGAGACCCAAAGTTTGGATTTATTATGAAAGCGCCAGTCAAGAATCCTCTGGAGGACGATAGCCCTATAATACCGCTGAATATCTGGAAGGCCCAGACCCCCTACATCCCTCGGTCGATTCAACAGTCGGATCGCAACTCTCGGCCTCCTATTATTCCACACAAAAGTCGAGATCAAGCTGGACATCTGTGTGAAAAACCGCCTAGGCAAGGACATGGGTATCATTTGCAGGTAGAACAGTATGCGTGGGAGAATGTTCATTTTTATGATACTAAGTCGCCCCATCCAGGTGAAAGCCGTCCTGGTCCATAGGGCCAGGTCAGCCTTCACAGTTGTCATCAAGGAAGGAAAGTTAGTCGCGTAAAGAGTGTCAAACCTATCCGTCAGCCGTATACCCAAATATTTCAAGGACGATTTAGCCCAAGTGAAAGGAAAGGCAGTTTGTAGCCTGCTCACCAGAGAGGGCGGCAACTGGATGGGCAGTATTTCTGACTTGGCGTAATTGATCTTGAAATTTGAGATTGACCCGAAGTGTTGAAGTTCCCGCATCAGATTAGGCAAAGAGATCAGGGGGTCCGTCAGGTGGAAGAGCACATCATCGGCGTATGCCGAAAGTTTGTGTTCTGTACGACCCACCATCAGTCCTTTGATATCAGTGTTCGCCCGTACAGTGCGTAGAAACGGTTCCAGCACCAGGGCAAACAGAAGAGGCGAAAGAGGACACCCCTGTCTCGTGCCATTTCTGATCGAGAATCTAGGAGAGAGAAAGCCATTGACCTTGACCTGAGCACTCGGGTCCGAGTACAAGGCCATGATCCATGTCAACATATGCTTACGCAAGCCCAGAGCCTCCAGTACAGTGCGCAAGTAAGTCCAGTCCACCCGATCGAAAGCTTTCTCTGCATCGGTGGACAGGATCAGGTAGGGGGGGGTAACAGGAGCAGCACGAGCCCAGTGAATAAGGTGTATGGCCCTGATGGAGTTGTCTCTAGCCTCTCGGCCCGTGACAAACCCCGTCTGGTCCGGGTGTACAATGAGTGGGATTAGGTGTTTCAGCCTAGACGCAAGGATTTTAGCAAGGATTTTTATGTCTACATTAAGAAGGGATATGGGCCTGTAGCTCTGGGGCACGGTGGGGTCCTTCCCCTCCTTGGGAATGACAGTGATGTGGGCCAGAAGGGCCTCACTAGGGATCGCATTCCCATTTGCTATAGAATTAAAATAACTGCACATCGAATCCGATAGCAGGGGTAAGAACTTTTTGTAGTAAGCTTTGGTGAACCCGTCGGGACCAGGGCTCTTCCCATTAGGCAGGGACTTCACCGTAGCCCCAAGCTCAACAGGCGTAATAGGGGATTCCAGCATGGAACACTGGTCGTCAGTCAGCGGGGGAGGTCCAGCTGCGTTCAGGTAAGTTCTGATGTCAGACAGTCTCTCGGATTGGGCCTCAGGGGTCTGCATTGAATCTAAATTATAGAGGGTGGCATAATAGTCTCGGAACCCAGAGGCTATCTGGGAAGATCTGACCGTGAGTTCACCCGAGGGAAGGCGCAGCTTCTGTATATACATAAGCGCGCGTTTCTTCCGGAGGGCTCTGGCCAACATGCGGCCACATTTGTTGCCATGTTCATAATATTTATGCGACAAGTAGCGTAGTTGTTTACGTGCCTGCCGGTCTAATAAGCGTAAGAACAATATTCTCAACTCTGTCAGTTTCCCAAGAGCCTCCGGGTCCCCGCCTTGTTTATGTGCAAGTTCCGCCTGCTGTAGCGCCTGAAGAACCCTAGTAAAGTCTGCTTGTCGGGCCTTCTTAAGTCTAGCGCCCTGGGAGATCAGCTCTCCCCATACCACCGCCTTATGACCCTCCCAGATAACCCCTTCATTCATACCTTCCGTGGTATTTTCCTTGAAATAGTGGGACAGGACGTCCGTGACTCCGGAGACCGCGGCCGCGTCGTCCAACAGGGATTCATTCAGGCGCCATGACCAGGCCCTACGGGTGCCCTGGGGCAGGGCCAAAGTGGCCGTCACCGGGGCATGGTCAGAGATAGTTATATTCCCAATGGACGAGGCCTGCAGCAGCTCCAGAGCCAATTGGTCCACACATATCAGATCAATACGGGTATAGACATCGTGAACCTTTGAGTAATAGCTGTAATCCCTATCTGAGGGGTGAAGCAGCCGCCAGCTATCCAGAAGGTGATGGGACTGCAGGGATTTGCGAAAATGTTTAAGGAAGGCGTGAGAGTGGGAAGGACGTCTGTGCGAGGTGTCAAGTTGGGGGTCAGGGCTCACATTAAAGTCACCACCTAAAATCAGAGGACCTTCTCTAAAGTCTGTCAGGCTGTCCAGAGCACTGTCTAGAAAGGTAAGCTGATTGGAATTAGGGGCATATATTGTAGCTACCGTAAGCTTTTGGCCCTCTACAACCCCTTTTAGGAAAACATACCTCCCCTGAGGATCAACCTTACTCTCAATGACCTGAAGGGGGCAAGACTTATGAATGGCGATTAGGGATGAGCTTCGTGTTCGAGTCGAACATACGTTCGACTCGAACATCGGCTGTTCGATCGTTCAACGAAGATCGAACGATTTGGGCCGTTCGCGCCAAATTCGAGTGACGCGAACGGCCCACAATGCACTACGCCATCGCAGTGTCATCCAGGCGCTGTGATTGGCCAAGCATGCACTGTGACCCCGCATGCTTGGCCAATCACAGCGCCGGCAGCGAGGAGAGCAATGATTGGCCACAGGCAGGATGCCTGTGGCCAATTATTGCTGAGGGTGTTTAGTACACGCCCCACACTATAAAAGGCCGCCAGCACGGCGGCCTAGTGTAGTATGTTCCGGAGCAGGGAAAGAGCAGCATAGGCAGGGACAGTGACTTTTATTTCTTTCTTGCTTAACCTGGATTCCTTTAGTTTAGGGAAAGAGAAGGATAGGTAGGGAGAGTGTCAGTGTGTTTTGTGCTTGTGCTATAGTGTGCTTAAAAAAAAACATTTTTTCTAGGGACAGAAAACTGTAGGTAGGGAGAGTGTCAGTTTCTTTCACTGTGCAAGTCCTTGTTTCTAGGGACTGGGAAGGACAGTGAGTGAATTCTCCTTGTGCTATAGTGTGCTTAAAAAAAACATTTTTTCTAGGGACAGAAAACTGTAGGTAGGGAGAGTGTCAGTTTCTTTCACTGTGCAAGTCCTTGTTTCTAGGGACTGGGAAGGACAGTGAGTGAATTCTCCTTGTGCTATAGTGTGCTTAAAAAAAACATTTTTTCTAGGGACAGAAAACTGTACGTAGGGAGAGTGTCAGTTTCTTTCACTGTGCAAGTCCTTGTTTCTAGGGACTGGGAAGGACAGTGAGTGAATTCTCCTTGTGCTATAGTGTGCTTAAAAAAAACATTTTTTCTAGGGACAGAAAACTGTAGGTAGGGAGAGTGTCAGTTTCTTTCACTGTGCAAGTCCTTGTTTCTAGGGACTGGGAAGGACCGTGAGTGAATTCTCCTTGTGCTATAGTGTGCTTAAAAAAACATTTTTTCTAGGGACAGAAAACTGTAGGTAGGGAGAGTGTCAGTTTCTTTCACTGTGCAAGTCCTTGTTTCTAGGGACTGGGAAGGACAGTGAGTGAATTCTCCTTGTGCTATATTGTGCTTAAAAAAAACATTTTTTCTAGGGACAGAAAACTGTAGGTAGGGAGAGTGTCAGTTTCTTTCACTGTGCAAGTCCTTGTTTCTAGGGACTGGGAAGGACAGTGAGTGAATTCTCCTTGTGCTATAGTGTGCTTAAAAAAAACATTTTTTCTAGGGACAGAAAACTGTAGGTAGGGAGAGTGTCAGTTTCTTTCACTGTGCAAGTCCTTGTTTCTAGGGACTGGGAAGGACAGTGAGTGAATTCTCCTTGTGCTATAGTGTGCTTAAAAAAAACATTTTTTCTAGGGACAGAAAACTGTAGGTAGGGAGAGTGTCAGTTTCTTTCACTGTGCAAGTCCTTGTTTCTAGGGACTGGGAAGGACAGTGAGTGAATTCTCCTTGTGCTATAGTGTGCTAAAGCATTCCTCATCAACCATCTTTGAAATCCTTGTTTTTTGGACAGTCAGGGAAATTGTCGTTGTGCTATTCTGTGCAAAAGCAATCATCCTGAACCATATTTAGAAATCCTTAAGTAAAGGGACAGAGAAGGACACCTGAAGGTAGCCCTTATTGCTTTTTTCCCATCTCCCTGCAGGCCATCTATTAGAATGTCTGGAAGGCAAACAAGGAGAGGCAGACAGTCAGGAGGCAATAAAAGAGGGCAAGCAGGCTCTGTGTCTGGGGGCAACAGTGCTGGTCGTGGACGCGGTGCATTGTCATCAGCACATGGCCATGGGACACGCTTGTCCTTCTTTTCGGCAGCTGGACATGTTGAGCCACATCATGCCGAAGACTTGGTAGAGTGGATGACCAAGCCCTCCTCCTCCTCCTCATCCTCTCTCACCCAGGCTCAGGGTACTGGCAAAGCAGCTGCCAAAGCGTCCTCTTCCCTGGTATCAATGTCAGACTCATCATCAGTCACTCCTTCCCTAGACCCACCATGTCCTCCTCCTGAGGAGTCCCCCGAACTGTTTGAGCACAGTGTTGGGTACATGCTCCAGGAGGATGCCCAGCGTTTTGAAGGGTCTGATGATGAAACCCAGCTACAGGAAGGCAGTAGGGTGAGAGCAGACAGAGGGGATGCTCAAGAAGGACACCAATCTGGCAGTCATGTTCCAGCAGCTGCAGCATACTGCCAGATTGGCTCCAGTGATGAGGAGGGAGGGGATGATGAGGTCACTGACTCCACATGGGTGCCTAATAGGAGAGAGGAGGAGGAGGAGGATGAGGAGGAGGCACATCTCCAACGAGGCAGGATGCCCTTCATGGCCAGCGTAAGGGCAGTACACCGACGGAATCACACCGCAGAGCTCCGCCTGTGCAGGGCGCTGCCTCTGCCCGTCATTCAAAAAGTTCCTTGGTGTGGGCCTTTTTTGAGGCTAGTGCATCAGATCGCACAGCTGCTGTTTGCAACATATGTCTCAAGCGTATATCGCGTGGCCAAAACATCAGCCGCTTGGGTACCACATGCCTGACCAGACATATGTTGACCTGCCATGCAGCTCGTTGGCAAGCCTACCTCAAAGACCCACACCAAAGAAAAAAGCGGACCTCTCCTTGCACCGCATCAGCTGGGATCTCCAACCCCACTATAACTTCAGTCCTCTCTGAAACATGCACTGAGAGGAATGAAGGTGTAGAATTAGGTGTGTCACAGCCAAGTACTTGCGGCCACTCTGCTAGCAGTACACCGACGTCCGATTCTAGCAGGCAAATTTCCCTGCCCCAGCTGCTGGACCGTCGAAAGAAGTTCACTCCCAGCCATCCACATGCCCAGCGGTTGAATGCTAGCTTGGCTAAATTGCTAGCGCTTCAACTGCTGCCTTTTCAGTTGGTAGACTCGGCCCCCTTCCGTGAGTTTGTGCAATGTGCGGTTCCTCAGTGGCAGGTTCCCAAACGCCACTTTTTCTCACGGAAGGCTATTCCGGCTCTCTACCGGCATGTGGAAGGCAATGTCTTGGCCTCGCTGGACAGGGCGGTCAGCGGTAAGGTGCATATTACCGCTTACTCATGGTCCAGCAGGCATGGACAGGGACATTACCTTTCTTTCACGGCCCATTGGGTCACTCTTTTGGCAGCTGGGAAGGATGCAGGACAAGGTGCAGTAGTGTTGGAGGTTGTCCCACCGCCACGCCTCCAAAATGCTACTACTGGTTGTGACACACCTCTCTCCTCCACCCCCTCCTCTTCTTCTTCCTCCATGGCCTCTTCCTGTGGTTTGTCCTATGAACCAGCGGTGCTCCGTAGCCGTTCACGGGGCTACGCAAGTACGCAGGCAAAAAGATGCCATGCCGTGCTTGCGCTGGTGTGTTTGGGGGACAGAAGCCACACTGGGGCAGAGGTCCTGTCTGCTCTGCAGAGCCAGGCCGAGAGGTGGTTGACGCCACGCCAGCTTAAGCCAGGAATGGTGGTTTGCGACAATGGCACCAACCTCCTCTCCGCCCTTCGACAGGGACAACTGACCCATGTGCCCTGTGTGGCTCACGTCCTTAACCTGGTGGTGCAGCGTTTCTTGGGCAGGTACCCGGGCTTACAGGATGTCCTGAGGCAGGCCAGGAAAGTCTGTGTGCATTTCCGCAGATCTTATAATGCCAGTGCTCGCCTGGCTGAGCTGCAAAAGGAGTTGAACCTGCCCAAGAACCGCCTTATATGTGACATGCCCACCAGGTGGAACTCAACGTTGGCCATGCTGCAGCGGCTGCACACGCAGCAGAGGGCCATCAATGAGTACCTGTGCGACTACGGCACCAGGACAGGGTCAGGGGAGCTTGGTTTTTTTTCTCCACGCCAGTGGGGCATGATCAGGGATGCATGCACTGTCCTGGCACCATTTGAGGAGGCCACGAGGATGGTGAGCAGTGACAGTGCATGCATCAGTGACACTGTACCTCTTGTCCACCTGTTGGAGCACACGCTGCGTGGAATAATGGACAGGGCACTTGAGGCAGAACAGAGGCAGGAAGAGGAGGACTTCCTTGCCTCTCAAGGCCCCCTTTACCCAGACAGTGTTCCTTCTGTCCCACCCATCGCACAGGAAGAGGAGGAGGAGGAGGAGGAGGAGGAGGAGGATTGTGTCAGCATGGAGGTGGAGGCTGGCACTCAGCATCATCAGCAGCAGTCTTTTAGGGATGATTTACAGTCCCAAGAAACCAGTGGACTTGTACGTGGCTGGGAGGAGGTGACTGCGGATCATGTCGTCCTTAGTGACCCAGAGGACTCCGGAGCGAATGCCTCAGCAAACCTACGCTGCATGGCCTCCCTGATCCTGCAAAGTCTGCGGAAGGATCCTCGTATTCTTCGGATCAAGGAGAGGGACCATTACTGGCTGGCCACTCTCCTTGATCCACGGTACAAGGGTAAGGTTGCGGACCTTATGTTACCGTCGCAGAGGGAGCAGAGGATGAGACAACTCCGGGAGGCCTTGCAGAAAGGTCTGTGCAACGCGTTCCCAGAGACTGGGAGGTTACAAACTCCTGGTCCTGGACAACGAGTTGCTGAGGCTTCGGCCAGTCAAAGAAGGAGCGGTGGGGAAGGTGGCCGTCTGACCGATGCGTTCAGACAATTCTTTAGTCCGCAGCCCCAAAGTATGATCGGTTCCAGCAACCATCGCCAGCGTCTGATAAACATGGTGCAGGAATATCTAGGGGCAAGGTCAGACTTGGACACCTTCCCCACCGAAAATCCTCTGGCTTACTGGGTCTTGAGGATGGATCACTGGCCAGAGCTTGCACAGTATGCAATTGAGCTACTGGCCTGTCCTGCATCCAGCGTTCTTTCGGAACGCACATTCAGTGCTGCTGGAGGATTTGTCACGGATCACAGGGTGCGCCTGTCCACCGACTCGGTTGATCGACTGACTTTCATCAAGATGAACCAGTCTTGGATCACCACCAGCTACCACACACCTGATGCTGATATAACAGACTAATTGATTTTAACATGTCACATCCCTTCAAGACTGATGCTGATGCTGAGTGCCTGTGCTGTTATGTTGACTGGCTATCCTCCTCCTCCGAGTCCTCAATGATACGATTGATGATGATAGCTTGGAAGATCATTTTTGTTTATGGGTGCCGCCACCAGTGGCTAAGGCCCAATTTTTCAGCCCCTGTTTAACAGGGGCGTGTAATTACAATTTTTGAAGCAATACTTTGCAACAGGGCTCATTGCTGTGCTCCAAGTACAGTATGTGTGAGGGGTTGGAGTGTTGTGCCACCAGTGCCTAAGGCCCAATTTTTCAGCCCCTGTTTAACAGGGGCGTGTCATTACAATTTTTGAAGCAATACTTTGCAACAGGGCTCATTGCTGTGCTCCAAGTACAGTATCTGTGAGGGGTTGCAGTGTTGTGCCACCAGTGCCTAAGGCCCAATTTTTCAGCCCCTGTTCAACAGGGGCATGTAATTACAATTATTGATCTAATAATTCACAGCAGGGCCCATTCCTGCACCCACCAAGCAAGAGTAACTCTGAGGGCTTACAGTGTTGTGGCAACACCACCACCACCACCACCACCACGAAAGGCCCAATTTTTCAGCCCCTGTTCAACAGGGGCATGCAATTACAATTCTTGATCTAATAATTCACAGCAGGGCCCATTGCTGCACCCACCAAGAGTAACTGTCAGGGCTTACAGTGTTGTGGCACCAGCACCACCATCAAAGGCCCAATTTTTACTACCACTGTTCAACAATTATATGTAATTACAATTCCTGATATAATAGTTGACAGCAGGGCGTTCCAGCACCAACCAAGAGTAACTGTGAGTGCTTACAGTGTTGTGCCAACACCAACTAAGGGGCCTATTTCTGCAGATTATATACGGCAGGTCCCTACTTTCAAACATCCAACTTACAAACGACTCCTACTTGCAAACGCAAGAAGACAACAGGAAGTGAGAGGAAATCTACCCCTAGGAAGGAAAATTCTCTCCTGTAAGAATTAATATGGGAGAAAGGTGTCTCCTCTGTACTGATGCTTTATCAGCAATCCTTGTTTCAAGAAAAACACCACATTTCAAAAACAGTTGTCATTGGGACGGAAAGTGAGGTGAAATGTTCTGAACAGGGGCACAGACAGCAAAACAAATGTTACAGGGGTGATAACCCTTACCTATGTTTTCCAAAAAGTTTAAAAATAGATTTTTGGGCTGGAGCTACACTTAAACAATGTACCTGTTCAAAATTACAAACACATTCTACATAAGAACAAACATACAGTCCCTGTCTTGTATGCACCGCCTGTATACGGCTGTTCAGAGTATATAGGGCCTTTTTTATTTTATGTGCGGGGTTCCCCTTAATATCCATACAAGACCCAAAGGGGCTGGTAATGGGCTGGGGTAGGGGGGGGGGGGTCATGGGGTAGCTATGCCATTTTTCTTAAAGATTTTCATCCATATTACCGGGACCAGACATTACATTAAAGCCGCAAGAAGTTTTAAATGGCTTTTTTTTCCTTTAGAAGTGTCATTTTGTGCAGGGACAGTTCTAAACACGGGAAACACGTGGCACTTCACAGGCATACTTTAGACACCCCCCAGGTACGATATTTAAAGGAATATTTGACTTTTTTTTTTTCACTTTATGCATCATTAAAATGACTGCTCCCGAAAAACGACCGTTTTTAAAACTTCTTTTTGCATTGATACATGTCCCCTGGTGCAGAACCCGGGTTCCCAAACCCTTTTTAGGACAATAACATGCATAATAGTTGTTATAATTAGCACTTTAGAATTCGAACGTTCGCATCCATTGTATTTAATAGGGTTCTAATGTTCGTACGAACTTTCGGTCCGTTCGCGGGTTCTGGTGCGAACCGAACCCGGGGGTGTTCGGCTCATCACTAATGGCGATAGCCGTGCCTCTAGATTTCGAGACCGGTGAGTTGCTCAAGAACCACTGATTATAAAGATGGGTGGGCAATTTGGGAGTTGACTGGGGGGTGAAATGCGTTTCTTGCAAGAGAATCACATGTGCCCCTGAACGCTTCAGTTCCCACCAGAGTTTACTTCGTTTGCAGGGGGAGCAGAGACCACGCACGTTATAAGAAATTACCTTTAAGGATGCCATGGGAAGTCTGTGGGGTAGTCGAGTCGCTTAGTATGACTGCAAGCGCAGGGCGGGAGACGGAGCCGGAGGCAGACCCTATAAAGAGGCATGGAGAAGAGAAAGGGAAAAAAAAGCAAAAAACAGAAAAGTCGGAAGAACAAACAGTGAGAGACAGGGTAACACACATAAGGCACAAAAGACAGCAATGGTAACAATACCATGACATAAAATACCTGGGGGGTACGCATCGGTCCCAGCCCTACAGGAGGGCAGCGCCCGATGCCCGCCCCCATTTCCGAACTAGGAAATATACCTAAGAAGGTACGGTCTACGTGGGGAACATGGACCAACACTGGAGGAAAGGGTGTAAGGGTCAGTCCCCATCCACCGCCATGTACTAACAAGTAGGTAACATACAAGGGGGGAGAGAGTGCTTCCAAAAAATAAAAAATAAAAAATAAAAACATGAGAACCCCTAAGAAGCAAAGTGCAAGTCTGTAAGGTAAAAAAAGTGAAAAATAGTGAACGAGTTCAAGGTATCCGGAAAGTGAGTATGTCGGGACAGGACCGGGGCCACAGCTTCAAATCCCTCCAAAAAAGGACAGCAACAGGGGCCCATGATCAGTCACTGCTATAAAGGCAATAGGTCCAGTTGGAGGGCAAACAAACAATAACACATTGAGTGGCCAGGTCTCAGTTGTCATGGATATGCATTAATGTCTGTCTGCCATCTTACCTTCCTCCTCATGTGTTCATCTAGAGACCAGACCTCCTTCACCTGGCTTCCTTTATAATCTCCTCCCAGCCTGACTCTACCCCAGGCCCTATCACTGAACACTATATTAACCTGTGCACTGCAAGCCTGCTTTGCTGATCAACGTGTTTGTTAGGCATTGTGTGTTTGGGTTCCTGCCTGCCGTGTGCTACGTCTGTCTCTCTGTTACGTTATTGGCTTGTCCCCGACTATCCCTGTCTGCTCGTGACCCTTGACCTTTGGCTCGTTCTTCGTTATCCTTGTCTGCTTGTGGCCCCTGACCTTCAGCTTGTTATTCGGTTCTCTCTATCGTGTGCTGCTGCTTCCCCTCTTTTCCCCTTATCCTACGGGGCGTGAGCTAGGAAACTCCAGGGGCCGCGACCTAGTCCCAGCCTGCAGCGTAACATCCTCACCACTAGAGGCCCTGGAGAAGACCAGCTGGGTCTTAGACTCCGCGCCCTGGGGAATCTTGGCTCTCGCTTCCGTTGGGATCCCGGTTGTGCTCCTCTGGTCCCGCTTTCCACAACCACCCAGTTTCCTATCCGCAGAAGCCAGCCATAGGGTTCACTACCTCGCGGTGCACTCCTGTCCCCCTACGGTGTGCATCTGTCACCTGGCCACAGGTGACCCTGACAGTTTGATCAGCCATGAACCCGGCTGACATCCCGCTTCCCGCGGATGATCCATTGCAGGGCATAGTTCGCAGACTTGAGACCCAGGAATCAAATCAGACCCAGGTGATGCGATTCCTCCAGGATCTGGCTTCTCGATTCGAGCAGCTTCAGGTCTCCTTGGGAACCCCGAATCCGCAACCCCAAGTACAACCAGCGGCTGTACCTATCGCACCAGTCGCAGCCACACACTCACTAACACTGCCAGCTCCGTTCCGTTTCTCTGGGGACTCCAAGGCCTGCAGAGGGTTTCTCAGCCAATGCACTATTCATTTTGAGCTTCAGCCTCAAAGCTTCCTGTCTGACCGGGCTAAGGTAGCCTATATCATTTCCCTCCTCTCCGGTGAAGCTTTGGCCTGGGCTGCCCCCCTGTGGGAGAGGAACGATCCGGTGGTTTCCAGTCTGTCCGAATTCTTGAAGCTCTTTCGTAATATCTTCGAAGAGCCGGCTCGGGCTTCTTCAGCGGCTAGTGCTGTCTTACGTCTTCTCCAAGAATCTAGTTCAGTGGGGCAATATGCTCTTCAGTTCCGTATCCACACAGCTGAATTGAGCTGGAATAATGAGGCCCTGGTCGCTACCTTTTTACATGGCCTCTCTGACCGAGTGAAAGACGAATTAGCGGGAAGAGCCGTTCCCGTCGGTCTGGACGATGTAATTTCATTATGCAACCAGATCGACATTCGTTTTCAAGAGAGGTCCTTAGAAAAAAGACGCCAGCACTCTCTGGGTCCTAGCCAGTCTGAGCTCCCCTCCCTTCATTCCGTGGAGCATCCTCTACCTGCTGAAGAACCTATGCAGCTGGGCCGGACCAGACTAACCCCCGAAGAACGTGCTAGGCGCAGAACTCTGGGCTTGTGCCTCTATTGTGGGGGCAAGGGTCATTTTCGTGACTCCTGCTCGCTTCGTCCGGGAAACGCTCGGGTCTAATACATTTGGAAGGTGGAGTATTGGACCCAGAAACATCACCTTCTCGCCTGCTCTTGCCGGTGTTCCTTCATGTAGGCACTTCTCCTCAGTCAACCCTTGCATACCTGGATTCCGGGGCTGCCGGCAATTTTATGGATTGGAGAACTGCTTCTTCTATGAAGCTTACCCTTTCACCTCTCACTACCCCATTGGTAGTCTCGGCAATTGATGGCACTGTTCTCCCAGGGGGCCCTATTCGCTTCCAGACGCTACCCATTAGGATGTCGGTAGGGATTATCCACCAGGAGTGGATATCCTTTCTTATTATACCCAAGGCCTCTACCCCAGTTGTATTGGGCCTCCCTTGGCTACAGCTCCACTCTCCACATGTGGACTGGGTCTCTGGGCAGATCCTGGCCTGGGATTCCTCATGTTTCTCGTCGTGTCTTCTCAAGGTGACCCCCAAGGAGAGTCTTCCGGTTGCTGCCACTTCTGTTTCTTCTGATCTTCCCGCCGCATACAGCGATTACCGGGATGTGTTCTGTAAAAAATCAGCTGAGGTGCTTCCTCCCCACAGGTCTTTTGACTGTGCTATTGATCTTGTCCCCGGAGCAACTCTACCCAGGGGTCGTACCTACCCTCTGTCCATCCCAGAGACCCAGGCCATGTCGGAGTATGTAGCAGAGAATCTGGAGAGAGGTTTCATCCGGAAATCCTCATCGCCTGCAGGGGCAGGGTTCTTTTTTGTTGCCAAAAAGGATGGTACCTTAAGACCCTGCATCGATTATCGGGGTTTAAATGCGGTTACTATTAAAAATCGATACCCCTTACCCTTAATATCTGAGCTATTCGATAGGTTGAAGGGTGCCTCCATTTTCACCAAGTTGGATCTCAGAGGCGCGTACAATCTCATTTGAATACGGGAGGGTGACGAATGGAAGACTGCATTCAACACTAGAGACGGGCATTACGAATATCTGGTGATGCCTTTTGGTCTGTGTAATGCTCCAGCCGTGTTTCAAAACTTTGTCAATGAAATCTTCAGAGATCTGCTGTACCAGTTTGTTGTCATCTATCTGGATGACATTCTGATCTTTTCTGAGAATCTGCTCGTCCACAGAAACCATGTCCGCACTGTACTTCAACGTCTTAGAGAGAACAATCTCTATGCCAAGCTGGAGAAATGTTCCTTTGAATGTTCTGAGGTCCTGTTTTTGGGGTGCTTCGTCTCATGTTCGGGGCTTCGTATGGACCCTGGGAAGGTCTTGGCTATCACCAACTGGCCTCTTCCTGCTAGCCTCAAGGCCACACAGCGCTTTCTTGGCTTCACTAATTATTATAGGCAGTTCATAAGGAATTACTCTTCCATTGCCGCGCCTATTATCGCTTTGACCAAGAAGGTTGTGAATGCCAGAGACTGGCCTCCCGAAGCTGTCTCTGCATTTCACAACCTGAAACAGGCCTTTGTTTCTGGCCCCCTCTTGAGGAGACCAAATCCTGGGAATGCATTTTTTATTGAAGTGGACGCTTCTTCAATGGGGGTGGGAGCTGTGCTTCTTCAAATCTTTGAGAAGAGACGCCAACCATGTGCGTTCTTCTCCAAAAAAAATTCTCAGGCAGAGAGGAATTATACCATCGGTGATCGGGAACTTCTCGCAATTAAATTGGCGTTAGAGGAGTGGCGTCATCTCTTGGAGGGTTCCCCTCACTCCATAACGATCTTTACCGATCACAAGAATTTACAGTATCTAAAGAATGCTAAACGTCTGAATCCTAGACAGGCCAGGTGGAGTCTCTTCTTTGCCCGTTTTAATTTCACGATTACCTACAAACCTGGTTCCTGCAACGGTCGGGCTGATGCGCTCTCAAGGTCATTTGACACTTTGGACGAGGAGTCCGCCCCTGAACCTGAGCCGATCATTCCCACCTCATGCATTGTTGCCCACTCTACCACCCTGAAGTCTAAAATTCCGCCTGGTAAGACCTTTGTCCCCACTGAGCTAAGAGCTAAGATCCTTCGTTGGGGACATGATTCCAAGGTGGCAGGGCATTCTGGATTCCTCCGATCCTTCCTACTCATCAGTCGTCACTACTGGTGGCCTAATCTCCGCTCAGACGTCAAAGACTACGTTAAAGCTTGTCATGTCTGTGCTCAGTCCAAATCCTCCACACAAGCTCCTGCTGGTCTCCTCATGCCCTTGCCCATTCCTAAGGAACCCTGGGTCCATATTGCCATGGATTTTATCACCGATCTCCCATTGTCTGAGAATAATACAGTCATTTGGGTGGTAATCGATCGATTCTCCAAGATGGCTCATTTTGTTCCTCTTCCTGGTCTTCCTTCTGCCCCTGCCTTGGTTCCCATTTTCATTCGGGAAATTCTCCGCCTACATGGGGTCCCTTCTCATATTGTTTCCGACAGGGGAGTCCAATTCACGTCTCGTTTTTGGAGAGCCTTTTGCAAATCCCTCAATATTGTCTTGGATTTTTCTTCTTCTTACCATCCCCATTCCAATGGACAGACTGAGAGGGTTAATCAGGAGTTAGAGGTCTTTCTTCGCACCTTTGTGTCTTCTCACCATGACGATTGGTCCTCTCTACTCCCGTGGGCAGAATTCTCCCATAACAATCATGTGAATACCAGTTCGCAGAAGACACCCTTTTTCACAGTTTATGGAAAACACCCTCAACTTTCTCTTCCCATGATCTGTTCTCCAGACATTCCAGCTTTGGCTTCGGTTCAGGAGTCTCTCAATTCCGTTTGGGGTCACGTTCATGATTCCCTCCGGGCAGCTGCTGAAAAATTCAAAGGCTTTGCCGACCGCCGCAGGCGTAAACCGCCTTCTCTTCAGCCAGGGGACAGAGTCTGGCTCTCTACCAGGAACATCAAGCTCCGAGTTCCTTCTCTGAAGTTTGCTCCACGGTTCATCGGTCCATACACGGTAACTGCTAAACTGAATCCGGTTTGTTTCAAACTCCAGATTCCTAAGAGCCTTAAAATCACTAACTCCTTTCATGTTGCTCTTCTAAAGCCTTTAGTCCTCAATAAATTCTCTCGTCCTCTCCCTACCGTGGCGCCTGTCTCTGAGGATAATCAGGAGTACGAGATCAGTCAAATTCTGGACTCCCGACTCTGTAAAGGCGTTCTTCAGTACCTCGTTCATTGGAAAGGGTTTGGTCCTGAGGAGAGGTCTTGGATCACTGCATCTGAGGTCTTTGCACCTCGTCTGTTAAAGGAGTTTCATCTGAAGTTTCCCTCTAAACCTGGGCCCAGGCGGGGAAGGGGGAGGCCTCGTAAGAGGGAGGGTACTGTCATGGATATGCATTAATGTCTGTCTGCCATCTTACCTTCCTCCTCATGTGTTCATCTAGAGACCAGACCTCCTTCACCTGGCTTCCTTTATAATCTCCTCCCAGCCTGACTCCACCCCAGGCCCTATTACTGAACACTATATTAACCTGTGCACTGCAAGCCTGCTTTGCTGATCAACGTGTTTGTTAGGCATTGTGTGTTTGGGTTCCTGCCTGCCGTGTGCTACGTCTGTCTCTCTGTTAGGTTATTGGCTTGTCCCCGACTATCCCTGTCTGCTCGTGACCCTTGACCTTCGGCTCGTTCTTCGTTATCCTTGTCTGCTTGTGGCCCCTGACCTTCAGCTTGTTATTCGGTTCTCTCTATCGTGTGCTGCTGCTTCCCCTCTTTTCCCCTTATCCTACGGGGCGTGAGCTAGGAAACTCCAGGGGCCGCGACCTGGTCCCAGCCTGCAGCGTAACATCCTCACCACTAGAGGCCCTGGAGAAGACCAGCTGGGTCTTAGACTCCGCGCCCTGGGGAATCTTGGCTCTCGCTTCCGTTGGGATCCCGGTTGTGCTCCTCTGGTCCCGCTTTCCACAACCACCCAGTTTCCTATCCGCAGAAGCCAGCGATAGGGTTCACTACCTCGCGGTGCACTCCTGTCCCCCTACGGTGTGCATCTGTCACCTGGCCACAGGTGACCCTGACATCAGTTCCAGGCATCGACGTAGTTAGAGGACCCGGGTCCCCCTCAGAAAGCAGTTAGGGTACCAGTACCGAAGGAAACAGACCTTACATATAGTCAAAAAAAGTTAAAAATAAAAAATTAAGGGAAATTTTCTCTTTTTCTTTTTTTCTAGAAAAAACGGTCAGGGGAAGGGAGCTGTCACTCAGTGTCGTGGCGACACAGGGCCAGAAGGAGAGGCAGAAGTGGGGCGCCTGCGGTTCCTCCTGCGGCTCTTGCGGGTAGCTGGCAGCCAGGGCTGAGGGAGCTGCAGGTCAGGGTGGTCTTGCGGGGCCCTCCAGTCCGGAAAGTCGACTGGTTCCAGACCCAGGGTGCTTAGAAAGTGTGGGAGGTCGTCCTTGGTGCGTAGCGTGGCTTGTCTACCCTCTTTGGATGCTTGCAAGTAGAAGGGAAATCCCCAGCGATAAGGCAGGCCTGCCTTTTGGACTGCTTCCAGCAGGGGGCGGAGAGCCCTACGTTGCATGAGGGTTCTCCTTGAAATGTCTTGATAGAAATAGAGGTGGGCTCCATCGAAGTCAAAGTGTGGCTTCCCACGCATCTTTTGCATGATCTTATCTTTCAGTGTATACTTGTGGAGCTTACATATGACATCCCTGGGGTTGTCCACATCCTGAGAGGGCGGTCTGAGGGCTCTGTGAGCACGGTCAATCTCAATGGATGCAGTAGCAGGCAGGCCCAAAATCTCTCTAAATACATCCTCCAGAGTAGGAACAATATCTTTAGGTGCTGTGGCTTCAGGCAGACCCCTTATGCGGATGTTCGCACGCCTGCTACGGTTCTCAAAATCATCCAACTGACACAGTAAAGTCTCAATTTTTTGATCCTGGGCGCAGCACCTGGCTTGAAGCATAGAGATGGCAGGCAGGACCTCTTCAAGTTTCTGCTCCACTGTTTCCATCCTAGCCCCTAAGTGATTAGTGTCAGCCTTGAGCTGGGCAATGTCCTCCCTGAAGGCCCTCTCCACCCTGGTTGTAAACTTTTCCAGGTCCTCTCGAGTAGGGAGGGACCAGATATGGCGTCTTATGTCCCTGTCCCTATCTCCCATGAAGTCATTCATATCAGGGCCCTGATCAGGGGGGGCTGAGGGTCCCGGGGAGAGTGGAGGGGCAGTGTCACTCACCATCTGCGGAGAGGGTATCTGGGAGTCCTCTAGCTGCTGCTGCTGCCGTGTCAGTGCTTTCTGAGCAGCCTTAGCTGCCTTGGATGATTTTGGCGTCGGCGCCATCTTGGAGGCCTCGTGTCCCATACCGTGGGGCCCGCTGAAGAAGGCATCCAGCTGCTCCTGTCGGGTCCCATCCGCTCTCGATTGCTGGGAGAGTGCCTGCCGTCCTTGTGACATGTTTCCCGACGTTCCGGGAGTGATATCTCCCCTCTGCAGCGCTGATTCTGCGGCGGTGGATGAGGAGCTGAAGAGACACGCGTCCTCACTCCTCCATAGCCAGGCCACGCCCCCCGGGAGCAGTGATTTTAATAATGCTTAAAGTGAAACAATAAAAGTGAAATATTCCTTTAAATTTCATACCTGGGGGGTGTCTATAGTATGCCTGTAAAGTAGCGCATGTTTCCCGTGTTTATAACAGTCTCTGCACAAAATGAAATTTCTAAAGGAAAAAAGTACAGTATATATTCGCGTATAAGCCAACCCAAATATAAGCCGAGGCACCTAATTTTACCACAAAAAACTGGGAAACTTATTGACTTGAGTATAAGCCTAGAGTGTCCATCTGCATGCCTCACTGTGCCCATGTGCATGCCTCACTGTGCCCATGCCTCACTGTGCCCATGCTTCACTGTGCCAATATCTCACTGTACCCATGCCTCACTGTGCCCATGCCTCACTGTGCCCATGCCTCACTGTGTCCATGACTAGACTTACATTTAACATGGGAGTATATGGAAGGGGTGCCCGGCTTTGAAAAATCGGTGCTTCCTGGCCGTAGGTCCTCAAGACAGCAAACTTTGCACACTTGTAGAGGAGAACTGGGGCTACATCCAGCCAGTACCGGGTCCCCAAAGTTACCGGAGAAATTACAGTTTAACATGGGAGTCTATGGAAGGGTTTCCCGGCTTTGAAAAATCGATACTCCCCGGGCCGTAGGTCCCCTGGACAACAAACTTTGCACACTTGTAGAGGACAACTGAGGCTATATGTGTGCCAAGTTTGGGGTCCAGGGGACCTACGGCCGGCTGGTACCGGGTCCCCAAAGTCCGGGAGATCAGGCGCAAAAAGGTGATTGATAAATAAAATTAAAAAATGCGTGGGGTCCCCCCCAATTCCATTACCAGGCCCTTCAGGTCTGGTATGGATATTAAGGGGAACTCTGTGCCAAATTGAAAAAAAAAATGGCGTGGGGTTCCCCCCAAAAATCCATACCAGACCCTTCAGGTGGTTGAACCCTTGGCCGGTGGTTGTGGGGGTCTGCGGGCGGGGGGCTTATCGGAAACTGGAAGCCCCTTTAACAAAGGGGACCCCCAGATCCCACCCCCCCTATGTGAATTGGTAGGGGGTACAATACCATTTCACAAAAAAGTGTCAAAATTTTAAAAAAACCACAGGAGACGGCTTGGGACAAGTCCTTTAATAAAAATAAAAAAAATTAAAATAAAAAAGAGATTCCAGTGATGTAATCCAATAAATGCATCCTCGATCGACAGCGATGTGATCCAATTTTCGTTCTCTAGCGATGGATGATCTCCAGCGACTCCAGCGAGGAACACACACACGATCCTGCCTCCACTGGAGGCACCCGACCAATGACGCGGCACCAGCCTGACAGCTCTAATGTAGCTGAGGGCGGGGCCACCCGTCACGTGATCCCGTCCCCCTCTGACGCAAGGGGAAACGCCTGGGTTTCCCAGTGACGTGTACGGGTGACCACGCCCCCTCTGATGCAATGGGAAACCTGCGTTGCATTAGAGGGTCACCCGTACACGTCACTGGGAAACCCCGGCGCTTCCCCTTCCCCTTGACACCTTAGGGGGCGCGGGATCCAGATTCCGATAAGCCCCCCGCCCACAGACCCCCACAACCACCGGGCAAGGGTTGTGGGGATGAGGCCCTTGTCCCCATTAACATGGGGACATCCTCCCCATGTTGAAGGCATGTGGCCTGTTATGGTTCCGGAGGGGGGCCGCTCTCTCGTCCCCCCTCTTTTCCTGTGACCTACCAGGTTGCGTGCTCAGATAAGGGTCTGGTATGGATTTTTGGGGGGAACCCCACACCATTTATTTATTTTTGGCGCAGGGTTCCCCTTAATATCCATACCAGACCTGAAGGGCCTGGTAATGGAATTCGGGGGGAACCCCCACGCATTTTTTTTTATTATTTATCAATGACTTCCAATTACTTTTATCTGTATTGCCGGGACCTGACAATTCATTATAGCCGCGAGTAGTTTTAAATTACTTTTTTTCCTTTAGAAATGTCATTTTGTGCAGAGACTGTTATAAACACGGGAAACATGCGCTACTTTACAGACATACTATAGACACCCCCCAAGTATTTAAAACTTTTTTTTGCATTGAAACATGTCCCCTGGGGCAGGACCCAGGTCCCCAAACACTTTTTATGACAATAGCTTGCATATTAACCTTTAAAATGAGCACTTTAGATTTCTCCCATAGACTTTTAAAGGGTGTTCGGCGGCTTTTCGAAATTGCCGCAAACACCTCAAATTATTTGCTGCTCGGCGAACGGGTGAATAGGCAATGTTCAAGTCGAACTCATGTTCGACTCGAACAGATAGCCCATCCCTAATGGTGACATCTAGGCCTAGGTCATGAAAATCTGTTAAGCAAGGTAACTATTAAGGGGCTCAAGTTGAATAAACACATTTTGACCCAAAATCTGTAAAGCCTGAAAGACTTTAATTAAGCCATTGTAATTAGGGATAGTAACTTCTGTCATAAAATGTAAGATGTGTCGAAACATTCTTTGGTATGTTGTTTTTAGAACTGGCTTTGATTGGCCATTGTAAAGCAATTAAGGAACAGTCCATGTTCCTGTCTAGGGATTTCTCTTTGCTAGGACTAAACTTCAGTCATATTTCACAAATCCTGTAATGATAAAGTAACAGCACATCAATTATACCAGGGGTGTCCAAACTTTTTTCAAAGAGGGCCAGATTTAAAGAAGTGAACATGTGTGAGGGCCGACCATTTTGCCTGACATTCTTTGAACCATTAAAATTCAGTCTAAGTGTGTTCGTCCAAGCACTAATACACGGCCCAACAAAAATTCTCTTGTCTTTGTGGCTGTGTGTGGTGAAGAGATGAGCTCGGGCGTGTTATTTGGATGAATTGTATTTATCAGCGTATAACACACACCTTAACTTTAAGAGGAAAGTTTCAGGAAAAATTATTACATTTTAAATAAAGAACTGTGAAGCAAAATAAGGGTCAGTGCCCATCAATGCAGCCTAATCAGTGACCACCTGCAGCCTCACCATTGCCCTGAAAGCAGCAACCCCTCATTGCCCTGAATGCAGCAGCAGCACCCCGTTCCCTGAATGCAGCACCCCCTTGTCATAAATGCAGCACCCTAATTGACATGAATGCAGACTCACCATTGCCATCAGTGCAGCCTGATTCATGCCCATCTGCAGCCTTGGAGGAGACAGGGAGGGGACGGGACGAGCGCCAACAAACATACAGAAGAAACTCCTGTTTTCTCGGCGGCCTCTTTAATAGAAAGTCCCGCCTCCTATGATGGACAGAACAGTCGTCCAATGGCAGTGCAGGAGACGGGACTTACTTTTACAGAGGTCGCCTTGTAAACAGGAAATACTCCTGTACGGCACCTGTCCCGCCTCTTCCCTGTCCCCTGCAAGGCAGGGGATTGCCGTGGATTACATAAACCACTACCTCCTGCTGAGTCAGCCCTCTGTCAGGGGCCATTCTTTCCAGCAGCGTTATAGCTTTCTAGAGCGGCTGTTAAAGAGCTGCCTGCGGTGACTGTTGCCTAGCTGCTTGTATATATTTTGTGGCCCCCGGCGCTTGGGGATTCGTTGGGGACCACAAAAGATATTCATGTCAAAATAACCAGGCGGGTCATCCGAAACTGGAAAGCGGGCCGCGATTGGCCCGTGGGCCAGACTTTGGACATGCCTGAATTATACGAATCTACATAAATGTAGAAAAAAATAACTATCGATTAGTTACTGGACACCCTCATATTACGAGGAGCAGATAGTTGATAATACACATGACCCTTTCTGAGGAAGCTACACATAAGAGCTACATCATGGTTAGTCTCTACTGAACCATGATTTCATGCTGTTCAATACTATATTGGTTATCCGACTGTAACACATGACCCTATGAAAATATCACTGCATGTAGAAATCTAGCTGGGAGAGAGGGTCTGCTGAAAATACCATAGATATTTTAGCACTACTATCTCACATCCCTCAGATCCTTTGATTAGCTGCATCATTTCTCTAAACACCCTTTCTCAGGAACTAGATAAAATGGCTGCATTAACACCTGACAGCTCTCATTTTTCGCACCCATGACGCACTCACCCAACCCAATACCCAACGGTTCCCCCATGCTGAAAATCACTCTGAGGCCCAGAATGGGATTTATGCTATATTGTATTGGACTCTGTCAGGAAAACAGTCTAGGTGAAATATTGTTAAGTACTTTCACTTTATCCATTTAGCTTACTGTTTTGTAATATATTTTTCTTTTCTTTTTCTGTTTACTTGAACCATTTTCTTTTCTTTTTATTAAACAATATTTAAAAATCATTAAACTTTATCGCTAATGCTCTAGATTAGAAATTTCTGAGTGCTTGCCTTTTTGTTTTAGAAAGCTACCGTATTTAATTTCTGTCTTCAACCCTGTCTGGAGTGCCAGTTGGGGTCAGACATTTTTTAAAGGTCAGAATTGTTACAGTAGATTCTCTGAGTAGTGCTTGTCTGAGTTGTCTCCATTAAATATGTTAGTGGTTGTTAAAAATGCGGCAGGTGCAGACACTTGTTCCTTTCTTAACAACCATTGAAGCTATCATGGTTGTCCATGCTGAACGCCCTAAACGTTCAGCGTTCAGACGTATATATGAACAGTGAATGTTCGGTCTGAACTTACATTTGGACCAAACACTCAGCTCATCCCTAATTCTAGGTCTCTGGATGGACTGACTAAGAAGCCATTTAAGTTTTTTTTAAGCTGGTAAAGCTGGTTGGACAAATTACTTTCCCTACTTCTTCTACTGACCTTGAAAAAACCTAGTGCGATATGCTAGGGATAGATTTGACACTTTATCTAGTCACGGCAGTAAGTTAAATGTCTTGTAATATACAGAAAAAATATATTGTTTTTTCAACAATTTTGAAAAGAAGAGTTATAATGGTAGGCAAGCATGAAGGTAAAAATTATAAATCAAAGTCTCTCTGTGGGGAAGAAGGCATAGAAACTAGAAATCTGTAAATGTTATCATATTGACTTGGTTTCCATTGCAGCACACCAACAGAAGAGCATCACAAAGCACTAAGCAGCTATTGGCCTTTGTCGTATTCTCTGATACAGAGCTCCTACTGTGAGATAAATAAAGGCCCTGCATATGAACTTCACTATGATGGGTAGAAGATGAAACACATTGCAATTGCAGCAGAAACTTGTATACTTCCTCAAATAAATTACACCAGCACAAAAGTAAAATATTTAATGTGAGCACAAAAATAATTATATACACAGCAGGAGTGTCTCAAAAAGTACATCCTATTTTGTATTAAAAATACTTCAGTTTATCCACTACAGCCCCGGAAGATTTTACCCCCTTCCTGATCAGAGCACTTTTTACAATTTGGCACTGCATCGCTTTAACTGACAATTGCGCGGTCATGCAATGCTGTACCCAAACAAAATTTGCGTATTTTTTTTTTCACACAAATAGAGATTTCTTTTGGTGGTATTTGATCACCTCTGCAGTTTTTATTTTTTGTGCTATAGACAAAAAGAGAGTGTCAATTTTGAAAAAAAAAAACAATATTTTTTACTTTTTGCTATAATAAATATCCCCCAATTAAAAAAATAAAAATAAATAAATCTTCATCAGTTTAGGCCAATATGTATTCTTCTACATATTTTTTGGGAAAACAAAATCGCAATAAGAGTATATTGATTGGTTTGCGCAAAAGTTATAGTGTCTACAAACTATGGGAAAGATTTATGGCATTTTTATGGCGTTTTTATAATATATATTTTTTTTAGGTTTCCCCGCTGTGCAGCGGACGCTCGTGCGCCCTCTGGTGGCTCTCCTGGGCAAAGCCGTGTATGTACGGGATTTCACCCAGGAGAGCCATTCTGCCGCAGTATATCTGCGTGAGCCGGTCGGGAATCGGGTAATAGAAAGACATCTGAAAATGGTACAATAAGATGGGCAGACAATCCCAGGATGATAGCAATGACTAGATCTTAAATGAGAGATACCTTCCAAAAAGAAAAATAAGAAATTGCATACTCCTGTGAATTTAACCTTGGCAGAAAAATAATGCTTGCTATGGAAACCCTGCAAAGTTGATCTTTTTAAATAAAAAGTGGTCTTACTCAGCAGCTGAAGTAGACAGAAGTATTCCAATAAAAGTGTTTAAATGATCATAAATAGTTGTGGCATACAAAAAATGAACATATATGTTTTACAGTCTAAATATTATATTTATTTTAAGTGGTTCAGCTATATGTTGTTGATATTAAATATTTGTGAATTTATGTTACCACCCTCCAAATTCTATATCTTATATAATGATAATATTTTCAAGAAAAATAACTAAAGAAATAATAAATAATGGGCAGGTGTAGGAATTGTTTGTCTTAGGATTGTTATAATTACAAGGAGCCATACTGAAGGTGAAACCCAGATCTAAATGTATTCTTTTAATTGCACAATACAGCAGGGGTCGTCAACCCCCAGTCCGCGGCCCACTACCGGGCCGTGGCCCTTCTGCAGCCGGGCCGCGGGTGTGGGCTGGCAGATGTGAAGTTCCGCGGAGTGGATGTACAATGTCGGGGAAGGTGAGAGTGAAGCGCACATTCCATTGCTAGGTGTGGTCACGTGCTCTCCCTCACCTCCTGTACACAGCCGTTCAGTGTTGTCTATTGCTGAGCGCTGTGTGTTGTTGTGTGTTGCACCGTGGCCCCTCCCTCCGCCTCTCACATGGACACTCCCCGTACACAGTGTAAATGGACTAAGCTCACTAAGCTCGCCCCGCCCTTCTGTCATAGGGGAAGGCGCAGCACACCGTCACCTCCAGGACAGCCCACAGTAACGGGGAAGCCACTGGTGTCCCTTGGTAACGGGGCTGGATAGAGCTGAGAGGAGACCAAGTCCACACTTCTTTCGGGAGAGCAGGGAGTCGCCCCTCCCCTCTGATCCCTCCATATACTTACCTGCTGCTAATCCTCAGCCCTCATCACTGAACACACACCAACATGACTGAGCTCCGGAGGAGAGGCCCGGGGGAGCCCCGAGTACTACAACACTACCAGTGACAAGGTGAGTGTGAGCGGGGACTGACTGGGACACCTGTGTGCATGGAGTGTACAGGGCCTTGTGGGGGCACCTTCCTACATCTGTGGGGGATACTACATTCATCTGTGGAGGGGGGCACTACCTTCATCTGTGGAGGGGGGCTACCTTCATCTGTGGAGGGGGGCTACCTTCATCTGTGGAGGCACTGCCTTCATCTGTGGGGGGGACTACATTCATCTGTGGAGGGGGGCACTACCTTCATCTGTGGAGGGGGGCTACCTTCATCTGTGGAGGGGGCTACCTTCATCTGTGGAGGGGGGCTACCTTCATCTGTGGAGGCACTGCCTTCATCTGTGGGGGGGACTACATTCATCTGTGGAGGGGGGCACTACCTTCATCTGTGGGGGGGACTACATTCATCTGTGGAGGGGGGCACTACCTTCATCTGTGGAGGGGGGCTACCTTCATCTGTGGAGGGGGCTACCTTCATCTGTGGAGGGGGGCTACCTTCATCTGTGGAGGGGGGCTACCTTCATCTGTGGAGGCACTGCCTTCATCTGTGGGGGGGACTACATTCATCTGTGGAGGGGGGCACTACCTTCATCTGTGGAGGGGGGCTACCTTCATCTGTGGAGGGGGCTACCTTCATCTGTGGAGGGGGGCTACCTTCATCTGTGGAGGGGGGCTACCTTCATCTGTGGAGGCACTGCCTTCATCTGTGGGGGATACTACATTCATCTGTGGAGGGGGGCACTACCTTCATCTGTGGAGGGGGGCTACCTTCATCTGTGGAGGGGGCTACCTTCATCTGTGGAGGGGGGCTACCTTCATCTGTGGAGGCACTGCCTTCATCTGTGGGGGGGACTACATTCATCTGTGGAGGGGGGCACTACCTTCATCTGTGGGGGGGACTACATTCATCTGTGGAGGGGGGCACTACCTTCATCTGTGGAGGGGGGCTACCTTCATCTGTGGAGGGGGGCTACCTTCATCTGTGGAGGGGGCTACCTTCATCTGTGGAGGGGGGCTACCTTCATCTGTGGAGGGGGGCTACCTTCATCTGTGGAGGCACTGCCTTCATCTGTGGGGGGGACTACATTCATCTGTGGAGGGGGGCACTACCTTCATCTGTGGGGGGGACTACATTCATCTGTGGAGGGGGGCACTACCTTCATCTGTGGAGGGGGGCTACCTTCATCTGTGGAGGGGGGCTACCTTCATCTGTGGAGGGGGGCTACCTTCATCTGTGGAGGGGGCTACCTTCATCTGTGGAGGGGGCTACCTTCATCTGTGGAGGGGGCTACCTTCATCTGTGGAGGGGACTACCTTCATCTGTGGAGGCACTGCCTTCATCTGTGGGGGGGACTACCTTCATCTGTTGGGGCCTTACCACATCTGGTGGCAGGCAGCGTGGCAAGTGACATTCCGCATCTGGTGGCACTGGCAGGCGACATGGCAAGTGACACGCTCAAAGCTCCCACTGATTCTGCATTATGGTGGGTTGAACTATTTCATTTATTACTACAATGTAATAATAGAAATAATGCGCTGACAAATTGCCCGCGAAAAATCGATTACCCCCCGCGTGCCATCCCGAACCTCCCCCCCAACCGGGCCTTAGCACAATTTTCTTCCACGCAGCCGGTCCCCGGTGCTAAAAAGGTTGGGGACCACTGCAATACAGGACACAGGCTGGATATTTAAAGACCCTGGGTTAAAGGCTGGGGGTTCTACTCAGCACTTAGTGCAATGAATGTAGTTAGTCAAAGGGTGCTATATATTTAGACCCCTAAATAGGAACCAGTGACAAGGTCAAGTAAGACCGGTTCACCCTGTTTTGAACCGATACTGTAGGCCCCCATTGTATTCGTTTCTGCCTAAAAGAACTATCCGAAAACCAGAAATTGTGTTTGGAAACTATTCACTTATGGAGTGTTAAATTTTTAATTAAATCTATCTCTGCCTAGAGTTCGTTATAAGGTACTCAGGCACTTCCCAGTGCCCTTTTGACACAAGGACTACAGGATGGTCGACACCTGGGTTGTTGTGTACTTATTTATGGACATGCTTGCCTCATTTGAATACCCTACTCCATAAGTACCCTACAGGGGAATACCCTCAGTAATAGTTATGGTGGAAACCAGGTGCAAGGGAACCGTAAAAAAAAAGCTCAGGCAAACATTCGCTCTGCCGAAGTTCTGCAAAACACTCAAACCAGTGAGAGTGATGTTGCTTCCATTGCATAGGAGCAGTATCCTATTTTAACACTAATCTCTGAATCTGATTCTAGCTCTATATCAGGCACCCAATAAGCCGCCTTTTTGACCAAGGCAGATTTTTCTGTAACTTTGTCAGACTTTCTTAGACAGCTAATGGCTTTAATACAGCCATTACTGTCCAGAGCTCAAGAGCACGAAGATCCTTCTCCACCCCTGCAGTCTCTACTGGAGTCATAAAGTGAATTTTCTCCTCTAGAGGACACAGACTTTGAAGGCAATGAAGGGAACCTGGAGCATTACAGAAGACTGCAGATGATTTCCCTCCCCCAGGTTCCTATTCCTCTTATAGTATTTATATAAAAACAAAAAATGCAGCGCCTAAAATATGTATGGTGGCCCAAACGTGAACGTAAATATGGACAACAACCAAACAGTAAGTGTATACGGCCTAAGAAGGCCTAGGATAAGTAAATCCAAATGTGTACCACACTAGTATATGCATATACATGTGTATAAAAAACTTTTAAAGTATGTAATACAGTGAGCTGATACTTATAAAGTATGCAATACTGTGAGTAATACAGTGAACTAATAATAAAGTTCAATTAAGGTGACCAATGTGTAGACTGGGATCAGATGGAAGAAATGTATATAAATCTTCAATATATTGTCCTCATAAAAGAAATCCAAGAAAACTTCAGGAACGTGAAAAACATGTATTCCTATATCCGTAGCACCCGGGGACGTGACTCAAACACCAGGGATGGGGGGAAGAAATGGATACTCTTACCCCTATGCGTGGACACACACACCAGTGGTGGTGGGTCAAACAGACAAGAATGGTGAAATAGACTTCTCTGGATCCGTCCTCTCAAGGTGTCCGCAGATGAAGCAGGCGCAAGAAATCCAGTCCTTTCCCAAGTAATGATGTAGACCTCCAAGGCGTCAATGCATCAGAGATCATGTAAAAAATTGAACAGAAGAAGGCTCCACATAGCGCAGGATCAGATGGCAAAATAAAATCCGGTAACGGTATTTCTACGAACCTTCCAGGACGGCACACCTGAGAGAGTATTTATAGTATGGCTTCACACAATGTAGGTATACTCACTTCTGCTGTGTGAAAAAGCCTCAGCATAGTATCACTTGATTATCCTCTGTCTCGCCATGCCCCTTGGATACTAATGCTGCGTACACACGACCGTTATTCATGTCATGGAAAAATGAAGTTTTTCTCGATGTGATTTTTCGTGTTTCCTCTCAAGCCTGCCTTGCATACACACGTTCATGAAAAAAAAACGCTTGAGCAAAGCGCGGTGACGTACAACACGTACGACGGCACTATAAAGGGGAAGTTCCATTCGAATGGCGCCACCCTTTGGGACGCTTTTGCTGATCCTCGTGTTAATAAAGTTTGGTGAGAGATGATTCGCGCTTTTCAGTCTTCGTGCTTTTCAGTCCGTTACAGCGTGATGAATGTGCTATCTATATTACGAACGCTAGTTTTACCAGAACGATCGCTCCTGTCTCATACTTGATTAAGAGCATGCACGTTTTTTTTCCCCTCGTAAAAGTATACACACGACCGTTTTTCACGACGTTAAAAAGAACGACGTGAAAAACAACGAGAAAAAGTAGAGCAGGTTCTAATTTTTTTCCGCCCATTTTTCTCGTCGAGAAAAATGCTCTGGAGCATACCACCGACCGTTTTTCACGACCATTTTTAAAAACTGAATTTTTCTCGTCATGAAAAACGGTCGTGTGTACGCGGCATAAGAGATCATTTATGAACAAGTAGAATTGTCAATTTATGGGTTACCCTAAAAAGTGGTCTGTTCCGGTAGTAGCCCCTGCTGTCTCGGTCTTAAACATCTTAAGTGCCTATAGAAGATGCTCCTTTATTTAAATATTCTGCTGACAGGCAGTTTAAGATTTTTTTAAAGGCTTTCTTTAACCTTGCAGGCCCAGCTCTGCGATGAGCCTTTTGCTGCTATGTCTGTTTTCTAGACTGCAGCTAATTGGACTAGTGCAATGAACAACTAGCAGGATCCCTGTCTCCCTGGACCAAACATTGGCAGAGTATGTGCAGACAATCTGTTGTGTTGATGCCCTACAGAAAGTCATGACAAAAGTATGGCTTTCATGTCTATCCATATGTGCATCTAACGGCTAAAAGCCTGGTCAGCTGAAGCTGCTTGGAAATGTTGCCTCACACATATGCCCTTTAAGGCTCCATTCACATCTAGGCATTGCTATTTTACAGGCGTTTTTGGGTGTTTTTGCAGAGTTTTTGCAGTGTTTTTGTATAGGCGTTTTGAAGTTCAAAAGGTCACCAATGTAAAAGCATTTCAAAACGAATTTTCTGAATTTAAATATTGAAATTCAAGATTGAAAGATAGTCACCTCCATTTTTTTCAAGGAGACAGATCGGAATACCTTAATTGATGTGAGAAGTTGTCACCATCCCACATGGTTGAAGTCGGTTCCGAAAAGTAAATTTTCACGTCTCAAAAGGGAAATTTTTGAGGGAGGCTGAATGTCCTTGACAAGGGGTATAAACTATAATAGATCTAAAAAGAGCCCTCCAGGATGTGAATTCCAGAGATAGGGGTGATTTTTTGACACAGAAAGTGAGAAAAAGCTATTCAGAATACGGTCTCTCAATGTTTACGTCTTATTCAACACAGTATTATTCTGTCGTTTTGTTTTCAAACATTTTATTCAAAGAAATACAGTACAAGTCCTCAGACAAATATTTGTAGTATAAACAAAGAAAAAAAAAGTACAAATATGAGAAACAAGGCTTCTCAATATCTTATGCAGAAAATTGATATTTCCATAAACTTATATAATTCCATGTTTAATTCAAGAAATATATCGTTAGAATAAAGAAAACATGTAAGGTAAACTAGGATTTTTTTTTATATCTAGGTAATATAAAAGAATAACAAGTTTATGTCTGGAGGAAACTAGGTTTTCTATAAGGTTAGTGAGAAAAAAAATAGTTAAATATGGGATAGTGGAGATAAACATATTTCAAATCCAGGACCAAGGTCCAACCATGTGGCTTGGTATTTCCTGGTGAAAGCAACTAATAAACGAGCCATCCCAAAAGTCTCCTAAGTTAAAATAAATCTAATATAGTAATTAATTAACTATTTGTTTAAGTTTTAGTATGTGAAGAACCAATAAGTCGTTAAGGGGGATGAGAGTGGGGGGATAGGGAGGGCTTGTGATAAAAAAAAGGTGGTGGATGTCAGATGTAGCCAGAATGGGTCAGCGGTCAGTAAGTCCAGGGTATCATATGAAAGATGGTATATGAGATGGGTATATAGTCTCAGGTTAATATTAGGGATAAATCGAGACCAGGTGGTAGGTAATGTTCAATCCATGGGAGCCATAGTGACATAGTGACTCAAACTTGGGTAAATTATCAAGTAGGAGTGCCTCCGTTTTGGCATGAATCATTGCCTGAGTTACTCGGTGTTTAACTGATACTGTGCATAACATATTTGTTTTCCAGGCTTTTGCAATAGTTTGTTTTGCAGCTGTAGTAACTAGAAGTAGAAGTTTGAATTGGCGGTGCGTTAAAGTTTGTGGTTTATTGTTCAGAATTGCAACCGCTGGGTCAGGAGATAAGGTGGTTTTGAACATAGTGGAAAGAATGTTGAAGATTTTAGACCAAAAATTTCTGACTATGGGACAGTCCCACCAGATATGTAGATGTGTACCCAGGTCAGTACAGCCTCAAAAGCAATGTGAGGGGTATTTGGGGGAGGAATTTTGATATCCTAGTCGGTACTAGGTACCATCTGGTGAGTACCTTGTAATTGGTCTCTAATGCAGTAATGTTTGGAGTGGCTGCTTTAGTAGCCAGACAGATTTGAGGCCAATTTAGCGTGTCTGGTTGGAGGTTTAGATCAGTTTCCCATTTTGTAATGTAAGAAGAATTTGTGTGCGAAAGCAGCAGTGCATACAAATTGGAAATTAGTCCACGTCTATGTGGATCAGAGTAGCAAGCTTGTTCAAAGGTCGTAAAGCTTGGGGTAGGAGGATCTGAGGTGGCATTCTGGGATAGAATTTTTTTTTATTTGAAGGTATCTAAAAGTTTCATTATATGGCAAAGCATGAGTTTCCTGAAGTGTAGCAAAATAAGTTATTGTTGTGGATTTGTAAAAATAATGGGCTCGTATGAGTTCTAACTTTGACCAGATTTTGAAAGATGATGGAAATGTCCAGGCAGGATAAAAAGAAGGGTTATTGAGAAAGGAGAGAAGGGGATTATGCTTTGATTGAAGACCAAAACGAGATCTTAATCTATCCCAGATTGAGAGATTATGTTTTGTGATAGGGTTCGTTATTGTTCGGCGTTGTGTTGGCGAAAGCCATAAGAGATTTGCTATGTAGAGAGGGTCACAATCGATCGAATCTATCATAACCCAAAGGGGAATTTCTTTAGTGGCGTGGTATTTAGGGAGTTGAGCTAGTTGGACTGCATAATAGTATTTGGAGAATCTAGTAATCCCTAATCCACCATTGATACGGGGTGTGTATAGTGTTGGTTGTGGAATACAGGGTTTAAGTTTACCCCAAATAAATTGGAGAGCTTTTCTTTGTAGGATTCATAAATAATATGCCGGAACCTGTATCGGGAGTACTCTAAATAGATATAAAATCTTAGGGAGTATAGACATCTTGATTACTGAGATTCTACTCAACCATGCTAATGGTAAAGAAGACCAGTTCTTCATTAAAGAGGTAAGTCGAGTCAGCATTGGTGGGTAATTTGCAGTATATATGTTAGCTGGATTAGCTGTAAATGTGATACCTAAATGTGTTATTTGTGTTTAAGACCAGGTAAATGGAAGGGATTCCTGCAGTTGAGTTTGTAAGTCCGGTGGAAACTAAATGTTTAGAGCTTTAGATTTTTGGGGATTTATTTTGAGCCCTGAAATTGATCCAAATTTTGTAAGAATGTCAATGAGGTTCGGAGCTGATATGAGGGGTGAGGTGAGAAATATAGGACATCATCGGCAAACATACACAATTTATGTTGGTGACCTCCTAGTTCTAGGCCTTTAATATTTGAATTAGAGCGTATCAATTGGGCTAGGGGTTCAATTGTCAGTGCAAAAAGCAGAGGGGAAAGGGGACACCCCTGCCTAGTTCCTCTTTCAATGTCAAAGGGGTCTGAACGGTATCCAGAGTAGGAAACAAATGCTTTTGGGTTTTGATATAAACAAGAGAATTGTTTGTGGGGATGGGTCTGTGTATTGTTTCTTTTTAGGGTTTTGTTCACGCCATGTATCAAGTAAGGAGTGTTGATTGAGAAGCTGTTGGTAAGAGAGACGATGGGCATTTGTGGGTCTTGGTGATTTATCCAAGAGTGGATATATTGTTTGGTTTGAATCACCACATAGTATAAGGGGACCTTGTTTATGAGATTGGGTTATGGAGAATAGGTGGGAGAGGAATGACAATGGGTTGTTATTGGGGGCATAGTATGCTATAATAGTTATTTTGTTATCTTGTAAGAGACCGGAAAGTAGTAGGTATCGCCCATCAGGGTCTTTGATCTCCTTATGTAAAGTAAATGGTGTAGAATGGTGAAAAGCGATTAAAACCCCTCTCTGTTTGGTAGAGGGCTAGAGGCCAAGGCTGTATAGACCTGGGGGTATTGGCGACCAAAAATTTTTGGGGAGGATTGTGAAGAGAAGTGTGTTTCTTGAAAGCAGACTACATGTGCTGAGAGTGTGGAAAAAGGATTGGAATGCCTTGGTTCTTTTTTTGGGGGGGGGGAGTTTAGTCCCTGCACATTAAGTGTTAAAATAGTTAAAGCCATCTATATCTAGTGTGTATAGGACTAGGGAGTCTAGTGGTTATGTGTTTACAGATTATACAGATTATTATCTGTAAAAGCAAGGGGGTAAGGAGGGAAGTCTTTTGAAAAAAAAAAAAACTAGTGAGAAAGTCTAGTAGGAACAAAATGGTATAAGTAATATCTGATAATTAGAGGTGTTAAGAGAAGTTCTTGGTTGTAAAAAAGGTGGTATCTCCTATATGGAGTGTGTATCCAAAGGGTGGTGAAAAGACACCAACCAAGGGATACCTAAGTCCAAAGAGTATCTGTATAACAATGTCGGGTACTTGAGGATCAAATGAGAGAAGCAGTGAACTGTCACCGGGACTTATGACAGCCATATCTATAGCAATATACACAATATTAGATTACTGTAACTAATAATATAATGAAAGATAAAAAACAAACACAGCGTTAGGTAAGGTAAAGAACAGGGTGTTACAATCCTAGGGTGGTGGATTGAGTGTTCTGCAGGCAAGTTGATAACATTAATTTTAAAATCAATCAATCAATGACAATGCCAAGAGGCAAGGAAGAAGAAGAGTTGTTATCAGTTTCCCTGCAGAAAGTAATAAATTGGGTTATTGGGTAAAAACAGTAAATGAACATATCCATGTGTACCCATCTTACCGTGTCTACCGAGCAAGGCTATGATACCCCGCTCCGCATACACAGGGGAGAGTGATGAAAGAAAAAAGGAAAAAGGAAAAAGTTCTAGTACCCTAAGGGTAATAACCTGTATTTGAGCAGTAAAATCAGGACTGTCTCAGTGTAAAGTTTATCACAATGTGTGTGAAATAAAATAGCGAAGACTTTGAAGACAGACATCACCTATTAGAAAACATCAGTCCATCTGTTCTTCCAGGGCTGGAGGTGGTGAAGCAAGACAACTCCTTTTATGAGTACTGGAATTTCCTTGTGAGTCAGGAGTGTCTTGTAAACTTTTGGGGAGCTGGAATTCGCTCTTCATTTGGACCCCTCCGTAGAATTATCAGGCGTTGACAGGCGAAGGTCATGTATTACTTCAAGAAGATCATCAACAGATTTGCAGGTGTAGGAGGTTCATTTATGGGAAAAGCGATTGGCAAAAGGAAAGCTCCAGCAGTAAGAAATGTGGTGATGTTGAAGAATCTGTAAGTGAGGTTTCATCGCTTTTCTTTTCAAGAGGGTTTGCTGTGAGAGGTCATGGGAGATTTGGTAGCGATATCCCTGAAAGATCAATGTATCCTTATTGCGGGCTGCTTCCATTAACTGCTCTTTAGTGCGTAAATAATGCAGATTTATTACAATATCCCTGGTGGGGGGGGCGCTATCCTCTTTTCGGGGGGCCAGGGTTCTATGAATCCTGTCCATCTCTAGGCGTTCTATGGGTATTGATGGAGCCAGTTCCTGGAATAGCGCCGTAATGGTAGATTGCAAGTCCTCTATAGTCTCTGGTATTCCACAGACCCGGAGATTAGATCTTCTAGCTCTGTTTTCAGTATCTTCAAGGCGAGCATAAAGGGAAGAATTTTCTTCCCTAAGAGCTTCCAGTTCATCATTGTGGTTATTGGTGATAACATCAAGCTCATCCATTTTCTGTTCTAAAACAGATGTGCGGTGGCCCACCTCACGAATCTCCCTTGTAAGCTTTTCAGTAATTGTATCTGAGGTGTTTTGTAGAGCCTTTTGTAACACCCTCTCAAACTGACAAAGAAGGCCAGAGCCTGTCAGAAAAGGGTACTCACAGAGGCCAAGATGCAGAGAGTGGCTCACTTTTGCAACTAAGCGCACTCCAACCCCTGGAGATGGGACAGAGGGTGGATGACACAAAGAGGCACCAGCTACCGATAGGCTGAGCAGGACTTGTGAGAAGATCTCAGAAGACAGGTGCAGGAACTGGTGGAGAATAGAACTCAGCTGGTATGGTGGTGCAAAAAGTCCAGGACAGGCCGAGGGTCAAACACCCAAAAGGAGGAAAGTCCAAAGGCAAGCAGAGGGTCAAGTACTGAAAACTGGAGATAATCCGGGTCACAGGCTGGAAGGTGAGGCGCAGGAGGCTGGCAGCAAAGTCCGGGTCACAAGCAGGGGGTCAAATACAGGAGATAGCAGCGAAGTCCAATAAGCAAAGCCAAGAGTCAGGTAAGGAGAGATCAGAGTAGTCCAAAGACAATCTGGGTCACAGCAGTAAATCAGGCAGGCAGGAAACAGGAACTCAGAATCACAGGAAGCTGCAGACAAAACAACAATTTGCTTGGAGATTTGCTCAGCTTATATAGGCAGCCAGGAAGTCATGAGACACACTGAATCAGATTGAGGCTGTTTACTTCCTGGCAGGCAGCCAGGATGTCATGTGACACGCTGGACAGATAGAAGCTGTTTATTTCCCTGACAGAGCCAGGGGGAGAATTTTGTAATGTGGTGGGAGTAATCCCAAAGTCAAAATCCAGTTCACCTCTCTGTGAGGAGGGAGAAATTCTTGTCTGTGATTGCATCTGTGACAGGGCTGCCGCTCTAGTCAGAGTTTCTTGGCTCTTTCCTTGTTTTAATTTTGATTTTTTTCCCACTATACATTATATTAAATTGTGTCCAGGGTCTTTACTGATAAAGTAGTTACCGTGTGTAAACGAATAACCAGCTGTCACACCGCTTTATGAGGCTGTCTTGCCCGGTGTGCATGGAGCTCTAAGCAGCCATGTCCTGCCTAGCCAGAAGCGCGCATGCGTCCTGTATTATTCTGTCAAGAGGGTTATGTGGAGACATTGGGATGTATTGAAAAATTATCTATCCTGAGTCCTCTTCTCCCAGATTCCCCCACAGTAATTTTTAGAGGTACTCCTCCGCTTAGGTTATCTGCTGCACCTAATGTTTACTATCCTCCTAAGGACATGAAGGGATTTTATACTTGCAGACAGTGTAAAGTCTGTAAAGTTAATGCAGCCAAACGAAAATGTACATCTTTTCAATCTAGACATAATAATAAAACCTTCAATATTAAGTCCTTCATAACATGTAACACCAAATATGTAGTTTATCTATTGATTTTCCCTTGTGGGCTTCATTATGTGGGTCGTACTATCCATACTTTCCAAGTTAGGGTCAATTAACACATAGGCAACATCAAGCGGGTTTTCCCAACCAGAGTGTCTCAAAACACTAACTCCTTCATTATATTAAAAATCAAGCTGGTACCATTTTTTTAGCTATAGATAAATTTGTTCTTACCTGGATTAATATAAAAAGGGAGATCTCCAAACTTGAAACTTGGTGGATCTATACCCTTAAATCTTACGCCCCCTACGGGTTAAATATAGAATGGGACGTGAATGCTTTTATCAGTAATGCTTGAAATATTTGACTACCTCTTTTTAAATTATAATTATCTTTCTGATTTGATGTGTTGTTAATTATGAATTAACCATTAACCATTAACCATGTAATCTAGCTTTCAACCATGGGAGAGCGCTGACCTGGTTCTGGCTTTATGTTGTGACCAGTCACATTTGATTATTGTGGTTTGTATTTTGCTCCTGTTTTTATAAATTAGTTTGTTTATGCATTTTTAACAGGGTCTATTATTATTTATATTTGTCGCATTTTAACATATAATTTCTGGGGTCCACTGCTATTACAGTTGGAGCGCATAATAGTATCTGGAATGCTTCTTCCCGTTGGGTAATCGACAGGGTGAACCAGTGAGCTTCCGGTTCTGATGTATAAGCCTGGTATTTAAATTGTGAGTTGCGGACGTTTGGCCATGTCCCTGACGACGTTCTCTTAGTGACGAAATGCATTAGGTGGAGCCTGACCTCATCACGATACCAGGAACCAGGTGTAGTGCGGCCATCTTCATGGTTGGAAACAGATTGGCGCATCTATCGCGGTGTACAACTGCTTTGATGTGAGTGGCTTTTAACCTTAAAATAAAGTACTTTGTAACCTTTTACACTATGAGAGGCATTTCTCTGCTTTATTGAGAGAAACTTATATGTGGATTCAAGTCATCTATGTGGAGATGAGGAGATCAAGTGGCGCAGACTGGGATGTGAACCGTTTGCCAGATTGAGGGAGCCACACTGGGAGTTTGCTTGTGGAAATATTAAGCGGTTTTGACCCTCCGTAATAGGGGGTCAATATTATCCGGTAAGAGTCAGCAAGCGGTGGTTCTTCTGGCTCTTCTGGTTCATACCTTCCGCGATCTTCCATTACTATCCATTGTGGAATTGTTTTTGCCTCATGAACTGATTCTTCTTTATGGTGTAGGTTTAATAAACCGTGATAAGTCGGAGATCCGGTGACGTCACGGACACCGGCGGGGCTTGCCATGTCCATCTGAAGGGCTCCTATGCTGTGCCTTCATATCTGCATGCCGGCGGGACCTTACTATCTGCCACACGCAAGGGCTGTTACACTTCCCTCTATCACTTCCCTCTATCAACCTGGGATTCTACAGCCATCCACTGGGAGTTGTGATAGTTCCCTTCACGGGACATCTACATGCCGACGGGCTGATGTTAACCCCTCCTCATCTGAATTCAGCAGTGGTATCGTTGTACACATTTTTTTATCAGTATCATACTTAGCTACATGTTTTTATGACTGCTTTTGCTACCGTTTGGTATTACTCGCACCATTTTTACAGTTTATGTAGCTACATAGATTTTATCTCCAGTGCAATATTTATTTTGTTACCTACTTGAAGACTATGAAAGTTTTAATGCTATTCCCATCGAGCGCTGCCTTTGTGTGTTTTTTGTATCCTGCTATGCATTTTTCCAGTGGTTGGTAGCTGCACTGGGAATCAGCCTGCAAGGAGATCAGCTAAAAGTAGTTGGATCTGTATGTGCAATTATAATTAATCAAAATTAGTCGATTAATCAATTTAAAAAAAATCGATTAATCGAACACGAAAATTTTAATCAGTAACAGCCCTAATATACACACACACATGTGTATATATACAGGATATATATGTAGCGCCCCCCCCAATATTTGGGGGCGCTATGTGGAAATTTAAGGGTGGTCTGAGCCAGTAGTTGGGCTCAGACCAATTATGTTCAATCATTGTTCTGCTCTGGGTGTGATACTGCCAGGCAGTTTTGTTCTCCTTTGCCTGCAGGTGGCACTGTCACCGCTGGCACGGGCTGGATTACGGGGGTATCACAGCACCTTGGGTGTCCTCTCTCGGCAGCCGTGCAGTGGGCGTGGTCTACCCGCTGTGCATGCTGGGAGAGGGTACAAAAGGGGCAGATGCCATTTGGTGGGGCGATTTTCCAGGGGGACCCAATACGTTCAGGGGGACCTCTGGTCCAGTGAGTGTGCCTCGTGGCCCGCATGGCACGAGGTGCGCTGGAGTGCTTAGGCCTTGGGCACCTTCAGCCTGAGGCTCTGTTGCTGCATTGTAGGCCCAGCTCCGCTGACTGGGGCCTATGCTTCAGAGAAGGATCCCAGGCTGCCCATTGTTAGGGGCCCCATCTTTAGGAAAGGAGTTCCAGGGGAAGAACAGTCCTGGCGGAGACTAGCGACGGTACTGCTGTCTTGGGGAGAGGCCTGGAGACCTGCCTAGAGGGGGATCCATCATCTCTGACATCCGTGCTCCATCCCGGCTGCTAGGACCGCTCTTATAGGAACTATCCGGGTGAGCAATACCCACTCAGGCTTGAGTGGCAACGAGTGTATATACTGGATTTAAGCGTTGCGTGCCTGAACCTTCCCCTACGTCTTTCAACCTTTCTGATCTTCCTTTCTTCAAGTTAACTCAAAGTGGAAAAAGAATAAAGCCTTGCTGATTAGGTTTTACTTATGTGTGGACATTGGCCTTATTCCTGGAAGATATTGATGTACCTAGACAACGGAGCTGAAGGATCCACTTGTGGGAGGTAATTGCTGCAGATCCAAAGTAACGAAACCAGTAGATCCCATTAACAAATAGGGGTCTGTGGGTGTGTGGATACCAGGTGAGGTAGCTACATATATATAGTTATCACATGTCTGAAAACATGTAATTACATGTTCTTTTAAACTTTAGTTTCACTTTTTGAACTCGGCTGCACCGTAATCTCACAATATCTCATGAGATTACAGGCAGCCCACCCACTTTTACACAGATCTCGGCCGTTTTCAGAGGAAACACTTCTCCTGTGTTCTCCCTCTGAGAACTGAAGTTCTCAGTTTATTAAACTGGCTGCAGAGGAGATAATTTTCCTCTGAGAACTGCAGAGAACTGAACTGAGAAAAAACTTCTAAGTTTATTAAACGGACACAGGGGCGGGCTGGGAGGGGGCAGGCATGCAATTGCCCCCTGTGCTGCTCTGATAGGCTGTGTAAAGGCCGCTGTATCACCAGCTCAGAACCGCACATGCGCAGTTCCTGAGCTGGCCGAGTGCGGAAGCTCCATCCATTACTGTGAGCCAGCGATGTCTTCTGTCTGGGGGCTGAGCTGAGAGTCTGTGTTACGGAGCACAGCACAGCACAGCCCCTCCTTCCTCCACACGAATGGCTGGCAGAAGCTGGCCCTGCTCTGTTTCCCCGCCCACACTCCCGGCAGCCTGTGTGCTGTCTGAGAAGAAGATGTGTGGGCGGGAAAGTTCAATCTGAGCAGTCTTCTCGAATACAGTGAGTCTGCTGGAGGCTGGGACTGTCCAAGTAAGTGAACTTCTCCCTCCCCCTCTCTGCATCTAAAGAGGAGAAGGATTGAGTATAGCCTCAATTATAAAAAATAAACTAACAATATATTGTGCTCTCATCCATAGTAATGTTTAAGGAGGGAATCCATCAGACATAGGGTAGTGGTTGCTAAGGCCATCTTCCCCTAATAGTCACTCAGGATTAAAGGTTTGGTGGACTTTCTCAGGCACTGATACGACAACATACAAATATTACATAAAAAATATATTTATTAATGTGTATCAACGAAAGAAAACAATAATATTTAAAAACAAAGACCAAACCCCACAGTATAGGACAGCATGAGTCGGTGACAAAACAGCCGTATACAATCTATTAAAGTGGAGCAGGCCAAGCCTCAACTGGTTTCGCGGCAGAAAAACCGCTTCTTCAGGAGGGTCTGTGCAAAACATAATATACATAATAAATACTCTAGCAATGTATTAATACAAATATAGAACGTATTTAATATCAACAATATAATCAAAAAGTCAAGGTCTGTGGACTGCTCACCGTAAAAACGTTCAGAGGTGCAGCGACTGCCCAGGTAAACCCCCCGCGGCGGATGAGGGGGAATAAACGTATATGGTGCAGATTGATACAATCTAATAATAATGATTAGAATAATATTGGGTTAGATAATTTATATTTGAGCCAATTTAACATGGGACACCCAGTGCTGATAGTGGGAAGGGGGGGGGGAAAGGGGGTGAGGGAAGGAGGGGGAGAGAGGGGGAAAGGGAAGAAAAAGGGAAAGGAAGTGGGGAAGGAAGGGGAAAGCGGGGGAAAGGAGGGGGGCGAAAGGAAGGGGGGAGGGGGAAAGGTGGTGGAACGTGGGGAGAGGGGGGAGAGAAAAGGGGGGGAGGGGAAGAGGTTGTTAAGGAGGGGGAGACGATTGAGAGGGGGGGAGGTGAAGGAAGGACTGGGTGTCCCATGTTAAATTGGCTCAAATATAAATTATCTAACCCAATATTATTCTAATCATTATTATTAGATTGTATCAATCTGCACCATATACGTTTATTCCCCCTCATCCGCCGCGGGGGGTTTACCTGGGCAGTCGCTGCACCTCTGAACGTTTTTACGGTGAGCAGTCCACAGACCTTGACTTTTTGATTATATTGTTGATATTAAATACGTTCTATATTTGTATTAATACATTGCTAGAGTATTTATTATGTATATTATGTTTTGCACAGACCCTCCTGAAGAAGCGGTTTTTCTGCCGCGAAACCGGTTGAGGCTTGGCCTGCTCCACTTTAATAGATTGTATACGGCTGTTTTGTCACTGACTCATGCTGTCCTATACTGTGGGGTTTGGTCTTTGTTTTTAAATATTATTGTTTTCTTTCGTTGATACACATTAATAAATATATTTTTTATGTAATATTTGTATGTTGTCGTATCAGTGCCTGAGAAAGTCCACCAAACCTTTAATCCTGAGTGACTATTAGGGGAAGATGGCCTTAGCAACCACTACCCTATGTCTGATGGATTCCCTCCTCTCTGCATCTAAAGATTTTTTTTCTAGCAGCCTGTGACACTACCTTGCCCTCCTAGATGTTATAATGTGGGCTCACACTGGCATGCTGCAGTTTGGCTGCATTGCTGGTGTACTGGCAGTCTTTCTGCATGTTGCCCCTGGTTCCATAGAGGTTGCACATATTTACTGCATGTTCTGAAAGTGCACAAAATGTCTTGCAGGCTGCATCATTGGTGCACTTTCAGAAAATGCAGCAAAAATGTGCAACCTAAAAGTCTGAGGGACTGCGGCTAAGAAAACCCGCCAGTACACCAGCACTGCAGCCAAACCGTAGCACACCAGTGTGAGCCCAAAGGCTTATATTCACTTACAGCAGGCACTGCCACTCCTCTGAAAAGGGATCCATGCTCAGGTCACTTTTCAGAGGCATTTTACAGGCAAGTGAGTTGATACTACATTTCCTTCCTGCCTGTTTTAACCCCCTAAATGCCAATCCCTCCAGGTAATGGCACGGCTCACTTTGAACTCCATATTTCCATTACTCTCTGTAGGTATTAGATGGGCTTTCACCTTATTGTTTTCACATCTAATACCTAAGGGTACTTTCACACTGGGGCGGTAGCGGTAAAGCGATAGTAGTTTTAGCGGCACTTTACTGTCGGGTTAAAACTGCCCGTGTTGCATTCATTTCAATGGGTAGAACGGTTTGGGAGTGGTGTATACAGCGCTCCCAAACCGCCACAAAGATGCTGCTTGTAGGACTTTTCAGAACGTCCTGCAAGCGCACCACTCCAATGTGAAAGCACTCGAGCTCTCACACTGGGGTGGCATGAGAGGCAGTTTACTGGCGCTATTTTTAGCGCTAAAACGCCTGTAAAGCGCCTTCAGTGTGAAAGTTCCCTAAAGAGAGTTCTGGAAATAAGATGGGGTTCAAAGTGAATTTCTACACCTAGGTGGAGCACCCTTTTCAGAAGATTTGAGGATATTATTAAACCCAGAGACTGAAATTCTGCGGGTTCAGCAGAAATTTCAATCTATCTATGTGCAGACTGGTTGTACAGAATTCGATCTATCAACTGACTTTAGTACAACCAGTGCGTCTCTTTTTTTTTGGCGATCACTGCTGGCTGCTATCACTGTATTCTGATGACTTGAAAACTTTAATCTAAGAGCACACACCGACACATGGCTCTTACGGAAGCTTGGTAAATCAAATGCCATGCTTCCCTAGCATTACACCTGTGGGGCTGTGACCAAGCCTGGGCACCAGCCAGCACAGGCTCCTGGAAACACAGGAGTCTGGCCAGTAAGAGGAGAGCTGGGATATGACAGTACTTACCTCATATCCCTGCCACTCCTAAACCTGGTCCACAATGCCCTTAATATGGCTTGGGCACCAGCATGTGCCTGCATGTGCTTTTCTCACTACCTGCAATTGACACAGGAGGAGCCTGCAGGCTGGGGAATCTCGTGGTCATGCCGGGGAGACAGCAGGACTTCCGTGTTTAGCCTGCTGCGCTCCCTGTGACTCTCAGCTACTCGGCTTGCTTGGCTTGCCAAGTGGTGTGGTGCTCACTCACCTGAGAAGCTCCAGACTCCACAGGTAGTGCCTAGTGTGTACTGGGTGTGGGGAAGGGGCAAGCTCTTTTTCTCAGTCTCTCTGGTGGTAATCATGCAGTCTCTCTCTGAGAGACTGCTCCACAATGATTGCCCCCACAGAAAGTGACAGCTTCACACTGCCCCCACAGAGAGTGACAGCTTCACACTGCCCCCACAGAGAGTGACAGCTTCACACTGCCCCACAGAGAGTGAGAGCTTCACACTGCCCCCACAGAGAGTGACAGCTTCACACTGCCCCCACAGAGAGTGACAGCTTCACACTGCCCCCACAGAGAGTGACAAGCGGTCTCTCTCTATCTCTCTCTGTGCAGGCAGTGTCAAGCGGTCTCTCTTTCTCTGTGTGCAGGCAGTGTCAAGCGGCCTCCCTCTCTCTGTGAAGGCAGTGTCAAGCGGTCTCTCTCTGTGCAGGCAGTGTCAAGGGGTCTCTCTCTCTCTCTGTGCAGGCAGTGTCAAGGGGTCGCTCTCTCTCTCTCTCTCTGTGGCAATGTGGAGCAGTCTCCCTCCCTCTCTCTCCGTGCGGGGAATGTGGTGTAGATGGATAGTGAGCTGATTCAGTGGTTCAATGGGCCACTTGTCTGGACTTGCCCCCCAGGCCTAAGGCTGCCAGCCCTCCCCTGACCTATTCAGGACTGATGGACATTTTCCTTTATTAGAGTTTAATAAGAAGTGCTGCAATTTTTATCCTATTGTCTATATTTGTTAACCAGCAAATGTGCTAGCAGCTTCTGATTGATTTATAGGAGTTTAAGCATGGGTGAATGTATTTTTTCTTGGTCTATGTAAAAGCATTAAAACACCTGTAATCTGCTAAAAAAGAAGCTCATGTAATTTTTTGAGCGTTTTGCTTTAGGAGACAGAACGCTCAGATGTGAACAGGGGCCATTGAAATGAATGGGATTTGTCTTGTTGGATGTTTTTTAGAGCTGGGGCTTAGAGCAGAAAAACGTCCAAAAACTCCTAGGTGTGAACAGAGCCTTAAGAAGGATGTCTGTTCGATGAGGCACTTGACATATTTATCCAAGCTGTCACAGAAGCATCCCAGCTGTCATAGGATTGTCTCCCAAAGTGAAAGGTTCCAAAACCACTTCTGCCACTTCAAAAAGAAGAGTGTCCCATCAGTTCATCCTCAAAGCCAAAGCACCTTGGCCAAATATCAACGCGTGACTAAGTCACGTGCCGGTGACGCAACGCGTAGGGGTAGGAACCTATTGACGCTCGTAACAGTCTGAGGAGAACTACACTGGATACTGAGTTGAACAAGCGCTGTTTGAATTTGGAGGTTATGTGAGTGCAAGCCACAGCTGATACAGGTTGTGTCTTGTGTAAACAATACTGCGCAATGATCTGCTTTCTGTTTTGTTTTTCTTGGGCATTTATGTGGTGATGCTTCTGAAAACCGGAGATTTATGCAAGGAAAGAAGTTATTCTTGGGAGATAGTTCACTGCTAACCAGCAGAGCGGTGTGAAAGAGGATTTGACCTTTTGTATTGTCCAGCAGTTGATTGAATGTGTATTTGGGGACAAGCTAAATGAGAATGTGAGGGAAATCTGATGCAGTCCACATTGTAATTGATACTACTCCTGGATCATAGCACTGCACTTTATGAACACTGTGGTTTTTGATATATCTATATATACACGATTTATATATATTGGTTTACTGCAGAATTTTTCTATATGTAATATTCAGCACGGAGCATTGATTGAATATTTATATTAGGCACTTGTGCACATTCCAAACAGGTTGGTGTTTAGCGCATCATTAATTTATTTTATTTATTCACTTTTTAAGGAATCAGATTATTTTCTGTTTGATTGCGGCTTTCACTATTTGGTTATCTTTTGGTTGGTTTACACTTATTTATTTCATTAGCGCTTTAGTAATTATTTATCTAAATATCTCTCTTAACACTCAGTAGAAGCGCATCTGCAGAGCGAGTAAATGAGGTGCCAGGCCCAATGAGAAATAAAAAACGTTGTTCCTTCACATTACCCTCGCACATGTAAGAACTTGGGTACTCAGTACAAGCGCATGCTGAGCAGCCAAATCAAGCACCGGTGTCTGCACCGTTAAAGGATAAGTTTGCCTTTTAAAAAAATAAAAATAAATGCAAATTTTTTTGCAGGTAAAAAAATGTGTTTACTATTTTTTTTTTAGGAGCCTGGAAAGCATTGTACCAGTCATTAGCAGATCGCTGGTGCAATGCAGGACTCCTGTAGACTGTCAGTGTAAGCTGTCTGCCCATACATCATACCTCATACGGGCGGGCAGTTTTACACTGACAGGAAGAATCGATGAACTACCAGAGCACTTAACAGTGCCGTTGTAGTTCATTGTCGGTACTTGTAGTTGATTAATTCACAGAACTCAACTGTGAATGAATGACACAGCTGCATGGGTAGAGCCCCGCATAGCTTTCCTCTTTCCAAAAAGTGATAGCTGGTATAGGGAACTTATCCTTACTGCTGTCACACAGACGGCTCAGAACACCAAGCCACTGCAGAAGTGGGAACATGTAATATGTTCCCGAAGGTGAACTTATTCTTTAACCTTTTTGTTGCCAGAGCCGTTTTTGCGTTTTTTTGCACACATGTTTAAAAAAAATCATTTGAGGTCTGAAGATTTAAAAAAACACCCAAAACATTATATATTTTCTGAAAGAAGACCCCCTAGAGAATAAAAAAGTCTTAGTCACATGATATAACCATAACATTTCCATAAAAACTATACTAAAGTTAATTTTAGGGGACACAAAAACATAATAAATTACCCAATTTTTGGTAAAATATAAAAGCAGAGGTTGTAGCGAGTAAATTTATACCCAACATGTTAAACCTTAAATTTGTGTGCACCCGTGAAATAGCGTCAAACTTCAGTGCCCTCAGTTTATCATGTGTCTGTGTCATCAGTTTAGCGTTACAGGGGAGGTCTGGTGCTTGAATTATTGCTCTCATTTTAGCATGTGCGGCGATATATAACATATGTATTGTAATCTAGGTTTTCTTTGTGCGTATATGGGGGGGCGGGGGGTCAACATTTTTGGGGGAAGGGGAATTCTATGTGTTTGGGTGTAACTTACATTTTTTACAATTACATTTTTTTTTTTTTTTTACGTAACTCTTTTTTCACCACATAGGGAATACTATACCAGCGTCGCAAAGGTCAGTGGGAATTCCCCCCGGCTGGGGGTTAGGGGGACCCTTCATGGTTTCTTGCACAGGGGCCCTAAAGGTTCAAAGGGTTCTATTCAAACATGTTCACTGTGTCAAATCCAATAGGGGTTTTCATCCTATCCTGCACCTAAAATCTCTAAACAAGTAAATTCACGTTTCAAACTTTTGCATATAACCTGCAAGGTCAATTATTAGCCCTCTGAGACAAGGGCAATGTTTAGCATCAGTAGACTTCCAAGATGTTTAATTTTAGATTTCCACTAACCTGCCTCATCAGTGATTCCTACACTTCGCAGTAGGAGACAAACACATACAATGTGTTGCACTGCAATTGTCCTATGCTCTGCTCCAAAAGTATTCACAAAGGTACTTGCACCCTTCTTGCCCTTCTAGCAGGTCAGAAAGACTCATCTCCCCTTCAACTATCTTAAAACATCCATAGGACTATTCAGATGATTCAGGTTTTGGATTGAGTGATCAACTTTCAAAAGTCTGTTTTCCAACCTTCTCTTCACCTACAATATTTAGACCTCATCCTGAACACAGCCCATGTAAAAGTCTTCTTTAGACTACACAAAATCCTCCACTAAGATCTCATACTTAAATATTAAGATAAACAAGACATCCTTCAGTGAGATTCTCTTAGAGAGTTCTGGGCCTAATGATAGCCTTATTCAATGCTGTCTGCTTTGCTCAATTTCAACCAAGGCCTTTCCCATGCAACATCTTGTTGACATGACATGAGCATGCCCCTTCTCTTAAACTCCATATGCTGCTTTTCAGGCAAGCAAGGACCTCCCTAGTTTGTTGGGTTGCCAATTCAGCCTTGACAATGGGAAAGTAGCTTCTACCATGCTCAAGGAGGGTAATACCAACAGATACCAGCATCAGAGGCTGTGAAATAGTGTTTCAATCTCTCACAGTTCAGGGAACATGGTCACCTAAGGAAGCCAATATCCCCATCAACATCCTGGAGCTTATAGAGTGTTGGAACTAGCTCTGAATAACCAGGCTCTCCTTCTTTAAGGTCACACGTTCAGAATACAATCAGACAGAGCCACAGTTGTGGCCTATATCAACTACCAGGGGGGGTATCAGGAGTCAGGCAGCCTTACCATAAGTAAGTCTAATCACATGTTGGAAGGTGGATTACCACAGTCGTCACTGCCTGGACCAAGGGGAATGCCTTCATCTCTTCATCTGAGATCTCCTGTGTCAGAAATTAGAGATTTCAGATGTGGACATCCTAGCCTCCAGGTTCAACAACAAGCATTATTCCCATGCTCATAACATCCAGAACCTTTACTTGCTATGGGATTCTTATGGGCCACATTCTGGAGTAATTTGAGTGGCCAACGAATTAGTTGTTTCCATTTTCATTTTCTATCCTGCACTAGAAGCGTTATAGGTGGAATCTGATTGGTTGCTGTAACCAGTAACTTTATTAATTCCATTTGTAGCGGGGTCTCCTTTGAGGCTCCATGGACCACGTTACCCAGAACCCCGTTTGGCACCCAGGGTGCATTGGGCTGCCGCAGAGACTTATGGGTGGGGTATAAAAGGGGGGGCGAGGTTAAGCCCGGCCTCTTTGGACACCGCATGGCTGGCAAGAGGACTTCCTGTGCGGACCTGCTGCGAGTGTAAGGCCAGAGGCCTGGGCCTTGCGCACTTCCAGAGAGCCTTCCACCACGCTGCGGAGCCTGTGCGGCTGCAGACATCTACCTGCTTCGCGGACGTCAGTGGACCGGAGATCAGGCGGTGGCAGATCCTGTGTGTGTGGACACAGCGGTGGGAGTCCCGGACTGGGATCGAGTCTGGAGGGGTGAGAGAGCACATGCTCACAACCATAACCGAGTACTTTATTAGGCCTATTGACTGCCTTGGCCGTTGGGTTACACTTTCCCTTTTCTCCTGTCAGGAGACTAGTTGGAGGACTGAGTTACATAGTCTCCGGGGAGTTGTTTCCATTACCTTAGACCTTGTTGGATTACAAATATTGTTCCTGATGTGCACCACCGATCATCTGGCATGCGAAGACTCCTTCTCTAGAGACTGAGCTTTAACTGAGTCAGGCCTGACTGGGAGTTGATAGTACTGTTGGGCGCCATATTGCTAACAGGGACTCAAGCTATATGTTAGTGTGTGTTAGAACTAATTGCGCACTATAGTTAACTAGTATTAGTATTACTGCAGGGCTCTGCATGCATGTGTTATATGTGATATTGATTGTTCACCTCTTTTATCTACAAGTAAACCTTTTAAATTTTATCAATCTGGTATTGGAGTCTATATATATATATATATATATATATATATATATATATATATATATATACATATATACTGTGATATTGGAGTGTTTTAGCTCAAGTGGATAGATGCGTTTTTATGCAGTGAGTCCATATCAGACAGGCATTCTAGTTAAGGGCCTGGTAGCCCACGTTTATTTAAACAGAAAAACAAAAGCAAAATGTCCCTTCAGGATTCCCACGCAGGGGTTTAACTTCATTTAGCAGTCCAAAAATAAGAAAAACATACCAAGCCACCTGGCTTTCTTGTTAGCAGTTCCTCTGCTTGCTTTAGGTACTGATACCTTTAAACCACCAGATCTTCCAGTCTCACAGTCTTGGATGCACACAGCTTTGGGCTTCTTAAACGCACACAGCTTGAAGTCCCTTCATGCACACAGCTTCTGGCTCCTTGGACGCACACAGCTTAAAGCCCTTCAACGCACACATCATTTGTCCTCACACAGAGACACTCACTAGCAGCGACTGCAGTTAGCAAGCTGCTCACCATCCTCCACCATCCCCTCATTATATTGGTTGTGTGCACCTGAGCACACACCATGCTGGCTGTCCACAAGACCCGGACACAGGGTTGGAGATCCCATCCCACCCAAGACTCTGAAGGATCTCCAAGCCATAGAAGCCCCATGTAGAAATAGCAAAATCTGAGAAAACTGCCAGAGCATTTTTCTCTGTTTTTTAAATTTACGCTCTGTAGCTCTGCACTCAGCCGATATGCAGACTCTGTGTCCACTTTAACCCTTTTTTCATTGGGACAGAGCCTCGCTCTGCCACAATACATATATCTTATCACTAGAAGAAAGGTATTGTGGGATTGTGCATAAACTGGTATAGAGCTATACAGAAATACCACCCCTAGACTAGCTGTGCCAGAGAAGGGCTGAGTAGATTGCCGGGGGTTGACTGTGCTGTGTACAGGGCCCAAAAAGAGAACCAGCGGCTCCCTTAGTTTGGGGGTATCGCTACACATTTGTTCACTCGTATTTTTGTACAAGGACCTTTGTGTTGACAGTAGCTAATAAACAACATATTTTCTTTGATTTAAAATAAAGTAGTCTCTGGCAATCCTATTTAGTAAACCATGTTATACTTGGTAATGATAAATCTGAAATATGTGTATTTTAGCCACTACTGGACACATATTCTTTAAGTGGTTAAACAAAGCATGGAAAGATTTTTTTATACATATTTTCTCCCATTATGAGTAATTTTTTCACTGCTTATTTTCTTGGTTGTGTCAATCTGTGAAGATGAAATATTATAGAGACAAGCAATGAGCTCCTCCAGGGTTGAGATTATGCAGTTAGGAGGCACCACGCACTTGCGGCTCATGCTTCAGAAGCCATTAAATTAAACCCATTGTTCTCAAGGGTCCATAGCAGCGTGTGATTGCTTAATGAATGTGAGCTGTATAGTTTGGTAGTAATCATTACCCTCATTATCTCACCTGTAGTCCTCAGTGGATAGCTTATACTGTATCTATACATAACAAGAAAGACGAGAAGAGCAATATTAATTTTCTATGTCTATTGTCCAACATCACATCAGGACTAACATATAACAAAGGTATCTGTTGAGTCCCTAGGTGACACATATTTCTTAGGAATTGTGTTAAATTAGTTCTGCTATTGATCTCCAGTTCTTCTTTATGTGCTTATTGACTGAGGCTTTTCCCATTAGCTTGCCAGGAAATAAACAGTTGCAATATTTATAACACAAAACAGGGTCTGTAACTTAGATCATTAGCAGCAATCATTAGGCCTTTCATGGATCATCACAGTTTACTTACTGTAAACAGAAAGACAAAGATTATTATGAAACTCAGAATAAAATGGTTGCAAAGGCAGAATTTTTTTTTTTACCTTACCGCATTCTATTCTAGCTACCCCTGCAGCCCCCTCAAATACATACCCTGAGCCTGATTTTAATCCAGCGATGTTCACAAAAGGTGAGGCTCTCCTGGCTCTCTAGCTCCTCATTGTCTCAGATACAGTAGCGGGAGTCATTGGCTGTAAATCAGAGCCAGTGACAAGGGAGTGTGGGGTGGGGCTGAGCCCAGCTCTGTGTGTCTTATAGACCACTACTCGGTAGCAAGCACGCACGCACGCACGAGTGCCCCTGTAGCAAGTGGCTTGCTGTGGGGGGGAATCAGTGGAAGAGGTTAGAAACCAGGAGCGCCGGTGGGGGACCTGAGAAGAGGGGGATCGGGGCTTCTCTGTGCAAAATCATTGTATAGAGCAGGTAAGTATGACGTGTTTGTTATTTTAATTAGAAAAAAAAATTAACATTTACAAACATTTTAAACAGAGATTGTTACAATTGCAGTGTTTATTATTGGTACTTTGTTTTTTCTTTAATATAATTTATTTTACAGTAATTCTTTACTGTAGGTCCACAAAGGTTAATTTTTTTATGTAGGAGAGCTTTGACATTTCTGTTTTTAAAATTTTGTACATATATGTTTTTTTTTTTTTACCTAAACAGTTATTTTGACTTATACAATTAAGTCTACTAATATTTGTCTAATAAAGAAATCTCTGAGCTTAGTGAAAGAGTGGTGAAAATATTCAGACGTAATCAGAACAAAACAACGACAGCTGCACTCCAAAAATATTACACATGCCAAAATAAAAAAAATTACGATATAAAAGTTGTTGCGCTGTCCATAAAGTCAGTTAAATATATTTTCCTTAGTGCATATCATGTTACTAAAGTGCAAGTAGTGCATACCATAGTAAACAAAGTGCAAAAGTGCTCTAAACCATGAATAATTATAGTTCATGTAATCAACAAATATAATAGTCTGTGCTGACTGGTAAATAATATAGTGAGGAGCAGGAACGTGCGGTGAGGTCAGTGGCTGGTGAGGCACTGGCTAGTATCAGAGCCAGATACACACAGGTTACATACCCCGCGAACGTTAGAGCGAGAGCAATAATTTTAGTGCAAGATCTCCTCTGTAACTCTAAACAGGTAACCTGTAAAAAATTTGAAAGCGTCGCCTATGGAGATCTTTAAGTACCGAAGTTTGGCACCATTCCACGAGTGTGCGCAATTTTAAAGTGTGACATGTTAGGTATCTATTTACTTGGTGTAACATCATCTTTTACATTATACCATAAAATTGGGCTAACTTTAGTGTTTTTTTTTTTTTTTTATATTCATGAAACTGTTTTTTTCCCCAAAATTGCGTTTGAAAAATTGCTGCGTAAATACCGTGTAACATAAAATAACCATTTTATTCCCTAGGGTGTCTGCTAAAAATATATATAATGTTTGGGGGTTCTGAGTAATTTTCTAGCAAAAAAAATATGATTTTTACATGTAGGAGAGAAGTGTCAGAATCGGCCTGAGTGGCAAGTGGTTAATTACCATAAGTATGTAATATGCAAATAATTATTATATATTGTTTTTAAGGTAATTTACTATATTTTCAAAAACTGTACTCAAGCAGGTGGCTTAACAGACAAATTACTGAAGTTTGAAGTTATAACTTCAAACCAGTATTTTCACAGTAAATAGCATAACATAACATATAACATAATAATATATGATTTAGCTTAATTAAAACAGTACCTTTTCAGCAGGCAGCAGATTCTCATTCTTCCTCTTAACTGTGTGAGAAAAACATGGGATTATGGGTAAACCTTATACCCATTAACCCATGCTTTTGCCTTGCAGTTAAGAGGGCTGGGCTGGAAGGGAGCATTTGTCTTTTAGACACATGCCCCCTTCTATGACACTGCAGTGAGAGGAGAGCCTCCACTGCAGCATTTTTATTGGACAGCTTGTTCCAATGGTGCTTTACCATTGGTCCAAGCCTCCAAGCTGTCCATTAAGCTCAGTGCTTCTGACAAGAAGTGAAAGGCACTGTGAGCTCATCCTCTCAGTCTGCTGCAAACAGGGTGTGCCAGCTTGTATTTAAACTGGCCGCTCTGTATGTAGCTTCTGACAGAGTGCACAAGGAGCCCCATATCTATGGAACCATAGGTCCCAGGATCCCCAAATTTTGACCAGTGGTGTGGTAGGACTTCAGCGAGCTATGGCCATGGAAGCTCCATCATCTTTTGTTGTTTTTGGGGGGGGGGTTATGTTCATGGTAGGTGAGGCTCTGCCTCCCCTGACTGCACGTCCCTGGTGAAGAGTCCTGTATAACAGTTAGAGTGCAAATGAAATAGTCCCAGAAACCAATTAGATGAAACAGATGGTGTTCCACTGGTGCACTACAGGTAAAATTTGTGCTATGAATGGTCACACCAATGTGCTCCACTCCAAGGTAAAAAAAGATTAGTCCCCTAACCAGAAAAACTGAGGAGATGGAGAGAGCGTATCTGAATTGGAGCATATGATCTAGCCCGACTCCGATAGTCATGACTTTCAGTGCAACTTTGGAGTCTGACTTTGATGTGACTTTTTACAGTCTGTAGCATTGAAGTCGTACCAAAGTCAGACCAAGGTAGTGCAGGAACCTATTCTAAAGTCAAACAGACTTGTGTAGTGTCAGTTAAGACAGCTCTCATAGGGATTTTCTCATGTCATCTGACTTGGGGTTTCACAAGTCAGATCCTATGTTGCATCAGTGTGAACCGAGCCTACAGTAAGTGTCATTTCTTGCTTCTGGGAGGCTTGCTTGTTGAGGCGATTTTAGACTTGGTAGGGTCAGGTTTTCTGGTAAGAGGCTAATCTTTTTTTGGCTTGGAGTGGAGCATATTGGGGTGACCATTCATGAACCAAAATTATACATAGTTAAAGGGGTTGCTCCACCGGAAAAAAAAAATTAAAAGCCAGCAGCTACAGCTACAGCAGCTGCTGGCTTTTAATATCTGGACACTTACCTGTCCTGGAGTCCAGCGACGTCCGCAGCAGAGGACGAGCGACCGCTCGTCGCTCTGCTGCTCCCTCCGCCATCCTCGCTGAGGGAAACAGGAAGTGAAGCCCTGCGGCTTCATGCCCGGTTCCCTACGGCGCATGCGCGAGTCGCGCTGCGCCGTTCTGATTGGTGCTCCTGTGTTCTGGGAGCCGAGTGTCTCCCAGAACACCAAGGGAAGTCTGCGGGAAGTGACGTAACTCCCGCAGATTCCCGGAGACAGGACTCCCGGATGTGGGTGAAAATACCTGTCTTAGACAGGTATCTTCACCCCCCTCCCCCCTGAAAGGTGTCAATTGTGACACCGGAGGGGGGGAGGGTTCCAAATAGCAAAAGTTGCTATTTAGGGTGGAGCTCCACTTTAAGAGCACTTTTGCGCTTTGTTTACTATGGTATGCACTAATTATGTTTTGAAGCATATTTGCACATTAGTAACATGATATGCACTAAGGAAAATATATTTAACTGACTTTGTGGACAGCGCAACAACTTTTATATCGTACTAATATTTGTAACAGGTATTTATATAGCGCCAACCCTTTCCACAGTGCTTTACATATTGTATACTTATATCAGTCTCTGCCTTCATGTAACTTACAATCTAAGGTCCCTACCTCACATGCATACATATGCATACATATATGGGCCAAATTTCGACAGGAGATGATTAAACTACCAGCACATCTTTTGGAGTTTGGAGAACACCCATGTAGGAACCAGTGTTGCCAAACATCAGTAAGTTCACAGACAGTGAATCAGTGATTTTTACACATGTCTGTTTCGAATATAAACTGTCAGTAAAAACACTGCTGCCAGGAGATGGATGGGTCAAATTATCTATCCATCTTACATAGCCCAGTTGACCCTTTTTTATTGCCCCCGTCCACCGCTAAAGTTCCACCTTCCTCCTGCTGGTAAAGTTCCAACCACATGCTTTCTCTGCCCCAGTCAGACAAGGAAGACGGAACTTCCTATTTCAGAGTCCAGACCTATTGGCAGTTCCCCATCTGCTATTTTCACGTGTAGGTGAAAGCTGCACTACCAGTCTAAGCTTGAGCCAGCTCTCAGTGCTCTACAGGGCATCCTGAAATGCTGGCAGTGGTTGCACCTGGAGATGAAGGGTTTAACACAGATCTGCTTTTAAGAGACTGACATCACCCTCCAAATGACACCTGACATCACCCACACCTGTACACAGAGGCACTGAGCTGGGGAAGTGAGAAGATGACAGGGCTGTATAAGGGTGGCAATAGTCAGGAGGCCGGAGCAGACTTTATGTCTAAACTTTGGATGGCAGACTCAGAAATATTGCAGTGACAGAAGCTGATGGTGACTTATAGACACCATGTGACTGGTTTATTGCTGTACACTAGAACCTGAGTATAGTACAGGTTAAATATGTATATATTTGTAACCGTGCTATACCACCCTAGTATAAACTCACATAACGACTGTCAATCCGACACTAAGAATGCACGCTCAAACTCATTAGCACTGTCAGCTCCGGTTCTCTAACTGAAGCTATAAGCTGGACAGGCTGTGCAGAATGACGTCACACTCCAAGCCCAAACGTACGCGTTTCAGCATCAAGCCGTCATAGGAGGTGACAGCTTGATGCTAAAACCTTAAGTTATGGCTTGGAGTGTGACGTCATTCTGGACAGCCTTTCCAGCTCGCGGCTTCAGTTAGAGAACCGGAGCTGACAGCCCTAATGAGTTTGAGCATGCATTCTTAGTGTTTGGTTGACACTTATTAAATTTAAGTGCAATACTTTCTGTTATGTTTAATACACATCAAGATGTTTTTACACTATGGATGCCTCTCTTTTCCTCCACATTTATGTGAGAGAATGTGATGAAGACAGACAATAAAGACTAACCCCTTATGTGTTGGAGAGGATTCTCTGCCAAGAGAAGTAGCTTTATCTATTCAATTAAAAAGACACTTTACCTCATCAACTGATTTTTAGATTGGGTGTTTTCGGTTTGGTGAGTACGTGGTGTGCTCAAAGGGGGTCACGAGGTGATTCATTTGGATTACACTTTTATTTCATCTTATGAAATATTTTCAATTTTTACATATTATTCTATTTTTTTGTTTTTGTTTGCACTGCAGCATTTTGTTTTGCACTTCTTTTGCACATTGTATGAACTTTTTAATGAATATTTATATATTATACATAATATTTATATATTTTTATGAATATATTAATTATTCTGCACATAGAAGCCAACATGTCTTAATTGATTTTTACACTTGGGTTATTAACTTTTTTCGCTTTTTTGTACTTTATTGAAACTATTTTATTTGATGCACTATCGAGTATACAGAATTAGTTAGTTTGTTCGTTTTGGTCAGTTCCACATTTATGTGAGCATATACTAGGGTGGTAGTATATCAATTTTAGTAAGTGCAGCTCAATATTTAGAATATTGCTCCATTTTTCCATCTGGTGCAGGTCCTGTTTGTGTGAGCTGTGTAGACAGCAACTAGACATAGCATTTGCTTAATGGTCCTCCTTTAGGCACCTTTACTGTTTGGCAAAATCTGGCCGTGCATATAATTTGCTGTCGTCTGATATGCACACCGCAGAACTCATTTTTCTGTGTTATCCCAGGGTGCCTCAGGCCTTTCATAATCCCAGTCATGCTCACATTTTGTTGCTCTGTTATGAGTTTTTAATTATAATGCCAGAAGATTACGTGTTATGAGTATTGTTACTGTTTACATATTGTTTATACTGTATAAATATCAATTGTTTTAGTTTATAATATGAGTTTTTGTCATATTTCAGGATGTTCTTAAAAAATTTGCTCTGTCAGTAAATTGTCCATGTTTTGTCAGTAAAAAAGTCATGGGGGGCTGGCAACATTGACAGAAACAGGGGAACATGCAAACTCCATGCAGGCAGCGTCCTGGTTGGGATTCAAATTATGTAATGTGGGTGACTGTGTTTAGAGCACATTAGTCCAGAATATGTCATTTACAGCATAGCATGTCTGAAGTATTTTATGTACAGCCTGTTGCACAAAGTCCCTTATAGTTAAAAGTACTCATGACAAGGAACAAGCAAGTTCCATCCTTGGATCACCAGGACAAAGCTCTCCCTGACATGATGGATCCCTTGTCCTGCTCTGGAATTGGGAAAGTCATTCCTTCACATGCCTTGGTAGGTGGTGATAATGGATTCCAGTCTTACAGGCTGGGGTGCAGTTTACAACTTTCTGACTGTCCAGAGGTCATGGCCCCCACAGTTGTCAAAACTGACCATCAACATTCTAGAACCTAGAGCAGTCAGATTATCTCTTTAACAGTGCAGTGCTTCCCTTTGGAAGACCTAACATTTTGAGGTTTGCCTTCCTGGTTGCCATTACTTCTGCAAGTGTGTTTCTGGGTTGGTAGATTCTTCTTGTAAAGAGCCCTTTCTTGTTTAGCACAGGAACAAGGTTGTTTAAGACCAAAACGTCCTTTTTACCTAAGGTGGTCGTCACTTTTTCCCACCTCAATGAGGACATTGTCCTACCTTCAGTTATGTCTTGCTGTAAAACGTGACATGAAAGTTGCCTTACACTGCCAGGATGTGGTCAGACTTGTCAGGTCTACTTGGCAGCCAGAGTCCCACTTTGTTTTGCCAGGAGGTTCTTGTAGAGGGCATCCTGCTTGTTGATCCCCTATGGTCATGTGGATCAGACAAATTGTTTCTAGGGCCTTCAACCTTAATGAAACCTTCATGAAAGGGTTTCCCTCTTTCCCATCAAGCTCATTCTACCAGGGCTGTTGGGGTCTCTTGGGATTTTCATCTTCAAGCATCTGTATTCTAGATTTTCAAGGCCACCACCTGGTCCTTTGTTTACACATTCTCTAAGTTCTACCAGATGGATGTTGAAGTCTTGGCTGATCTAAGTTTTGGCTGCAAGGTGCTTCAAGCTGTTTTTGTGGGTCTGTTGGCAGTTCTGTATATTGTTGCCCACCCCTCAGTTTTTGGCTTGGGAATGTCCCATAGTCAATGAATACAAGTCCTATGTCCTTACTGTTGGAGCAAGATAATAGGAATAATGATTTACCTGTAAATTCCTTACAGGACACGGTCTACTCCCCTCTGTGTCTTGATTTCTCATTGCTTGCTAAAAAAAAAAAAATGGAATCTCACAGAGTTGGTGAGGTTATATGAGTGTGCACTGGGGACAGCCCTAGCAAGTTTCTGCCAGTGTCCAATCCCCTCAAGGTAAGCTAAGGGAAAATTCTCTTGAAAAGTGAACAACCTATTTGCTTTTGGTAAATTAACCCCACGGAGTGTAGCAGTCCCCACTACATTGGTGTTCTGTGTAGAATCAACCCATTACATTAGTAGTCAGTGTAAATTTCGATTGTAACGACACCCCCCAATATGAAAGGGGTTAACGCCGTTTAGAATATTCCCTCTCTGAACACACAACCACTATCGATCCTCCACAGCCAGGCGACCACTTCCCATAAGATTAATCCTTCCAGAAGAAACGAGACGTACTCTGTCTCTTCCAGGATACGAGACAACGCTCTGTATTTCAAGTTCCAAAACAGGGAATGACTTTATTTTCAAAACACATGGTAACACATTTCTCTTCAAAACCCTTCCCTCCCATCCTTGGGGAACAGGGCGGGTTAAACTGTCCAATGACAATGGTGATACAGGTCAGGTGTGTTCAAACTTCTCCTTCAGTAAACAGTCTTAGCAGGAGGGGTGATTCCCCCCCCTCCTCACAGAAGACACTTCAACATCCCATAATATGCAGCCAGACGGTCGACCAGCTCCAATCCACATCGTCACAGTAGCAGACTTAATTCATAATAGACAATAGAGTGCAAATCACCTTAACTCCTCACAGCAATGATTACACAACCCCCCCCTCACAGTACACATCCAATCTAGATACAATGTATGTGCAGCATTGAATATGGCTATCATAGACCATATTGGGGTTTTCATTCACCCTGTGCCCCTAATAGAGACACAGGGTGGTTGACACATAAGAGGCATTGGGGGAGCTGAAGCAAGGGTATCTCATACTTTCTAAGCGATTCTGAGTTCCTCGGGCCTTCCCGTTACATCTCTCCCCATTCGGCAGGAGACTAACAGAGGAGGGGACCCCAGACGGGTTGACTCCGAAGTTAGTCCATAGGTCCCTTCTTCTAATGCCGGTATCCACACAGTACCCCAAATAAATTGCTCCAAACAGAGCATCATTTACCCAGCCAACCTCTGCCTCTCTCAGAGAACATACCCGCCGCTGGGGAGAAGACAGGGTGACTGGGCTCAGTCTTTCATGCTGCTGGGGATCCGGGCTGACTGCCCAGCATCCCCGAGGTACACAAGTGGAGACCGAAGTCCCATCCACTTGTGGTAGGTGAAAATCCCCCAGTGCTTGCAAAGCAAGGCTGACATCCTCCTGTCCCAGTGTCACACCATTTTCTGGGGTTGTGTCAGTGAGGACCGAAGTCCCATCCAGTACCACAGGAACTCCCTCTTCTGTTAGTTGAGAGCAGAGGCCCGCGGCACTCTGCTCTGTTGCCAGCTCTTCCGCTGGGTTGCTGTGAGCGGAGACTGTAGTCCCATCCACCGATATCCGCTCAAGTGGCAGTTGTGTGCAGCGGCCAGTAGTATTCTGCCCTGCTGCCAGTGATTCAGCTGGGGGTAAAAGCTTTACCACCTCAGCTTGTTGCTGGAGAGATGGGCCAACTGCCCTGGCTCCCTGAAACTTCACAGTTGTTTCCGGTGCTGGGCAGAGGTTGCTAGCACTCTGCCCTGTTGCCAGCACTTCTGCTGGGGACTCCACCCCATCTGCTCTGGCTAACTGTTGGGGAGGGAAAAGGGCTGCTTCTCCCCCCTGCATCTCTGAAATCCCCTGGGAAAGAGGAACCATCACCTTCTCATCTCGGGCCTCCAAAACTGCCACGGGTGTAGAGCAGGGGTCTGCAGTACTCTGTCCTGCTGCCAGTACTTGGGCAGGCGATGCATAATCCATAACATCCTCTGAACAGTCCCTTAAGTCCATACCTTCTGTAATCTGTAGCTGGGAAGATGAGCCAACTGCCCTAGCTCCCTGGAACTCCATATCATCCACTTCAGCTTTAGGGATGGCAATCTTCAGATTTTCCACTGCCAATTCTTCAGCCAGGCTAGCTCCCTGGGACTCCATATCATCCACTTCGGCTTTAGGGGTGGCAATCTTCAGATTTTCCACTGCCGATTCTTCAGCCAGGCTAGCTCCCTGGAACTCCATATCATCCACTTCGGCTTTAGGGATGGCAATCTTCAGATTTTCCACTGCCGATTCTTCAGCCAGGCTAGCTCCCTGGAACTCCATATCATCCACTTCGGCTTTAGGGGTGGCAATCTTCAGATTTTCCACTGCCGATTCTTCAGCCAGGCTAGCTCCCTGGAACTCCATATCATCTACTTCGGCTTTAGGGATGGCAATCTTCAGATTTTCCACTGCCGATTCTTCAGCCAGGATTTCATAGTTGTCAACTGGTATTTCTTGATAGTCCCAGGCAAAGGGGGCCCCACCCTGCTGCTGAGTAGAGTCTAGCAGCTGTTTGTAGGCGATCTCCAGCTCCCATTCCTGAACGGCCAGAAACACCAAATCTTCCTGTGCCCAGTGCCCTTCCGAGACATTCAGTCTTTTCTCTCTTTGCTCCATTATTTCCTCCAAACGCCACTCCTGATCACTCCCAAAGTCAGGGTCACTGGACAGCCTCCAATACAACAATCCCAGGCCATCATAGTCAAAGCCTTCCGTGGGGCTGTCATCCGCTGACCATGGGCACTCTTGGGCTACATACCACCGGAGGGCTCTGTAGCTCTCGTCCAACCGCATCTCTGCCCGGAACAGCCTGCTTAACTCAGCTGTCCACTCCTGCTTCGGTTGTTCTCCCAATAACAGCATTCGTACTTCATACTGCGACCAGTACCTTACATGGATGGACACTGAGAGGTGGCATTACTAGTTGGCACTGGTGGGCATTGAGAAGTGGCACTGCTAGGTGGCAATGATAGTTGGCAGTGATGGGCACTGATAGGCAGCACTGCTAGGTGGCACTGATTGGCACCAGTGGTGGGCATTGATAGGTGGCACTGGCAGGAGCTACTGATTGTCACAGATGACGCAGAATTGTCTCTACCTCTTCGGGCCCGATGTCCCTTGCACATAAGCCGGTGATTGCCTTTTTTTATGCTCACGCTGTCAGCACAAGGAGAAAACAAAAACCATTACCCAGCTTTTGTTTACATCACGTGATCAGCTGTCATTGGCTGACAGCTGATCACATGGTAAAGGGCAGGGATCGGCCCCTTACTCGGATCTGTCATCACCCGAGTCTCAGTGACTCGGTGACCACAGCGTGCGCGCGAAGGGGAGGACGTCTATTGACGGACTCCCGGGAATTGAGGACCATGCTGTGGCCGTCGATCAGTTATAGTGCTGATCTCAAGTGATTAAAGAGGGTCTAAATGGGCCATTGACATGCATCACAATTCAACTTAGGAATGTGTCTTTGCAAAGTTAAACTAAATTAAATCCTTTCTTATTTTTGCTTGGGGATAGAGTGCAGAGGGATTACAAGTCTAGACAGTTTTTGGGGATGTCTACACCCCTGATAGGGTGAAGACAACTCCCAAATTTGGCCACTTTATCCTTCCAAATAATTCACTTCCTGTCACATAGCCACACAGGAAGTGAGGGTAAATCCCTACCAATGTCTTTCCTTGGGGACACACAGGTCAATCTAAATACTTTCCCCATTATGTACATTGAACTCCAGCATTGTGCGGGGTACACCCCAAATTATTAGGTATTTTGGACTTTGGGGTTTATTTACTAAAGGCAAATCTACTTTGCCCTACAAGTGCACTTGCTGGATATCCGAGGGGGACATGCAAGCAAACAAAAATAACACCATCTTTGCTTCTACATGATTAGATGTTACAATCACCAGGGCTTCCCCTCAGATTTTCAGCAGCTACACTTGTACTGCAGAGTGGATTTGTCTTTACTAAACCCCAAACTATCCAATGATTTGGGGTGTACACAACAAAGTGCTAGAGTGCAATTTGCTTAATGGGGACACTAGTTAGATTGATCTGTGTGTCCCCAAGAAAAGACATTGGTAGGGTTTTACCTTGACTTCCTGTTTAGCTGTGTGACAGGAAGTGAAGCCAATTTTACTAAAAGGGGACACAAAGCCCAAGGTTTTCCTTCATCTTGCACGTGTGCTTTAAATCACAGTCAATGGTTTTGTATTTTGGACAGCAATTCTCGATAAGATAAATTCACAAAACATGTCCTGTTGGGGGTACTTGAGGACTGAGGCTGAGAACCACTGCAGTAAAAAGGAAAATTGAATACTTACCGCTCTGTATTTTTAATTTCCTGGTGATTATCCATGGCAGCACACAATACATGCATATGCTAGCATGAAGGCACCAGGTTAGACAAATCACACCTGTTTTGTTTTGACATGCCAATCAGCTGTCACATTTGTTGCAAAGAAAACGCAAAACAAACATCAAAACTTTGCATCAAATTTTATTGGTCAACAAAACAAAGGGAAGCCAAAATAAAAAACAGGGTCAATTTGAAACATTAGTCACAGACTCAACATCTTGAGAAAGTTTTTGCAAAATAATGCAGCACAGACAATTAAATCAAAGTGAACAAACAACACACATCAACAACATCAACATTATTTCAGGGGAACATTTCCCCCACACAAAAAAATACAATCCACAAAAGTAAAACAAACACCTGTTTTGCAAAGACATAACAAATAAAATACATGTGTTACAAACTCGATAAGGACACCAAAATGTACATTTTGCCGGACGCGCACACACACACTTGCCTCTTTTCAGGGCAAGGGAGAGGATGCTATCTGCGAGCTTTATATAACATAGGTTTGTGTGCTAATGAGGCAATTGAAAACACATGCACAGTCCATGAAACACCCAAAATGCAAGTTCACCCAATGTAGAGACTGAACTTCAAAGTGGCTACACCTGTTAAGGATGTCCTTCAATTACTAACCCATAAAAACACTCTCTGAGCATGCCCAGAAGTATCCAGGTGCTGTTCACACACAAAAAGCACCAAAAAATAGCAGAAAATAAACCCCCCGTCCCCGTCCTAAATTAGGCACATCATCCAGCATGCTACAAAATTAGAGATGGGACAATCACCCCCCACCCCCCCACCAACAAATACCATTGCAGTCTATGGGAACTGACTTGTTAATTTTGCTAGTCCCCACTTGGCTGGCTTATCTTCTAGTTGTTGGCCTTAAAATGGGGGCCCAGGGCCCAGGTCCCACCCTAAGGGACATTTCACACCACATGCAGTCCATTGCGTTTTTTATGCATCAAAAATGCATGGAAAGTTGGTTATATGGTTCTAAATGGCAGTGTTTGTTCCAGTGCGTTCCAGTTCCACAAAAAAAGTAGAACATGCTGCATTTTACCTGCACTGGACTGTACTGGAACACAGCAAAATGCATCATAAACGCACTGGAATGCACAGGAACACACCTAAATGCACCAAAAACGCACTGGAACACACTTGTCCTTATCTATGGTTAATAAAAAAGAGGGGTGAAAAAAAAGCACTGGACTGCATCAAAAACGTACTAAAAATGCACTGGAACGCATCAAAAACGTGCATGCAAAAAAGCACCTGGAACGCATCCGGATTGCGTTTCTATGGTGTGAACTGGCCCTAGTTCACACCATAGAAACGCAGTCTGGATGCGTTCCAGGTGCTTTTCTGCATGCGCGTTTTTGACATGTTCCAGTGCATTTTTGATGCGTTTTTGATGCAGTCCAGTGTTTTTTTCCCCCTCTTTTCACTTAGGACAAGTGTGTTGCAGTGCGTCTTTGGTGCATTTAGGTGCGTTCCGGTGCATTCCAGGGCGTTTTTGGTACGTTCCGTTGCGTTTTTGATGTGTTTTACTGCGGTCCAGTACAATTCTGTACCTAAAAAATGCAGCATGACCAATTTTTTTTTCCTTTCTGAAACGCACTGGAACGGACTGCAGTGGTGTGAACTATGCCATTGGCATTAATGTGATCAACTTTCTTTGCGTTTTTCATGCATCAAAAAAACGCACTGCACTGCATCCGGTGTGAACTGGCCCTAAATATCATACCCGGGGGGTGTCTATAGTATGCCTGTAAAGTAGCGCATGTTTTCCATGTTTATAACAGTTCGAGAGCAAAATGACATTTCTAAAGTAAAATAATAGTCATTTAAAAGTACTCGCGGCAGGGGTGTGGCCGGATGTGAACGATGCAGCAAGTGTTTCTCTGGAGCTCCACGTCTATCCTGACCTTTATCCGTATTTCGGGGCTTTTCTCACCCTCTTTCCTGTCTCTAAACAATCGGACAGTGATTGTGGAGTCCTGGACATGAGAAAGACAGGGCGCAGGCACGGGCAAACATCGCAGCACTCACAGCACCAGACCCGCTCCGCACGAGGCACTGATCAAGGAGCCGCCGCCACCATCTTGCCTCCTAGTCAATCCTTCAGACACGCCGAGAAGAAGGACAAACTGATGGAGAAGGGGGCTGCTGCTGCGGGTCGCGGTCCGGAGGACCTCTCACCGGACTCCCAGGACTCCCAGGAGCAGGGGATGGCCTCAGATGCGATCACCAGACCCATCCTGGAGGCCATAGACGCCAGCAAGGCTGCGGTGATGGTGAGAATCGACCATCTTGCCACGGAGTGCACACTCATCAGGCATGACCTTGATAAGATCCGAGGGAGGCTCACTACAGCAGAGGACCGGATCTCTGAGGTGGAGGATGTGTCCCACTCGCATGGGGCACAGCTGACAGAGCTGCAGGACCTGGTAAGATCCCTCCAGCAAAGAGCTGATGACGCAGAGGACCGCCAAAGGAGGAACAATGTCAGGGTGGTGGGTCTGCCTGAGAGGGCCGAGTTGGATAAGACCACCACGTTTGCCGAACAATTTTTTAAACAGATCCTGCAATTGGGGGATTTACCCCCCACTTATGTGGGGGAGCGTGCCCACAGAGTGCCCGCGGGTGTCCGCCCCCCTGGTGCGTTCCCCCGGCCTTTCCTAGTCAGGTTCCTCAACTATAGGGACCGAGACATGATCCTGCGCAAATCTAGAAAGCATCAGGAATTACGCTTTGACAACACCAAAGTGATGTTCTTCCCTGACTTCTCGGCTGAAACCCAACGGAAGAGGCGATCCTTTAATGAAATCCGTAAGAGGCTGAGAGAAAAAGAGATCCAGTATAGCATGCTCTATCCCAGCAGGCTCCGGGTACAACATAATTTGGCAGTTAAGTTCTTTGATAACCCGGGGGAGGCCTGTGAGTGGCTTGACAGAAATCCCTGAGTCTGCCGGATTGAAGGCCTGTTTTGTTCCTGTTTTTCACACAGCCCTGACATTTTGGATCTTTGTGATGTGTGGGGCAGTTGTTATTTGTTTTTTTCTCCTATCTATACTACATAAGCTCTGTTGCCCATGCTTGGGTTTTTTTTTTCACACTGCTATTACCTGTGGGGCCACTAGAGGGCCCAGATAGATCACTGACTGTGCTCTGTTATTATTCGCGGTGTGGTTCGCCCATAGCTCCTTGCTCCGTGCATGTGGGGCTCCATGAGAACAACCAAGAATATAATTTTAACTTGCTGAACAATTCGTCACAAGGTTGGAGACTTCCTATTCTACTTTTTGTTGTCTCCCTTTTTTGGGGGGGGGGGGGGGAGTTTGGGACTAAGTTGCATACCAGTGTTTGTTTTTATTTTTTCTTCTTTTTTGGTTTTTGTTCTGGTATAATGGCAGGGGAGGGTTGTTTTCACTCAGTTGACCACTTACAGGGGGGAAACAGTTTTAAATATGTGTGGCATTGGCACGGGGTCTCTGACTCCACATCTAGACTGTATAAAATGATGCATCCTGGTTTCTGGGATTTAGACTTTTCCCAGCTGAGTAATGGCTGACCATATCCAAATTGTATCGTGGAATGTGAGAGGACTGAATAATAAGTTCAAACGGGCATCAGTGTTTCAGTATCTTAAGCAATCCAAGCCGCATATCGCTTTTCTGCAAGAGACACACCTGGATGGTAGCAGGGTCCTGGCGATGCGCAGGCCTTGGGTTCAAAAGTCGTTTCATGCAACATATTCCACGTTTGCAAGGGGGGTGTCGATTCTTATTAGCAGGGCCCTGCCATGCACTATACACCATGTGTTTTTGGACCCGGAGGGGCGATATGTGGCGGTGCTGTTAAACATTTTTCAACACAAAATGCTCTTGGTGAATGTCTACTTACCTCCTCCTGTTAATATACAAGTGTTGTATGATTTGTTTACTAGACTGGCTCCCTTTGCCCATCTCCCTCTTCTACTGATGGGTGACTTCAACGCTATCTTGGACGCGTTGGACTCGTCCAATCCGGGGAGGCAGGGATCGGTAGATCTTCTCTCCTGGGCCTCTGTGACTGGGCTGACCGACTTGTGGAGATCTAAAAATCCCCTCCACAGGGCCTATTCCCACGTCTCGGTGACTCATCGCTCATCAGCCAGGATTGATATGGCGTTTGGCAACCAGACCCTGTTGCCATTTTTCCATGATGTAGAGTATATGGCCGGGGGCATATCCGATCATTGCCCCTTGTCCCTTACTCTCAGCTTATCTGCTGGGGGGAGGGGGGTTGGAGGCTGTCTCCAGGTTGGTTGCAGAATGAACAGGTGTCCTCTCGCTGGAGGCGATTGCCTCCTTTTGGTCAATCAATGAGGAGACTGCAGACCCGCAGGTGGTATGGGATGCCTTCAAGGCTGTGATTAGGGGTGAGTGCATAGCTGCTATTAAAACTGAACGGGTGGCACATAATGCGGAAATTCAGGGATTGCAGGACACTGAAAAGGAATGTGCGGAGGGACACGCCGGCTGTCCCACTGATACCTCATATTCGGCTCTGATGGAGGCTAGGCGTCTCCTTGCATTTCTCGGATCAGGCTCATACAGAGGCCAAACATAGGGCGAATTCTATTTTCTCGGAAGGGGATAAGAATGGGAAGTTGTTGGCGAGATTGGTGGCGGTAGACAACCAGATTACAAATATTCCGGTGATTTGGGGTAGGGCTGGTAATCTAATTAGTGATCCCTCGGAGATAATGACTGAATTTCAAAAAAAATTTGCTACCCTGTATGCCCCTATTCCGGATTATGATCCTGCAGCATTAGAGGCCCTATTGGAGGGCTTGGCCCTGCCGAGGTGGACTGATGGAGATCGGTTGGCTTTGGATGCTGAGATCACAAATAAAGAGATAACGGTGGCTATTTTTGACTTTCCCCCTCATAAAGCTCCAGGACCGGACGGCTTTCCAGCTGACTTCTATAAAAGTTATGCGGATGAAACAGCCCCTAGATTAAACTCGCTTTTGGCCAAATGTTTGGAACTAAATAGGCTCCCGACCTCCATGCTGGATGCGTATATGGTACTGTTGTTAAAACCGGGTAAGGACCCTCTAGACTGCTCGGCTTATAGGCCTATTGCTCTCCTGAATATGGACCTTAAAATATTGACGAAGGTCTTGGCCAATAGGCTGGTCGGGGTGATCTCCTCGCTGGTCAGTATTGATCAGACAGGATTCATGCCCGGGATGTCTACGGACACTAATCTGCGTAGGCTATTTACTCATCTCCAGCTCTCGGGGACTGACGTGAGTACCAGAATCGTTGTGTCAATTGACATTGAGAAGGCTTTTGACTCAATTGACTGGCAGTACATGCTCCGGGTGCTGGAGAGGATGTGGTTTGGACGGGTCTTCAGGCAATGAATAACGCTGTTATATAGTAATCCCAGGGTGGCAATTAGGCTTGGTAGGGCCACTTCTTCTTTTTTTTTCCATGGGTCGGGGTACTAGACAGGGGTGCCCTTTATCCCCATTTATATTCGCACTTATGATAGAACCCCTTGCTGTGGCACTCCGATCGTCTAGTGAAGTTAAGGCTATTAAAGTGGGGTCTATAAGGGAATGTCTGGCATTATATGCTGATGACATGCTTTTATTCCTTGAGGATCCTGGGTCCTCGCTTCAGGCGGCCTTGAGGATACTCAACGATTTCACCACATTCTCGGGCTTGAAGGTAAATTGGAGCAAATCCTCCTTTCTGCCTTTGGACGCGAGGGCCAGGGAGAGGGCTGATCCCAATATGCCTTTACAATGGGTTTCTTCCATCACATATTTAGGAGTCAAAATTACGGCGGACAGTAATGAATATGTAACGCTAAATCTGTTGCCTCTGTTAACCTTCTTTAAACAGCGGGCCCTGGCCTGGCAAAGGCTTCCGCTGTCACTCATAGGAAGAATAAGTCTGCTAAAGATGAAAATCCTTCCAGTTATTCTCTACTTCCTGCGGCATGCCCCGGTTTGAGTCCCTAAATCCTTTTTTAAGCAACTAGATGGTATCACAAGTTCGTTCCTTTGGGCCCCCAAAATGTCACGCATAGGCCTTAAAGTACTTCAGGAACCCTGGGGACAGGGGGGACTGGCTTTGCCTGATTGGCGGAAATATTATCTTGCCAGTCAAATGGTATTTGCCCACAGATGGTTGACCTCTGAGGTGGGGGACTCTGCCACAGTGGTGGAGGCGGCTCATTTGGGGTCATATGAGACCCTTTGTTTGGCTATACACAGAGGGGTGAAGTCTGAACTGCAGCTGACGTTGTCAATGAAGGCGACTATTAAAGCGTGGGAGGAGGCGGTTGGGTTGGCTTGTCCGAGTTACTTGGGTTTCTCGCCACAGACTCCGCTGTGGGGGAATCCTAAGTTACCAGAATTTTACTCATTCCCGGACCCTGAGGTGTGGGCAGTCAGGGGAATTAAACTCCTTAAAGATGTCACCATGGACAGGGTTCTTCTTACTTTTGACCAATTTAAGGCCAGACATGATCTCCCCAACTCATGCTTCTTTAGATACTTGCAGCTCCGTCACGCATTTCAGACTCAATTCAAGGATAGGACGGTTGAGGCTATCCCGTCGACCCTGGAGGATCTGCTTATGGTGGAGGATCTGCCTAAGATGTTGTCTGTCACTTACAAGGAGTTATTTAAGAAGCGTCCACTGGCCTTGACTAAATGTAGGGAGCGGTGGGAGAAGGACGTCCCTGGGATAGATGGTGAGGATTGGGATGATATGTGGGAACACCCCTTTAGGCACTTGGTTTCCGCAAGTGATAGACTGATCCACTTTAAATTTCTGCACCGGATTTACTTTACCCCTGCTAGGCTTTCAGTAATATACCCATCTGTCTCCTCGGAGTGCTGGAGATGCTCCTTTTCCCCGGCTGATGCTACTCACATCTTCTGGGGATGCCCTCAGATTAAGGTATTCTGGTAGGGGGTGGTTTCCTGCATAGAAGGCATTTTGAGGGTGCCTGTTCCTTTGTCGGTCCGGGTGTGTCTTTTGGGTCTGGTAGAGGAGGTGGTCCCCTCCAGAGCCCTCAGGACGTTACTGAACATTTTATTTTTTTATGGGAGGAAGGCCATTTTGATCAAATGGAGATCGCCTGCCCCCCCGGAGATTGGTCTCTGGAAGAGGCTTGTGAACTCCATGCTGCCATATTACAAGGCAGCGTATCTCTCCAGGGGGTGTGTTGCCAAGTTTGACAAAGTTTGGCAGGCATGGTTCAATTCTGACACTACTGTTGGCTAGCCAAGATAGATGTTTTATCTGCTTTGGGTGGTCGGACCCCTGGATAGGATATTGAGGGTTCGCTGATACTGTCCTGATACACTGAGGGGTAGTATCTGTACGTGTTGGTCAGTCCTATGGTGATGATGGGAGTGTACTGTCATGTATCTGCTATTTTATTTTATAACTCTTGAATGGAGACCCGTGGTTGGTGGAACGCTGTATCCCCCTATTATTGGGTACTTGTTTCCTGAAAATGTGGTAAACTGAGGTTTTGGGTGGTTGGGGGGTGGGGAGGTGGGGGGAGAGAGGGTGGGGTTAGTTGGTAGTGGGGGTGTTTTTCTTAGTTAATGCACGTAGTCAGCTGCCTATGTTAGGTAGAATGTACTATATGTGGTTTGTTGACCATGTTGGTCACAGTGGGGCCTGGCGGCTTGCCAAGGCCACCCTATTCTTAGTTTGTATGTCTTATAAAAAATACTTTAATAAACATAATTTTTTTTTTTTAAAAGTACTCGCGGCTTTAATGAATTGCTGGTTCCCGTCAATACAGATAAAAGTAATTGAAAGTCTTTGACAAAAAAAATAATGCGTGGGGGTCCCCCAAATTCCATTACCAGGCCCTTCAGGTCTGGTATGGATATTAAGGGGACCCCCGCACCAAACTGAAAAAAAAAATAGCGTGGGGGTCCCCCTAAAAATCCACACCAGACCCTTATCCGAGCACGCAACCTGGCAGGTTGGAAGGCAAGGGGAACTCCGCGCCAAATAAAAAAAAATGGCGTGGGGGTTCCCCACAAAATCCGTACCAGGCCCTTCAGGTCTGGTATGGATTTTAAGGGGACCCCCGCACCAAACTGAAAAAAAAAATAGCGTGGGGGTCCCCCTAAAAATCCACACCAGACCCTTATCCGAGCACGCAACCTGGCAGGCCGCAGGAAAAGAGTGGGGGATGAGAGAGCGCACCCCCTCCCTCCTGAACCGTACCAGGCCACATGCCTTCAACATGGGGAGGATGTCCCCATGTTGATGGGGACAAGGGCCTCATCCCCACAACCCTTGCCCGGTGGTTGTGGGGGTCTGCGGGCGGGGGGCTTATCGTAATCTGGAAGACCCCTTTAACAACCGGGTGCCAGCGGACCCAGAGGAGAACTGAAGAACTGAAGCGTCACACAGCGGGAACCTCCAATTCAAACGGATCGGCCGAAGAAAGAAGAAGGGAAGAAGCCGGAGCAAGATGCGGACGAGAACACCGAAGCAAGAAGGAAGATGAAGATGAAGAGGAAGAGGAAGATGAAGAACAAGATGGAGGAAGAAACCCGAATGGAGAAAAGAAGAGGATGGAAGAAGAAGGTGGAAGAAGAAGATGGAAGAAGATGGAAGAAAGGAGAAGAAAGGAGAAGAATTTACATTTTTGACACTTTCTTCGTGAAATAGTAGGGGTACATTTGTACCCCATTACCATTTCACATAGGGGGCCCGGGATCTGGGGGTCCCCTTTGTTAAAGGGGTCTTCCAGATTCCGATAAGCCCCCCGCCCGCAGACCCCCACAACCACCGGGCAAGGGTTGTGGGGATGAGGCCCTTGTCCCCATCAACATGGAGTTCCCCTTAAAATCCATACCAGATCTGAAGGGCCTGGCATGGATATTTGGGGGAACCGCACGCATTTTTTTTTTAATTTGCGGCAGGGTTCCCCTTAATATCCATTCCAGACCAGAAGGGCCTGGTAATGGAATTTGGGGGGACCCCACGCTTTTCTTTTTTATCAATGACTTTCAATGACTTTTCTCTATATTGCCGGGAGCCGATAATTCATTATAGCCGCGGGTGCTTTTAAATGCCTTTTGCTAGTTCAGAGCTGCGCCTGTTAAACTTATGCAAATTGGTTTACGTGACTTGACATTTACTAAGATTTTGCCGGCGCAGTGAACCGGCGCGTTTGAACGAGTAAAATTCTCGCGCTGAGCTCAAAAAAAACTCTCGCAGTTCTAAACGTACTTGCCTGCGCAGCGGGCTGATTCTGAAAGAGTTACTTTCTCACTCTATTTTGGGCATATTTGTTACTTGGGCAGGTGTCACTACACTTCCTCACATCACCCCACATCACCCCCATTATATTGGCACTTCCAGCTTCTTTATATTTTGATTTTAAGATGCCGTGCGCCAGGTCCATAGTGGCGCACTGAGCGCCTCCTCCCGTCCGCCGAGAACACTATAGTAAATGGGAAATAGCACTGCGCTACCGGCGCTAATGTTTTGTAAATACCAAAACAGCCGTTGCGCACGTCGATGCGCCTATACTCATGGCGCAAACGTTTCGTAAATCAGCCCCATTGTGTCCTTGCAACATGGAAACAGCAACACATTTAATGGAAAACTGCAACTGCACAATTCCACGCTGGAACTATAGAGTAACACGCCACCCAACTGATGTGCTGGACTACATTAAGAACATTGTTCCAACACTGGCATTAATATTTGTTTGGGGCAAAATCAGTAGCTCAAGATGAGTGTGTACAGTTAAGCAACAATGATGTCAGCTTCCTACCATTGACCAGCAATGCAAGGGAGCATGTTACAACTGACCATCAAAGTAATGGGAACTTTATCTCTGACAAATCAATGTAATTGATGTAGGGGGCACTGTACTGATTGTTAATGTAAATTAACACTTTATAATCCAATAAATTCTCCACCTAAATTTGTAGACTTTTATTTCATCATGTACTGCAGGGTTAAAGTTGATGATTTACCTGACTGACCAACCATGAGTGTGCTTCATGCTACTTTGTTAGGGTACCTTGTTGCATGCCCCCCCCCCCCTCTTTTTCCTTCTGCGTTTGAGACCTACAAAGTTTGGTTACCTACTTTTATCATTGCCATGAGTTTTTTAGTTTTATTGTGTGAGTGTTATTTAATTAACAGTGCTATATTGCAAATCATCCTTTTTATAGGAGTACTATATTCTCATCTGTGCCCATTTTTATGAATGAAGACAAATTTTACTGATGATCTCTTGCTGAACTTTACTGTAAGGTCTTAACATTTACAATGAGAGCTTCTGTGTCACTAATGTTTCAGTGATTTAGAGTCTGATCCTTTCATGAAACAGACCTTACTGAATTATTGCACTTTTTATATATATATTTTAAATGAGACTGTAAATGCCACGGGCATTTTTTCTAATTTACAACTATTAAATCCATCATTAAGTCTTTTAGCGAACAGCGGTTCAATTTAACGATGCCCTACAGTACTGACACAGGTACTTGACTGTGTTAATATTGCTGTATATGTAGTTACAATGAATTGTGCTTAGGTAAGCTGGTAATGTAGGAATTGGTTACTAAGCCAATAAATAGAATCTCAAATTAAAGTCAGGATCAGCAATTCCTATTTTCAGTTAGCTTTTCTTCTCTTACAAATACATTCTTAGTGTACTCTAGGTAAAATGTATATTTATATATTTACTGTGTTTTTTTTTCTGTTTTCCTATGTTAACGAATAAAGTGCTTACTATTGTAGCTTTCTTCCTAGACTACATACTCTTAAGTGCTCTATTTAACAATGATATATTGGTAACAGATCATCTAGTTTATTTACTATTAGTAATCTGTGCATGTCAAGTAGAAATTTATTATTTACCTTATTTCAATGTAATTTGCATTGGTTTACTTATTTATATACCGGTAATTCCTTCCTAATATACCAATATTTTGTTTGTATGTTGAAGATGAAACCAAATGACTCTTAGCATTACAATAATTTGAGGACCATGCATTTAATTTAATTTTTTGTATGCTTTTGCTTGTGTTTATTGTTTAGGGGAATCCATGTTTTTGGTTTAGGTGGCCCCCAATAAGAGATCTTTAGGTTGAGGATGGATATTGGTCAGGTATTCATTGCTGTCTGTGTCCCCAGGACAAATATAAAAGATTCCAGTATTTGGTGCATATTATTTTACCAATGATCGCATTGATTACAAAACTGATAGAGGTGGTCCCCATATTACTTCTTCAACTAAGTGACTATCCATATATAGAAAACAAAAGAAAAAATTATTTATGGAGCTGAATGGGTTAGATAACCATACATATATAGCCGTACCCACATCCCAGTGAACATAAAACAACAACAAAGATATAACAAAGAAATTGGACTTTCTGAAGTACAAAAATCCAAACGAAGTAATTATAAAAAATATCACTTTATGCTAAACTCAGCTAGAAATCACATTGGTGAGCATATGCTATTCCTTAAGAGCTATCAATATTTATATAACAAAGATACATACCGTATATCATAACAGAAAAGGGTTTTATATTTCAGCAACTCGGAAGTAATCATATCTCTCTGATAATTCAGGATTGTTTTTTGCCTCTATATTAAGATATTATTAGTCATATTATCTCCTTGTCACATTGAAAATCACTAAAGCAGGAAGGTATACAATCCTCTATGAGTTTCTTAGACCAAAGGTCTACTTCCTCAGGAGGAGCAAGGAAGCTGGACATCTATATCAATACAAATATATAAATTGCTCAAACGCATACAAATGTAGTAAAACTTACTAGCATAGCATAGTATTATCATTTGGTTCTGAAAAAAAATATTTTTAGAAGCATTCGTTGATATGGCCATGCAAAAATTTCCAAAGAGGGGAAATCACAGAATAGGTCATTAGCTAGGAATGCTACACATGTAAATATATGTAGAAAAGGAGATTAAAGTGGAAGTAAGCACTCCTATCATTTTCAGGCAAGGAAGCTGCCATCTTGGCCTCTGTTTAATCTTAAACTGCCATGATGCTGCACAGGTGATCAGTTATGACACCAGCCATTGGATGGTGTGACAGTTTGCTTGAGAGCACAACCAATGTGCCAGTTAGCATTTCCGGCATGCTGGGAATGTAACTGTTTTTTTAAACTATTAAATCGTTGGGTTTACTTCCGCTTTAGGAAAAGTTAGATTATGTGAATCAATAAGGATAGATAGGCTAGCAGATGAAGGAAAAAATAACCCACCTTATCCATGTCACTTCGAATGGTGAATGTTGTTCACTTCCTGGCAGGACCTTTTCCCCTCAAACATGCACTCCCATTATGCCCTTACACAATATTCCAGGATAGGAAAAGTTCTTCAATGCCCAGCTACAAAATGTATCCAAGACGCTGGCAAGTCCAGTGCCAAAAAGTGGGTAATATCCCACAGGGTATAAAAGGGTACTCATTCCCTGAGTTCAGCTCCAAATGTGTCCACCACCTGGTGGGTACACTTTGTTACCCATGAATACCTCTGAATCTCCAGCCTTAAACATCCCCTGCCTGCATGTCCCATGCCCACACACCACAATGCTCCACCCCCAATACGCATCCTGCTTTTTGACTATGCTATTTGATTAGCAAATGTTTGAACAGAATGCCTGTCATCATGAGCCCTTAAATATATTGAAATAAATTTTTAATATATTAACATATTAAAATGTATCAGAGATTTTAGTGTAGAGTTTACATACAGTGTATTTTAAAGGGACACTAAAGGTTCACGGATGAAAAAAAAAAATAAAGAAATAAAACATATAATACTTACCTTCACTGTGCAGTTCGTTTTGCACAGAGTGGCCCCAAACATCCTCTTCTGGGGTCCCGCGGCGGCTGTCTCGGCTCCTCCCCGCAAGAGTTAACCCTCTCTGGGAAGCTCTGTCCCGAGGGGGTTACCTTGCGAGTGCACTCCCGTGTTATACACTCAGCGTACATAGCCGCCGAGTGTATGACTCGGCCCCGCCCCCCCGGCGGCCGCGTCACTGGATTTGATTGACAGCAGCGGGAGCCAATGGATGCGCTGCTATCAATCTATTCAATGAGGAGCCGATCAGCCATACGTAAGTAAAATGGGGGCTCGGGGGGGGGGGGCCGGAGAGTGCAAGGTGTTTTTTCACCTTAATGCATAGGATGCATTAACCACTTCCTTACTGGGCACATATACCCCCTTCCTGCCCAGGCGAAATTTCAGCTTTCAGCACTGTCACGCTTTGAATGACAATTGCGCAGTCGTGCAACGTGGCTCCCAAACAAAATTGACGTCCTTTTTATCCCACAAATAGAGCTTTATTTTGGTGGAATTTTGATAATTTCTGCGGTTTTTATTTTTTGTGCTATAAACAAAAAAAGACTGACAATTTTGAAAAAAAACACAATATTTTAAAATTTTGCTATAATAAATATCCCAATTTTTTTTTTAAAAACTATTTTTTTTCTCAGTTTAGGCTGATACGTTTTCTTCTACATATTTTTGGTAAAAAAAAAAATCGCAATAAGCTTATAGTGATTGGTTTGCGCAAAAGTTATAGCGCCTACAAAATAGGGGATAGAATTATGACATTTTTTTTATTATTTTTTTTTTGGCGGCGATCTGCGATTTGTATTGTGACTGTGACATTATGGCGGACACATCGGACACTTTTGACACATTTTTGGGACCATTCACATTTATACAGCGAACAGTGCTATAAATATGCACTGATTACTGTATAAATGTGACTGGTGTTATCGTTCTCACTTTCTCATACTGGTCACTGGAAGTTCAACATGGCACCTCATGGCAAAGAACTTTCTGAGGATCTGAAAAAAATAATTGTTGCTCTACATAAAGATGGCCTAGGCTATAAGAAGATTGCCAAGACCCTGAAACTGAGCTGCCAAGACCATACAGCGGTTTAACAGGACAGGTTCCACTCAGAACAGGCCTCGCCATGGTCGACCAAAGAAGTGAGTGCACGTGCTCAGCGTCATATCCAGAGGTTGTCTTTTGGAAATAGACGTATGAGTGCTGCCAGCATTGCTGCAGAGGTTGAAGGGGTGGGGGGTCAGCCTGTCAGTGCTCAGACCATACACCGCACACTGCATCAAATTGGTCTGCATGGCTGTCGTCCCAGAAGGAAGCCTCTTCTAAAGATGACGCACAAGAATGTCCGCAAAAAAGTTTGCTGAAGATAAACAGACTAAAGACATGGATTACTTATTTGGTTCAGATGGTGTCAAGCATGTGTGGCAGCAACCAGGTGAGGAGTACAAAGACAAGTGTGTTTTGCCTACAGTGAAGCATGGTGGTGGGAGTGTCATTGTCTGAGGCTGCATGAGTGCTGTCTGCACTGGGGAGCTACAGTTCATTGAGGGAACCATGAATGCCAACATGTAGTGTGACATACTGAAGCAGAGCATGATCCCCTCCCTTCGGAAACTGGGCCACAGTGCAGTATTCCAACATAACGACCCCAAACACACCTTCAAGACGACCACAGCCTTGCTAAAGAAGCTAAGGGTAAAGGTGATGGACAGGCCAAGTATGTCTCCAGACCTAAAAACTATTGAGCATCTGTGGGGCATCCTCAAACGGAAAGTGGAGGAGCGCAAGTTCTCTAACATCCACCAGCTCCGTGATGTCGTCATGGAGGAGTGGAAGAGGGCTCCAGTGGCAACCTGTGAAGCTCTGGTGAACTCCATGCCCAAGAGGGTTAAGGCAGTGCTAGAAAATTATGGTGGCCACACAAAATATTGACACTTTGGGCCCAATTTGGAAATTTTTACTTAGCTCCACAGCTCAGGTGGGAGAATCTGTCCACAGGACAAATCTGGCCTTTATGGAAGAGTGGCAAGAAGAAGACCATTGTTGAAAGAAAGCCATACAAAGTCCTGTTTGCAGTTTGCGAGAAGCCATGTGGGGGACACAGCAAACATGTGGAAGAAGGTGCTCTGGCCAGATGAGGCCAAAATTGAACTTTTTGGCCTAAAAGCAAAACGCTATGTGTGGTGGAAAAATAACGCTGTACATCACCCTGAACACACACCATCTCCACCGTGAAACATGTTGGTGGCAGCATCATGTTGTGGGGATGCTTTTTTATATCAGGGACAGGGTAGCTGGTTAGAGTTGATGGGAAGATGGATGGAGCCCAATACAGGTCAATCTTAAAAGAAAATCTGTGAAAAATCTGTTAGAGTCTGAAAAAGACTTCAGACTGGGGCGGAGGTTCACCTTCCAGCAGGACACCGACCCTACAGCCAGAGCTACAATGGAATGGTTTATATCAAAGCATATTTATATGTTAGAATGGCCCAGTCAAAGTCCAGACCTAAATCTAATTGCTGTTCACAGATGCTCTCCATCCCATCTAAAAGAGCTTGAGCTATTTTGCAAATTAGAATGGGCAAAAATGTCACTCTCTAGCTGTGCAAAGCTGGTAGACACATCCCCAAAAAATTGCAGATGTAATTGCAGCCAAAGGTGGTTCTACAAAGTATTCACTCAGGGGGGCTGAATACACTACACTTTTCACATATTTATTTGTAAAAAATAAATAAAAACCTTTTATAATTTTTCTTCCACTTCCCAATTATGTGCCACTTTGTGTTGGTCTATCACATAAAATCCCAATAAAATACATTTACATTTCTGGTTGTAACATGACAAAATGTGGAAGATTTCAAGAGTATGAATACTTTTTCAAGGCACTGTACACAAGGAGGATGTGGACTTCATGGGAATAACATAAACTTTGTTTGACAGCTCACATGACATGCTGGCAAACATCCAGGGGTATTCCTAATATCGGAGGGACAGGGAGGGGAGAAGAGGGGGAGGGGTGTGTCTATATGTCAGGAATGATTTACGGGGAGAAGAGCAGAATGACATCAGTGATGGGGCAAGGGGGGAGGTGGAGTCTGTATGGGTAAAACTCCAAAGGGTGTGTAGCGCCACCCTCGCTCCCCTCTCTTGCTCTTGCTCGTCTGTCTCTTGTCTAGGGGTATCTCAGAGGGGAGGGAGCGGGGACACCACGCCAGGCCTCCACCACATGTATCAGTGCGGTATAGGCAACGTTCTTAATTTACCTTCGGGTCAGTGTTGTGCACCTGGATCCTCCCTCCGAGAGTCACCTTAAGCCATGTCCGTCAGAAATGAGCCCCACACCATTAAAGTCCAACACTCCTTTATTCTCATACGAATGAACACAAACAGTTGAACTCCCTTGAAGAACAGCACAGGAAAGGAGGTGTGGGTGCGAATAGGCCCAGACACAATCGTTCTCCACTTTCTCCCCTGAAAGTGGGTTGCGGTCTCCGCACGAGGGGGGATTTCCTTCCAGGCGGTCTCCGACGAGAGACTCACCCATCACCGGCAATATGCTGCACCGGGTCTTCAAGTGAGGAGCTCCCCCCGGTCCATTGCGCCTTCCGGATTCGGGTACCCAATCCCTGGGTTCCCTAGGATTTCCTTCCCTCGCGGAACTCAGTGTTGGGCACTGAGCTCCGGACCTCCATTCAAGTACCTCACCCCAGGCCAAAGGTGCCTGAGATGGAACACGATCTCCGGTGGTCCTCCAGGCCTAGGCCACCCAGAGGACCGGCACGACCCACCATCCGCAGACTAAAGGTGTCTGGGACTACGAACCCCAGTGACCAAGATGGCCGGCCCCCTTTATACCCTCTCCCAGCAAGCACGGCGGGTTCCCCGCCCCACCATACCGCTGCCGAGGGAGGACAAAAAGAGGTACGGCACACAGCAATGGTTCAACCCCCAGCCCGTGGCGACAGTGCCACCTGCTAGGCCGCAGGGAATCACACATCACTGGTGTCACCGCCAGATTCAAATTTACACCCGGGAAAGTGCATACCCGCTACAGGTGTAATTAAGCGGGAAATTACTAGTGGGGGTAAGTTACAGGCCCCCTAATCTGAAGGAAGAGGTGGAGTTGGATCAACTTTCAGAGTTAGAAATGGCAGCAAGACTGGGAAATGTCATAATAATGGGGGACTTCAACTATCCTGACATTGACTGGGCAGAAGGGACAGTCCACTCTTTAAAGGCCCACCACTTCTTAAATGTTCTACAGGACAACTTCATGTCCCAATTGGTGGATTCCCCAACTAGAAGTAACGCATTGCTAGATCTAATAATTACAAATGATACAGATCTGATTGCAGATGTGGAAATATGGGACAACTTGGGAACTAGCGACCACAGGGGAGTACAAGAACACTAAATTAAAAAAAAAGCCAACTTTTCTAAACTGAGCTCAATGCTGCAGGAAATAAAGTGGGACCAAATCCTTGAAACATTGAACATGGAGGAAAAATGGGAATGCTTTAGGAACATATTAAATAAAGGTATCACAGAGTGCATTCCAAGGGGTAATAAATATAGAAGAACAAAGGTTAAATCTGGGTGGCTAAACCAAAATGTAAAATGTTATATTTAGGACAAAAACTGGGCTTTAAATCGAAGCAGAGGGGTCAGTGTCAGCATTCCAACACTACAAGGAATGCAATAAGAAGTGTAAGTATGCATTTACAGCGGCTAAAAAGACTATGAGAGACACATAGTGGAGGAGTGGAGGAATAATCCCAAGAAGTTTTTAAAATATATTATCAGCAAAAAGGGGAGGTTGGAACACATAGGCCCCATAAAGGACGATGACAAGGAGAAGGCAGCTGTACTAAATTCTTTCTTCTCCTTAGTCTTTACACAGGAAAAGGATGGGTATAACAACCACAACGTTATTGTTAGCAACATGCCACAGGATCTATCCTCATGGTTAAATCACCAGGACCAGATGGCTTACAGAACTCAGTCAGGTTATAGCCACTCCTAATCTTCATGGACAGCATACTGACAGGATTGGTACCAGCTGATTGGCAAAAAAGCTCACGTGGTACCAATATTCAATAAAGGACAGAGATATATTCCTGGGAACTATAGGCCTGTCAGTCTAACGTGGGGAATTTTATAAACTATTTGAGGGGATAATAAGGGACCATATCCAAGAATTTGCTCATGAAAACAGTATAATTAGCAGTAATCAACATGGGTTTATGAAAGGTCGCTCTTGCCAAACCAACCTATTAACATTCTACAAGGAAGTGAGCTGCTATCTGGACAAAGGTGTGCCGGTGGATGTGGTGTATCTGGATTTTGCAAAAGCACGTGATACATTCCCCCACAAATGCTTAATCCACAAGCTGAGCTCTGTAGGCATGGACTCTAAGGTTTGTTCTTGGATAGAAAACTGGCTACGGTGTCCAAAGGGTAGTAATAAATAATGTATACTCAGAATGGTCTAGAGTGGTTAGTGGGGTTCCCCAAGGCTCTGTCCTGGAACCAATTCTGTTTAAATTATTTATAAATGATAGAGATGGTGGGATAAGTAGTTCAATCTCAGTGTTTGCGGACAATATAAAAAATATGTAGGGCAATAACAATACAGCAGGATATAGAAACTTTACAAGATGACCTGAATAAATTAATGGAGTGGGCTACTGAATGCACTTGGGGAGTAAAAATATAAATGCAAATTACTTATCAGGGGGAAAACACCTAGCTGCTTCCAGGATGGCGAAGGATCTAGGGGTCCTAGTAGAGGACAGACTGAGCAATAGCATGCAGTATCAAGCTGCGGCTACCAAAGCCAGCAGAATATTAGCATGCATTCAAAAGGGAATTTACTTCAGAGATAAAGAGATTATTCTGCTTCTTTATAAAACTCTGGTTCTGCCGCATTTGGATTATTCTGTCCAGTTCTGGTCACCAGTCCTCAGAAAAGGAAGTGCTGGAGCTGGAAAGAGTCCAGAGAAGGGCAACTAAATTAATATGGGGACTAAAGGACCTCAATTATGAGGAACGACTACAAGCGCTAAATTTATTCTCCTTGGAAAAGAGACGCTTGAGAGGAGATATGATAGCAATATACAAATATCCTAACTGTGATCCCATCTTAAGTATGAAACTTTTCAGTCCCAGGGAGTGTAAGGGGACACAGGGCCACACGATGAGACCGGAAGAGTAGCGGTTTAACCTTAAAGTGATTGTAAAGTCTTGATTTACAAAAAAAAAATAACAAACATGTTATACTTACCTGCTCTGTGCAGTTGGTTTTGTACGGAGCAGCCTGGATCCTCCTCTTCTCGGGTCCCTCTTCTCTGCTCCTGGCCCCTCTCTCCTGTCGAGTGTCCCCACAGCAAGGAGCTTGCTATGGGGCACCCGAGCTGTGTCACAGCCTTTGTGTGTCCATTCAGACACAGAGCCCTGACCCGGCCTCGCCCTGCCCCCTCTCTCCCCTGATTGACTAACTGACTTTGATTGACAGCCGCGGGAGCCAATGGTGCCGCTTCTGTGTCTCAGCCAATCAGGAGTTGAGTCCCGGACGGCTAAGACACTCGTGGACATCGCTGGAGAGAGATGGGGCTCAGGTAAGTAATTAGGGGGTGCTGGGGAGGCTGCTACACACAGAAGGTTTTTTTATCTTAATGCACAGAATGCATTAAGATAAAAGACCTTCTGCCTTTACAATTCCTTTAAGCTGCGTAGAGAATTTTTCACTGTCAGGACGGTAAGGATGTGGAACTCTCTTCCACAATAGGTGGTGTCGGCAGGCAGTATGGATAGGTTTAAAAGACTCTTGGATGTGCATCTTAGCAAAAACAATATACAGGGATATGGGAAATTATTTTTCTACACACACACACGCCTACACAGGTTGAACTGGATGGACTGTTGTCTTTATTTATCATACCTATTATGTAACTATGTAAATATAAGTGTTACTAGAATATTTTTATCAATTAACAAAATGGTAGGTAAATGAGCAGAATAGAAATCCAAATCAAGTCAATATTTGGCGTGACTACCCTTTGGCTTCAAACCAGCATCAATTGTTTAGGTGCACAAAGTTTTTGTAGGTAGGTTGTTCCAAACATCTTTAAGAACTAACCACAGATCTTCTGTGGATGTAGGCTTTCTTAAAAATCTTTGGTCTCTTCATGTAAACCCAGACAGATTTGATGCTGTTGAGATCAGGGCTCTGTGGGGGCCAAACCATCACTTCCGGGACTCTTTGTTCTTCTTTTCACTGAAAATAGTTCCTAATGACATTATCTGTATGTTTGGGGTTGCTGTCCTGCTGCAGAATAAATTTGATGCTAATCACACGCCTCCCTGATGGTATGGCATAATGGATAAGTATCTGCCTGTGCTTCTCACCATTTAAATGGATAGCAGGACATGATTTTTTATTTTTTTTTGTATTAATTCATCTTTATTTGAAAAAAAAAAAATATTTTCCTTACAATATCATATAAAATCATAAAACATACATAAAACATATATATTTTGGTTATGAGAGGCGGTCCTCCCCATCTCCCCTTTGTTATTTCCCTCTTTGATAGACAAAGGGGGAGGTGTGGGAAGAACAAAAAAAAACACAATAAGTTTCTTCCCTTTCCCTCCCTTTCCCTTTGTGAGAAATTTACATACTGAGGCAGAGGCAAAATATTACCCCCCTCCTCCCCTTCCCTCTCTCCCCCTCCTCCCCCCTCCCCCTACTTTTCCCCTATTATGTTAGTGTTTTATGTATTTTTTTTTCTTCTTTTTCTTCTTTCCCTTTTTAAAAAAAAATATTTTAATTATATGTTTACATCGTGATGGTGACAAACATGACTTAAGTTCTAATCCTCTTCCACCCTATCCAAAACTAGGAAAAGTATTTTTGCTCAATTGAGCCAAAACCGGTTCGGTTCGCACCAGAACATGCGAACAGGCAAAAAATTTGTTTGAACACACGAACACCGTTAAAGTCTATGGGACACGAACATGAAAAATCAAAAGTGCTAATTTTAAAGGTTAATATGCAAGTTATTGTCATAAAAAGTGTTTGGGGACCCGGGTCCTGCCCCAGGTGACATGTATCATTGCAAAAAAAAGTTTTAAAAACTGCAGTTTTTTTGGGAGCAGTGATTTTAATAATGCTTAAAGTGAAACAATAAAAGTGAAATATTCCTTTAAATTTCGTACCTGGGGAGTTTCTAAAGTATGCCTGTAAAGTAGTGCATGTTTCCCATGTTTAGAATTGTCCCTGCACAAAATGTAATTTCTAAAGGAAAAAAAGTAATTTAAAACTACTCGCGGCTGTAATGAATTGTCGGGTCCCGACAATACAGACAAAAGTCATTGAAAGTCATTGAAAAAAATTTGTGGGGGTCTCCCAAAATTCCATTAACGGGCCCTTCAGGTCTGGTATGAATATTAAGGGGAACTCCACGCCAAAATTTAAAAAAAAAATGGCGTGGGGTTCCCCCCAAAAATCCATACCAGATCCTTCAGGTCTGGTATGGATTTTAAGGGGAACTCTGCACCAAAAATCCATGCCAGACCCTTATTCGAGCACACAACCTGGCAGGCTGCAGAAAAAGGGGGGGACGAGAGAGCGCCCCCCCTCCTGAACCATACCAGGCCACATGCCCTCAACATGGGGAGCATGCTTTGGGGGTCTGTGACCCCCAAAGCACCTTGTCGCCATGTTGATGGGGACAAGGGCCTCATCCCCACAACCCTTGCCCGGTGGTTGTGGGGGTCTCCGGGCGGGGGGCTTATCGGAATCTGTAAGCCCCCTTTAACTAAGGGGACCCCAGATTCCACCCCCCATGTGAATTGGTAACGGGGTACATTGTACCCCTACCATTTCACAAAAAAAATTGTCAAAAATGTTAAAAACCACACAGACACAGTTGGGATAAGTCCTTTATTAAAAATAAAAAAATAAAAAATAAAAAAAAGATTCCAGCGGCAGCGATGTAATCCACTTGATCTCCAGCGTTGTAATCCATTCTCTGTATCCAGCGATGATCTCCACTCTCCAGCGATGATGTGTCCAGCGATGATACACACACATGATCCTGGCTCCACCGGAGAAACCCCACTTATGACACGCCGCCAGCCTGGGGTTACCCAATGACGTGACGGGTGACCCCACCCCCCTCTGATGCAACGGGAAGCCCGCGCATCAGAGGAAACCCCCCTCTGATGCAACGGGAAACCCGGGGTTACCCAATGACGTGATGGGTGACGCCGCCCCCTCTGATGCAACGGGAAACCCGGGGTTACCCAATGACGTGACGGGTGACCCCGCCCCCTCTGATGCAACGGGAAACCCGTGTTTTTTAAATTTTTTGTCAATTTTTGATTTTGGCATGGAGTTCCCCTTAAAATTCATACCAGACCTGAAGGGCCTGTTAAGGGAATTTTGGGGGACCCCATGCATTTTTTTTTTCAATTACTTTTCTCTGTATTGCCGGGACCCGACAATTCATTACAGCCGCGAATAGTTTTAAATGATATTTTTTCCTTCAGAAATTACATTTTTTGCAGGGACAGTTCTAAACACAGGAAACATGCGCTACTTTACAGGCATACTTTAGACACCCCCCAGGTACGAAATTTAAAAGAATATTTCACGTTAAGCATTATTAAAATCACTGCTCCTGAAAAAACGGCAGTTTTTAAAACTTTTTTTGCATTGATACATGTCCCCTGGGGCAGGACCCGGGTCCCCAAACACTTTTTATGATATTAACTTGCATATTAACCTTTAAAATTAGCACTTTTGATTTTTCATGTTCGTGTCCCATAGACTTTAATGGTGTTCACGTGTTCGAACAAATTTTTTGCCTGTCCGCATGTTCTGGATGCGAGCCGAACCGGGGGGGTGTTTGGCTCATCCTTACTCAACATAAACTTTAAAGAAGATCATTATATATTTGTATTATTTTTAACTCACTAGGGCAACAAATACATGTAGCACTTGGTCAGGTTTGTTTCTAAGCAGCCGGATTCTCCCCCAAACCCCCCCCCCCATCCCCATCTGACAAAGCTGCTAGGATGGAGACAGATTTGTGATTGACAGATTTTTGTTGCAGCTTCAGAGACCAGCATTGCCATTAACAAAAAAAGATCACCCAGCCTGCAGATACTTTACACAGAGCCCAAGCTTTGCATGATCTTTTACTATTATGAATGAACACATGCCACTGAATATTCATTCATAATAGTGACAGATCACTCAGCTTAGTGAGGGGGCATGGTTCTGTACTGACTGTACCTCCCACAATTTAGGCTTCACAAGGGTGTGGAGCTACAGCCAAAATATAGAAGTGTGTTTAAGGGACAACAGGGCCACCAATTAGAAGGAGGCCAAGTGCTATATGTGCTTGGTCCCCTAGGGAGTTAAATAAAAAAAAACTTCCTTAGCCCCGCCCATGCTATAGCCGAAAGACGGCTACAGCTCGTGAGTACTTTGCTGGGGGGGCGACCATGGACATTCTCCCGTGATCGCTCTGCCCATGGCAGATGTGGGTAAAGGGCCAATCACAGCGGCCCTTTACCGCGTGATCAGCTGTGTCCAATGACAGCTGATCATGGACACAAACACAAGCTGGTTATCGGCTTTCCTTTCCTCGCACTGACAGTGTGAGAAGAGAAGAGAGCCGATAACTGGCTTGTGTTAAAGGGACATCTACACTGATAATTAGGCCACTGATTATCAGTGTTTTAACCATCAATGCAGTCCCAACAGTGCCCACCAGTGCTGCCAATCAGTGCCCACCAGTGCTGCCAATCAGATGCCACTCGCTCATCCATGTCTTTATGGACCTTCCTTCAAATCATTTGGTGGAGGGGGGATTATGGTGTGGGGTTGTTTTTTAGGGATTGGGCTTGGTCCCTTAGTTTCAGTGAAAGGAACTCTTAAGGTGTCAGCATACCAAGACATTTTGGACAATTTCATGCTCCCAACTTTGTGGGAACAGTTTGGGGATGGCCCCTTCCTTTTCCAACATGACTGCACATCAATGCACAAAGCAAGGTCCATAAAGACATGGTTGCCTAAAGAGACAAGACTCTTGGATATGTAAATTTCACCTTAAATGATTGAGTCTTGCCAAAAACAGACTTTACATCACAGAAGCAGGCTGAGAGTCTAAAACAGTGTTTCTCAACTCCAGTTCTCAAGGCGCACCAACAGGTCATGTTTTTGGAATTTCCATTGATTTGCACAGGTGATTTGAGCAGTTTCACTGCCTTAGTAATTACCACAGCTGTTTCATCTGCAGGAAATCCCCAAAACATGACCTGTTGGTGCGCCTTGAGGACTGGAGTTGAGAAACACTGGTCTAGAAAACACAAAAAGCACGCTACAGCTTAACCCGCTGGTTTAAAAAGAGAATGCAAAGATAAAATAATTAATATGTGGCATTCATTTTTACCAGACAAAAACTGAAGCTGCTTTTATTTTTTAATGAACTGAACAAAATAGATAAATAATTGTACAAAACCACTTCATATTCCCTTAATGTGTACTGATCCATTATTGGAGCAATCAGAGTTTTTATACTGTAGTTTTGATACTGTAGATACTGTGAGATTCATAAAACATATTTCAAAAGGAAAACGTTACTTCTTCTTAAATAGACCTACTGTAGTGAGCCATATTTTCTACAAAAGTACATCTTATGGGAATATTACCTTAGTTCTCAGGATTCAGTGTATGTCCAGTCTACCCAAATGTTTTTTCTATAAGACAGTGCTAAAGTAATTGTGTGCATATAGAGGAAAATTCTAATTCAATAAACTGACCAATGGCCTAAATGTTTCTTAAGTTATTTTCCCTATAATGCGTTTATATACATGCAGATTTAAAGTAATGCCATTTTAAAGAAGAATTGCAGTTAAATGTATTATAAACAACTATATGGTACATTGTATTTAACAAAATCTATATATTGTGTTTTAGGTGTGAAAAAACATCAATATATGAGAACTGTATGAGTTAATTTAAAGTAGAATTCAAATTAAATAATAAAAATATAAGAAATAATAAGAAAAGAGCTTTTAAAAAATATAAAAATTAAGGAACACTATCATCTTTTAAATATTATAAAGAATATAATGGAATATGTAAAAAGGAAATCAAGGATGCAAAAACTCAAAACGAACGACAGATTGCAAATGATAGTAGGACAAACCAGAAAAAAATCTTCAAATATTTTAACAGTAAAAAGGTCAGGTCTGAGTGTGTATTTGGGATTGGGGACAAAGAGAAGGCAAATTTATTAACCACTTTCCGCCCGTCATATAACAGAATGATGGCCGGAAAGTGGTTGCATTAGCCTGACTGGGCGTCATATGAGGTCCAGCAGGATAAGCCGCTGACACGCAGCCGGGCGGCGATCTGGGATGACGCGTGTCCATTGGACACAGCTCATCCCCAATCAGGGTAAACAGCCGATTAAATTGGCTGTTTACCACGTGATTGGCTGTGTTCAATCACAGCCGGGCACATTTCAACATAGAGATGCGCGCCTAATGCGCACCCCTAGGGGCGTGCACCGCAGTGATCGGGGATGGCGCATGTCCTTCAGACACAGCCTATCCCATATCAGGGTAAACAGCCAATGAAATCACAGCTGCTCACAAGTGTAAACAAAAAGAGTGGTTACTAGGAGATCTCTGCTTCTTCTCCTCACACACCGATCGTGTGAGGAGAGAGCAGATCAGTGAGTAGATTGCTATTTTACAGTTACTGATACGCTTTACTGTGCACCACACGGTCCCCTGAATAAAGAGAACCTGTCACCAGGTTACTGTCACACAGCCCATCTGGATCTGTCACACAGTCCATGTGGATCTGTCACACAGTCCATGTGGATCTGTCACACAGCCCATCTGTCACACAGTCCATCTGGATCTGTCACACAGGCCCGCCATCGGTACCGCCATCAGTACCGCCATTGGTACCGCCATCAAAACCGTCATACAGGCGCGCCATCAGTACTACCATCAGTACCGTCACACAGGCCCATCATCAGTGACCTGTCAGTACCACCAGCAGTACCATCACACAGGCCCGCCATCAGTACTGCCATCAGTACCGTCACACAGGCCCACCATCAGTGACCTGTCAGTACCACCAGCAGTACCGTCACACAGGCCCGCCATCTGTACTGTCACACAGGCCCACCATCAGTGACCTGTCATTACCACCAGCAGTACCGTCACACAGGCCGGCCATCAGTACTGCCATCAGTACCGTCACACAGGCCCGCCAACAGTACCGTCACACAGGCCCGCCATCAGTACTGCCATCATATCCCAAAGATTTTTCACCCCAGAGGAGGCTTATAACATCCTTACTATGTCAGATGATGAGACCAGTGTGGAGCTCTCATCATCCGATTCTGGTTTCACTATTTGAGCCAGTAGAGAGTAGTGGATCAGAGACTGAGTCAGCAGAGGAAACAGTCACTGCTAAAGGAATAAGGATCAAGATCAGAAGACCTGCTTACCACCAGCAGCATCATACCCCAGGAAGAGGAGCCCAGTACAAGTACTGTAATTTCACACCCAGCCCAAAGAATCCAGGCCCAGTCATACCCTCCCGATGCCTTGGCAAACCCCTTATGGTTGCCTGCCAGCTCAGGGTCAGCTATAATCCCCCCTTTTGCCGCACAGCCAGGTGTGCAGCCCAACCCTACTAATTTTTCCCAATTATATTATTTTTATTTGTTTTTCCCACAAAATTTGCTGCAGTATATAGTAGACCAAACAAATCTCTTTGCAGAGCAATTTATTGCCGCCAAACCCAATTCATCCTACGCCCCCGTATGTTTCATTGGCGACATCTCACACTAGACGAGTTCAAATTGTTTTTGGCCTTACATTTAATATAGGGCCTACAAAGAAGTACAAACTGCATGCCTACTGGTCCACCCACCCCATCTACCACATGCCAATATATATTGCTGTCATGTCCAGGACATGCTATGACATGATTATGCGTTTCCTACATTTTAATGATAAATCGCGGTGCCTTCACCAAGATCATCCCAACCACGATATATATTGTATAAGATACGCCCCCTAATAAATGATTTTTCCAAGCGATTTGCTGAAGTGTATGTCTCAGACCAAAATATTTGTGTGGACGAATCCCTTATCCACTTTACTGACTGCCTGCACTTAAAACAGTATATTCCCAGTAAGAGGGCCAGGTACAAGTTGAAACTGAATAAGCTTTGTGATAGAGCCACTGGATATGTGTACACCTTCTGCATTTATGAAGGCAAAGACTCCCAGCTCCAGCCACCTGAGTGCCCCACATATATTGGAACCAGTGGGAAAATACGGCATACCCCCTGTTCAAAAAAGGATATAATTAATATGTGGACAATAATTATACCAGCTTGCCCCTTTTTCGTCACCTGTACCGTGAAAAAAACACTGGCCTGCGGTACCTTCAGAAACAACAAGAAGGGCTAATTTATTAACAAAAAGGCTACAAAACGGAGAATCCGCATTTATGAGGACTGAGGAGGTGTTGGCCATGAAGTGGAGGGACAAGAAAGATGTTCACATCCTCTCTACCATCCACAATGACACCTTGGTGGAGATTCAGAGAAGACGCGGCCCCATTGTAAAGCCTGAATGTGTCCACGATTATAATCTGTTCATGGGGGGGGGGGATTTAAATGAGCAGATGCTACAACCATATTTGTCAAACTGAAAGTCCGATTACTGGTATAAAAAAGTTGAATTTTATCTCTTTTATATGGCCATGTATAATTCGTACGTCTGCTGCCAAAAATCAACCGAAAACCAACCCATCACCTGCCTCAAATATATTGGACATTGTCACTGCCTTGATTTACCAGCAAGGCCCTTCCCCAGGAAGCATTCGCTCTCATAGTGTGAGTTGACTTCATGGGCAACATTTTCCTTATAACATTCCCCCCACAGAATCAGGAAAAAGATGCCAAAAGAAATGTGTATGCAGCAGAGGAGTTAGTTATTAGTTACCAATTATTATTGTCCCCACTGTCCCTCTAAAAACCTGGCCTGTGCATCGGAGATTGCTTCAGAAGTTATCACACATCCATAAGATATTAGTTACCCTTATTTTTAACAGACTGCCATTTCCCCGTTTCAAATACCTGTGTGGATCATTTGCCTGTAGGGATGAGCTGAACACCCCCTGGTTCGGTTCGCATCCAGAACATGCGAATGGACCGAAAGTTTGCGCGAACATTCGAACACCGTTAAAGTCTATGGGACCTGAATGTGAGAAATCAAAAGTGCGAATTTTAAAGGCTAATATGCAAGTTATTGTCCTAAAAAGGGTTTGGGGACCCCGGGTCCTGCCCCAGGGGACATGTATCAATGCAAATAAAAGTTTTAAAAACGGCTGTTTTTTTTCGGGAGCAGTGATTTTAATGATGTTTAAAGTGAAAAAATAAAAGTGAAATATTCCTTTAAATATCGTTCCTGGGGGGTGTCTATAGTATGCCTGTAAAGTGGCGCGTGTTTCCCGTGTTTAGAACAGTCCCTGCACAAAATAAAATTTCTAAAGGAATAAAAGTCATTTAAAACTGCTTGCGGCTTTAATGTAATGTTGGGTCCCGGTAATATAGATGACAATTTTTGAGAAAAATGGCATGGGTATCCCCCCCCCCCCCCCAGCCCATTACCAGGCCCTTTGGGTCTTGTATGGATATTAAGGGGAACCACGCACCCAAATTAAAAAAGTAAAAGGCGTGGGGCCCCCAGGCCCTATATATTCTGAACAGCAGTATACCAAGTATACCAAGAAAGACAGGGGCTGTAGGTTTGTTCTTAAGTTGAATCTGTTTGTAATTTGGAACAGGTACATTTTGTAAGTGTAGCTCCAGCCAAAAAATCTATTTTTAAGCTTTTTGGATAACATAGGGAATGGTTATCATCACCCCTGTAACTTGTTTTGCTGTCTGTGCCCCTGTTCAACAGATTTCACCTCACTTTCTGTCCCAATGAGAATTGGATTTTGAAAATTTGGGTTTTTTAGAGAAACAAGGACTGGTGATAAAGCATCAGTGGAGACACGTTTTTCCCATATTAACTCTTACAGGAGAGAATTTCCCTTCCTAGGGGTAGATTTTCTCTTACTTCCTGTTGTCTCCCTCCATTTGTAAGTAGGAGTAGTTTGTAAGTCGGATGTTTGAAAGTAGGGGACCGCCTGTATATACTATACGGCCTGCTCTATATACTCTGCAGAAATTTGGGCCTTAGGTGTTGGTGGTATCAGAACACTGTAAGCCCTCACAGTTACTCTTGGTGGGCGCTGGAACGGACCATGCTGTGAAATATTAGATCAAAAATTGTAATTACGTGCCCCTGTTAAGCAGGGGCAGAAAAATTGGGCCTTAGGCACTGGTGCTGGTGCCACAACACTGCAACCCCTCACAGATACTGTAGTTGGAGCGCAGGAATGAGCCCTGCTGCAAAGTACTACAGCAAAAATTTTAATTACACGCCCCTGTTAAACAGGGGCAGAAAAATTGAGCCTTAGTGTCATGTACCTGGATCGCGAGCCAGACGTGTAGAGGAGAGCCTCTTTTGCCGCACCGGCTTGCGGGCCCCTGAGGTTGAGACAGCAGCCACGGAAGCACAGTGATGCAGGAGTGCCTCGGATCAGTCCAGTATCGGTGTGGCTGGGTGCTCGTAGCTGGAGATGCAGCAGGAAAACCGGTAGGCGGGGTAGACCAGAACGGTGGAAGACTGGATCGCAGATGGAAGCAGGAACTGGTGCGATTTGCAGAGCAGAACTGCAGCAGGCTGGAGGAACAGGTGCAGAGCCAGGCAGGCCAGGTAGGAGACGTACTGGCGGATCAGGTAGAGCAGCAGGCAGAAGAGAAGTCCAAAACAAGCCGAAGTCAGGGTATCAGGCAGACAAGGTTAGTGAGAGCAATCCGGGGTAAAGGATCAGAAGTCAGCACAGATAACGGATTTCAGGACACACTGAATTTGTATGTAGACCAATCAGCAAAGAGTCTTTGGTGCACTCAGTTTAAATAGCCCCTTTGGCGCCAATGTTGGTGACAGGCGCGCGCATTTGCACGTGCGCGCGCTGTGAATGTGCGTGTATGCCGTGCGATTCCTTTTGCACGGCCATGCCTTCCCTGACATTGCCCCCCTCCTACGGGCAACCTCCGGGTGCCCAACTGGTTCCTCTTCCAGGGGTGGCTATGGAAAAAAGCGCAAACTAAGTTTGCGGCATGAACATTACTACTGGGCTCCCAAGAGTTCTCCTCCAGACCATAACCTTTCCATTTAATTAAATATTGTGTTTGTCCCCTTCTTTTCCTGCAGTCTATGATGGCCTCAACTTCAAATTCCTTGTCCCCATTAACAGTAACAGGTGCCGGGGGTCATGAACTGCGATTGGGAAACGGATCTGGTACTGTCGGCTTGAACAGGGACACATGGAATACCGGATGCACTTTGAGGGACTCAGGTAAAATTAACTCTTAAGACACATCATTGATCTTTCTTCTTACCGGAAAAGGTCCCAAGAATTTCGGTGCCAACTTCTTAGATGGGCAAGTCATCCTTAAGTTCGTTGTGGCGAGCCATACCTGGTCCCCCGATGGAGCAACAGTTCCCCTCTTCTCCTTATTAGAAGAAAAAAAATCCAGAGTGCTCTGGACAGCAGGAACAGCAGTTTCAGGAATCAAGTTAGGTAAAAAGGTTGGGTGGAACCCATCATTTAAAAAAAATGGGGAATACTTGGTGGCAGAGTGGCTGGCGTTATTATACGCGAACTCCGCCAAAGGAAAAAGAGGTACCCAGTCATCTTGGGCGAAGGACGTAAAACATCGGATATACTGTCCCGGGGTTTGGTTGGTCCATTCCGTTTGACCGTTGGTCTGGCTGATGAAAAGGATAGTTCAATCTTTAGGGATCCACATAATGCCTTCCAGAACCTTGACGTGAACTGGACTACACGGTCAGATAAAATGTTCATCGGAATGCCATGGAGTCTGACAACCTCTTTGATAAAGACCTGAGCGGTCTCGGCTGCAGACGGAGTTCATTTCAGGGGCAGGAAGTGCGCCATTTTTGATAAGCGATCCACCACCACAAAAATAGCAGAACAGTCTTCAGAAGGTGGAAGCTCGACCACAAAGTCCATGGCGATAATTTTCCAAGGCCTACCAGGTATGGGTAAGGGTCTGAGTAGACCCCAAGCTTTATTTCGGGTAGTCGTTCTCCAACCCAGGCCACCAAAATGTACGCTGGACCAATTCTATGGTCTTGTGTGTACCGAAATGGCCTGCTAACGGGTGGTCATGACAGAGTCCTAAGACCGCTACTCTAGCGGTTTCTGGTACAAAAATGTGTCCCTATTTCCATAATAGGCCGTTCCTCGCCTGCAAGGTGACCCCTGGCGGACTGGTTGTGCCTGCTGAGGCTTGCTGCAATTGTTGTTTTAGGCCTGACTGTAACAGGAGGAAGTTCCCAGCTGGTAGGATGGTGTCTGGTGGAGGCATGTCCTTTGGATCCTCAAACATGCACGGTGATCTGGGTCTGTAGGTAATGTGAAAAACAAACCTCGAGAAAAAGAGAGCCCAACGGGCCTGACATGGCCTCAGACGTTTTACAGTTCTTAAGTATTCGAAGTTCTTATGGTCTGTGAAGATTAGTATCGGGTGAGTGGCTCCTTCTAGCAGGTACCTCCACTCCTCTAATGCAGCCTTGATTGCTAGGAGCTCCCTGTCTCCCACATCGTAATTCCTTTCTGGTTGGGTACGTTTCCGAGAAAAGAATGCGACCGGATAGATCACATCCTTGGGGCCCTGACGTTGCGACAAGACTGCTCCGACTGCCCTCTCTAATGAATCTACTGCTAAGATGTATGACAGGGTAGAATCTGGATGGCTCAGAATAGGGGCAAGGGTAAAACATTCCTTCAGGGTTTCAAATGCAACTTGTGCCTCTGCGGACCAGTGGAAGCGGATGCCTTGCTTGGTAAGTTGGGTGATCGGGGAGATAATGGCTGAGAAGTTCCTAATGAATTTACGGTAACAATTGGCAAAGCCTATGAAATGCTGGATTCCCTTCTTATCGGTAGGGGCTGGCCAATCATGGATTGCAGACACTTTCTGGGGATCCATCCTGATTCCCTCAGTGGACATAATTAATCCAAGGAACTGGATGCTCCGCTGCTCGAAGTCGCAGTTCTCCTCTTTGGCGTAAAGTCCGTGCTGGCGGAGTCGGAGAAGTACGTTCTTGAAATGTCCTCTGTAAATATCTAATGAGATGGAGAATATCAGGATGTCGTCTAAGTATACAATGACAAAGATGTCAAGAAAGTCTCTGAAGATATATGGGAAAGGTATTACCACGCTACCAAAGAAGTAAGGGAAAAGGGGTACTGCTGCAGCACTGAAGGTATATCAGAACCCAAAGTAAATAGCATAAAGAGGTAATGCTGCGCTGTATAGAATGGGAATGGGTGAGGGTGAATACACCTAATAGAAAATGAGGTAGCTAATAATCTAAATAAATGGTGAGCATATATGACATGGTAAACATCTGTGAATCCAAATAAAATAAATAACTCTATAAGTAAGTGACAATAAAAAATGACATCAATCCAAAGTGAATGAAATATAAAGTGCTGAGTGCAACTGTGATGAAGCATGCACTACTATCATCAATCCTCAAAATACATGACTAAAAAATGCAAACGAATCCAAAGTGAATCAAATCTAAAGTGCTAGGTGCAACTATGATGAAGCATGCATTGCTATCACAAGTCCTCGAAATGCATGAATGCAAAAAACACAAGTGATTCCAATAATGGCATAGGTAGATTAGAGCATGGATCAGTGTTCATGCGTAGACAGCAAAGCAAATGCTGGTTCAGGTGGTGTAGCACAAAAGTGCTGGTGCTTGTGCCAAATTTCCAACGTAGAAAGTGCTGAGAGAAAAGGAAAGGATTCCTGTTTCATTTTAAAATTGATGAGGGTGTCCCCTTACCTTACTGCTGTAAGGAAACAGCATGTATAAAGAACTATCTGTGCAGATGTAGCAACAGGGTTCCGACCGCTTCCGAGTATGGCGTATCTTAATACTGTTCAGCCTCTATCTGTGGACAGAGTCCCCCTAGGGAGTCCCGTCTGATAAACAGCAGTGACCCTCGCACAGGGAGATTAATGCGCCAATAGTGTAGTATGGTTTTAAAATGTTTAATAACAATAAAAGCATACATAAGGGTACTCACATAAAAAGCATGAAAACCGGCATATAAAAACGAGCAACGGGCTCGCCCACGTCATCTCCGGTACCTCTGGTAAACTTGACGCGTATTCGTCACGGTCACGTGACTTCATCAGGAGTGACAAGAGGTAAATAAGAGGTGTCTTATATAGCAATGTTTATTAGTGTAGGCGATTGCCATTTTCGCGTGGAACAGGCACGGAAGTGGGGCAGCGGCCATCTTCCGAGCGCCGGAAGTGGGGCAGCGGCCATTTTCTTGTAGGTTATTGTCATCATTTTCTAGACCGGGCGCCGGAAGTGGGGCAGCGGCCATCTTCCGAGCGCCGGAAGTGGGGCAGCGCCCATTTTCATGTAGATTATGGCCATCAGAGTTAAAAGCACCATATGTAAACGGCTTCGGAACTCAGAAAAAGGCTGTTGTAGAAAAAATGACAACAAGTGGGATGTGGCCCTGCTAAAATGGGAAGAGTGATTGATGTTGTCCCAAGGCCAGTCAGATAAAATTAAAACCACTGATAAATAATGATAAGTGTGTATAGGGGTGATTAAAAATACGACAATCTGCGTATATGGACCGGATGTGGCATGAGCGAGATAATAGATTATTACCAGATAAAACAATGAATACCAGATACAGCAATAGCCCTTAACTGCACATAAATATCCGTAATTAAATGAGTAAAAATACGTATATATATAGAGAGAGAGGGCAAGGAGGAATACTGAAAAGGAATACTATACTAAAAATCACTAAGAAAATAATTGAGATCAAAATCTATATTTAAACCCCGGGGTGCAAAAGTATCAAGAATAAATATCCAGTGGGATTCTAATTGGCTTAGTGTTCTCACTTTATGGCTACCACGCCAATGTCTCACATAGGGTTCTATGCCCCAAAATTTCAGTTGTGTCAGATCTTTGTTGTGATGAGTGGCGAAATGTCTTGATACGCTATGTTTGTCAAAGCCTTTTAAAATATTTTGAACATGTTCTTTTATTCGTATTCGCAGCAATCTTTTGGTTCAGCCTATGTATTGCAGTCCACAGCTGCATTCAAGAGCGTAGACTACCCCCTCTGTATTGCAGCAGATGAATTCTTTGATTTCATGTGAATCCCCTGTGCTGGTTGAAACAAAGTCTTTCTTCTTTTCGTTTGGTCTGTGTGTTCTAGTACATGCAAAACATCGCTTGCACGGAAAAAATCCTTTACCAGTAAAACAAAGATAAAAGACCCTTCCCTGGGGGGTCGGGGACACTTTTTACAATTTTATCCCGAATTGTGGGGGCCCTTCTATATATAAACTTTGGAAACACGGGAAGGACATCCCTCAACTGTCTGTTGGCCAACAGTATGTTCCAATGGCGTTTGATGATTTTTTAAATTTGTTTGTGTTGTATACTGTAGTCAAAAATGATGGGCACCAGATCTTTTTGTGCTTTCTGTTTGGGTTTATCACTCATTAAAACTTGCCTATCCATGGTTGCTACTTCAACGATTTTTTGATTTATAAAAGAGTTGTCATATCCTTTCTGTATAAAACTTTCCCCCATATCATTTGCTTGGGTGAGGAAAAAGGGATTTTTATAACAGCTTACCTGTAAAATCCTTTTCTTGGAGTACATCACGGGACACAGAGCGACTTAGTCATTACTAATGGGTTATATAGATTACCTTCAGGTGTTGGCACTGGCCAATTCCAAACCGGAAGTACCCTCACCTATATAAGCCCCTCCCATCCGGGAGCACCTCAGTTTTGTAGCCAAGCAATAAGTGTCCCAAAAAGAGGGGTGGGAGCTCTGTGTCCCGTGATGTACTCCAAGAAAAGGATTTTACAGGTAAGCTGTTATAAAAATCCCTTTTTCTTTTTCGTACATCACGGGACACAGAGCGACTTAGTCATTACTAATGGGACGTCCCAAAGCAATGCCAAATGAGGGGAGGGATACATAAGCTGGGCGCCATCAGGCATGAGGATCTTTTGCGGCCTGCAACACACTGCGCCCAAAGGCGACATCCTCCTGACTTCTAACGTCTACCTGGTAGAATCTAGTAAACGTGTGTACCGAAGACCATGTTGCGGCCTTACATACTTGAGCCAGGGAGGCCTGGTGATGCACTGCCCATGAAGTTCCAACTGCTCTTGTGGAGTGCGCCCTAACTTTGAACGGAGGCGGTCTCTTTCTCAAGCCATAGGCTTGTATTATGACCTGTCGAATCCACTTGGCTAAAGTGGATTTTGATGCTGCCTGACCCTTTTTAGGGCCTTCCGGCAGAATAAACAAAGTATCCGTTCTGCGAATCTGAGCAGTGGCTTTTAGATAAGCTTTAACTGCTCTTACTACATCCAAGGAATGTAATAACTTTTCCTCTACCGAGCTAGGTTTGGGGAAAAAAGAAGGAAGAACCACATCTTGGTTCAAATGAAACCTCGATACCACCTTAGGAAGAAAGGCTGGATGAGGACGTAATACTACTCTGTCCTTATGGACAACCAGATATGGCTCCTTACAGGACAAGGCGGCTAATTCCGATACTCTTTTAGCCGAACAAACGGCTACTAAGAAAATCAATTTCCTGGTGAGAAGAACCAAGGAAATGTGTTGCAATGGTTCAAACGGTTGTTTCTGTAGAACTGACAGAACCAGGTTTAAGTCCCAAGGACATATGGGAATACTAACCGGAGGGCTAATACGCATCACTCCTTGTATGAAAGCTTTGACTAGTGAATGCGAAGCCAAGGGCCTTTGAAAAAATATTGACAAGGCCAAAATCTGACCCTTGATAGTACTCAAGGCCAGCTTCCTATCTACAGCCCACTGTAGGAAGTCCAAAATCCTCCCTATCACGTACTTACGTGGATGCCATTTCTTGGCCTCACACCGCTTAATGTACGCTTTCCAGATCCTATAATAGATCTGCCTGGATACCGGCTTCCTGGCATTGATCATGGTAGATACCACAGAATTAGAGAGCCCTCTCTTTTTCAGAATGTGGGCTTCAATAGCCAGGCCGTCAAACCTAGGGCTGGTAAGGAAGGGTGATATATCGGTCCCTGCGACAGCAGGTCCGGACGATGTGGGAGGGTCCAAGGACTCCTCACTGACATTTTTACAATCTCCGCGTACCATGCCCTTCGGGGCCACGCTGGAGCCACCAGAATCACTGGTTTCTTTTCTACCCTGATTCTGCGGAGTAATCGCGGTAACAATTGTGGCGGTGGGAATGCATATATCAGCTTGAACTGATCCCAAGGGAACACTAGGGCATCCGAGCCGCAAGCTAGAGGATCCCTTGTGCGAGACACAAATCTGTCCACCTTTGCGTTGAATCTGGATGCTAGCAGATCTACATCCGGTGTTCCCCACCGCTGGCATATTGCCTGGAAAACCTCGGGGTGAAGAGACCATTCCCCCGGGCATAATTGTTGGCGACTTAAAAAGTCCGCTCTCCAATTTTCCACTCCTGGGATGAAAACCGCGGATATGGCTGGGACATATTTTTCTGCCCACTTCAGGATGCAATTTGCTTCCCTCTGGGCTGCATGACTCCTGGTGCCACCCTGGTGATTGATATATGCCACTGCTGTGGCATTGTCTGATCGAATTCTGACAGGGGACCCTTGGAGTTTGGATGTCCATGCTACTAGGGCATACCGGGCTGCTCGTATCTCTAAGAGATTGATGGGCAGGGCCTTTTCTGCTTCTGACCACTTGCCCTGGAGAGACCATTGCTCCAGTACTGCCCCCCAGCCTATGAGGCTGGCATCTGTAGTGACTACCTTCCAAGAAACCGGACAGAAGGTTTTCCCTTTTTCCAGATTCTGGGGCACCAACCACCAATGGAGGCTCTTGCGAACGGAAGGGGACAGGGACATTGGTAAGTCTAAAGCCTGAACTTTTTTGTTCCAGGCTGACAGTATGGCCCTTTGCAAATTCCTTGAATGGAATTGACCGTAGGGTACCGCTTCGAATGAAGCCACCATTTTTCCCAGCAGCCTCATGCAGAGGCGTATGGATGGTTTTCTTTTTGTACCCACTAAGTGGGTCAAATCTTTTAAAGACGACACCTTCCCTGGAGGTAAGAAAATCTTTCTCTGATTTGAATCCAGCCTTAGCCCTAAGTATTCCAGACTTTTGACTGGTCTTAGAGCTGACTTGTCCCGGTTGATAATCCAACCGTGATATTCCAGATACTTGATTGTCTTGTGAATAGCTACTTCCAGCTTTTCCACTGAGTGGTCTATTAGTAGCAGGTCGTCTAGATATGCCATTATCGTTACACCCTGTGTTCTTAGATTGGCCAATAATGGGGCCAGAATTTTTGTGAACACTCGTGGTGCTGTGGCCAGACCGAAAGGTAAGGCTCTGAACTGAAAATGGCGCCCTTCTACTGCAAAGCGTAGAAATTTCTGGTGGGCCGGAAAGATGGGAATATGCAGATAAGCATCCTTTATGTCGATCGAGGCTAACCATTCCTGCCCTTGTAGGGCGGTGGCCACCGATCGGATCGACTCCATCCGAAAAGTCCTGATATTTAGGAACTTGTTTAGCCCTTTTAGATTTAATATGGGCCTCACGTCCCCATTTGGTTTGGGGACTGTGAAAAGGTTCGAGTAAAACCCGAATCCGCTTTCTTCCAGGGGAACCTTCATGATTACACCTTGGAGCAATAGTTGTTCTAGTGCCAGAAGGAGGGATCCTCTCTTCTGGGGATCTCTTGGCACGTTTGACCTCATAAATTGGGCAGGAGGAGTGCCTTTTAACTCCAGCCTGTATCCCAGACTTACTGCGGAGAGCACCCATCTGTCTCTGATGGTGTCCCGCCAGGTCTCTGTGAACAACTGAAGTCTTCCCCCCACCCGATTGAGTGGGGGCAACGCTTCATGCCTTGGGGGGAGATTTTGTACCTCTCTTGATCCAGGGCTTCTTGTTACCCTGTGATTGTCCCTGATTTCTGCCCCCTGAATTTGACCGCGGAGGCCGTCGGAACTGCTTCACAGCCGATGTGCCCGGGACTGGAGAAGTAGGCCTCTTAAAAGAAGGACTTCTACCCTTGTTCTTAACCGGTAAGAGTGAACTTTTACCGGCAGAAATTTTCTGGATATATTTGTCCAGATCTTCTCCAAATAAGCGTTCTCCATGAAATGGGAAGCTAACCAGCAGTTTTTTACAGGGAGCTTCAGCAGACCAGTTTTTGAGCCACAGAAGCCTACGCATATGTACTATAGACAGCGTAAAGCGGGAGGCCTGTTGGATTGTATCCTTTATGGCGTCCACCGCAAAACACAAGGCTCTAGGCAGGTCAGCTAGGGCAAGAGCCTGCTGATCTGGTAAGTCCCTTAAGACTTGTTTCAACTGATCTTTCACTGCTTGGCAGACTCCAATCGCTGCTACCGCAGGTTGTGTCACCATGCTTGCTGTAGAGAAAGCAGATTTTAGTAAAGACTCCAATTTTTTATCTATTGGGTCTTTGAACATTGGAACATTATCTACTGGACATGTCAGTGATTTGTTAACAGAAGAGATGGCTGCGTCCACTGTAGGGACCCTCCATTTTTTTATGAACTTATCCTCCATGGGATAGATCACCGGAAATCTCTTGGGGGGAGCAAATATTTTATCAGGATGCTCCCAATCCTGGTAAATAAGCCCCTCTAATAAAGGGTGGATTGGGAAGGAACAGACAGCCTGGGGAGCTTTTAGCGACCCCAGCGAGGAAACCGTAGTGGATGGTGGTTCCGCCAGAGGCATTTTAAATGCTGATCGGACCATGTTAGTCAGAGACTGAACCCATAATCTTTCAGCCTGAGATGCTGAGAAAGGTTCTTCCACTGTTGATTCCTCCATAACTGAATCAACCTCATCCTGATCCCCTTCAGGTAGGTCGATCTCTGTGTGGGGCTGTTCCTCCACTAACAGGCACTCTGAAGGAGGAGACGGAGATCGGACGCGCTTTTCCTGTGACAGGGAAGCAGCGATCAATGCTGTTAATCTCTCTTCCAATCCTCCCAGAGTTGAGGATAAAACCTCCTCTGTTATATATACAGGAGCAGGTGGACTGGGGACAGCCGCAGCACCAGGCATTCCTGCGGGGTTTCTACGGCTACTGACCTCTGAATTCTCAGGGGAGATTGGTGCAGTACAAGCATGCCCAATATCCTCAGAGCCCGATGGAGACCCCTTTGGCTTCCTGGAAGACCTATTTCCGGAGCGTCTGGACGACATATCCTTTAAGCACAAAGCTGAGGTATTCCCGTCGTCATACACCAATTTTTGCTGGTAATAGTCTAACACAGTTGCTGCTATATACCAGCTGGTGTCCACTAAAGTGCCTTTCTATGGGGATGCCTGCATCAACCGCCTCTGTGTGCCACTGTTTGTTGCTAGCTCTGTTTGCATCCAGCTGACACTTGTACTGTGTCTTTTAACCATGCTGGGACGCCTGCACATGCGCAGAAGCGCCGCGGCGCGCATCGAGCGCCATCCACCCGCCCCGCCCCTTTTTTTCATAGGAGGCGCGTGCACGCGCCCGCGCGCGCGCCCGTGCGCCATTGGCGCCCTTTTCGAAATCAAACAGGGACTAGGAGCCAGGGCCCTTTTTGCCGGAGGGCCTGTGCGGTGGATGAGCGCAGCAACAGGGCAGAGGAAGTGGATTCCCACAGAGAAACTTACCAACTGCCTGGATCTTTTGACTTGAAAAAACCAAAGATCCACATGACAAGAAAAACGGACTACAGCGGCCTCTAGTGGTTTAACACAGGTACCGCGGTCCCCTTTTTTTTTTTTTTTTTTCTTGACTACTATTAAAATTTTACATTTTCAGTAGTTACAGGCAAACACAGATATTTAGCGGGAATACCGTTAGGTAACAGACAGAAAGACAAATTAGGCTTGGGGGTCCCCCAATAGAACCAAGTTCCTGGGGGCCCCCACTTACCTGATCCCCGCCGCAGGACTTTGTTTGGTCCACAGAAGTCCAAACTTCACCTATCACGGCAGGCATTGTAATTAAACCTTCAGGGACCGGGTTCCCAAGGATTCCACTCCCCTGGACCTGTATAGCACCCTGCACAGACAACATCTTGGTCGTGGGTATGACCAGAGCTCTGGATCCCAGGGTCCAGCCCTCCTAAGAGAGGCATTACAGGCAAAACCTTGCTCTTCTGCTGCAAGGCCCGGGTACCGACCGTTTAGCTATGAAGCTTTTTTGGTGGGATCCGGAACAGCTTACTAAGGCCCAAAAGAACCTGTACGCAAGCCCAGTGAAAACACATGTTACTCTTTGGCCAACACCTTAGACACTGGCAAAAAACTGAGGTGCTCCCGGATGGGAGGGGCTTATATAGGGGAGGGTACTTCCGGTTTGGAATTGGCCAGTGTCAACACCTGAAGGTAATCTATATAACCCATTAGTAATGACTAAGTCGCTCTGTGTCCCGTGATGTACGAAAAAGAAAACATCTTTGTGCAATTTCGTCTAAGACGCATCAGTTGCCCCTTGGGTATGTTATATAGCCAGTTTTTGTGATGACAACTTTCTAGCGGCAAATAGCTATTGCGATCTACATTTTTAAAATGAGTTTTGGAATGTAGTGTGTTATTCTCTTGCTCAATTTCTAGATTCAAAAATGTGATTTTCTTATTGCTGATATCCCAGGAAAGTTTGATGTTTCTGTCATTGACATTCAAATCCTGCAAAAATTCAAGCAATGTCTCTTTCTCACCCTTCCATAGAATCATCGATGTATCTTTTATACATTGACAGACCTTTAGGCGGTTTGGAGAATATTTTCTCCTCCTCCCATTGTGCCATGAAAAGGCCGACCACGCTTGGGGCAAACTTGGCCCCCATGGCTACACTGGTTTGCTGAAAAAAGTAATTGCCGCTATACCAGAAATAGCTATTTTTAAGACAGAAGTCCAGACATTTTACAAGATATTTTCGTTGAGTGCATGGCAGTTTTGAGTGCTTCCTTAGACCCCACTTGACGGCTTTGCACGCTTGATGGTGTAATATAATAGCATATAGCGATGATACGTCCGCCGTTGCTAGCCAAAAAGGTCCATCTTCTTTCGGGATATCTTCCAGGTACTGTAACATGTGTTTAGTATCTCTGAGGTAAGCCCTTGTGTCTTGAACTGCTGGTTGTAAGTAATAGTCAATGTATTGCCCCATTCTTGATGTTAAGGAGTCAATGCCATTGACTATAGGCCTAGGTGGTGGATTATCACTGTCTTTGTGTATTTTGGGGAGAGAATACAGGATTGGTTTGCGACAAGACTTCGGAACTAAATATTGTGCTTCTTTTTTATTCAAAATATTTTTCTTTAATCCTAAGTGAACAGTCTGTTCCAAGGCTTTTCGACATTTAAACATAGAGTTACCCAGGAGGCGATTGTAAGTGTTAGCGTCTTCCAAGAGGAGGTTCATACTCGTCTTATACTGCTCCTTGGAGAGGACCACAATCCCTCCGCCTTTATCGGCAGGTCGAATTACTAGATCTTTTCTCTTCATGAGTTTCCGAATCCCACTCTTTATGTGTTTTGGTTCTTCGCATTTCTTCAATTTCAGGTCCTTTAGTTCTTCTGTGACCAGTCTTTTAAACACTTCTATGTATTTGTTATCTTTCACCGGGGGATTGAAGATAGATTTGTTCCTCAGAGAATTGTGCCTGATTTCTTCGTTTGAATTGGTTATCCTGGTTTTGCAGGGGTTGCTAATAATGTACTTTTTAATATTCAATTTCCTAACGTATTTATGGATCCCAATATACGTTTGGAATTTGTCCAGATTTTTTAGTGGTGTATATTTGAGGCCCTTATCTAGGACCCCAATTTCCTCATGGGTGAGTGGCTGTCCACTTAGGTTGAAGATTCCCTTGCCTTTTCTACTCTTTTTCTTTTGCGCTCTCCTTCCTCCTCGTTGTCCTCTTTTCTTTCTGGGGTTCTTCTGGTACTTCTTGCTCTCTCCGTGTCCCGGGGTGGGTGATATTTTCTGCCACTCTCTAAAAAAGATCTCTCATAATCGGAATTGGGGTATTGATTTCTATCTGGTCTATCTTCATTCGGTCTATGACTCAGGGGTGCATAAAAATTCCGTGTGGGGATGGGACTCCTTTCATATGGCCGATAAGTACCTTGTGGTGGTGGGCCTCTATGGTCTCCATCTCTCCGATCATGATAACGCACAGGGCTCCTCCCTCTCTGTTCATGTGTATCATACGGGTGTCCTCTGTTGTCATATGATTCATATGGGCGTCCTCTGTTGTTATTTGTTTAATATGCGCGTCCTCTATTGTCATATGCTCCACCCCTATTGTCCCGCTGGTTTTGGGGATAAGGTCTATTATCTCTTTGATCCTGTGCTGGTCTTTGCCCATTGTTTGGGCCATTATTGTTGTTTTTATGTTTATGATTCTTCCAGAAGGGTTTCTTCCAACCATTCTGGGGCATACGTTCATTTTGTGGCGGTCTTCTGTCATTACGATAGGGGGTATGCTGATTATAATTGCCCTGCCTTTCCTCGTATCCATGATGTCGGGGGGTCTCTCGCCCACTTCTTTCATATGGTTCTTGAACAGGTCTATTGTAGTTCATCTCTCCATGTTGCGGATGGACTCTTACTGTTTTCTCTGGTGTAGAGTAGGTCAAAATGGGATCTGTCTGTCCCAATTGACTCTGCCATTTAAACGTGCGATCACTTTTAAAATCGTTCATATCCCGGCTGTATTTCTTACTTCTCCTCTGCTGGACCTCCTTGTCTTTCTTTGTGAGATCCTTATTGAGTTGTGTTGTGAGGGTTATGAAGTCTGCCGTGTCTTTATACGTATTGAGTTCTTCTTTCACCTCTGATATAATCTGCTCAATTATTTTCAACTTTTTCCTTTTTCTCTCGAGTAAAAACATTAAAAGTTCTAAACCTTTGCTATTAAAAAATTTGAACCATTCATCTATTGAGTCCTGATCTGTTAGACCATCATTGGGGATAATATCCCACCGTAGCCAGCGTGGGACTATACTATCCTTGATGTATTGTTTAAAAGTGGTGATATCCCACCATAGGCTAACCTTCTTTTCCATATTATGCCCTAGCTTCCTCATGAGGCTCTCTAGGTCACTGTTTTTCTTAATGGGGGCAGTGGTGGTAAATACTTCTTCTAAGTTGACCTGCCTCTTATCTAAAAATGAGAAAACATCCATGGTGGCTGCAGTAATGAATGTGAAAAGTAACTGGAAATATATGGGAAAGGTATTACCGCGCTACCAGAAGTAAGGGAAAGGGGGTACTGCTGCAGCACTGAAGGTATATCAGAATACAAAGTAAATAGCATAAAGAGGTAATGCTGCGCTGTATAGAATGGGAATGGGTAAGGGTGAATACACCTAATAGATAATGAGGTAGCTAATAATCTCAATAAATGGTAATAAGAAAAACTGCGCCAATTTAAATTGTATGGTTGACAACCAGGGGCTGGTGTGCAAAAAACGGTACACAATTGTCAACAATACCAAAAAAGTTTTTGCAAAAATCTGGCTTATTGCACAACATTGTCCATAATCAATACACAGAGTCCAGAGATGTGCGTAGGAATATGTATCTCATCAAAAATCTATGGGAGAACGTCTGCTGTGACGAAACGCGTATGGGAGCGACGTGCTGACTTCACCACGCTGAGCAGAGGAGAAGGGCTTCTGTAACTTGCCGGCCGGCATATCTCGCCCTCTCTCTCTCTATATATACGTATTTTTACTCATTTAATTACAGATATTTATGTGCAGTTAAGGGCTATTGCTGTATCTGGTATTCATTGTTTTATCTGGTAATAATCTATTATCTCGCTCATGCCACATCCGGTCCATATACGCAGATTGTCGTATTTTTAATCACCCCTATACACACTTATCATTATTTATTTTTTCCCATGTTTTATCAGTGGTTTTAATTTTATCTGACTGGCCTTGGGACAACATCAATCACTCTTCCCATTTTAGTAGGGCCACATCCCACTTGTTGCCATGTCATTTTTTCTACAACAGCCTTTTTCTGAGTTCCGAAGCCGTTTATATATGGTGTTTTGAACTCTGATGGCCATAATCTACATAAAAATGGCCGCTGCCCCACTTTTGGTGCCCGTTCTAGAAAATGATGACAATAACCTACAATAAAATGGTCGCTGCCCCACTTCACTGCGCCCGTTCCACACGAAAATGGCAATCGCCTACACTAATAAACATTGCTATATAAGACACCTCTTATTTACCTCTTGTCACTCCTGATGAAGTCACGTGACCGTGACGAATACGCGTCGAGTTTACCAGAGGTACCGGAGGTGACGTGGGCGAGCCCGTTGCTCGTTTTTATATGCCAGTTTTCATGCTTTTTATGTGAGTACCCTTATGTATGCTTTTATTGTTATTAAACATTTTAAAACCATACTACACTATTGCCACATTTATCTCCCTATGCGAGGGTCACTGCTGTTTATCAGACGGGACTCCCTAGGGGGACTCTGTCCACAGACAGAGGCTGAACAGTATTAGGATAAGCCATACTCGGAAGCGGTCAGAACCCTGTTGCTACATCTGCACAGATGGTTCTTTATACATGCTGTTTCCTTACAGCAGTAAGGTAAGGGGACACCCTCATCAATTTTAAAATGAAACAGGAATCCTTTCCTTTTCTCTCAGCACTTTCTAAGTTGGAAATTTGGCACAAGCACATGCACTTTTGTTTTACACCACCTGAACCAGCATTTGCTTTGCTGTCTACGCATGAACACTGATCCATGCTCTAATCTACCTATGCCATTATTGGAATCACTTGTGTTTTTTGCATTCATGCATTTTGAGGACTTGTGATAGCAATGCATGCTTCATCATAGTTGCACCTAGCACTTTATATTTGATTCACTTTGGATTTGTATGCATTTTTTATTCATGTATTTTGAGGATTGATGATAGCAGTGCATGCTTCATCACAGTTGCACTCAGCGCTTTATATTTCATTCACTTTGGATTGATGTCATTTTTTATTGTTACTTACTTATAGAGTTATTTATTTTATTTGGATTCACAGATGTTTTCCATGTCATATATGCTCACCATTTATTTAGATTATTAGCTACCTCATTATCTATTAGGTGTATTCACCCTCACCCATTCCCATTCTATACAGCGCAGCTTTACCTCTTAATGCTAAGTCTCTGAAGATGTTGTTGACGAAATGCTGAAAGGTGGCTGGAGCTTTACATAAGCCGAACAGCATGACCAGATACTCATAGTGACCAAAGTGGGTGCGGAAGGCGGTTTTCCACTCGTCACCTTCCCTAATCTGGACCAGGTTGTAGGCTCCTCGGAGGTCAAGCTTGGTGAAAACCTTGGCAGACTTGAGTCTTTGAAAGAGTTCTGGAACTAAGGGCAGGGGGTAGCGTTTTTTTACTGTGATCTTGTTTATGTCCCGGTAATCTACACATGGTCGCAGGGTCTGATCTTTTTTTTGCACGAAAAATATACCTGCTCCTGCTGGTGAGGTGGAGGGGCGAATGAACCCTTTCCGCAGGTTCTCCTCAACATAGTCTTTTAGAACTTCCAACTCGCGTTCAGACAGAGGGAAGATGCGTCCGAAAGGGATCTCTTCCCCTGGAAGAAGTTCTATGGGGCAATCGTATGGCCTGTGTGGAGGAAGGGTATCTGCGCCCTGTTTACAGAATACATCCAGGAATTCATGGTAGCGCTTGGGAACTACCTGGCATAGCTCGGCATGCGACTCCAAGCAAAGTAAAGAGGCAGGAGGCTGAGGCGGTGCCGGACAGCACTGTTTTTGGCAGTAAGATGAAAGGAACTCTATTCTTCCAGATTCCCAGTCTATATGTGGGTTGTGAGCCTGCAACCAGGGGAGGCCCAAGATAACGGGGAAGAGAGGTGAAGAAATCGCATCCAAGCAAAGTAGTTCTTGATGATTGGTGTTGGCAGTGGTTAGAAGTGGGGGAGTCTCTTGGGTCACAAGTCCTAATTTAATGCAGGATCCATCTGCCAGGAACACGGAAAGTCTTTGGTCCTTGGGTCGCAGTGAAATAAGCTGCTGGGCTGCAAAGGACAGATCAATAAAACAACTGCAGGCATCCGAATCAACAATCACAGTTACTGGCACTGTCCTTCTCGGAAGCTGGAATGATAAAGGCACAACTATATGAGCTGAACTGGCAGATATATTGGGTTGTTTAGCTGGAGAAAGAGGAGGACATTTACGGCGTTTAGCCGGGCAGGTGCATATGTAGTGACCGGGTTCCCCACATTAGAGACAGAGGTTGCTCGTCCGTCGACGTTGGGGTGCCTTGGGGGAGAGTGACGGGCGAATGAAGCCCAACTGCCTTGGTTTGGGTGCCTCTGGAACAGCGTGAGCAGGATCTTCAGACACAGAATCAGAAAACCTAGGGGACTTGGGAAATGTCCGTGTTGGTCCGAACTGCTGGGAAGACTTCTCAAAACTTTGTTCACATAATCGGCAATCGATTTGTATCAAAAGAGCGATCAAAGTCTCTAGTGTGCTGGGTATTCCTACACGGGCCAGCTCATACTTAAGTCCTTCTGAGAGACCCAAATGGAACCAGTGACGCACGCCGCACTCCAACGTCTAAACTCTGTAACGTAGTCTTCGACTGGTCTGGGACCCTGCTGTAGGGTGTGTAGGGCAGATTCAGCAGTGGCGGTTCGTTGTGGGTCATCGTATAGCTGAGACATGGCTGTAAAGAATAGTTGCAGAGTATTAAGCTGAATGTTCTTTTCCTCCAATAGGCGATGAGCCCAGGACTGTGGTTCTCCTCAAAGCAAAGAAATGGTAAATCTCACCTTGGTGGTCTCCAGAGAGAATGTCCTTGGCTGCAGATCAAAGTAGAGCTGACAGGCATTTCGAAAAGCTCTAAACTGGCTTTGATCACCGAAGAACTTCTCGGGGGCTGGAACTCGAGGCTCAGGGGGTAACAACATTACTGGAGGGAAAGCAGAGACCCCAGTGGGTGTAGCAGGCATGGATATGGTGGAAGAAGCAGCAGAAGTCATAGCAGAAGTTGCCAGTCCCCGAACACGATCCTCTAGCCGAGTGTAGTCTTCCTGCAGGGATGTCATCCAATGGAGAGGATCCTCCTGCAGGCTCAGTCATGGCTGTTTGGTACTGTCACGTACCTGGATCGTGAGCCTGACGTGTAGAGGAGAGCCTCTCTTGCCACAGCGGCTTGCGGGCCCCTGAGGTTGAGACAGCAGCCGCGGAAGCACGGTGACACAGGAGTACCTCGGATCAGTCCAGTATAGGTGTGGCTGGGTGCTCGTAGCTGGAGATGCAGCAGGCAAACCGGTAGGCTGGGTAGACCAGAACGGTGTCAGACTGGATCGCAGATGGAAGAAGGAACTGGTGCGATTTGCAGAGCAGAACTGCAGCAGGCTGGAGGAACAGGTGCAGAGTCAGGCAGGCTGGGTCGGAGACGTACTGGCGGATCAGGCAGAGCAGCAGGCAGAAGAGTCCAAAACAAGCCAAAGTCAGGGTATAAAGCAGACAAGGTTAGTGAGAGCAAGCCGGTTCAAGGATCAGAAGTCAGCACAGATAACGGGTTTCAGGACACACAAAAGCTGCAGGCAAACAGCAAAGAGTCTTTGGTGCACTCAGTTTAAATAGCCCCTTTGGCGCCAATGTTGGTGACAGGCGCGTGCACCTGCCGACGCGCCGTGAATGTGCGTGTCTGCCGTGCGATTCTTATTGCACGGCCATGCCTTCCCTGACACTTAGGCACTGGTGCTACAACGCTGCAACCCCTCACAGATACTCTAGTTGGAGCGCAGAAATGAGCCCTGCTGCAAAGTATTACAGCAAATATTGTAATTACACGCCCCTGTTAAACAGGGGCCAAAAAAATGGGCCTTAGCCACTGGTGGCGGTGCCCAGAACCAAAAATGTTCTTACAAGCTATCAACATGAACATTGAGGAGGAAGAGGATAATCACTCAGCATAACAGGATAGTCACTCAGCATCAGCATAGGCAGTCTTGAAGGGATCTCACATTCATAAAAAAAAAAAATCGGTTACATCAGCATCAGGTGCTTGGTAGCTGGTGATCCAAAACTGATTTATTTTTATGAAGGTGAGCCGATCGACCGAGTCGGTGGACAGGCGCACCCTGCCATCGGTTACAAAGCCTCCAGCAGCACTGAATGTGCGTTCCGAAAGAACCCTGGATGCAGGACAGGCCAGTAGCTCAATTGCATACTGTGCAAGCTCTGGCCAGTGATCCATCCTCAAAACCCAGTAACCCAGAGGATTTTCGGTGGGAAAGGTCTCCAAGTCTGATCTTGCCCCTAGGTATTTCTGCACCATGTAAATCAGACGCTGGCGATGGTTGCTGGAACCGATCATACCTTGGGGCTGCGGACTAAAGAATTGTCTGAACGCATCGGTCAGACGGCCACCTTCTCCACCGCTCCTTCTGTGACTGACCAAAGCCTCAGCAACACGTTGTCCAGGACCAGGAATTTGTAACCTCCCAGGCTCTGGAAACGCGTTGCACAAACCTTTCTGCAAGGCCTCCAGAAGATGTTTCATCCTCTGCTCCCTCTGCGACGGCTGGATAAGGTCCGCAACCTTACCCTTGTAACGTGGATCAAGGAGGGTTGCCAGTAATGATCCCTCTCCTTGATACCACGAATCAGAGGATCCTTTCGCAGGCTTTGCAGGATCAGGGAGGCCATGCAGCGTAGGTTTGCTGAGGCATTCGGTCCGGAGTCCTCAGGGTCACTAAGGACGACATGATCTGCAGCCACCTCCTCCCAGCCACGTACAAGTCCATGGGTTTCTGGGGACTGTAAATGATCCCTTAAAGACTGCTGCTGATGCTGAGTGCTAGGCTCCACATCCATGCTGACACAATCCTCCTCGTCCTCCTCGTCCTTTTCCTGTGTGATCGGCGGGCCCGCAGGAACACTGTCTGGATAAAGGGGGCATTGAGAGGTAAACAAGTCCTCCTCTTCCTCCCTCTGTTCTGCCTCAAGTGCCTTGTCCATTATTCCATGCACCTGACCGCCCTGTCCAACGAGGCCAAAACATTGCCTTCCACATGCCGGTAGAGATCCGGAATGGCCTTCCGAGAAAAAAATGGCGTTTGGGAACATGCCACTGAGGTACCGCACATTCCACAAATTCTCGAAAGGGGGCAGAGTCTACCAGCTGAAAAGGCAGCAGTTGGAGTGCTAGCAATTTAGCCAAACTAGCATTCAGCCGCTGAATATGTGGATGGCTGGGACCGAATTTCTTTCAACAGTTTAGCAACTGGGGTAGGGAAATTTGCCTGCTACAATCGGGTTTAGGTGTACCGCTAGCAGATTGCCCACAAGTGCTTGGGACACCTAATTCTACACCTTCATTCCTCTGCAGGTTTCTGAAAGGACTAAAGGTATAGTGGGGTTGGAGATCCCAGCTGATGAGGAGCAGGGAGAGGTCCACCTTGTTCTTTGGTGTGGGTCTTTTAAGTACTGTTGCCAACGGACTGCATGGGAGCTCGACATATGTCTGGTCAAGCATGTGGTGCCCAAGCGGCTGCTGTTTTGGCCACACTTGATACGCTTCAGACATATGTTTCAAACAGCAACGATGCGATCTGCTGCACATGTCTCAAAAAAGGCCCACACCAAAGAACTTTTGAAAAAAACGTGCAGAGTCAGCAGCGCCCTGCACATGCGGAGCTCTGCGGTGTAATGCAGTCGGTTGGCTGCCTTTAAGCTGGCCCCTGGAGGGCATCCTGCCTCGTTGGAGATGTGCCTCCTCCTCCTCCTCCTGTCTTCTATCAGGCACCCACATAGAGTCAGTGACCTCATCATCCCCTCCCTCCTTGCCACTGGAGCAAACCTGGCAGTATGCTGCAGCTGGAGGAACATGACTGCCAGTTTCTTGTCCTTTTTGGGATCCCCCTCTCTCTGGGCTCACGTTACTGCCTTCATCCTCAACCTGGGTACCATCATAGGAGCCTTCAAAACGCTGTGCATCCTCCTGCAGCATGTACCCGACACTGTGGTCGAACAGGGGACTCCTCAGGGCATGATGGTGGGGCTAGAAAAGGAGTGACTGATGACATTGAGCCGATGGAAGAGGCCGCTTTGGCAGCTGCATTGTCAGCCAAAGTACTCTGAGCCTGGGTGACAGAGGATGAGGAGGATGAGGACGGCTTTGTCATCCACTCTACCAACTCTTCTGCATGTTGTGGCTCAACACGGCCAGCTCCCGAAAAAAGGACAAGCGTGTCCCACGGCCACGTGCTGTGGATGCACCGTGTCCACGACCAGCACTGTGGGCTGTAGACACAGAGCCTGCTTGCCCTCTTTTATTGTCCTGTGAGCGTCTGCCTCTCCTTGGTGGCCTTCCAGACATACTGTACAATTAGATTAGCAAAACACCGCCTTAAGTTTGCTAGAAACAGTACACCAGGAATGGCCTGCAGTCAGGTATAGGCTTGGCTGGACTAGAATGCAGTGGATATATATGTAGGAGACTGTTTATATATTTTATGCACTACTGCTCACTGAATCACCTGCCTGCCTGCCTGAAAGTGTATTTGAACACGTACACCAGGAATGGCCTACTGTCAGGTATAGGCTTGGCTAGACTAGAATGCAGTGGAGATATATATATACAAGCCTGTATATATATATTTTATGCACTGCAGATCACTGAGTCACCTGCCTGCATGCCTGAAAGTGTCTTTGAACACGTACACCAGGAATGGCCTACAGTCAGGTATAGGCTTGACTAGACTAGAATGCAGTGGATATATATGTAGGAGACTGTATATATATATATTTTATGCACTGCAGCTCACTAAGTCATCTGCCTGCCTGCCTGAAAGTGTATTTGAACACGTACACCAGGAATGGCCTACTGTCAGATATAGGCTTGGCTAGACTAGAATGCAGTGGATAGATAAGCAGTGGATAGAATGCAGTGACAAGCTTGTATGTATATATATATATATATATATATATATATATAAAAAAAAAATGCACTGCAGCTAGCTGAATCACCTGCCTGCCTGAAGTATATTAGAAACAGTACACCAGGAACGGTCTGCAGTGAGATCTAGCTAAACTGGATACAGTGTGTGTGTATATATATATATATATGCAAAGCCGGGGTGTATATATATACTAAATGCACTGCAGCTAGCTGAATCATCTGCCTGCCTGAAGTATATTAGAAACAGTGCACTAGGAATGGTCTGCAGTGAAATCTAGCTAAACAGAATACAGTGTATATATATATATATATATATATATATATACTAAATGCACTGCAGCTAGCTGAATCACCTGCCTGAAGTATATTAGAAACAGTACACCAGGAATGGTCTGCAGTGAGATCTAACTAAACTGGATACAGTGTATATATATATATATATATATATATACAAAGCCGGGATGTATATATATATACTAAATACACTGCAGCTAAATGAATTGCCTGCCTGCTCAAAGTAAATGAAATGACACTCTCCCTCTCTATCTCTCTCTCCGCCAGGAACACACTACAGAAGGCTGATGTGCAGGTGGCCTTATATAGTGTGGGGCGTGGACTTAACCCCCTGAGCCATAATTGGCCAAAGGCACCCTGCCTTTGGCCAATTATGGCTCTTTTTGCTGACGGCGCTGTGATTGGCCAAAGCATGCGGGTCATAGTGCATGCTTGGCCAATCATCAGCCAGCAATGCACTGCGATGACGCAGCGCATTATGGGGCGTGACACGTTGCTCGAATTTGGCACGAACGCCCCATAATGTTCGATCTTCGACTCGACTCAAACAGAAAGCTAATACCTATTTGCCTGCTACCATGTTTCTACCTTCCACTTTAACTGACCCTGGCCAGTTTAATGACAATGCCGTTTTAAATCACATTTCTGACTTCCATGTGCACAACCTCGGCCTGTTAATCAACCATGTTTTTTGCCTGCCACTTGGACTGATATTTTGCCCTTCTACTTTAGTACACAGGGGTCTCACATATGTGAGGGACTTCAGAGTAGCGTTCCGAGTAGAAAAAAACGTTTTTGGTTTTCTGTGTTCCCAAAACAGGGTCTGGATTCCAGAGGCTTCAAAGAGATTTGGGTGGGAGAAGCCTCTACCCCTGTCCCCCTGGCTGTAAGCTTGATGGTCCTTCCTGCTGCCTGGACCAATACTTTGGCCGTGCTGACCATATCGCTGCCTGTAATGACCCAGGATTTTATGGACCATGTTTCTTCCTGCTGCCTGGACCAGTAGTTTGGCTGTGTTGACTATATCTCTGCCTTCTGCCTCTACTGACTATGGACAGTATTTCTGCCTGGACAATTCCTTTTGCTGCTGCTGACGACATCTCTTCCTGCTACCTGGACCAATGCTTTGGCTGTGCTGATAGTATCTCTGCCTGCACTAACTATGGACAGTATTTCTGCCTGCTGCCTGGACAATTTATTTTGCTGTCGCTGACCACATCCCTGCCTGCTGCCTGGACCAATGCTCTCCTCTGTGGACCACTGCACTACCAAAACCACAGGTAATATTTTGTTATTTGGTATGTACATGCTATGTGTTAGAAATATGAAGAGCCTTCAAAAATGTGATCGGTAGTCAGAAAATTATATGTGTAATTTATGCTCCTAGAACGCCTGGAGGTGCTACTTGGATGTTGGGCCTCTGTATATGGCCAGGCTGTGTAAAAGTCTCACACATGTGGTATTGCCATACACAAGAGGAGTTGCAGAATGTATTTTGGGGTGTAATTTTTGCTATGTACATGCTATGTGTTAGAAATATCATATAAATTCAAAACTTTGTGTAAAACAAAATAAGTTTTAATTTTTTTTCCACGTGTTCCGAAAACTTGTAAAAAACAATAAACCATTCAAAAGACTCATACTGCCTCACAGAATATATTTTGGGGTGTTTGCTTTCCAAAATGGTGTCATTTTGTTGGCGTTTTCATTGTTCTGGTGCTCCAGGGCCTTCAAAATGTGATAGGTCGTCATGAAATGATATGTGTAATTTATGCTCCTAGAATGCCTGATGGTGCTCCCTGCATGTTGGGCCTGTGGCTGTGTAAAAGTCTCACACATGTGGTATCGCCATACTCAGGAGGAGTAGCAGAATGTATTTTGGGATGTAATTGTCAGTATGCTGTGTGTGAGTAATAACTTGTTAATATGACAAGTTTGTGTAAAAAAAAAAAGAAAATTCCAAGAATAGTGGGGAAAAAATTACAACTTCAAAAAACTCACCATGCCTCTTACTAAATACCTTGGATTGTCTAATTTCCAAAAGGGGGTCATTTGGGGGGTATTTGTACTTTCCTGGCATGTTAGTGTCTTGAGAAATGAGATAGGCTGTCAGTACATCAGGTGTGATCAATTTTCAATGATTGGCACCATAGCTTGTAGACTCTATAATTTTGACACAGACTAAATAATATACACTAATTTGGGCTATTTTTACCAAAGATTTGTAGCAGTAAAAATTTTGGCCCACATTTCGGAAGAAAAATTACTTATTTGCTTAAAATTTTTTTGCAAATTTATTTTTATTAATGTTTACGTAGTACCACACAGGGCGGGATTCATAGAAAAGACTTAACATAACATGCCGTGGTTGCCTACCTCGGGTCTAAGGTTATCAGTGGTGTACCCCAAGGTTCAGTGCTGGGACCCTCACTTTTTAATATCTTTATAAATGATATAGGGTCTGGGATTAAAAGTACAATTTCAGTGTTTGCAGATGACACCAAGCTATGCAGTGGAATAATGTTCTTACAGGATGTCTCCAACTTACAAGCCAACCTCAATGCACTGTTTAATTGGGCAAGTGTGTGGCAAGTGAGGTTTAATGTTGATAAATGTAAATTTATGCACTTGGGGGCTAAGAATATGTTTGCATCATACATACTAGGGGGGGTACAACTGGGGGAATACATAGTGGAGAAGGATCTGGGGGTTTTGGTAGATCATAAGCTTAATAATAGCATGCGATGCAAAGCTGCAGTTTCCAAAGTGAGCAAAGTCATTTCTTGTATTAAGCGAGGTGTGGACATGCCCCTGTACAAATCATTAGTAAGACCTCATCTGGAATATGCAGTTCAGTTTTGGGCACCAGTTCTCAAAAAAGGATATCGGGGGAACTGGAGAAAGTGCAGGGAAGGGCAACCAAACTGAGGCATGGAGGAGCTCAGCTATGAGGAAAGATTAGAGGAACTGAATTTATTCTCTCTTAAGAATAGGGGATTAAGGGGGAAATGATCAACATGTAAAAATACATAAGTAGTCCATATAGTGTACTTGGTGTTGAGTTATTCCCTTTAAGGTCATCACAGAGGACTAGGAGGCACTCTTTACATCTAGAGGAAAAAAGATTTAATCTCCAAATGCGGATAGGTTTCTTCACAGTAATGGCCCGTACACACGATCCGAATATCGTACGAAAAATGTCGTCCGAGGAAGAATCGTACGATAATCGGATCGCTAGTACAGAGCTTCGAGAGCCGATTATGACAGTTCATCCGATATTATTTTATCGGACATGCACGAAAATTTTCCTCGTACGATACCTAATAGTACAATTTTCGTTTAGTCAGTACAGTTGTCGTCCGAAAATACAATACAAATACATTACAACACATGACATCACTTCCGATTTTTTTTTCTGTCGTACGAGAATTTTCGTGACTTTAATAACCTATTTTATTTTACTTGAGACTATTAAGCGAAAAAAGTAGTACGATCTGTCGTACGATATTCGGATCGTGTGTACGGGGCATAAGAGCTGAAAATGTGGAATAGACTCCCTGCAGAGGTGGTTCTGGCCAGCACAGTAGATTCCTTTAAAAAAGGCCTGGATTATTTCCTTAATCATACATAATATAACTGGGTACTGACATTTATAGGTAAAGTTGATCCAGAGAAAATGAAATTGCCTATTGGGGATCAGGAAGGATTTTTTTCCCCTGCTTTAGCAAATTGGATCATGCTTTTCTGTGGGTTTTCGCCTTCCTCTGGATCAACTGCAGGTAAAGGATTGTGTATATGGGATTGTATGATTTTTTAATTTTTTTTTATTGGTTGAACTGGGTGGACTTGTGTCTTTTTTCAACCTGAATACCTATGTAGCTAAATATAACGATGTAATTATAATTTGAATGTTAATTCTCACCTTTTTTTGTCCAGTTATGTATTCATTAAAAATCATTAAAAGTGTTTTAAAAACTGCTACTATAATTATCAGAGTTTTTCATTTATTAACTTTCCATAAATCATAAATTAGACTAGTAGTATGAGATCCAGTATTGTGAGACAATCAAGTTCTAATGTTAGCAGGATAGGAAGTTTTTTATATAGTTAAAATGCAGTAGGCTCCAAACCAGCTTTTCTCAAGCAGGGTTGCTTTTAAGTTTGCGAGGGGTTCCTTAAACAGTGAGTAATGGCAAGTTAACCTCTCATCAACACTAACCACCAATGCAAGGGAGAACTTCTACACTGACCACTAATGTTAGGGAATGTCAATCAATGTTTCTTTATTAATGTAATTTATTTCAAGGTTATTACTGAGAATAATGTTGTTGTATAAAGCAGGGGGTTAAAAAAAAAAATATTATAGGTACATCACATTTATTCTTTCATTTAAAATTTTCCACAATTATCGATCATGTCAATGTACCATAATTTGTAGGTATAATAATTTTTAGCAGAGGTTCCGAGACCTAAAAATTATTTCAACATTTTCTCCAGGGTAAAAAAGGTAAGTGCTGTCACCCTCTAGCTATATATACTAGTCTTGCAGGGGTGATTGTGTCCCTAGAGTGATTTTAAAAAATTACAATTATTTTGACAGGTAAAATAAATCTGGTATGTCCATTTAAATGTATATTTAGGCCCCTTTCACACGGGACGGATCAGTCATGATCCGCCCCGTGAACCTCCGCTTGCTCAGGCGGATGACTGGGCAGTCCCCGCACACTGTGCAGGGACCGCCCTGTCAGATCTCTGCTCTCCCCTATGGGGGATCGGATGAACACGGACCGTCTGTCCGTATTCATTCGATCCGCTCCGCAGATGGATAGAAAAATCGAAATTTTTCTATCCTGAAAAACGGAGCATAGCGGACACGGGTGAGATCGGGTGTCAGCGGATGTTCATCCGTTGACATCCGCTATCCCATAGGGATACATGTATGTCAGTTTTTCATTTGAAAACGGATGGGTGAAAAACGGACATACGGTCCGCCCGTGTGAAAGGGGCCTTATTCGTTTTTCTGGAGTTCTGGTTAAACATATGCACTGTATGAAAAATTGTTTTTTAAATTCTATCATTTCAATCCTGATCCAAATTAAAACCATCATATAATACTTAAAGTCTTTTATGCTCTGTCTTGGATTCACACATTTTCCTCTTCTGATTCCCCTGAAGCTACAAGTTGTACTTAAAATGTGAAACATATGTCGAAGGAATTATTTAATGCTGGTCTCTGTAATCTTAATTTCTCTTGCTCCATCTAAGAAACCCAAAAAGACTCATGTAGACTTGACATTGTTGGATTGCCTTGGAGTAAAAATTAAGAATCTCTATTTTTTTTTTTTTTTTATCCAAAATATTCTTTATTTGCAGTCTGAGAGAGTATGGTTTTGGAAAAAGCCGCAATACAGGACTTTGGAATGGCAGAGAGGGTCTATTTTCCTCCCCATAGGGATGCATATCTGTTAACTTTTGGCACAGCCAGTAATGTATTAAGGAGATGGATGCTACATAGAAAGTTGGATAATAATGTAGAAGAGGTGACTTCTAATAGACATTTTAAGAAATGTGACAGCAGGAAGGTAAAGTCACCTGGTTGCATCCAGGGGGGTAGATATATTTCGCCCAGATTCAGGCTTTACGCCGACTTATACAACTAGGTGGAGTGTTGTATAAGCCCAGCTGAGGCTAGTGGGCTCATGGATGACTCATACCTCTAGGGAGAGTGTGGGGCGTCGTGCAGACAGGGAGTTGATGAGACCAGCTGAAGCATGTCAGCTCATTTAGGCCTCTATAAAAACTCCCAGCTTCATTAGATGTTAGCTCATGCCTGGAACCAGACCTGTGTGGACTGTCTAGGGAGAGTGAACCCCTGTGCGGTGAGACAAAGCCTGTGTGGCTATTTGCTTGGACATTTAAAACCAGGGACTTAGGGACTAGGACAGCACTAGGCTGATCCCAGTTGGTAGTTAGGAAACCTGTATGTTTAGTCAGAGGTCAAGTTGACCAGGATTTATTTTGTTTATGTTTCTTTTGGCTTTGCTGTGTTTTGTCACTGTAAATAGAAAATAAACCGCACCTTTTTTTGATTTTGAAAACCACAACCTCCGTTTGCTGGGCCTGTTTTTGTGTGGGGAGCCCATCCCGGGGGTCACACACACCCGCTGCCGAGCTAACCCCCTCACAGTTGGTGGAGAACCAGTGGCAGTTTTTTTTTAAGCCAGCATGGAGGAGATACTGAAGCAGCTGGCTCTAGCAAATGCCAATCAACAGCAGACAAATGCAGGTTTGCAAAAGAGCCTTGCAGCTCAACAACAGAACTTCGCAGCCCAGCAGCAAGCTCATCAACAGAGCCTTGCAGCCCAGCAGCAAGCTCACCAACAGAGTCTGGAAGCTCAGCAACAAGCCCAGCAGCAATCTGAGGCCCGCTTCATAGACCTGTTACAGAAGCAAGAGCAGAGACTACAACAAATGGAAGCAGTAATGCAGCAACGTCCGCAGACCAGTGAGGAAAGCCGTCCCACTAATACCGCGTCCTTTGGGGTGAGTCGTTTATTGACAAAAATGACTGGAGAGGATGATCCAGAGGTATTTTTGACCACATTTGAAAGGACTGCTGAAAGAGAAAAGTGGCCTGAGGAGCAGTGGGCTGGACTGGTGGCTCCTCTGTTAACTGGTGAATCGCAGAAGGCTTACTATGACCTAGAGCCTGACCAAGCAAAAGACTATGTGATGCTAAAAGCTGAAATATTGGCAAGGCTGGGTGTCACCCAGGCTGTCCGGGCTCAGCGTGTGCATAACTGGACTTTCCAGCTTGGAAAACCCCCCAGGTCTCAAATGTATGATCTCATTCACCTGAGCAGAAAGTGGCTACAGCCGGAGACTTTGTGCGCACCAAAGATTGTGGAACGTGTTGTAATGGATCGGTTTTTGAGAGCTCTTCCTACTGCCATCCAAAAGTGGGTAAGCCATGGAGACCCAGAGACGGCCGATGGTCTTGTGGATCGTGTGGAGAAATACTTGGCTACAGAGAACCTGACGGCCTCTTCCAGAGACACTCGGACTTTCCACCCTAAGACCAGACCATCCCCAGGGGCGGATAAGAGGATTCCAAGGGGTGAGGGTGGAGAGAGTGAGAGGGTGGGAGCTCTACCCCAAGTTTGGCGAGAACAGCCTGGGAAATCAGCGGCTCAAGAGGCGGCAAGAAGGATCGTTTGCTACCGCTGCCGGCAAGCGGGACATATTGCAGCCAATTGCCCGGTTGTGGAGGAACCCATGCAGTGTGACTTTCTGACGGGCAGACGTCAGTCGCTGTGTGCAACAGTCGCATGCACTGCCATTCGAGGAACTGAGAAACATTTATGCAAAATGTGTGTTAATGGTAGAAATGTTGTGGTATTGCTGGATTCAGGTAGCCTTGTGACCCTGATAAAGGCTGAGTTAGTTAAAACAGAGGTCTCTGGGAATAGCAAGGTAGCTGTTATTTGTGTGCATGGGGACACCCGAGAGTATCCAGTGACTACAGTGTGTTTCGAGACCCCCAAAGGTACCCTCTCTCATCCAGTGGGCTTAGTATCTCAGTTACCGCATGACGCCAATGTGGGAAGGGATTTTCCGAAGTTCTGGGAACTGTGGGATGATCCTGAGCCCCCCACTGGTGCCCCTATGTACCAGGAATGGGATAGCCAGAACTCCCCTGAGAGTGGTGAGGACTCTCCGGAATTTCCCTTATCAGTATTGGCAGGGGAGACTCAAGAAACTGGAGAGCAGCCCACCTCCTCAGACGAAAACCTACCGTCTGTGGAGTTTTCTGATCTTGAGGTTCACAGGGAAAACTTTGCCACAGAACAGTTGAAAGACCCCGCCCTAATAAAGGCACGGGAAAACGTAGTGAAAATAGATGGCGAGTTAGTGAACCCAGATAATACCTGCACTTACCCATACTTCAGCGTAGAGAAGGACCTACTGTATCGGGTGGCAAAAAGGGCAGAAGAAACCGTTGAGCAGCTTGTGGTGCCCAAACCTTACAGGAAGTTGGTGTTGGAGTTGGCCCATGGGCACATTCTTGGAGGTCATCTGGGGACAGAGAAAACCCGAGAGAGGGTATTACAGAGATTCTATTGGCCGGGGGTGATGAAGGACATAGAAAATTATTGTTCCTCCTGCCCTGTGTGTCAGAGGTCGGCCCCGATGCCACATTTCCGTAGCCCGCTGGTCCCTCTACCCATCATTGAGGTCCCGTTTGAGAGGATCGCCATGGATTTGGTAGGTCCTATAATCAAGTCCGCTAGGGGGCACCAGTACATATTAGTTATAATGGACTATGCCACCCGTTATCCAGAAGCGATCCCTCTCCGAAATACCTTGGCCAAAACCATAGCCAAAGAGCTATCTCTTGTGTTTAGCCGGGTGGGTATTTGTAAAGAACTGCTTACGGACCAAGGTACACCCTTTATGTCCCGGGTTATGAAGGAGCTGTGTAAATTGTTCAAAGTGACGCAATTACGTACATCTGTGTATCACCCCCAAACCGATGGGCTGGTTGAAAGATTCAACAAAACCCTAAAACAAATGTTGAAGAAAGTGGTGGATAGAGATGGAAAGGATTGGGACTGTCTACTTCCTTATCTGATGTTTGCTATTAGGGAGGTGCCCCAATCCTCTACGGGATTCTCCCCCTTTGAGTTACTGTATGGGAGACACCCAAGAGGGCTGTTGGATATTGCCAAGGAAACTTGGGAAAGTGAGAGTTCTCCCCACAGGAGTGTGATTGAGCATGTCGCCCTGATGCAAGACCGAATTGCACAGGTAATGCCCATCGTGAAGGAACATTTGGCCCAAGCGCAGTTAGCACAGCAGAGAGTGTACAACCGTGGAGCCAAGACCCGTACCTTTTCCCCGGGGGATAGGATACTGGTACTTGTCCCTACGGTTGAAAGTAAATTCCTTGCCAAATGGCAAGGCCCCTACGAGATAATGGAAAAAGTGAGCGAAGTGAATTACAAGGTCAGACAACCAGGAAGGCGAAAGCCCGAACAGATCTATCACGTTAATCTGTTGAAAGCCTGGAGGGATAGAGAGTCCCTAGTCGCAGACACTTGGTCACCAGCTCAAACTGGTTGCGTGATTCCTGAGGTTGGAATAGCAGCCACCTTGTCACAACCCCAACAACAGGAGGTTAAGGAGTTTGTGCTTCGCAACAAGGAGGTATTCTCTGAGCTGCCGGGACAAACATCTGGGGTAGAGCATGACATCATTACCCCGCCCGGTGAAAGGGTGAAGTTAAAACCCTATCGGATCCCAGAGGCCCGACGGGAGGCAATACGGGAGGAAGTACAGAAAATGCTGAACTTAGGGGTGATAGAGGAGTCCCAAAGTGATTGGTCTAGTCCCATTGTGTTGGTGCCTAAACCGGATGGGAGCTGGCGATTTTGTAACGATTTTCGTCAGTTGAACAAAGTTACAAAATTTGACACCTACCCCATGCCACGTATAGATGAGTTGATCGACCGGCTGGGAACAGCCCGATACATGACGACTCTTGACCTCACAAAAGGGTATTGGCAAATCCCCCTGGCCAAATTGGCCAAAGAGAAAACCGCATTTGTAACCCCAGACAGGGCGTTCCAATATAAAAGAATGCCGTTCGGGTTAGAGAATGCGCCGGCCACATTCCAGCGGAAAATGGACCAGATGCTGAGGCCCCATCGGAAGTATGCTGCGGCTTACCTGGATGACGTAATTGTCCATAGCACAGATTGGGCCTCACATCTGCCAAAAGTGCAAGCAGTCCTGGACTCTGTTCGGGAAGCGGGGTTTACGGCTAACCCCAAGAAGTGTACCATTGGGCAGGAGGAGGCCAAATATCTTGGGTACACCATTGGGAGGGGAGTAATAAAACCCCAACTCAACAAAGTCGAGGCCATCCAGAGTTGGCCACGTCCCAACAGCAAGAAGCAGGTACGAGCCTTTCTGGGAATCGCTGGGTATTATCGGCGATTCATTCCCCACTTTGCCTCTAAGGCTGTGCCCCTAACCAACCTAACGAAGGGGAAAGGGTCGGTCATGATTAAATGGACCCCCGAGGCTGAGGCAGCATTCCAATTCTTGAAACAAGCCTTATGTAGCCAGCCAGTGTTGTACTCACCCGACTTCTCTAAAGACTTTGTCGTACAAAGTGATGCGTCAGATGTGGGGTTAGGAGCAGTATTGTCCCAGGTCTGGAACGGGGAAGAGCACCCAGTCATTTACCTCAGCAGGAAGTTGAAGTCCCATGAGGTAAATTACGCCACCGTTGAAAAGGAGTGTTTAGCGGTGAAGTGGGCTCTAGATTCCCTTCGGTACTACCTGCTAGGTAGGCACTTTGACATGGTTACGGATCACGCTCCGTTAAAGTGGATGGCTCAAAACAAGGAAACAAATAGAAGAGTGAATAGGTGGTTCCTGGCCCTCCAGGAATTCAACTTCACAGTAAAGCATCGCCCTGGCGTTCAAATGGGGAATGTGGATGCTTTGTCTCGAGTACATGAATGCCTGATTGCTGGTGTTCCAACCCCGAGGTTAAAACAAGAGGGGGGGGGTATGTGACAGCAGGAAGGTAAAGTCACCTGGTTGCATCCAGGGGGGTAGATATATTTCGCCCAGATTCAGGCTTTACGCCGACTTATACAACTAGGTGGAGTGTTGTATAAGCCCAGCTGAGGCTAGTGGGCTCATGGATGACTCATACCTCTAGGGAGAGTGTGGGGCGTCGTGCAGACAGGGAGTTGATGAGACCAGCTGAAGCTTGTCAGCTCATTTAGGCCTCTATAAAAACTCCCAGCTTCATTAGATGTTAGCTCATGCCTGGAACCAGACCTGTGTGGACTGTCTAGGGAGAGTGAACCCCTGTGCGGTGAGACAAAGCCTGTGTGGCTATTTGCTTGGACATTTAAAACCAGGGACTTAGGGACTAGGACAGCACTAGGCTGATCCCAGTTGGTAGTTAGGAAACCTGTATGTTTAGTCAGAGGTCAAGTTGACCAGGATTTATTTTGTTTATGTTTCTTTTGGCTTTGCTGTGTTTTGTCACTGTAAATAGAAAATAAACCGCACCTTTTTTTGATTTTGAAAACCACAACCTCCGTTTGCTGGGCCTGTTTTTGTGTGGGGAGCCCATCCCGGGGGTCACACACACCCGCTGCCGAGCTAACCCCCTCACAGAAAGCATAGTAATATATTACATGAACCTTATAAAAGTATGCAGTATTTCTTGGTACTTACTTTAGAAGGCCCAGTGCTGGACTTAGTCCTGGGGGGTCCTGGGGCCTTTTAAGTTTAGGGCCCCTCAACATATAAATTAAATTATATGACAAATAAAAAAGTAAACTGAAATTAATGATAAGCCGCATTTATTTTAAAAAAAGAAGAAAAAAAAAACTTCAGAACAAGACACCTGTCTGATTTTTTTTCCCAATTTTATTGACTGTAAGAGTACACATTACACAGGTAATTGGAACTGGCAGGTCATACATCACAGTTATGCATCACGCTACAATATTTACAAAAAGTATTTCTACCTACACTAAGCATCTGAAAAATCTTTAACTAAATCATCAAACTGTATCATCTTGAGGACACTGCTCTCCACAGCCAGTAGGCACAGAGCACTTTGTCTTTCAAGAGTAATTGTGGTTCTTAGATAATTCTTTATCAGTGCCAATTTGCTGATCGACCGTTCTCCTGAACAATTACTGACCATCATGCTCAAATATATGAGAGCTACAATCACACCTGGAAAGGTATCAGCAATCCCTTCATTATATAATAAAACTGCCTGTTAAGATGGTGTTACGGCCTGGATTGGAACCCAGAATTTGTGCAGTGTCAGGCAATATCTCTTCTTGCTGAGCTACCAGGAATGCTGGACAGTTCCTGGGACGATTTTGTCTTGAACCTTGTGTAGCGGGTGTCAGATTTAGAGGGGCGTATCTGGGCAATAGATGGCCCAGGTACATTGATTTTAGGGATTTATGGACACTTTGGAGTGTGGGAGGTATGAATGGTGTCATGTTCCCTGCAGTCCCTAGGTGGCGCTGTCACCTGGGACCGGGGTTGAACTGCCATTCTAGTGCCGTGCCCTTTGTGTCCTCTCGCGGCAGTAGTACAGCGGGGCGGGGAACCCACTGTGCCTGCTGGGAGAGGATATAAAGGGGGCGGACATCTTGCGCACAAAGTCAATTCCCCAGGCACCTTCAGCCTGGGGGCTGCTGCGGTTCGTCTGCGCCCAGGCGCCCTTGGCCTGGGCGTGTGGAGTCGAGTTCCATCCCAGGCACCTTCAGCCTGGGGTGAGGTACTTAGCAAGGAGGCCTGGGGCCCAGTACCTTCGACTGGGTCCTGCAAGGGAGAAGCATTACTAAGGTGCCCCAGGTATTGGGTGCCTGAATCCAAGACGTAAGGGACCGGAGATGTGACCTTCCCGTAGAGCAGGTGCAGCATTTGGCTGGTGCTGGTGTGGGCCTCTGGTGACCGTCCGGATGGATGTCTTCCTCTGACAGGGGTTGTTTGTCCTAACGGAGGTATTTCATGTTCTTATGGTCTGTGGCAGGGACCCATCTTCATCAGGTCAGTGGCAGGCCTCATCTAAGGCCTGTGGCAATGGCCTCAACGTTCACCCAGGTCAGTGGCAGGGACCAAATTCACAGTCGGTGGCAGCGACTGTGCGCCAAGCCTGTTTGCATTAAATGGAACAGGAGAAACTTTATTCATTAAGTGTGCCTGGACCTACTCTTTCCCACACCCTGTCTGTTCTTTTAAAGTTCAACCAGCCTACCTATTGATCAAAGCAAATATAACAGTGTTGGACTTTTTATAGTGTGGAACTCGTGTTACCACTAAGTACCACTAAGTGTCCCTGTCTGTGACAGTGACAATCATCCTCCTCAGGAGAAGCTGAGGCTCCGACCTAAAACACAGACCCGAAGGTAAACGGTTTTTCTCATATCTCTGCATACTACATCAGAGAGCTGAGCTGGTGGTGTACATCTTCCCCCTTCTCCCAGATACCCCTAGATGAGTCATAGAGCCATAAAGAGAGGGGAGAAGGCGGGTGAGGGCGCTACACGTGGGGGCTCCAGGTCCGGGATTTGTGTTTATGTAATAGAGCCGAAGCTATCAGAGTTTGAACTTTGCTGCCCAGAAGAGTTCCGAGTAGGTCGGCCATATTGGCCACTGCGCCAGCAGGCACACCCTCCCTGCACAGTTCGTGGGCGTGACATGGAGAAAGCCCGCGAACTAGTGCGCCAAAGGGGAGAAGTCCGGCCATGTGAAGAGGTACACGTGGGGACTTTGGCACTAGTTATGCAGTGCGCGATGGAGCAGCAATCAGTCACCATGTTCAGCAATGCCTCGTGGGTTCCAGTCTCTAATACTACGAGGATGACTTCAACTGCTGCTCCGATTACAGACACGGGGTTTCGGCTCAAGCCCCGGGGACGATTCGCCTTGTACACCTGCAAGGATGTTGAGGCCCTGGGTATGATTTGTCCCGGATGTTCAGGACTGGTGGTACAGTTAAAGCCATTCGGGCGCTGTGAGGCCTGCGGGGAGTTCACGTTTGAGGTGGAGCAATCCATAGAGAGACCCCGGGTCTTCCACCTCAGCCCTACATCAGGCACCGCCACTCAAGAAGGAGAAGTCAATGCTTGGACAGCCATCCCTCTGCGCACTGTGGAGACCTCCGTGGAGGTCGTGAACAAAGGGATGGAGGATGCAAAATCTGGAGATGCTGCTTCGGTCACCACAGTTTCCCTACTCCCAGCGCCAACAAGGAAGGTCTGTCTTGTGAGAGCTTCCAGCGGCCGAGATGAAGGACAACCCCTGCGCTTGCCTGGCCTGGATGGATCCGGTAGAAAGAGTCCTGGACATCCCTTCACAAGTTTGGGTCGAGGTAAGCCAGGGAACGGGACTTGGTGTTGGGACGGAGGTGTCGGGGATTCACGGCCCCTTGAGCCCGTGGGTGGGAGTGATTCGGTGTCCACTACCAACTACCTGCCCGCGGAGGAGTGTGACACCTCCTGTGGGAGACGACATCGTCATAGACGAACTATTTGCTGAGAAGGGCTGGGACAAGATGCCTCTCTCCTCATCCCGTAGAACCAGGGATCCACCTATGTCCACAGGGGATAGTACACCCCGGGTGGAGGCACCAGCGCCTGAGGAGGGACCCCGTCCCCTGTCTGCCTTTCAGTCCCCGGTGCCTGCTGCATCTACCACCGGGGACATGAGACTGTCGCTGCGGGCGCCTATGCCCAAATCAGAGGTGATCAAGGCACCTCGCCATCCGGACTCTATCGTTCTGCCGGGCGAGGGAGACCGCTCTACTATGCCTCCCTTGTCTAGGCTACAGCGTTTGTTCTGTCAAAAGGTCACCAACGAGTATGGGTGGGATTACCCATACTTATCTAAGGAGCTGCTTTACGAAGTAGAAGTCTGCAGGGAACGTTGGTACGATGACTTTGTGTGGACACACATCAAAGTCCCACACACACGCAGGTACCTTGCTTGTTCCCCAAAAGCGTCTCAGAGATTCAAAGACTGCAAGGCAGAGTGGATGTTGGGTCGGCACATTCATGCAGACAAGGTGCTGATTCGGAGAAAGGATGGAGAAGATGTTGAATATCACCTAGAGACTGTTGATCAACATTTAAAACCCCTTGTCCTGCCGCATCCCAGATTCTACCTGTAGGAGAAAAGACTCCTTTTCCTTGTGCCTTGAAAATTTGCTGAACTTTCCAGGGTTTGTTTTTCCTTCCCGGAGACCCAGGAACTGTACCCGAGCTTAATGGGTGTTGTGCTCTTTGGAGGAATGGGGGACTGTTGCAGTTGTTGTTCTACTTTTTTCCCTCCAGCAAAGTAATCATGGACTTTGGGGTAGTTAGGGCCAAAGCACAAAGAAGTAGTTTCGTTCCAGGATTCGACAAGTGCTTTTACCGCGGCATTGTCACCAGGTGGCAGTGTTGCGCACCGTTATTCACTTTACACCACACACTTCTTGGAAGGAAAGGATTTCTCTTCGGAGAGATTTTTTCATTCCAACACCCACATATGTGTCAGGAAATTTTGTGTGTTTAACTTTCTTTTGTCCCCTCTGCAGGAGAACGTCCGTTAAGACCGCTGAGAATGGGGCGGGTCTTAGTTAGTGATGTGGGCGAGGGGGAAAATGTCAAATTGCTGAGGGGAGAGTGTCAATGGTGTTATTGTGACATGTATGTTGTTATGTGTTGTTTCCCTTTCCTTTCCCCTTTCATGTCAGGTTCAGGCACAACTACCAGTTTTTCAAAATTACTTTTTTTGCGCATTTTGAAGCAGTCTCTGGATTGGATTTATGTTGGCTCCCTTTGGGGCATGACTTGTTCCAGACACTGGGGACCAGTGTCAAATTGCTGGGGGGAGAGTGTAGCGGGTGTCAGATTTAGAGGGGCGTATCTGGGCAATAGATGGCCCAAGTACATTGATTTTAGGGATTTATGGACACTTTGGAGTGTGGGAGGTATGAATGGTGTCATGTTCCCTGCGGTCCCTAGGTGGCGCTGTCACCTGGGACCGGGGTTGAACTGCCATTCTAGTGCCGTGCCCTTTGTGTCCTCTCGCGGCAGTAGTACAGCGGGGCGGGGAACCCGCTGTGCCTGCTGGGAGAGGATATAAAGGGGGCGGACATCTTGCGCACGAGGTCCATTCCCCAGGCACCTTCAGCCTGGGGGCTGCTGCGGTTCGTCTGCGCCCAGGCGCCCTTGGCCTGGGCGCGTGGAGTCGAGTTCCATCCCAGGCACCTTCAGCCTGGGGTGAGGTACTTTGCAAGGAGGCCTGTGGCCCAGTACCTTCGACTGGGTCCCTCAAGGGAGAAGCATTCCTAAGGTGCCCCCGGTATTGGGTGCCTGAATCCAGGGCGTAAGGACCAGAGACGTGACCCTCCCATAGAGCCGGTGCAGCATTTGGCCGGTGCCAGTGTGGGCCGGATGGATGTCTTCCTCTGACAGGGGTCGTTTGTCCTAACGGAGGTATTTCATGTTCTTATGGTCTGTGGCAGGGACCCATCTTCATCAGGTCAGTGGCAGGCCTCATCTAAGGCCTGTGGCAGAGGCCTCAACATTCACCCAGGTCAGTGGCAGGGACCAAATTCACAGTCGGTGGCAGCGACTGTGCGCCAAGCCTGTTTGCATTAAATGGAACAGGAGAAACTTTATTCATTAAGTGTGCCTGGACCTACTCTTTCCCACACCCTGTCTGTTCAACCAGCCTACCTATTGATCAAAGCAAATAAAACAGTGTTGGACTTTTTATGGTGTGGAACTCGTGTTACTGGAAGCTAAGTGTCTCTGTCTGTGACAGTGACAATCATCCTCCACAGGAGAAGCTGAGGCTCCGGCCTAAAACACAGACCCGAATGTAAACGGTTTTGCTCATATCTCTGCATACTACATCAGAGAGCCGAGCTGGTGGGGTACATCTTCCCCCTTCTCCCAGATACCCCTAGACGAGTCATACAGCCATAAAGAGAGGGGAGAAGGCGGGTGAGGGCGCTACACTTGTTTGTCTTGAACCCTGAACTCTTTGCTCCTCCCATGAACTTTCTGTTTTAAACCATGTCTCTGCACTAGCTGTTTACCAGAATATTGTGCTCTCTCCAGCCAGTATGTTGTTCCTGTCTTCCCTGCTGCCGTCCATATTTTGCTACCACTAATTTTTGACTCTTGGCTTGTTCCTCGAATATGTTTCTGCCTGATCCCAACCTGCAACTACTGGTTACTAGTCTTTTGGCTTGTTTACTAACTACGCTTCTGTTTGGTCCCTACCTGCTTGTCTGGTACTGGACCCTGGCTTTCTCACCTCCTGGTGGGGCAATCCTGAGGACCGCAACCTGGTACTAACATGCAGCAAAATCCATCTCCACCATCAGGAGCTCTGGTGAACACCAGTTAGTATATAGACTCGGCACCTCTGGTGAGCCTGTGTCATTCACCAGGATAACTGCCTGTGTACCTGTAGTTCCACTTCTGCTACAGAAACTGGTCTTCGAGCCTGACCTTAGATCGTGACAGATGGAGTTGGAGTGAAACATGACCAGAGCTTGGCAAAGGCTGCAAACTTGACAACACTACTGAAGTCTTGATGGAAAAAAAGTTTCATTTTTTTATAAAGGAAGTCTGGGGCCCCCTCTGGCAATTTCCCCTTTTGCTGCAACACTGACTGTCAGTATTCACATTTTTTTGTGCTCGCTCTGATGCTCTTTGGATGCATTAATGAGCATTTATATTATGTTAAGAGGTGTGTTTGGTGTATTTTACATGCATTATAGTGCACTTCAGCTCATCAAGACATGCTTTATTGCCCTGTCACACTTGTCCTTTAAAAGTATGTATTGCCCCCTGGGTCTTCTAGGGGCAGGATAACACCTCCAGAGTCAGGAAACAAGCTAGCATTTACCCCAGGGCTCAATCAATGGCTATAATAGGGAGTTTTGAACAAAAATTGGGCGCCAGTCACTTTTGATCTTTTCAAAGCTTTAATGTAGACCATAGAAGAAGGTAGTAGGAGAGAGGGTTATGGGTCTCAGATGCCAGTAGCAGATCACTTACAGACTCTTTTGATCCAGAAAAAGTACAGCTCCACAGTACCAGAACCTTTAAGCCGACCCAGCGATACTGCAAATAAGTTTTCAGATGTAGAACAAGATCCAGCTTCACAGTATCAGAACCTCTAAGCTGACCTGGCAACACTGTAAGCATGTTTTAGATGTAGATGCGTCCTCCAAATGAGTCACCAGGCCCTCCTGAGAGATCAACCTTCATCCTGGCTCTCTCCAGCAAGGATCCTCCCTTGGGTCTTCTCAATTTGGTTTGGCTTCTCCCATGCTGGGCAAGACAGCCTAAGGACTACCTCAGGATTAGTAGGCCCCAGACAGGCTTCTGGGCCTACTTGCAGAGCTCACTTCAGCAGCATATCCCCAGACCAGGAGGGCCTGAAACAAGAGAGCGAGCACATGGCCCTGCCCAAATATATATCCTCTCCCAGAATACACGAGTGCCCAAGAACCTCCTACTGGGCTGGCTGGAAGAAAAATAAATATTTATAACTCAACCTAGTTGTACTATCTCATACTGGCCTGTGGTACCAGTGACACCTACTGGCGACAGTGAGAAATGCACAACCTAATTGAGATTAGGATAAGACTAGATAAACTGTACAATCAGTCTGTGCTGTCTACAGCCCAGCCAAAAACAAAATTGACATGATAGCCCCAGTTTAGGACCAGGGGGCTACAAGTATGCTCGTATGTTTCATGTCACTGTACGTCAATGCACATGCAAATGTTGACATGCAATGCAAAGTGCTTTGCAATGTGTGTTGAAGTACATATCAATGTGCATTTTCATGTGTCGATTTTTATAGAAAATGCATGTACCTAAAAACGGAAAAGTGGGAATACAGCCTAAACTGTAAAGGTGTGATCCAAACCTTAATAGGAATTTATTAAACACTTTAAAATCGAAATATTTATTTTTATCTTATAAAAATAAGATAAAAATAAACATACTTAGGGTATTATTAATTACCTAAAAAAATAATAATAATTGAGTTCCAGATGTCCTCTATTGAGAAGGGTTGATGTTGTTGTTGATATTACACATTAAGGGTGTGAACTTTGTTAGTTTATTACTGATAATGCTATAGTAAAAATTCAGTTTAATATAGTATTACATACATTTATGAATTCAGAATAAATATAGAACACAAAACAGTAAAAATTCAGTATTGCATACTGTGCACATAAATGAGAAAATTATATATGTTCATGTAATAAGAATGTGTTTTTTTTTTCTTTTGCTCATTACAGGATAATGATCACAGTGGCATGGGATTTAGCAGTCCAAGTAAGAATCTTTTTCATATATATAATTCATTGCATTTGTTGTACATAGGTAGCTGGCAGATGTTCTGAGTTTGCTGATATGCCTTCATTCGATTTAGTTTTATGTGTTTTTTTGCAGTAAAAAATGTCCTTAAAAAGAAATCCAAGCACTGAAAGGGCAGAGAGTCTGTGTCGTGACAAGTGATTTTAGTTATCCGTGCTCCACCATCACTTGTGTAGGAGAAATGCAAACTCACCAGATAACTAAAGGCCCCTACACACGATTGGATATTTCGACAACAATTGTCCGACGGACGTGTTTTGTCGGACAATCCGACTGTCTTTATGCTCCATCGGACAATTGTCGGAATTTCCGACAACAACAAATATTGGCTGTGCATGCTCTCAAATTGTCCGACAACAAATGTGTTCCATCGGATTACCCGATTGTGTGTACACAAATCCGTCGGACTAAAATCCAAAGTACAAACACGCATGCTCTGAACCAATGCTAAACATCAGACAACAATAGCAGAAGTTGCCCAAAAGGGTGGCGGTAAAGAGCTAAAAAAACACGTCGTTTGGTGTATGTTGGCTGAAAATGTTCTGCCGTCTGTATGCAGAACAAGTTCACGGACAATGCCCTTCAGACACGGATTTGTCCGATGGAAGTCCGATCGTGTGTACGAGGCTTTAGTATAAAAAACGTCATAGTTCTCAGATCCTTTGGAGAGTATAAAGGCCCGTACACACGATCAGATATTCCGACAACAATTGTCCGATGGATGTGTTTTGTCGGATAATCCGACCGTCTGTATGCTCCATCCCACAATTGTTGTCGGAATTTCCGACAACAAATGTTGGCTGTGCATGCTCTCAAAGTGTCCGACAACAAATGTGTTCTGTCGGATTAAAAATCCGTCAGACTAAAATTTAAAGTACAAACACGCGTGTTCCAAACCAATGCTAAACATCAGACAACGCCCTTCGGACAAAAATCCACGTTTTTTTTTTCCGAAGGAAGTCCGATCATGTGTATGAGGCTTTAGACATCAAGGAGGGATAATCATTCACTTGGACACCATCCCTTGGTGTGTCCTTAAACTCTTGTATTGGTAAAGCTCAGTATAAGCAAAGTGAATCACGTAGCACAATATGTTTCTAAAACCATGTACCACTAATAATAAGTGCACACTAAAGGCCCATACACACGATCTGACTTTTTGACAACAACGGTCCGACGGACGTGTTTTATCGGACAATCCGACCGTCTGTATGCTCCATCGGACAATTGTTTTCGGTTTTTCAACGGACAAATGTTTGCTGTGAATGCTCTCAAACTTTCCGACAACAAATGTCCAATGGAGGATAATCTGATCGTGTGTACACAAGTCCATCGGACTAAAGTCCAAAGTACAAACACGCATGCTCAGAACCAATTCTAAACATCAGACAACAATAGCAGAAGTTGCCCAAAGGGTGGTGGTAAAGAGCTAAAAAACCACGTGATTTGGTGAATGTTGGCTGAAAAAGTTCTGCCGTGTGTATGCAGAACAAGTTCACAAATCCAGGGAAAAGTCTGATGGAAGTCCGATCGTGTGTACGAGCCTTTACATTTCAAAGTGCTAATAAGTTAGCACCAACATGTAAAGCCAAAGAGCAGGGATAAACGCCGTTCCTCCAGATCTCCGTGTGCGTTCTAACACACCAGAACTCAGAACCAAGCTTACCGGAAGTGACGTCAGTGCGGGCGAGCACGCAGCCTCAATGTATTTCGTAATTACCACGTCATCAGGAAGCTTTACCTACTTATGTGACTGGAAGGGTCAAACATGTCAGGACTTCTGAATTTTTAGTGGCGCTATCACCAAAGGCCATTAGAACTATTCCCTATGTACAAACCATAATTCAGTCCCTTATGTGTCAAGAATGCTAGCTGAAGAGTCATAATGTAAAAAGTGTAAGTCATGTTGATTAGTGGTAAGAATGGCATCAATTAGAAAAAAAATTGCCTCAGCCTCCACTATAATACAGCTGACATAATTATAAGAACTGCACAGCTAATAAAAGTTGACTAGGATCTTTAGGTAACCGTCAAAACAAATATAATGGCCACACTGCACATCACTGGTCTTTTTAATGTATTAAAGTTTACTGTGCCAAATTTTAGAATGACTGATGGATGACTGGAACAAACTAAAGATAGTTAAATACTGTATCTACTGAACTGGCCATAAAATGCCTAACATTTTATTTATTTGAAGATGAATGAGCTGCCTGTCTTGTTTAGTTAACTTTCCTTTTCAGGTAGTGTAGTAAAGGAATCTCACCCTTTTCTATGAGAAAAAGTGAACAGTCTATTGTTTGATTTAAAATTTTTTATGTAATGTTAAAAGATCCTAGAAATTGACTCTTGAGCATTGTGCTGTATACAGTTATTTATTTATATATGTTACATTGCTCTCATAAATCAGACCATTGCTGGGATCAAGTCCAAGGGCCAGAAGACTTATGCCGTGTACACACGATCGATTTTCTTGACAGTGAAAACACTGTCGAGAAAATCGACGGGAAAAACGAGGAACGGCTTGGTCCCCTACACACGGCCGGGTTTCCCGACATTTTTTCTCTTGGTCGAGAAAAACGACCGTGTGTAGGTTCCCTGGCAGTGTTTCCCTATGGGAAAACTGCCGCGGAAAAAAATGCAGTGAATCATGATGAGAAAAATTAGAGCATGTTCTAATTTTTCTCGTCGTGATTCTTGCCGTTTTTCTCGTCGGGAAAAATGCAGGAAAGCCCACACACGGTTGTTTTTCTCGTCAAAGAGAAAAAATGAAATTTTTCCCGACAAGAAAAATGGTCGTGTGTACGCGGCATTAGCCATTGAAACGAAAGAACTTATGATAGCCAGAATTTTAAGAAACCATTTAAAGTGATTGAAATGGCATATATTTTTAAACAACAAACAGTGCGGTGTGAATCAAATGCGATGTCTGACATCGCAGCAGTGTGAACCCAGCCTAAATGTCCACATGCTAGATGTGTGTGATAGTTTGGGTGGAAGCAGATGCAGGGTCTGAGCAGCTGAGATAGCCAGAATGTAAACAAACAGATATAGCGCTGGCAGATCAAAAAATAACAGCCGGCAAAAACAATCAGACAAATCGTACACAGATATATAAAGCTATATTACTGCGCTAAAAGTGACCAGTGATAATCAAAACAAGTATATCTTAATAAATATGAAAGTAAAAATTGAGAAGAAAAAAGTAATAGTCTCAAATAAGTCCAAATCAGTAAAAAATAAGATGTGAAGGTATCTTTTTAATCAAAAAGTCTTGACACCCAGGTGTACCTTCACCTTAGACAAAAAGGACTCTTACCAAAACCCTTTGCATAGAAAGAGTCATAAAGGCATTGAAGAATGAATATGCCATCTGTGGAAGGATCAGTATCATCACCGAAACTCCACCCATGTTCACCAATGATCTCCCTTCCAGTAACATGAGATGTTATAGCGGAATATATAAAAGACCTGGTAAGACCAATGAAGACCCACATAGTGTACAACTGTATAGGCAGTTTATTAATAAATGCATGACTAGTCACTCACAATGATAAAAACAACAAGCGCTTAAACATTAAAATGTAATGAGGGATACAAATACATCACTTTCTCAAGCCATGAAACATAAATCTAAATAAACCAGAGGTTTTGCTGCTTCATACAGTATAGTTTAAATACCCCTCAGACTTTAAAGAAGCCCCATTGATTTGCAGTCTTTTTCAGCTTTGGCTTTTTCATGAGCTGCAGACAAGCATTTAAATCTTAACCACTTATGTTAAACACGTGGTGACGTGTTGACCAGGGAACCTGCCCAAGTATTTCCCTTGTTAGACTTAAGAACCCGTTACTGGCTTTTAGTTAAGAAACAAACTCAGAAACACAGTTTACCACAGGGGCCCTTTTATAAATATGGAAGCATTCTCTGAGAAATGTTTCTCCTGTCCACCACCTATCCAGTAACATTCTCACAGTGCATATTAATTACCAAGCCTGAGCAACCAAACTTGTATGCTAGTGCTTTTGCCATTAGCTAAACATAAAATTATGACTGAATTTTGCACACTGTTTTAGTGATGTAGTTTATAGTGGTTAGATAATTAATATTTAGGTATTAGTATTGTGACAGCAGGAAGGTAAAGTCACCTGGTTGCATCCAGGGGGGTAGGTATATTTCTCCCAGATTCAGGCTTTATGCCGACTTATACAACTAGGGAGAGAGTTGATGAAGCCCAGCTGAGGCTAGTGGGCTCATGGATGATTCATACCTCTAGGGAGAGTGCTGGGCGTCGTGCAGGCAGGGAGTTGATGAGACCAGCTGAAGCTTGTCAGCTCGTTTAAGGCCTCTATTAAAACTCCCAGCTTCATTAGGTGTTTGCTCATGCCTGGAACCAGACCTGTGTGGACTGTCTAGGGAGAGTGAACCCCTGTGCGGTGAGACAAAGCCTGTGTGGCTATTTGTTTGGACATTTACTAAACCAGGGACTTAGGGACTAGGACAGCACCAGGCTGATCCCAGTTGTTAGTTAGGGAAACCTGCATGTTTAGTCAGAGGTCAAGCTGACCAGGATTTATTTTGTTTATGTTTCTTTTTGCTTTGCTGTGTTTTTGTCACTGTAAATAGAGAAATAAACCGCACCTTTTGATCTTGAAAACCACAACCTCCGTCTGCTGGGCCTGTTTTTGTGTGGGGAGCCCATCCAGGGGGTCACACACACCCGCTACCGAGTTAACCCCCTCACAGTTGGTGGAGAATGCGGGCAGTTTTTTTTTAAGCCAGCATGGAGGAGATACTGAAACAGCTGGCTCTAGCAAATGCCAATCAACAGCAGACAAATGCAGGTTTGCAAAAGAGCTTCGCAGCCCAGCAACAAGCCCAGCAGCAATCTGAGGCCCGCTTCATAGACCTGTTGCAGAAGCAAGAGCAGAGACTACAACAACAGATGGAAGCAGTAATGCAGCAACGTCCGCAGACCAGTGAGGAAAGCCGTCCCACTAATACCGCGTCCTTTGGGGTGAGTCGTTTATTGACAAAAATGACTGGAGAGGATGATCCAGAGGTATTTTTGACCACATTTGAAAGGACTGCTGAAAGAGAAAAGTGGCCTGAGGAGCAGTGGGCTGGACTGGTGGCTCCTCTGTTAACTGGTGAATCGCAGAAAGCTTACTATGACCTAGAGCCTGACCAAGCAAAAGACTATGGGATGCTAAAAGCTGAAATATTGGCAAGGCTGGGTGTCACCCTGGCTGTCCGGGCTCAGCGTGTGCATAACTGGACTTTCCAGCTTGGAAAAACCCCCAGGTCTCAAATGTATGATCTCATTCACCTGAGCAGGAAGTGGCTACAGCCAGAGACTTTGTCCGCACCGGAGATTGTGGAACGTGTTGTGATGGATCGTTTCTTGAGAGCTCTTCCTACCGCCATTCAAAAGTGGGTAAGCCATGGAGACCCAGAAACGGCCGGTAAACTTGTGGATCGTGTAGAGAGATACTTGGCTGCAGAGAACCTGACGGCCTCTTCCAGAGACTCTCGGACTTTCCACCCTAAGACCAGACCATCCCCAGGGGCGGATAAGATGATTCCAAGGGGTGAGGGTGGAGAGAGTGAGAGGGTGGGAGCTCTGCCCAGGGTTTGGCGAGAACAGCCTGGGAAGTCGGGGGCTCAAGAGGCAGCCAAAAGGATTGTTTGCTACCGCTGCCGGCAAGCGGGACATATTGCAGCAAATTGCCCGGTTGTGGAGGAACCCATGCAATGTGACTTTCTGACGGACAGACGTCAGTCGCTGTGTGCGACAGTCGCATGCACTGCCATTCGGGGAACTGAGAAACATTTATGCAAAATGTGTATTAATGGTAGAAATGTTGTGGTATTACTGGATTCAGGTAGCCTTGTGACCCTGATAAAGGCTGAATTAGTTAAAACAGAGGTCTCTGGGAATAGCAAGGTAGCTGTTATTTGTGTGCATGGGGACACCCGAGAGTATCCAGTGACTACAGTGTGTTTCAAGACCCCCAAAGGTACCCTCTCTCATCCAGTGGGGTTAGTATCTCAATTACCGCATGATGCCATTGTGGGAAGGGATTTTCCGAAGTTCTGGGAACTGTGGGATGATCCTGAGCCCCCCACTGGTGCCCCTATGTACCAGGAAGGTGATAGCCAGAACTCCTCTGAGAGTGGTGAGGACTCTCCAGAATTTCCCTTGTCAGTATTGGCAGGCGAGACTCAAGAAACTGGAGAGGAGCCCACCTCCTCAGACGAAAACCTACCGTCTGTGGAGTTTTCTGATCTTGAGGTTCACAGGGAAAATTTTGCCACAGAACAGTTAAAAGACCCCGCCCTAATAAAGGCACGGGAAAACGTAGTGGAAATAGATGGCGAGTTAGTGAACCCAGATAATACCTGCACTTACCCATACTTCAGCGTAGAGAAGGACCTACTGTATCGGGTGGCAAAAAGGGCAGAAGAAACCGTTGAGCAGCTTGTGGTGCCCAAACCTTACAGGAAGTTGGTGTTGGAGTTGGCCCATGGGCACATTCTTGGAGGTCATCTGGGGACAGAGAAAACCCGAGAGAGGGTATTACAGAGATTCTATTGGCCTGGGGTGATGAAGGACATAGAAAATTATTGTTCCTCCTGCCCTGTGTGTCAGAGGTCGGCCCCGATGCCACATTTCCGTAGCCCGCTGGTCCCTCTACCCATCATTGAGGTCCCGTTTGAGAGGATCGCAATGGATTTGGTAGGTCCTATAATCAAGTCCGCTAGGGGGCACCAGTACATATTAGTTATAATGGACTATGCCACCCGTTATCCAGAAGCGATCCCTCTCCGAAATACCTCGGCCAAAACCATAGCCAAAGAGCTATCTCTTGTTTTTAGCCGGGTGGGTATTTGTAAAGAACTGCTTACGGACCAAGGTACACCCTTTATGTCCCGGGTTATGAAAGAGCTGTGTAAATTGTTCAAAGTGACGCAATTGCGTACGTCTGTGTATCACCCCCAAACCGATGGGCTGGTTGAAAGATTCAACAAAACCCTAAAACAAATGTTGAAGAAAGTGGTGGATAGAGATGGAAAGGATTGGGACTGTCTACTTCCTTATTTGATGTTTTCTATTAGGGAGGTACCCCAATCCTCTACGGGATTCTCCCCCTTTGAGTTACTGTATGGGAGACACCCAAGAGGGCTGTTGGATATTGCCAAGGAAACTTGGGAAAGTGAGAGTTCTCCCCACAGGAGTGTGATTGAGCATGTCGCCCTGATGCAAGATCGAATTGCACAGGTAATGCCCATCGTGAAGGAACATTTGGCCCAAGCGCAGTTGGCACAGCAGAGAGTGTACAACCGTGGAGCCAAGACCCGTACCTTTTCCCCGGGGGATAGGATATTGGTACTTGTCCCTACGGTTGAAAGTAAATTCCTTGCCAAATGGCAAGGCCCCTACGAGATAATGGAAAAAGTGAGCGAAGTGAATTACAAGGTCAGACAACCAGGAAGGCGAAAACCCGAACAGATCTATCACGTTAATCTGTTGAAAGCCTGGAGGGATAGAGAGTCCCTAGTCGCAGAAACTTGGTCACCAGCTCAAACTGGTTGCGTGATTCCGGAGGTTGGAATAGCAGCCACCTTGTCACAACCCCAACAACAGGAGGTTAAGGAGTTTGTGCTTCGCAACAAGGAGGTGTTCTCTGAGCTGCCGGGACAAACATCTGGGGTAGAGCATGATATTATTACCCCGCCCGGTGAAAGGGTGAAGTTAAAACCCTATCGGATCCCAGAGGCCCGACGGGAGGCAATACGGGAGGAAGTACAGAAAATGCTGAACTTAGGGGTGATAGAGGAGTCCCAAAGTGATTGGTCTAGTCCCATTGTGTTGGTGCCTAAACCGGATGGGAGCTGGCGATTTTGTAACGATTTTCGTCAGTTGAACAAAGTTACAAAATTTGACACCTACCCCATGCCACGTATAGATGAGTTGATCGACCGGCTGGGAACAGCCCGATACATGACGACTCTTGACCTCACAAAAGGGTATTGGCAAATTCCCCTGGCCAAGTCGGCCAAAGAGAAAACCGCATTTGTAACCCCAGACGGGGCGTTCCAATATAAGAGAATGCCGTTCGGGTTACAGAATGCGCCGGCCACATTCCAGCGGAAAATGGACCAGATACTGAGGCCCCATCGGAAGTATGCTGCGGCTTACCTGGATGACGTAATTGTCCATAGCACAGATTGGGCCTCACATCTGCCAAAAGTGCAAGCAGTCCTAGACTCTATCCGGGAAGCGGGGTTTACGGCTAACCCCAAGAAGTGTACCATTGGGCAGGAGGAGGCCAAATATCTTGGGTACACCATTGGCAGGGGAGTAATAAAACCCCAACTCAACAAAGTTGAGGCCATCCAGAGTTGGCCACGTCCCAACAGCAAGAAGCAGGTACGAGCCTTTCTGGGAATCGCGGGTTATTATCGGCGCTTCATTCCCCACTTTGCTTCTAAGGCTGTGCCCCTAACCAACCTGACGAAAGGGAAAGGGTCGGTCATGATTAAATGGACCCCCGAGGCTGAGGCAGCATTCCAATTCTTGAAACAAGCCTTATGTAGCCAGCCAGTGTTGTACTCACCCGACTTCTCTAAAGACTTTGTCGTACAAAGTGATGCGTCAGATGTGGGGTTAGGAGCAGTATTGTCCCAGGTTTGGAACGGGGAAGAGCACCCAGTCATTTACCTCAGCAGGAAGTTGAAGTCTCATGAGGTAAATTACGCCACGGTTGAAAAGGAGTGTTTAGCGGTGAAGTGGGCTCTAGATTCCCTTCGGTACTATCTGCTAGGTAGGCACTTTGACATGGTTACGGATCACGCTCCGTTAAAGTGGATGGCTCAAAACAAGGAGACAAATAGAAGAGTAAATAGGTGGTTCCTGGCCCTACAGGAATTCAACTTCACAGTAAAGCATCGCCCTGGCGTTCAAATGGGGAATGTGGATGCTTTGTCTCGAGTACATGAATGCCTGATTGCTGGTGTTCCAACCCCAAGGTTAAAACAAGAGGGGGGGTATGTGACAGCAGGAAGGTAAAGTCACCTGGTTGCATCCAGGGGGGTAGGTACATTTCTTAAAATGTAATGAGGGATACAAATACATCCCTTTCTCAAGCCATGAAACATAAATCTAAATAAACCAGAGGTTTTGCTGCTTCATACAGTATAGTTTAAATACCCCTCAGACTTTAAAGAAGCCCCATTGATTTGCAGTCTTTTTCAGCTTTGGCTTTTTCATGAGCTGCAGACAAGCATTTAAATCTTAACCACTTATGTTAAACACGTGGTGACGTGTTGACCAGGGAACCTGCCCAAGTATTTCCCTTGTTAGACTTAAGAACCCGTTACTGGCTTTTAGTTAAGAAACAAACTCAGAAACACAGTTTACCACAGGGGCCCTTTTATAAATATGGAAGCATTCTCTGAGAAATGTTTCTCCTGTCCACCACCTATCCAGTAACATTCTCACAGTGCATATTAATTACCAAGCCTGAGCAACCAAACTTGTATGCTAGTGCTTTTGCCATTAGCTAAACATAAAATTATGACTGAATTTTGCACACTGTTGTAGTGATGTAGTTTATAGTGGTTAGATAATTAATATTTAGGTATTAGTATTGTGACAGCAGTAAAGTCACCTGGTTGCATCCAGGGGGGTAGGTATATTTCTCCCAGATTCAGGCTTTATGCCGACTTATACAACTAGGGAGAGAGTTGATGAAGCCCAGCTGAGGCTAGTGGGCTCATGGATGATTCATACCTCTAGGGAGAGTGCTGGGCGTCGTGCAGGCAGGGAGTTGATGAGACCAGCTGAAGCTTGTCAGCTCGTTTAAGGCCTCTATAAAAACTCCCAGCTTCATTAGGTGTTTGCTCATGCCTGGAACCAGACCTGTGTGGACTGTCTAGGGAGAGTGAACCCCTGTGTGGTGAGACAAAGCCTGTGTGGCTATTTGTTTGGACATTTACTAAACCAGGGACTTAGGGACTAGGACAGCACCAGGCTGATCCCAGTTGTTAGTTAGGGAAACCTGCATGTTTAGTCAGAGGTCAAGCTGACCAGGATTTATTTTGTTTATGTTTCTTTTTGCTTTGCTGTGTTTTTGTCACTGTAAATAGAGAAATAAACCGCACCTTTTGATCTTGAAAACCACAACCTCCGTCTGCTGGGCCTGTTTTTGTGTGGGGAGCCCATCCAGGGGGTCACACACACCCGCTACCGAGTTAACCCCTTCACAGTATGATGATGTAAGTAATTTTTCATCACCAACCTGATTCTTCCAGAGAGAGGCACTTTATTGTTGTCCAACACAGAACAAAGTACAAAGTCCACAGATGACCCAATCCAACAGAGTAAATATGACAAAGAATAGTAGCTTCAGAGTCCCATCTTTCCTAGACCTGTGCCTTCATAATCATGGAGCATGACAAGCCTGACTGAATGCCAGCTTCAATGTCATCTCAAGCAGTGTTGCCAACCCCCTGAAGTGAAATTTACTGGCAAGGATGCCAAAATTTCTGTACGGCACCAATTTCTTACTGGCAAAAATAATGAAGATTACTGGCAGAGCCGGATTTTTTACTGATGCTGCAAAAAAGTACCTAAAATTATGGTTTTTAGTACTAAACAGTGCAAATATCAATATTTCAACTATAAACACACAGCTAATGCTAATATCAATGTGTTTAAGTTAAACAAAAGTAAAAAAACATATTTCTCAATTCACATGAAGGTTAGGTTACTATAACCCAGCCAGCACAGAGTTCCCTCTTACATCAGAGTCTGCAGGATGCCCCCTTACAGTGCAAGGGAACTCTTATGTAAAGGGGAACGCTGCAGATCATGATGTAAGGGGGAACTCTGATGTGGAGGGGGGTTCTGGTGAATAGAGACCACCTTCCACAGAGTGAATACACTAAGGTAAGGGGGGTACTAATATAAGGGGGAAACTTTTATATCAGTGCCCCCTTACATTATTGTATTCATTCACCTCCTTACATCAGTGACCCCCCCTCCTCAGAATGGCCTGGCGGCACTGTCACTTACCTCCTCTCGGGTGCACAGTGTGGGGCTCAGTCAGACGGCTCCAGCTTGGTGGCTCTGATCTCCTCTTCCCAGTCCACACGTCTGTTTCTTCCTGGGCCGTAACCCCCATCCCGGCGGCACTCCCACTCTTGACTCCTTTCTAGGATCCCCTCAGAGACTGTAGACATGACAAGAGATGGTCAGAGGCTGCGGACACACGATACAGGAGGGGGACAGAGGCTGCAGACACACTACAGGAGGGGGACAGAGGCTGCGGACATACTACAGGAGAGGGACAGAGGCTGCAGACATACTACAGGAGGGGGAGAGAGGCTGCGGACATACTACAGGAGGGGGACAGAGGCTGCGGACATACTACAGGAGAGGGACAGAGGCTGCGGACATACTACAGGAGAGGGACAGAGGCTGCGGACATACTACAGGAGAGGGACAGAGGCTGCGGACATACTACAGGAGAGGGACAGAGGCTGCGGACATACTATAGGAGAGGGACAGAGGCTGCGGACATACTACAGGAGAGGGACAGAGGCTGCGGACATACTACAGGAGAGGGACAGAGGCTGCGGACATACTACAGGAGAGGGATAGAGGCTGCGGACATACTACAGGAGAGGGACAGAGGCTGCGGACATACTACAGGAGAGGGACAGAGGCTGCGGACATACTACAGGAGAGGGACAGAGGCTGCGGACATACTACAGGAGAGGGACAGAGGCTGCGGACATACTACAGGAGAGGGACAGAGGCTGCGGACATACTACAGGAGAGGGACAGAGGCTGCGGACATACTACAGGAGAGGGACAGAGGCTGCGGACATACTACAGGAGAGGGACAGAGGCTGCGGACATACTACAGGAGAGGGACAGAGGCTGCGGACATACTACAGGAGAGGGACAGAGGCTGCGGACATACTACAGGAGGGGGACAGAGGCTGCGAACATGATGGTGCCCTCCTCACCCCCTTACAGTAGCCTCCTCCTCTGTCCACCACCATATTACTTCTGCACATCATCAGTGTGCTGTGTCCTCCTCCTGTACCCCTTTCACCACTCCACAGGTCAGGGCAGCACAGTGCTGCCCTGACCTGTGAAGAGGTGAAAGGGACACAGGAACCAGAGGAGGATACAGCACACTGATGACGCTGTCCCCTTGTATCACTGACCTTGAGTCCGTCCTCCTCACCCCTGGCTGGGCCCTGTCAGTGCTCCGCTCCGAGTCCTCCACCGACCACCTATGATGAGTGCATGGCATGCACTCACTGCAGGACGGTGTCCCGCCACTGCCGCCACTGCAGCCACTGTGGCCTTTTCAAAAATGGCGCCAGCGGCGCCATCACGTTCCTGCGTGTGCGCCGCCGCCGCCCGGCCGAGTTCCGAATGCGCTCGGTCGGCGCATTCGGAACGGCGCATGCGCAGTTGTATGGCCGGCTCGCGGCCATCTTTTTTATGGGCGCCGGTGCCCATAAACTGACTTTTACGTACAGCCCGAAAAAGGGGTTAAATCGCGGGCTGTACGTAAATCTACGTACGGTTGGCAACACTGATCTCAAGTATTGGTCTGACACTGGGGGGGGGGGGTTCTGCTAGGTCAACCAAATGTTTCCTTTCCCATGAATACCCCCTCAAGTCTAATTACCATCAATAAATACTTCTTCTATGGTCCTATATCGTCCTTAAGTATGTAAACAATGTACTCTTTGAAATGTTCAATTAGGTTAACAGGCCATACCTCACACACCTAGGTAGACTTGCATAAGATTAACACATCAAAGGGTCTTCAGCTGTCCCTTTGATATGTTAAAATTCAGTTGGCTTGGACAACTCAACTGAATTTCTGGTCAATATGGTACATTAATACAATATCCTACATAAATCGGCCAACATATTACAACAACTGTTACACAGACACACATACAAATTGCATATGATTATCATGATTGCTAATAGCAGTTACAAAGCTGTACTCTTGTCTGGACTTGGTATGGGGTATAATCAATTTTTAGTTGTCATCCAGGACACATCTTCCAACAGCCTGCATGTAGCTCTTCCCTATCCTACCCTTCATGAAACTCTTCCCTATCCTACCCTTCATGAAACTCTTCCCTATCCTACCCTTCATGAAACTCTTCCCTATCCTACCCTTCATCAAACTCTTCTCTATCCTACCCTTCATAAAAACTCTTCCCTATCCTAACCTTCATCAAACTCTTTCCTATGCTACCCTTCATAAAACTCTTCCCTATCCTACCCATCATCAAACTATTCCCTATCCTACCCTTCATCAAACTCTTCCCTATCCTACCCTTCAACTATTTCCCTATCCTACCCTTCATAAAACTCTTCCCTATCCTATCCTTCATCAAACTCTTTTCTATCCTACCCTTCATAAAACTCTTCCCTATCCTACCCCTCATAAAACTCTTCCCTATCCTACCCTTCATAAAACTCTTCCCTATCCTACCCTTCATCAAACTCTTCCCTATCCTACCCTTCATAAAACTCTTCCCTATCCTACCCTTCATCAAACTCTTTCCTATCCTAACCTTCATAAAAACTCTTCCCTATCCTACCCTTCATCAAACTCTTCCCTATCCTACCCTTCATCAAACTCTTCCCTATCCTACCCTTCATCAAACCTGGGTTTTGTTGGGACAAAGGCACTGCAACTACAGTTCCTACTTGAATCACTACCACATATAATGGGGATGTGTGAGATAAAGACCACCATGTTCATACTGTATGCAGAAAGACCACAGTCAAGCAGGGTATTCCTGATTGACTACAAAAAGTCATGTTTTTATTTTTATGAACAGAATGGCTAGACAAGGGTGGGGGAAAGGGTGTCATGATGTGGTCACTAACTTTGATAGTCTTTCTTTGTAATGATAGCCTGTTATATTATTTGAGTTAAAAATGTAATATGTGAAAAAATGACTTACATAGTAGCAACCAAACCAAGACTAAGCCATTTTAAATGACAAATGTGTAGATGTACTATATCTCTGTAAACCACAATGCCTGGGAGGAACAAGTTTCTGGTGTAATTTTTGTAGGAAATTTCTTTGGTAAACAACAATAAAGAATCAGCAGAATGAGCTATTATTCCCTGGGATGAAGACGCAGTTTACTTTCTGTGGATATTAAAAAGTGAAGAGAAATATAAGAGCCCCATACATAACACATTCACTTTTTAAGGCCAATTTAAAGTTTGTTTATGTGTAACGTAAAAATGGGAATTTAGCTGTAAATATAAAGGCCTCTTACACTGTGTTGATATAATGACTAATTTAGAATGCAGCCTGTTGTAAAACTGGATTTATAACATGGGCAGTAATTTCACGTATTTGATCATTAAAATGCAATGTGGATTACATGCTGATTCATATTGTTTCATAAAAAGACATGGATTTCATATATTGATTTAAAATGATATAAAATTACCAAGTTTATAAAGTAACTTTAGATCGCAGTGCTAATTAATCTTCGTTACTTTGCTTAAACTTTTCCCCTTAGGAAAAAAGATGTGTATAAAGGCATATTTACAAAGTACATTGGGTTTTTGTTTTGCACAAGCATGGACACTGGTTTGAAATAGCATCGTATACCAATTCAGTTATATTTGTTACGATACACATAGGCACGTGCTAGGGGCAGGTGTCGCCTGAGGTTGACATTTTTGCACCGCCACCCTCTAGCTCACCCACCCTAACCCTTTCTCAGGCACTGAGCAGGAAGCTCAGTAACCCTGAGCCTTGCTAAGGTGCTGACCAATTAAATGTGAAAAGTGTTGTCATCTATGAACATACAGTATATTGATATACCTTTATTTACAGAGATTTACTGGGAGTTGATACTCTTCAGTTTCAGATGGTGATAACTTTGCAAATGCTTTGTAAAAGCTTGCTGTACACACTGCCATTCAGACTCAAATTTACCTTCTGAAACCCATGTAAACAAAGGCGGATTTAGGATTTGAAGACAATTTACAATCAAACAAAATAGCATTTTCTCTATTTCTATGTTTACTTATAAATAGTTGTGTTCATATTTAGGCAAATTGCAAATTTGGCATAGAAAGTCTTCATACAAAGCTTAGAAACATTGGACCAGGTGAGCATAAAATTGCGGCTGCTAGTACTGCCTAAACCAATGGTCACCTAGAGGGGGGAGGGGATGTTGATTGGACTTTCGAGGTACTGATAACAAAAAGCAAAATTGATATAAAAATTATTTATTATACATAAAACTATTACAAAATGAAAAACATATGAACTAAACCCCACATACAAGACAGCATTTGCTATTGACGGATAAACTGTCAGATGTCTGTTGCGGTGGAGTGAGGCCAGAAGCGTCAACCAGTTTCGCGGCTTAGCCGCTTCTTCAGGAGGGTTATCTGTATGACAAATAATACAGTATGATAAGCTAGCAAAAACATAAAAAACATTTTACACAGAAAATACAAAATATTAACATGTATAGTCAATAACATTAGTGCAGGTCTTCTCACCAAATTGGGGCCATGGATCAGGCGAAGGCTCATAGAAGACCCCCCCCCCCGCGGCGAACGAGGGGGGAAAAAAGGGTGTCGCTCTCTGATGGAATCATTTAGTAATATTAGAAATACGTATAATCTTGAGGGTTTGGTTGTGACTGGGTTGGGATATTTCCCCCCCCCCCTTTATTTATTTTTTTCTCCTCTTCTTCTTCTTGGTTTCCCTTTGTCTATCCTCCACCCCCTATTTCCCCTTCTCTTCTCCAGTCCCTCTCCCCCTCCAATTTTCTTTTTGTTCCCCCTTTTTTTTCCGCTTCAACTTTTTTCTGCTCCTGTTTCTGTCTTTGGACCGATCCGTTGTTCACTCAGCGGTTATTGTCCTGTTGGAGTCGGTGTGTACCGACCCCTTTCCCTTACCTACTCCTTTAAACTACGGCGCATGCCGATAAAGTATAGGGGTCATGCAGGATACAGAGGAATTCTACTCACTAGTCCTACATCACGCCTCTACTCTACTAGAAGTATTCACAGATTGTGCTCCCAAGCATGTGTACAAAATGGATGTAGAGATGTCTAGACTGTATTGTCATTGTACTATGTTCTGTTGGGTTTTCTGTGTCTCTGCATATTCTACCTTGTTAAAATAAAGAATAAAAAAAAAAAAAAATATGTATAATGACGCCAGGGAAGACACCATGTGGGGATGTGATGGGCACCTCCCTTCCCCCCCCTTCTCTTCTTTTCCTTTTTCCTTTTCTCCTCCCTTTTTTCAATATTCATCTGGTCATTTTCCCTGCCCATCCTCCACCTTTCCTTCACTCCCCCTCCTTTCCGAGGTGCCCACAGTGTTTTTTGTATGTTGTTGAAAGATCAAGATGGGAGATACCGGACGATATGGTCACCCTACTTTAAATATAGGGAGGGGGTGGGGATCGGGGAGAGGAGGAGAGAGAGGAGGTGTGAGGGTGGGAGGGTGTAATCTCTCCCGCCCTCTTTTTTCCCTTTTTTTTTTTGTGTTTGGTTGGGGAGGGAGGGGGGGCTTCACTGAAAAGAAAGGCAGAGGTTAAAGAGGAAAAGAGAAGTCACGTTGAATTAATGAAGCATAAAGGAGGTGGGAGAATACAAGATTGTAGTCTCTTTTTTTTTTTTGTGTTTGATTTTTGATTGATATAAGCAGATGGTATAAAACGTGAAAACTTGTAATGTGAAATCTATGGAAAAATAAAGAATTTATAAAAATAAAATAAAAATTGTAAAAAGTCCCCTTGGGTTTTCTCCTTTTTATTGCTCAGGATGCAAGTGTGAAATGTTCTCCATTTGTACTGTTAATTTACTGACCTCACTCCTGATCCTGTACCATGGTTTAAGCCTTTTGCTCATAGAACTGACTGTCGAGATTGTACCACAGTGTTTTTTGTATGTTGTTTTTTTTTAAATGAATAAACTTTATGTTAAAAAAAAAAGTGTAAAAAAAAATGTAAACTATAATAAAATAATATGCAAGCGTGCACTGTACATAAACAATGATTGCGGCACACTTGTGAGGTATTGCTGTGAACGTTGGAGTGACAGCAACAATATTAGGGCCATCATTCACTGTTAACTTAAAGGGGTTGTAAAGGTTCATTTTTTATTTTCTAAATAGGTTCCTTTAAGCTAGTGCATTGTTGGTTCACTTACCTTTTCCTTAGATTTTCCTTCCAAATATTTTTTTTCTTTGTTTTCTTTGTCTGAATTTCTCACTTCCTGTTTATCCTCAGTAAGCTGTTCAGTAAGCTGTTCTGGCTGACTAAACACGGCTCGGATGATGGTGTGAAGTTTACTAAGTAGAAACAGGAAGTGAGAAATTCAGACAAAGAAAAAAAACATTTAGAAGGGAAATCGAAGGAAAAGGTAAGTGAACCAACAATGCACTAGGTTAAAGGAGCCTATTTAGAAAATAAAAAAACGAACCTTTACAACCCCTTTAAATGTTTTTAAAGCACTGCCAATGGACAAATGTGGGTTCTTGTTTTTTGACAATGCAGCACTATCTTTTACTGTATATTTACCCAAAACTGGGTATTATTTTCAGTATGTGTGCATTAGAATTCATTTTAGTGTATTTTTTACTGAAAATATGCATAGTAAACAGTTGTGCAAACATTGCACGACATAAAAAATTACAACTACCATTTTATTCTACAGGACCTCTACTTTCAGAAAATTTATAATTGCTTGGGGGTTTTAAGTAATTTTCTAGCAACAAATTCAGATATTAACATGTATGTGAAAAGTTACAAAATTACCCAGATGTAAATGTTCCTTGATCTGGTGAATCTGCAAGCAAATCTTCCTTTTGAAGGGTGTTTTATAAATACAATGAATGATTCACCAGAAATTGTGCAGTGAACTCCACAGCTAAGCTTTTACAGTGCCTTGAAAAAGTATTCATACCCCTTGATATTTTCCACATTTCTTCTCATGTTACAACCAAAAACGTAAATAATTTTTTGGGGGATTTTATGCGATAGACCAACAAAAAGTGGCACATAATTGTGAAGTGGAAGGAAAATAATAAATGGGTTTCCAAATTTATTACAATTAAATATTACAATTAAATATGTAAAAACTGTGACGTGCATTTGTATTGAGCCCCCTATACCAGTGATGGCGAACCTTGGCACTCCAGATGTTTTGGAACTACATTTCCCATGATGCTCAACTACACTGCAGAGTGCATGAGCATCATGGGAAATGTAGTTCCAAAACATCTGGAGTGCCAAGGTTCGCCATCACTGCCCTATACTCTGATACCCCTAACTAAAATCTAGTGGAACCAAATGCCTTTAGAAGTCACCTAATTAGTGAATAGAGTCCCCCTGTTTGTAATTTAATCTCAGTATAAATACAGCTGTTCTGTGAAGCCCTTAGAGGTTTGTTAGAGAACCTTAGTGAACAAACAGCATAATGAAGGCCAAGAAACACACCAGACATGTCAGGGATAAAGTTGTGGAGAAGTTTAAAGCAGGGTTAGGGTATAAAAAAATATCCCAAGCTTTGAACATCACGGAGCACTGCTCAATCCATCATTCAAAAATGGAAAGAGTTTGGCATAGCTGCAAACCTACCAAGACATGGCCATCCACCTAAACTGACAGGCACTCCAGAAATCTGGCCTTTATGGAAAAATGACAAGAAGAAAGCCATCGTTGAAAGAAAGCCATAAGAAGTCCCATTTGCAGTTTGCAAAAAGCCATGTAGGGGACACTGCAAACATGAGGAAGAAGGTACTCTAGTCAAATGAGACCAAAATTTAACTTTTTGCCCTAAAAGCAAAACGCTATGTGTGGTGGAAAACAAACACCATCCCTACTGTGAAACATGGTGGTGGCAGTATCATGTTGTGGGGATGCTTTTTTCAGCAGGGAAGCTGGTCAGAGTTGATGGGAAGATGGATGGAGACAAATACAGGGCAATCTTAGAAGAAAACCTGTTAGATTCTGCAAAAGACTTCAGACTGGGGCAGAGGTTCATCTTCTAGCAGGACAACGACCCTAAACATACAGCCAGAGCTACAATGGAATGGTTTAGCTCAAAGCATGTTCATGTGTTAGAAAGGCCCACTCAAAGTCCAGACTTAAATACAATTGAGAATCTGTGGCAAGACTTGAAAATTGCTGTTCACAGACGCTCTCCATCCAATCTGACAGATCTTAAGCTATTTTGCCAAGAAGAATGGGCATAAATGTCACTCTCTAGATGTACAAAGCTGGTAGAGACATACACAAAAAGACTTGCAGCTGTAATTGCAGCCAAAGGTGGTTCTACAAAGTATTGACTAAGGGGGGCTGAATACAAATGCAAGCCACACTTTTCACATATTTATTTGAAAAAAAAATGAAAACCATTTATAATTTTCCTTCCACTTCACAATTGTGTGCCGCTTTGTGTTGGTCTATCACATAAAATCCCATGGGGTATGAATACTTTTTCAAGGCACTGTAGATTTCATTCATATTGCAGAGATCTACAAGAAAGTAGGGTGAATAGGAATCTGCCCAATGGAATACTCATGGTATACACACGATCGGAATTTCCGACAACAAATGTTCGATGTGAGCTTTTGGTTGGATATTCCGACCGTGTGTACTGTAGGCTCTATCGAACATTTGCTGTCGGAATTTCCGACAACAAATGTTTGAAAGCAGGTTCTCTATTTTTCCGACAACAAAAGTTCTTGTCGGAAATTCCGATCGTGTGTAGACATTTCCGACGCACAAAGATGCTGCGCATGCTCGGAACCAATTTGACGCATGCTCGGAATCATTGTACTTAATATTTCTTGGCTCCTCGTAGTGTTGTACGTCTCCGTGTTCTTGACCATCGCAATTTCCGAGCAACATTTGTGCGACGGTGTGTATCCAAGACAAGTTTGAGCAAAAATCAGACGAAAAAAAAACACGGTTTTGTTGTCGGAAATTCCGATCGTGTGTACGCGGCATTGGACCCCATATACACAGATTTACCAAAACCATGTAGTGCAAGGGCCTACCTGATTGCATACAAATTCAAACTCTTAAGGTTTGACCTCATATTATATGGTTTTGGTAAATCTAAAGGAAAAAAATCTAAAGAGAATTGTATAGTGTTTATCCAGCTTAAGAAAACTTATGGGTTTTAAAAATTCCCTGCTCTATCCGAAATGAAAACAAAATAATCAAATTTTTATGCCCTGTACACACGATCGGATTTCCGATTGGAATAAAATCTGATGGAATTTTCCGTCGGAATTTCGATGAAGCTGACTTCCATCAGTCTTGCATACACACCATCAGACAAAATTCGGACTGTCCAAAATGCTGTGACGTAAAACACTCAGACGAGCCGAGAAAAATTTAATTCAATGCTTCTGAGCATGCGTCAACTTGATTCTGAGCATGCGTGGGTATTTTCTCCGTTGGAGTTCCACACAGACGATCGGAATTTCCTATCGTTTTTTTTTCCATCGTAAAAATTTAAAACATGTTCTATTTTTTTACTTCGATGGAAAAAAGTCCGATGGGGCCCATACACGATCGGTTTTTCCAATGAAAAAAGTCCATCAGACTTTTTTCATCGGAAAAAACGATTGTGTGTACAGGGCATTCGTTTTACATTTTGCAGTAACCCAGTCATTAAATAAATATGGGGGCTGTCATTGCTGTGCTCATTCTGAAAATGCTAGTTGTCTGGCTGTAATCCTGAAAGTGAGTCAAAGTATTAAAGCAAGAGGGTAAACATAATTACAAGGCATTCAGAATTTTCAGGAGAGGTCAGTAATGGCAGTTTGCATACTCGCCTCAAGTTTCCTATAAATTAATTAGTAAACTGCTCCATGTACAAATGCTCTTTTTTTGGCGACACTATCCTATCCATGCTGCAATATATTTCACTCCCAGAAAACAGTAAAAATGTTTTCAATGTAATAAATTATCCGTTCATATTTTGGTTTTGTTTAAGAGATATTAACCCTTCTTTTTTTGTTTTTTTAAGAACACGGTGATTTGAAAATCAGAAGCCCAGCTGATTGTTCAGCTCAAACATCGTAAGTGCCTTTTTTTTGTTTTGTGTGGTTTTTTTTTCCAATTTATCACATTGAATAAGACTACAGACACATAGAGAGTGGAAGCCACAGAATAGCCTAGTTTATTTCCTCAAAGTTATAATCACAAAGATATAAAATACTATATGTACAGTAGTACCTACCACAGAAAAAGTACGACTTTAAATGTATCAAAGAGGAAAAAAGTAATCAGATGCCACTACATCATGGATCTGTTTAAAAAAAACTTATTTTATTTTATTCATCATTAATCACCCATTTTATAAAATACATATCTGTTACATAAAATCATAAGATAAGACTTATGCCGTGTACTCACGACCGGATTTCCCGTCGGAAAAAGTCTGATGTGAGCTTTTGAACGGAAATTCCGACCATGTGTATGCTCCATCTGACTTTTTCTGTCGGAATTACCGCCAGCAAAAGTTTGAGAACAGGTTCTTTATTTTTCCGACGGAAAATCCATTTGTCGGTATGCAATTCCGACAGGAAAAAAAACACGCATGTTCGGAAACAATTTGATGCATGCTCGGAAGCATTGAACTTATTTTTCCCGCCTCGTCAGAGTGTTGTACGTCAACCGCGTTCTTACCGCTCGAAAATTCTGAACTTTTGTGTGACCGTGTGTATGCAAGACAAGCTTGAGCGGAATTCCGTTGGAAAAACCATCCAAGGTTTTTCAAAGGGGAAAACCGATCGTGTGTACGCGGCATTAGGCTAGGTTCACTCTATTGCAGATGCAGGAATGTGTATGGCACCATCACTCATCCGAATGTAACACGTTTTTGGGTGCGTGAATCTACATGGTGCTGCAGCAGGTGAGTTTTGGAAAAAGGTTTTCCCTGCATTTCCCACAAGTATAGCAGCCCATTCAAATTAATGGGCTGCAGTGATTTCTCAAACACAACATACAGGAAACAAGAAGATGTGAACCTAGCCTTATTGTAAAGATCACAAAAGCAAAAATAAGATAAATCTCAACACCCATATTTAGTGATGCATTTCACAGTCCCCTGCAGCTTCTTCAGGATCTTGTGATAAGATGTATTTGAGCACTTTCAATTGATCTGTCTGATAAATAAGGGTGTTGGGATTTTATCTTATTTTTGCATTTGTACAGTAAGTCTTATGCCGCATACACACAACCGTTTTTCATGACGTTAAAAATGCCATTTTTTAAATTGGTCATTAAAAACGATCGTGTGTAGGCTCCAGAGCATTTTTAACGACGTGAAAAATGGCCTAAAAAAAATTAGAACCTGCTCTATTTTTTCACGTCGTTTTTCACGTCGTTCTTTTTATTGTCGTGAAAAACGGTCGTGTGTATGCTTTTACGAGGGGAAAAAAATGCGCATGCTCAGAATCAAGTATGAGACGGGAGCGCTCCTTCTGGTAAAACTAGCGTTCGTAATGGAGATAGCACATTCGTCACGCTGTAACGGACTGAAGAGCATGAGGCTGAAAAGCGTGAATCGTCTCTCACCAAACTTTACTAATACGAGGATCAGCAAAAGCAGCCCAAAGGGTGGCGCCATCCGAATAGAACTTCCCCTTTATAGTGCCGTCGTACGTGTTGTACGTCACCGCGCTTTGCTCAAGCGTATTTTTTTTCATGAACGTGTGTATGCAAGGCAGGCTTGAGAGGAAACACGAAAAATCACGTCGAGAAAAACTTTGTTTTTTTCAATGACATTAAAAACGGCCGTGTGTACGCGGCATTAGTCTATAATTTTGTGTAACCGACGTGTATTTTATAAAATAGTTGATCATATTAAATGTCATGTAGCACCCTCTAGTGTGTGCTATTTGTTAGTGTAGGTTTGTTAGTGTGGGTTTGTTAGTATAGAAATATTTAGTCAGCTTAAGGCTAGGCCTGAGCTGTGAATCTGGGTCAGGGTTCAGTGAGTCAGGGCTGGATGACTCATCCTGACAGCTTCTCTGGTGTCTCCCCCTGGTCTAGAATGTTGTAGAAACTTCTAGAGCTAGTGGGTGGTGGTTAGGAGGAACTGCCTAGAATATTTATGAGGGCCTCAGCCAATCCCCAGTAAAGAACTGACAGGGGGCAAAACTTACCTAATAAATAGGCATGAGCCATGAGCCATGCCAGCAGGGGCAGTCGTGTGGAAGATGGAGATACAGTGCTGAAGAGGCTGTCGGTGGCCCTCTGGGGTGCCCCCTAGTCTGGGGGGGTGTCCTGCCTTGGACCGGGGCTCGGGTGCTGGAAGGATCCTTCCACAACACATGGGAGGAAGCCTTTCCTGGAGGCATGGGAGCAAGAGAGGACAGTGTGAGTAGAGCAGCACTACTAGGAATTTACAAGAGGGGATCTCCTGCAGAGTCAGCCGGATAGGCTGGTGTGAGTCAGTCTGGAGGACTGTGGAGGAAAGTTAGCCTGGAAGGCTAGTGAAAGGGGTAGCTGCAGGCAGGTCGGTTGGCACTGCCTGAAGAGGTGGTGCTGGGACCAGTAGCCAGAGGAGGAAAAGTACAAGCTGATCACTATTTTCTGGTACACAACAAGGGGCTTCAAGTTCCTGCCTGCAAAGAACCATTGCTAAATCTGACTGTGCCTGTCAGATCCATTAACAGAGACCCAGCTGGAGTCTGCAATAAAGTGAAGTGCAGGAGGAGTGTCAAGGAGACTGTATATAGACTGTGTATAGGAAGATGTCCCTGAAGTCATTGCCAAAGTTTTGTTTCTGAAGTCAAGTGGGCATCCCATAACCTCCCATCCCTATCCAAGATATTAACCCTCAATAAACCACAAAACAAAGTCACAGATTGTCCTCTGTCTCTGGAGTGCCTGAGAAAATCGGTGTGCCTGGCTGTGCAGGGTAGGGATCCCAGTTCATCTGTGGCTCCTTAAGGGGTTCTCTACAGTTAAATAAATTAAAAGAAGTTTTTTTTAACCCTCCTGGTGGTATTCCCGAGTGTGGCTCGGGGTTAAATTTCAGTACCATTAGCGGTAACCTCGAGCCACACTCGGGATTGATTTACAGAATCCTGGTACAGCATACTTACCTTGTCACCAGGATCCTGCGATGTCCCCCCCGCTGTGTTGTCTGCTTGATCATCCGCCCGATGCTCTGTGTTGCGGGATCCGTTCCCTGGGAGCGTCGCGATGCATGGGGTGGAGCCCGTGGTAAATTCAAAAAGTGCAAAAACATAACACATACAGTACACTAGAAAGAAAGAATTGTTTTGACTTTGTATGAGACCATGACACAGTACACAGGTCTCCATCCCTAATTATATGAAAAGGGGGGGAGGGGGTAATGTGACTTTATATGAAACATAACACTAAGGTAGAGCGAATCAATCAATAAAAGTAAACATGATATTTATTAGTAACATAATTGGGCATAGTGCAATAGATGATATTCATATTAAATCAATAAGTATGATACAGAGTAGATAAAACATGATAAATAAATCACATAATAGTAAAATTGATTGGATAATATACATAGTAGCACATGATTATTAATGACATCAGCAGTGTACCCAGAATATGTACAAACATGATAGATATAGTAGTTGATTAATTGATGACTCAAACAAATAAAACCCATAGTAAACGCATGATTACTGTGACATGGCATCAAATATGAAAGCTCAACGCGTTTCGTAGATTGTCTCCACTCATCAGGAGCAGCTATGCACTGGGAATACCTATAATAACATTATAAGATCATAATCAATGGTAATTAATTAGAACAGGAAGAGAGGGAACAAAAAACTATGGTCTTAACACTCTTACCTATGGGTATATTGTAAAAGAACATAGATGATGGTAATGATAATTGGAGGCACTGGGTGATGAGGAACATCCCCCCAGGAGCTGAGGTGGTAACAATGTGGTGACAGGGGGGGTCCGAAAACCATGGGTGAAAAACAATACATAAGAAGAATCCCCCTTCCAACGCTGTAGTGATTAGTATGAGCCAAAGGGGCTTCTGTAACAAATAGTTATAAAATAGTGAGCATAAGGGTATTATGGTGAGACTAATGGAAGGAAAACATAAAAAGGCTAGCATATATGTGTAATAGGTGAAGTGAGAACATATAGGACACCCTAGAATGTAAAATGAGATTGAGAAGATGTGAAAAAATGGTGATTGATTCACTGTACTTTAGTGTTGTGTTTTATATAAAGTCCCATTACCCCCTTTACCTCCTTTTTCCCCCCTTTACATACAGTACACTGTAATCTTACAGATTACAATACTGTATCAAATTATTTCACCTCCCTTTTGTCCCTAGTGCTTTAACCGGTGCCCTGCATGCACTTTTATATTATATATACTGTTCTTTCTGCCTGGAAACTTGAGATTGTCCATGGCAACCAAAAAGTGTCCCTTTATGTCAAAAGTGGTTTTAGACCAGCTAGAAAACAGCGATAGTAACTTAGAACACTTTCAGAATTGAGCGATAGTGAATCGTGGGGAAATTAATTTTATTATTATTATATTATTATTTTTATAATTATTTCTAGTTATTTATTATATTTTAATTTATGATTTCGTGTTTTAAACTTTATCATACCCGGGATGTCTACTAGACTCTTGTTTGGACAGATTTAAGTGTGTTATTCCTAAGAATTACAGGCCTACAATATAAAACGCCAAATTCCTATGCAAAACAATGTACCGCTTTAAGATTCAAAAATCTGACATAATCATACCGCCAGGGAGGTTAAACAGTTGCATGATGTAGTAAAAATGTATATTTTCCGCTTGAGTACATTTATTGTCCTACTTTTCCTATGGTAGGCACCACATAAATATTTTTTAAATCAAATATTTAAATACTGAGAAAAGGACACCATTTTTTTATGAAAATTCCCCAAATTGGGGATGTCCCTCACAAAGGAGTAATATCCTCTGACTATACAGGACAGGTTATGAAGGGAAGTCTCCCTAATGAGACACAACTGCAAAAAAAAAAAAAACTGACAGTAGTTTTATCCCTCCACTACTCTAACCAAAATAAAAAAGTTTTGATTTTAGATATAGTTTATATTTGGATGCATGCTTTGTAAAAATAAAAAAATAAAAAGCATGTGGTTGAGTGTGTTAACATGTTTTAATTTGTATTTCTTTGTGTTAAAGTAAATGTAAAATGCATTGCAACAATCACATATTGTAAAACAGTAAACATTATTTGGTTACCATATTCACCATTATTAAATGTTTTTACCTTTTATCTAAAATGTTATTCTGCATTAATTCCATCTCCTCTTCCCTAAAACAAGAGACATGTAAGTTTAGAAAGTAGGCAGGATTTTTTATTGTCACACACAGAGGGAGAAGTACTTTGCGTATGCTGCTCTTCAAAATGCAGCCTGCGTTTACTGTGCTCCAGAATGCAGTCTGACAATGAGGCTCCTGCTGGTTGCTGTTGTATGTCAAACTAACAAGGCTGGACAGAGGGGGCATGATGGCTGAACTGACCACAGAGATACAGGCATGCTGTTTGTTGGCACAGAATCTTTTGACTCCAACAGAAAGGCACTGAGAAGCAGACTTACTATACCAGCACGTATATGCTTTCTTGCCATAGTCAGATTGGAACAGCAAAGATGATGGACAGTCAGGATCACCAGGTAATATATTTCACATAAAAGGAAGAAATAAAACTTGAACAGGCTACAAGTGGTGGCTCTGAGGAAGAGGTTAGTCATTGAAAGGCGTTAACCTGTTGGATTTCCAACTGTCCTGCCACACATTATGATGTACTGTGGACTGGATGGTGCTGTTCTTTGTGATGAGCTTTAAGGCAACTGTCACTTTGTGAGTATAATACTTATCACTTTTTTTATTAATAAAGTTTTTTTTTTTAGGATAATGCACTAGGTCGGTGCGTCCTCTGTTTTGTTTTGTGGTTTCTACAGGTATATAATCCTAGAAGGAAGCACAGTGTCAGGAAAGGCGTTTTTACAATCTGCCTGGCAACAGTGCCGCCAGGAGATCTTCTATACTCCATAGGTCCATTCCGCGCATGCGCGTGCACAATAGCGTGATCGGCGGGCGCGCACGCGTTCACGGGAGCGCGCGCGTTCGCGGGAGCGCGCGCGGTGACAGCATTTGGCGCCAAACAAGGTATTTATATCTGCATACCTTGCTCCTTGCTGTCTGGTCTACAGCGTTCCCGAGACCCCTGCTATTGACTTCTGATTCCTGTACACCTGTTATCTGATCCGGCTTGTCTCTGTTTAACCCCGATTGCTGCCCGCCCCGACTTCGGCTTGCTCTGACAACTCTCTTGGTCATCCCTGTACCTGGTCGCCTGCTGGTCCGACCCATCGGTCTGTTCGAACTATAAGGCACCTCCACCTGAACTACAGTGCATCCTGCCTGAAGCCACCGTGCATCTCTGCCTGAACTACCCTGCACCTGTGCCTGAGCTACAGTACACCTCAGCCTGTACTACAATACACCACCTTGTTTCTGCAGTCTGATCTGGGACTTTTATACATCTGCCTGTTGTCTGCATTCTGATTAGTCCTACTGCGCACCTCCCAGCTATCTTTGGACTGTTCCAGTTTGCCGTGCACCATCTGCTGCCGCAACTACCCAATATCCTGCTTACCTGCCAGGCACTTGTGCCCCCTGTCCTCCTGAGACTCTGTCTGCTCTATCAGGGGCTCTCGAGCCAGGGGATTACGAGAGGCCGCTCCCTGCACGTTGGGCTCCCATCATAAGGTACGTGACAGTACCAGACAGCCATGTTGGAGCCTACGCAGGGGGCCTCTCCCATGGAGGAACTATGCCGCCACCTGGACGGACTTACTGCTGCAGTCAGGAGTTTGCAAGAGGGATATACCCGGCTAGAGGAGCGTGTCCAGACCCTGGCTACCTCAGCACCTGTCGCATCAGGCGCTTCACCTGCACCGTCGGTTGTCATGTTGCCACCTGAACCCAGGGTCCCTACTCCGGAGAGGTTCTCTGGGGACCGCGGCAAGTACAGGGCCTTTCGTAACGCCTGCAAACTTTTCTTTGCGCTACAGCCCAGGACCTTCTCCCTTGAATCTACCAAGGTGGGCTTTGTCATAGCCCTATTGTCCGGTGAACCTCAGGCCTGGGCACACCGCCTCCTGGAACAGAAAAACACCTGCCTTGACCAACTAAGTACTTTCCTCCAGGCCATGGACCTCCTCTATGAGGACCCTCAACTGGCCGCTACCGCCGAAGCAGCATTATGCTCTCTCCAGCAGGGTCGCAGAGCCGCTGAAGATTACGTATCAGACTTTAGGCGCTGGAGCGCCGATACCAGCTGGAACGACGCCGCCCTGCGACACCAATTCCGGCTGGGACTATCAGAGCCCTTGAAGGACGAGCTGGCCCGGGTCGGTATACCGAACACGCTCGATGCCTTGATCCTTCAAGCTATTCAGATCGACAGGCGACTAAGGGAGCGTAGAGCTGAACGGTCAGCGGGACCATCCCGCCCAGTATGGATGCTGCCACGGGTACCCTATCCTCCTCATTCCGCTTCTTCGACCTCCCCACGCTCCGCTACCGATGCCTCTGAACCCATGCAACTGGGGTTGATCCGACTCTCGCTTACTCCTGAGGAGCGCCAGCGACGCCGGGTTCACAACCTCTGCCTCTACTGCGGGGAGTCAGGACACTACGTGAGGATGTGCCCCGCTAAATTGCGTAAGTGCCACCTCTCCTCTACTGTCTCGCCTGTTCTGCCTAACCATTCTGCTCACCTGACCGTTTCCATCTCTCTACAGCTCCCAGGAAGGAACATCCGGACTCCCGCCATTATTGACTCCGGTGCTTGCAGCGGCTTCATGGACCTTTCCTTTGCCTTGAAACATCAAGTCCCTTTGAGGCCCAGACCTAAAGAACTCACGGTCCATCTTGCCGACGGATCGGCCATCAGATCAGGACCAGTGACGCAGCAGACAATTCCCCTGCGCACAACCACTGCGGACAAGCATCAAGAACTATTGTGCTTGGACATTATAGAATCCCCTCTCTTCCCAATTATCTTGGGGATACCATGGCTAAAAGCTCATAATCCTCAGATCGACTGGAACACTGGAGAGGTTCGCTTTCCATCTCTCTATTGCCGTGAACACTGTTTTCCAGCGCCATCCGACACCTCGTCCCCATTACTTTGTCTGGGGAGTGATATGGAGAACCGTCGGCTGGTCCCGGAGGCCTATCACAACTTTCTAGATGTCTTTAGCAAAAAGGGCGCAGAGACTCTACCTCCGCACAGGCCCTACGATTGCCCTATTGACCTTCTTCCGGGGGCAGAGGTCCCTTTAGGAAGAATTTTCCCCTTATCTGAACTAGAGCTTGGAACTCTCAAGACGTATCTGGATGACAACTTAGAGAAGGGATTCATACGTCCCTCCACCTCTCCTGCAGGAGCCGGTATATTCTTTGTAGAAAAGAAGGACCACTCCCTACGCCCCTGTGTGGATTACAGAGCCCTGAATAAAGTAACTATTAAAAATAGGTATCCCCTGCCATTAGTACCCGAACTTTTTCAAAGACTTGGGACAGCAGCCATTTTCACTAAATTGGACCTCCGCGGGGCCTACAACTTAGTCCGCATTCGGAGCGGTGATGAATGGAAAACAGCGTTTCGCACCAGATTCGGGCACTTTGAATACCTGGTCATGCCCTTCGGGCTATGTAATGCCCCTGCCACGTTCCAACATTTCATAAACGATATTTTTAGAGACTACCTAGATCTATTCGTCATCGTCTACCTAGACGATATCCTGGTCTTCTCTTCCTCCTTAACCGACCATCGTGAACACGTCCGGAAGGTCTTGGCCCGACTTCGCCAACATGGTTTGTACGCCAAGCCCGAGAAATGTGCATTCGAACAACAAGATATTCAGTTCCTAGGGCTAATCATTTCGGTAGAGGGTATTAAGATGGACCCTCAGAAGGTCACGGCCATTCTGGATTGGCCAGCCCCCAGCAATAAGAAGGGGATCCAACGCTTCGTGGGCTTTGCGAACTTCTACCGGAAATTCATTAAAGGATTCTCCTCTATCATTGCCCCCATTACCAACTTAACTAAACAAGGTAACCGGTTTCACTGGTCCCCCGAAGCTCAGGCCGCCTTCGCTAACCTTAAGAATCTGTTCATCTCGGCCTCTGTCCTAAAGCACCCCAACCCGGCCTTACCTTACATCTTGGAGGTGGATGCCTCTGAAGTGGCAGTTGGAGCAATACTTTCCCAGAGACAAGGCCCAAAGGCCGCATTGCACCCAGTAGCCTTCTTCTCCCGTAAACTAACGGAGGCCGAGAAAAACTACGACGTCTGGGACAGGGAACTTCTGGCAATAAAGTCTGCACTTGAGGAATGGCGCTACCTCCTGGAAGGAGCAGCACATCCTATCCTGATCTATACCGACCATAAAAACCTGGAATACTTAAAGATTGCCAAGAGACTGAGACCACGCCAGGCCAGGTGGGCACTCTTTTTTACCCGATTTTCGTTTCACATCACTTACCGACCCGGATCAAAGAACACCAAACCGGACGCCCTTTCCCGGATGTTTGCCGAACCTAAGGTCCTTTCCCCCCAGATACCATTCTACCTCCCGGTAACTTCCTCCTGTTACAAGAGGACCTCCTGTCCCAAATCAGACAGGCCTCCTCGGGACCATGCCCATTTTCTGGCCTTGCCCTACAGTCTAAAGACGGTCTGCTGTGGAACAAGGACAAGATTTTTGTACCTCAACAACTTCGGGTGGCCGTCTTGAAATCCTGTCATGACCACCAGTTACCGGCCACTTCGGTGTGTACAAAACTTCCGAACTTCTCCAGCGGACATTCTGGTGGCCACGATTATCCCAAGATTGCAAGCGCTATGTGGAATCTTGTACCACCTGCATCCAGAACAAAAAACAGCAAAACCAGAGCCTGGGGGTTACTAAAGCCACTACCCGTCCCGGAGAGGCCATGGAGGATGATCTCAATGGACTTTATAGTTGAACTACCTCCATCAGAAGAGTTTACGACCATCTTTGTAGTGGTGGATAGACTCTCCAAGATGGCCCATTTCCTACCCATGAGGGGCGTCCCCTCGGCCTCTGAGACTGCAAAAATCTTCATCAGGGAAATAGTAAGGCTGCACGGTGTACCTGCTAACATTACATCTGACCGGGGGGTACAGTTTACATCAAGATTTTGGAGGGCACTATGTAAATCACTGAAGATCGATCTGTTCTTTTCCTCAGCATACCATCCCCAAACCAATGGCCAAACAGAGCGCACCAATCAAACGCTCAAGCAGTACCTGCGCTGCTTTTCAAGCTTCTCCCAGAATGATTGGGCCCCTCTTTTGCCTCTTGCTGAGTTTGCCTACAACAACTCTGTTCATTCTGCCATCAAGCAATCCCCATTTTTCGCAAACTATGGGTTTCACCCATTATTTCTATCTAACAACATGCCCGAATGTCTGGTACCAGCCGCCCAGGAAACTCTAAATTTCTTCTCCACCAACAATAAACTTCTCCAGGAGACCATGACTAAGGCACAAAGCTACAACAAGGAAATTTTCGACAGAAAGAGGAGAGGGGAGCTCAACCTGGCACCTGGGGACCAAGTTTGGCTCTCTACCCTGAATCTAAAATTGGCATGCCCATCCAAGAAGTTGGGCCCTAAATTCGTGGGTCCCTTCCCTATAACAAGGAAGATTAACGAGGTAGCTTACAAATTGAAACTGCCTGAGTCCTTCCGGATTCACCCAGTTTTTCATGTAGCCCTGCTTAGGCCCACGGTTCCTGATTCCTTTACGGATCGGGACACCAATCCTCCCGAACCCGTGCTTATCGATGGAGAAAAGGAATTTGAGGTTGAGTCCATTCTGGGTTGTAGACGAAGACGAAACCAGATCCAATACCTGGTGAAATGGAAGGGTTACGGCCCAGAAGAAAACTCATGGAAGCCAGAGGTGAATGTCCACGCGGAAAGGCTAATCAAGGACTTTGAGAAATCTCACCCAGACAAAGTGGCCCAGTTGGGCATCCGGAGGCTGTCCCTTGGGGGGGGCAATGTCAGGAAAGGCGTTTTTACAATCTGCCTGGCAACAGTGCCGCCAGGAGATCGTCTATACTCCATAGGTCCATTCCGCGCATGCGCATGCACAATAGCGTGATCGGCGTGCGCGCGCACGCATTCACGGGAGCGCGCGCGTGTTCGCGGGAGCGCGCGCGGTGACAGCATTTGGCGCCAAACAAGGTATTTAAACTATCTGCATACCTTGCTCCTTGCTGTCTGGTCTACAGCGTTCCCGAGACCCTTGCTATTGACTTCTGATTCCTGTACACCTGTTATCTGATCCGGCTTGTCTCTGTTTAACCCCGATTGCTGCCCGCCCCGACTTCGGCTTGCTCTGACAACTCTCTTGGTCATCCCTGTACCTGGTCGCCTGCTGGTCCGACCCATCGGTCTGTTCGAACTATAAGGCACCTCCACCTGAACTACAGTGCATCCTGCCTGAAGCCACCGTGCATCTCTGCCTGAATCATAGCGCATCTCTGCCTGAACTACCCTGCACCTGTGCCTGAGCTACAGTACACCTCAGCCTGTACTACAATACACCACCTTGTTTCTGCAGTCTGATCTGGGACTTTTATACATCTGCCTGTTGTCTGCATTCTGATTAGTCCTACTGTGCACCTCCCAGCTATCTTTGGACTGTTCCAGTTTGCCGTGCACCATCTGCTGCCGCAACTACCCAATATCCTGCTTACCTGCCAGGCACTTGTGCCCCCTGTCCTCCTGAGCCTCTGTCTGCTCTATCAGGGGCTCTCGAGCCAGGGGATTACGAGAGGCCGCTCCCTGCACGTTGGGCTCCCATCATAAGGTACGTGACACACAGACACATTTATGAAATAAGTGTGCTTTATTTATTTTTATTTAAAAATTCTGTCTGCTGGTCATGTGGTTAAATGTGCTTCTCATGCATTATACTGCAATATCTCTTTTTTTAAGAGCAGAGACATAAACAGACTTAAAGTGATTCTAATAATGTAGATATTCGCCAGAACACCAAGGATCTTCTATTTCATCTAAACGATTTTTATTTAAAGAAAGATCACATCACAGAACAGTGCAGTGCAACATTTCTGAGTCACTCAGGACCCCTTTGTCAGGCATGTGGCATGACATCACATGCCTGATGAAGGGGTCTCACGTGGCTCCGAAACGTTGCACTACACCGGGGGGGTGAGCAATCTGTAGATCAGTGACAGGTGACTGGGGTGGTCTGAGCTTGCTGTCCCACCATCCCAGAGCATCAAACAGAGTGCAATGCAGAAGAACTACTTGTAAAGTTGGAGCTGTATTAGGGAGCTAGAGCTGCATAATCTGATGCCTCCTCTGTAGTGCTGGCTCCTGTCCCATGCAAAGTGGCCCCATTTACTTGAATAGGTCGTGATTGGCAGGTGGTAGCATGCACCAAAGGCAACAGGGGGCTTAATTCTTGCTGCAACATGTGTACACTTTTTGGCTGCTGTCTCAGCATCTAAAGGGGGTAGGGATTAGGGCGGTAAAACTGCAACTCAACCGCAGGGTTTTACGTGTGAACGAGCCCTAAGAGTGCCCCTGCCGAATGCAACTAAGGGCTCATTCACAAGTGCAAATACTTCTGCTCCTCTGAAAAGCGATCTGAGTGTGTTTGGCAGGTGGTGAGGTGGAGATATGTTGCCTCCTCACCACTTGATTTAAACCTATGGTTGCTGTGCGATGCACACAATTGCGACACGGTAGAACGACAATTACAGGTGTAGCGGCCTCACCCCCTCTACATGTTTATCGGTCATCCGATGGCTCTCGTCTAGGGGTACCTGAGTTTCGAGAGTGAGGTGCGCCACGGCCCATGTCCTCCCCATGGCTGTGGTTGAGGTGAAGGCCAATTTCAATATCTTCCTCGGGCCAAACGTGCATTGGGTTGCGGAACTTAGCCCTGCTATGCTTGAATCTCCCTTTGCTCCCATTAACAGAGTCCATACACCGATCACAGTCCAACTCTCAAGCCCTGTACACACGATCAGATATCCTATGGATTTTCGTCTGATGGATTTGTCCATCAGAAATCTGATGAAACTGTTTTCCATCAGTCTTGCCCACACACCATCAGTCAAAAAACCGACCGTTCCAAACGTGGTGACGTAAAACACTCCGATGAGCTGAGAAAAATGAAATTCAATGCTACTGAGCATGTGTCGACTTGATTCTGAGCATGCTTGGGTTTTTTATCTGATGGATTTCCCCACAGACAATCGGAAATTGCCATCGGTTTTTTATCCATCAGATAATTTTAAAACATGTTCTATTTTTTAAAACCGATGGAAAAAAGACTGATGGGTCCCATACACGATCGGTTTGTCTGATGAAAACAATCCATCAGACGGTTTTCATCAGTCAAACTGATCGTGTGTACAGGGCTTCAGTTTTATTTCGTAGCTCCACAACAACAGGGTAATGGCAGGATACGGTGGGATGAGCAGGCCGAGGCACTATCCTGATTGTAGTCCCTACACCCCCTGTGCTATGACCAAGGGTTGCAGGAGTCTTGATTAGAACAACTTTGCTCTGTTTGTAATTTTGAACAGCTGCATTGTTTAAGTGTAGCTCCATGCCAAATTCCTTTTTTTTAGCTTTTTGGAAAACATAGGGAACGGTTATCACCCCTGTCACATTTTTTTTGCTGTCTGTGCCCCTGTTCAGAACATTTCACCTCACTTTGCGTCCCAATGACAACTGTTTTTGAAATGTGGTGTTTTTATTGAAACAAGGATTGGTGATAAAGCATCAGTAGAGAGGAGACACCTTTCTCCCATATTAATTCTTACAGGAGAGAATTTTCCTTCCAAGGGGTAGATTTCCTCTCACTTCCTGTTGTCTTCTTCCGTTTGCAAGTAGTAGTCGTTTGTAAGTTTGATGTTTGAAAGTAGGGACCTGCCGTATATACTCTGCAGAAATTGTCCCCTTAGGTGTTGGTGTTGGCACAACACTGTAAGCACTCACAGTTACTCTTGGTGGGTGCTGGAACGCCCTGCTGTCAACTATTATATCAGGAATTGTAATAACATATAATTGTTGATCAGTGGTAGTAAAAATTGGGCCTTTGATGGTGGTGCTGGTGCCACAACACTGTAAGGCCTGACAGTTACTCTTGGTGGGCGCAGCAATGGGCCCTGCTGTGAATTATTCGATCAATAATTATAATTGCATGCCCCTGTTGAACAGGGGCTGAAAAATAGGGCCTTTGGTGGTGGTGGTGGTGGTGGTGATGGTGGTGCTGGTGCCACAACACTGTAAGGCCTGACAGTTACTCTTGGTGGGCGCAGCAATGGGCCCTGCTGTGAATTATTAGATCAATAATTATAATTGCATGCCCCTGTTGAATAGGGGCTGAAAAATTGGGCCTTTGGTGGTGGTGGTGGTGGTGATGCTGGTGCCACAACACTGTAAGGCCTGACAGTTACTCTTGGTGTGCGCAGCAATGGGCCCTGCTGTGAATTATTCGATCAATAATTATAATTGCATGCCCCTGTTGAACAGGGGCTGAAAAATTAGGCCTTTGGTGGTGGTGGTGGTGGTGATGGTGGTGCTGGTGCCACAACACTGTAAGGCCTGACAGTTACTCTTGGTGGGCGCAGCAATGGGCCCTGCTGTGAATTATTAGATCAATAATTATAATTGCATGCCCCTGTTGAACAGGGGCTGAAAAATTGGGCCTTAGGCACTGGTGGCACAACACTGCAACCCCTCACAGATACTGTACTTGGAGCACAGCAATGAGGCCTGTTGCAAAGTATTGCATCCAAAATTTTAATTACACGCCCCTGTTAAACAGGGGCTGAAAAATTGGGCCTTAGCCACTGGTGGCGTCACCCATAAACCAAAATGATCTTCCAAGCTATCATCATTAATCGTATCATTGAGGAGGAGGAGGAGGATAGCCAGTCAACATAACAGCACAGGCACTCAGCATCAGCATCAGTCTTGAAGGGATGTGACATTTTAAAATCAATTAGTCTGTTATATCAGCATCAGGTGTGTGGTAGCTGGTGGTGATCCAAGACTGGTTCATCTTGATGAAAGTCAGTCGATCAACCGAGTCGGTGGACAGGCGCACCCTGTGATCCGTGACAAATCCTCCAGCAGCACTGAATGTGCGTTCTGAAAGAACGCTGGATGCAGGACAGGCCAGTAGCTCAATTGCATACTGTGCAAGCTCTGGCGAGTGATCCATCCTCAAGACCCAGTAAGCCAGAGGATTTTCGGTGGGGAAGGTGTCCAAGTCTGACCTTGCCCCTAGGTATTCCTGGACCATGTATATCAGACGCTGGCGATGGTTGCTGGAACCGATTATACTTTGGGGCTGCGGACTAAAGAATTGTCTGAACGCATCGGTCAGACGGCCACCTTCCCCACCGCTCCTTCTTTGACTGCCCGAAGCCTCAGCAACTCGTTGTCCAGGACCAGGAGTTTGTAACCTCCCAGTCTCTGGGAACGCATTGCACAGACCTTTCTGCAAGGCCTCCCGGAGTTGTCTCATCCTCTGCTCCCTCTGCGATGGTAAGATAAGGTCCGCAACCTTACCCTTGTACCGTGGATCAAGGAGAGTGGCCAGCCAGTAATGGTCCCTCTCCTTGATCCGAAGAATACGAGGATCCTTCCGCAGACTTTGCAGGATCAGGGAGGCCATGCAGCGTAAGTTAGCTGAGGCATTCAGTCCGGAGTCCTCTGGGTCACTAAGGACGACATGATCCGCAGCCACCTCCTCCCAGCCACGTACAAGTCCACTGGTTTCTTGGGACTGTAAATCATCCCTAAAAGACTGCTGCTGATGATGCTGAGTGCCAGCCTCCACCTCCATGCTGACACAATCCTCCTCCTCCTCCTCCTCCTCTTCCTCTTCCTGTGCGATGGGTGGGACAGAAGGAACACTGTCTGGGTAAAGGGGGCCTTGAGAGGCAAGGAAGTCCTCCTCTTCCTGCCTCTGTTCTGCCTCAAGTGCCCTGTCCATTATTCCACGCAGCGTGTGCTCCAACAGGTGGACAAGAGGTACAGTGTCACTGATGCATCCCTGATCATGCCCCACTGGCGTGGTGAAAAAAACCCGAGCTCCCCTGACCCTGTCCTGGTGCCGTAGTCGCACAGGTACTCATTGATGGCCCTCTGCTGCGTGTGCAGCCGCTGCAGCATGGCCAACGTTGAGTTCCACCTGGTGGGCATGTCACATATAAGGCGGTTCTTGGGCAGGTTCAACTCCTTTTGCAGCTCAGCCAGGCGAGCACTGGCATTATAAGATCTGCGGAAATGCACACAGACTTTCCTGGCCTGCCTCAGGACATCCTGTAAGCCCGGGTACCTGCCCAAGAACCGCTGCACCACCAGGTTAAGGACGTGAGCCATACAGGGCACATGGGTCAGTTGTCCCTGTCGGAGGGCGGAGAGGAGGTTGGTGCCATTGTCGCAAACCACCATTTCTGGCTTAAGCTGGCGTGGCGTCAACCACCTCTCGGCCTGCCCCTGCAGAGCAGACAGGACCTCTGCCCCAGTGTGGCTCCTGTCCCCCAAACACACCAGCGCAAGCACGGCATGGCATCTTTTTGCCTGCGTACTTGCGTAGCCCCTTAAACGCCTACGGAGCACCGCTGGTTCCGAGGACAAACCACAGGAAGAGGCCATGGAGGAAGAAGAAGAGGAGGGGTTGGAGGAGAGAGGTGTGTCACAACCAGTAGTAGCATTTTGGAGGCGTGGCGGTGGAACAACCTCCAACACTACTGCACCTTGTCCTGCATCCTTCCCAGCTGCCAAAAGAGTGACCAAATGGGCCGTGAAAGAAAGGTAACGTCCCTGTCCATGCCTGCTGGACCATGAGTCAGCGGTAATATGCACCTTACCGCTGACCGCCCTGTCCAGCGAGGCCAAGACATTGCCTTCCACATGCCTGTAGAGAGCCGGAATCGCCTTCCGTGCGAAAAAGTGGCGTTTAGGAACCTGCCACTGAGGAACCGCACATTGCACAAACTCACGGAAGGGGGCCGAGTCTACCAACTGAAAAGGCAGCAGTTGAAGCGCTAGCAATTTAGCCAAGCTAGCATTCAACCGCTGGGCATGTGGATGGCTGGGAGTGAACTTCTTTCGACGGTCCAGCAGCTGGGGCAGGGAAATTTGCCTGCTAGATCCGGACGTTGGTGTACTGCTAGCAGAGTGCCCGCAAGTACTTGGCTGTGACACACCTAATTCTACACCTTCATTCCTCTCAGAGCAGGTTTCAGAGAGGACTGAAGGTATACTGGGGTTGGAGATCCCAGCTGATGCGGTGCAAGAAGAGGTCAGCTTTGTTCTTTGGTGTGGGTCTTTAAGGTAGGCTTGCCAACGAGCTGCATGGCAGGTCAACATATGTCTGATCAAGCATGTGGTGCCCAAGCGGCTGATGTTTTGGCCACGCGATATACGCTTGAGACATATGTTGCAAACAGCAGCTGTGCGATCTGATGCACTCGCCTCAAAAAAGGCCCACACCAAAGAACTTTTTGAATGACGGGCAGAGGCAGCGCCCTGCACAGGCGGAGCTCTGCGGTGTGATTCCGTCGGTGTGCTGCCCATACGCTGGCCACTCAAGGGCATCCTGCCTCGTTGGAGATGTGCCTCCTCCTCATCCTCCTCCTCCTCCTCTCTCCTATTAGGCACCCACGTGGAGTCAGTGACCTCATCATCCCCTCCCTCCTCATCACTGGAGCCAATCTGGCAGTATGCTGCAGCTGCTGGAGCATGACTGCCAGATTGGTGTCCTTCTTGAGCATCCCCTCTCTCTGCTCTCACGCTACTGCCTTCCTCTAGCTGGGTATCATCATCAGATCCTTCGAAACGCTGGGCATCCTCCTGGAGCATGTACCCAACACTGTGCTCAAACAGTTCGGGGGACTCTATAGGAGGAGGACATGGTGGGTCTAGGGAAGGATTGACTAATGAAGATAATGATACCAGAGAAGAGGACGCTTTGGCAGCTGCTTTGCCAGTACCCTGAGCCTGGGTGAGAGAGGATGAGGAGGATGAGGTGGGCCTGGTCATCCACTCTACCAAGTCTTCGGCATGATGTGGCTCAACATGTCCAGCTGCCGAAAAGAAGGACAAGCGTGTCCCATGGCCATGTGCTGATGACAATGCACCGCGTCCACGACCAGCACTGTTGCCCCCAGACACAGAGCCTGCTTGCCCTCTTTTTTTGCCTCCTGACTGTCTGCCTCTCCTTGTTTGCCTTCCAGACATTTTAATGGATGGCCTGCAGGGAGATGGGAAAAAGAGCAATAAGGGCTACCTTTAGGTGTATACTGTGCAGGAGGCTTAGCAACAATGACACTGACACTGTCCCCTGCCTATCCTTCTCTGCCCCTAAACACAAGGATTTGCAATATGCTTCAGCAAGATTGGTTTAGCACAGAACAGCACACTGACAGTTTCCCTCACTGTCCTTCTCTGTCCCTACAAACAAGATTTAGCACAGAATAGCACACTGATAGTTTCCACGAGTGTCCTTCTCTGTCCCTAAACTCAAGGATTTCAAATATGGAACAGCAAAATTGGTTTAGAACAGAATAGCACACTGTCAGTTTCACTCACTGTACCTCTCTGTCCCTAAACTCAAGGATTTCAAATATGGTTCAGCAAAATTGGTTTAGAACAGAATAGCACACTGACACTTTCCCTCACTGTCCTACTCTGTCCCTCCCTACAAGCAAGATTTAGCACAGAATAGCACACTGATAGTTTCCACGAGTGTCCTTCTCTGTCCCTAAACTCAAGGATTTCAAATATGGAACAGCAAAACTGGTTTAGAACAGAATAGCACACTGTCAGTTTCACTCACTGTACCTCTCTGTCCCTAAGCTCAAGGATTTCAAATATGGTTCAGCAAAATTGCTTTAGAACAGAATAGCACACTGTCAGTTTCACTCACTGTACCTCTCTGTCCCTAAACTCAAGGATTTCAAATATGGTTCAGCAAAATTGGTTTAGAACAGAATAGCACACTGACACTTTCCCTCACTGTCCTACTCTGTCCCTCCCTACAAACAAGATTTAGCACAGAATAGCACACTGATAGTTTCCACGAGTGTCCTTCTCTGTCCCTAAACTCAAGGATTTCAAATATGGAACAGCAAAATTGGTTTAGAACAGAATAGCACACTGACACTTTCCCTCACTGTCCTACTCTGTCCCTCCCTACAAGCAAGATTTAGCACAGAATAGCACACTGATAGTTTCCACGAGTGTCCTTCTCTGTCCCTAAACTCAAGGATTTCAAATATGGAACAGCAAAATTGATTTAGAACAGAATAGCACACTGTCAGTTTCACTCACTGTACCTCTCTGTCCCTAAACTCAAGGATTTCAAATATGGTTCAGCAAAATTGCTTTAGAACAGAATAGCACACTGTCAGTTTCACTCACTGTACCTCTCTGTCCCTAAACTCAAGGATTTCAAATATGGTTCAGCAAAATTGGTTTAGAACAGAATAGCACACTGACACTTTCCCTCACTGTCCTACTCTGTCCCTCCCTACAAACAAGATTTAGCACAGAATAGCACACTGATAGTTTCCACGAGTGTCCTTCTCTGTCCCTAAACTCAAGGATTTCAAATATGGAACAGCAAAATTGGTTTAGAACAGAATAGCACACTGACACTTTCCCTCACTGTCCTACTCTGTCCCTCCCTACAAACAAGATTAAGCACAGAATAGCACACTGATAGTTTCCACGAGTGTCCTTCTCTGTCCCTAAACTCAAGGATTTCAAATATGGAACAGCAAAATTGGTTTAGAACAGAATAGCACACTGTCAGTTTCACTCACTGTACCTCTCTGTCCCTAAACTCAAGGATTTCAAATATGGTTCAGCAAAATTGGTTTAGAACAGAATAGCACACTGACACTTTCCCTCACTGTCCTACTCTGTCCCTCCCTACAAACAAGATTAAGCACAGAATAGCACACTGATAGTTTCCACGAGTGTCCTTCTCTGTCCCTAAACTCAAGGATTTCAAATATGGAACAGCAAAATTGGTTTAGAACAGAATAGCACACTGTCAGTTTCACTCACTATACCTCTCTGTCCCTAAACTCAAGGATTTCAAATATGGTTCAGCAAAATTGGTTTAGAACAGAATAGCACACTGACACTTTCCCTCACTGTCCTACTCTGTCCCTCCCTACAAACAAGATTAAGCACAGAATAGCACACTGATAGTTTCCACGAGTGTCCTTCTCTGTCCCTAAACTTAAGGATTTCAAATATGGAACAGCAAAATTGGTTTAGAACAGAATAGCACACTGACACTTTCCCTCACTGTCCTACTCTGTCCCTCCCTACAAACAAGATTAAGCACAGAATAGCACACTGATAGTTTCCACGAGTGTCCTTCTCTGTCCCTAAACTCTAGGATTTCAAATATGGAACAGCAAAATTGGTTTAGAACAGAATAGCACACTGTCAGTTTCACTCACTGTACCTCTCTGTCCCTAAACTCAAGGATTTCAAATATGGTTCAGCAAAATTGGTTTAGAACAGAATAGCACACTGACACTTTCCCTCACTGTCCTACTCTGTCCCTCCCTACAAACAAGATTAAGCACAGAATAGCACACTGATAGTTTCCACGAGTGTCCTTCTCTGTCCCTAAACTCAAGGATTTCAAATATGGAACAGCAAAATTGGTTTAGAACAGAATAGCACACTGTCAGTTTCACTCACTGTACCTCTCTGTCCCTAAACTCAAGGATTTCAAATATGGTTCAGCAAAATTGGTTTAGAACAGAATAGCACACTGACACTTTCCCTCACTGTCCTACTCTGTCCCTCCCTACAAACAAGATTAAGCACAGAATAGCACACTGATAGTTTCCACGAGTGTCCTTCTCTGTCCCTAAACTCAAGGATTTCAAATATGGAACAGCAAAATTGGTTTAGAACAGAATAGCACACTGACACTTTCCCTCACTGTCCTACTCTGTCCCTCCCTACAAACAAGATTAAGCACAGAATAGCACACTGATAGTTTCCACGAGTGTCCTTCTCTGTCCCTAAACTCAAGGATTTCAAATATGGAACAGCAAAATTGGTTTAGAACAGAATAGCACACTGTCAGTTTCACTCACTGTACCTCTCTGTCCCTAAACTCAAGGATTTCAAATATGGTTCAGCAAAATTGGTTTAGAACAGAATAGCACACTGACACTTTCCCTCACTGTCCTACTCTGTCCCTCCCTACAAACAAGATTAAGCACAGAATAGCACACTGATAGTTTCCACGAGTGTCCTTCTCTGTCCCTAAACTCAAGGATTTCAAATATGGAACAGCAAAATTGGTTTAGAACAGAATAGCACACTGTCAGTTTCACTCACTGTACCTCTCTGTCCCTAAACTCAAGGATTTCAAATATGGTTCAGCAAAATTGGTTTAGAACAGAATAGCACACTGACACTTTCCCTCACTGTCCTACTCTGTCCCTACAAACAAGATTTAGCACAGAATAGCACACTGACACTTTCCCTCACTGTACCTCTCTGTCCCTAAACTCAAGGATTGAAAATATGGTTCAGCAAGATTGGTTTAAAACAGAATAGCACACTGACACTTTCCCTCACTGTACCTCTCTGTCCCTAAACTCAAGGATTGAAAATATGGTTCAGCAAGATTGGTTTAGAACAGAATAGCACACTGACACTTTCCCTCACTGTACCCCTCTGTCCCTACAAACAAGGTTTAGCACAGAATAACACACTGACACTCTCCCTACCTATCCTTATTTGTCCCTAAACACAAGGAATCCAGGATTAGTAAAGGAAAAAAAATGACACTGTCCCTGCCTATGCTTCTCTTTCCCTGCTCCGGAACACACTACACAAGGCCGCCGCGCTGGCGGCCTTTTATAGTGTGGGGCGTGTACTAAACCCCCTCAGCAATAATTGGCCACAGGCATCCTGCCTGTGGCCAATCATTGCTCTCCTCGCTGCCGGCGCTGTGATTGGCCAAGCATGCGGGGTCACAGTGCATGTTTGGCCAATCACAGCGCCTGGATGACACTGCGATGGCGTAGTGCATTGTGGGCCGTTCGCGTCACTCGAATTTGGCGCGAACGGCCCAAATCGTTCGATCTTCGTCGAACGATCGAACAGCCGATGTTCGAGTCGAACGTATGTTCGACTCGAACACGAAGCTCATCCCTACTCACATGTGATAGGAAGAAAAATGCTCAGCAAAGAAACTCACTGAAAACTGAGCATGGGCAGAGTTGCCAACACTGCTCTGCAAAATTTCTAGCTGAATTGGGGACTTGGACAGAAGGGGAATATAGAGAACAGCAGGATCAGCCAGGTTTATTGATAGTTCTTTATGATGTGGGTTTAGTGACACTTTAACTGATTGGTATGACAGTTTGTAGCAGTTTGCTTGATGTAACTAATTGGGTAATTTTACTGGGAATCGACAGGGGTTAAAGAGGAAGTAAACCCACAAAAAGAAAAAAAATACACCCTGCAAGACAAAGGCATAATGAGCTAGTATGCATAGCATACTAGCTCATTATAAATTACTTACCTGAGATCGTAACCCCCGCAGCGGTGCTCGTTCCTCTCCTCCATCACCGCCATCTCTCCCCGAGTGTCTTCCTTGTATCGCGGCTCCAGCGCTGTAACTGGCTGGAGCTGCAATGACGTCACTCCCGCATGATCGCCGTTAGTAACGGCACGCTCAGTGCGCCTGCGCACCGTTGTCTACGGCGCATGCGCCGTAGACATCGGTGCATGTCTTTTGCAAATATCTCCTAAACCGTGTAGGTTTAGGAGATATTTCTTGCACCTACAGGTAAGCCTTAATCTAGGCTTACCTGTAGGTCTAAGTGGTCTGTAAGGGTTTACAACCACTTTAAGACAGCCTTTCTCAACCTTCCGATCTCAGGGAACCCTAATAATAACTATATCTACAACTCATGATACATTAGTGTGATGGTCAGTGGGAAGATTTGAGGTCATTGGGAAGAATTACCCCCTTACAGATAGATAAAAAGATCATTGCTCAGGGAACCCCTAGCAACCTCTGGAGGAACCCTAGGGTTCCATGGAACCCCAGTTGAGAAACACTGGGTTAAGATATACCCCTCTTTTATTCTGTGTGAATATGTAGCAACAGTTGTCATTGGCATCAGTGATCACTTATAGTCAGATTACTGGTGTGGTATTCATTAGCAGGTCTACTGTAATACCCAGGTCACATATTCATATATTTTAAAAACTATTTGGTCTTTGTCATATATCCAGGAAAGGTATTTGAACAAGGCATAGCAAGGAAAACACAATGTTAATGGCTTTGATACCGCCAATAAATTGGTGGTATAATGGGCTATCAGCAAATATAAATGTCACGATTGCCCTGTTTTTTTTTTTGAAGATTTAGTCAAAGATATAATTATGTCTTGGCATATATTGAAAGGGTTATCAGAAAACCTGGCAGGCACTCGGCAAGATGATTTCCTACTACATGGTACTTTACTACCACTGCATTTACAAAGTATGATATAATTGCACTTTTGAACAACGAAATGTGAACTGTAAGGAAGAGCTGTATTGCCATCTGGAGGCATATGCGGAAAGAGGAAACTCTGGCCATACTGAAAAAGTTATACATTTCATAGTTCTGTGTAAAGACCTCTCTTTACAATCAGTAGTAGTTTTTATGGACATTTACATAGCTAAGATATTGGTGCACATGAAAGATGATAAATGTGTAAAAAAAAAAAATGCTGTTAAGTTTGATAATGAAGCTTTTGCATTTAGATGGATTTTTATTGTAAAAATACATTTAGACCCCTTTTACACTGGGTCATTTTGCCTGCGCTATTGCGCTAAAAATAGCACCTGCAAACCGACCTGAAACAGCTGCTGCTGTCTCTCCAATGTGAAAGCCCCGAGGGCTTTCACATTGGAGCGGTGCGCTAGCGGGACAGTAAAAAAAGTCCTGCTAGCAGCATCTTTGGAGCAGTGAAGGAGCGGTATACTGCTCCTCCACCACTCCTGCCCATTGAAATTAATGGGGCACCATGGCTAAACTGCCGGCATTGGTGCACCGCGGCTAAACCGCCGGCAAAGCATTGCGCTTTGCGGTGGTTTTTAATCCTTTCTCGGACGCTGGCGGGGGGTAAAACCCCCCGCTAGCGGCTGAATAGCGCCGCAAATCCGACGGTAAAGCGCCGCTAAAAATAGCGGCGCTTTACCGCCGATGCACCTCCCGCCCCAGTGTGAAAGGGGCCTTAGACACCTGTTATTATATAGCTACAATATTAAAAGGTTTGGGCAAAAAAAACAGGTAGGCTTAGTAATGTGCAAAAGTTTACCTCCTCATAAAACTGCTAAGCGCTTGGCCTGTTTTCCTAGCCCACTAGTTTCAAAGCCTTTAGCCACTGACATGGAACAAGTATGTATATCTGTATATTAGAAAAGTCTGATTAAACGCACATGGAGTCTGAGGACTCTCTTTCTCTCTCTCTCTCTCTCTCTCTCAGCTTTACTTTAAAGAATATGTTAACCCCAACATATTTCTGATATGTGTCCATTGTAGAATGTACTTGTGTGAAAAAGTATCCTGTTCTTTTTGTATCGCATCTGTAACTCCCCCCCCCCAATGTTTGGGGGCGCTATGTGTAAATTTAAGGGTAGTCTGAGCCAGTAATTGGGCTAAGGCCAATTGTTTGTTCTGGATTTGCTTCTGCTCTAGGTGTGATACTGCCTGACAGTAGTGTTCCCTGTCTGCCTGTAGGTGGCACTGTCATCACCGGCATAGGTTGAACCACAGGGGGTATCACAACACCTTGGGTGTCCTTTCTCGGCAGCCATACAGTGGGCGTGGTCTACCCGCTGTGCATGCTGGGATAGGGTACATAAGGGGCAGACGCCATTAGTTGAGTTGTTCTTGTGCGCCTCATTGCCCTCCAGGCCAGGGGTGCGCATGTGTGGAATAGCCCCGGGCACCTTCAGCCCGAGGCTACATCGCTACCTGGTAGGCCCAGCACCTTGAGCTAGGGCCTACACCTGAAGAAGGATCCCAGGCTGCCCACCTGAGGGAAGCCACGCTTAGGGAAAGAGACCAGGGTAGGATCTTCCCCCGGAGGAGACTAGCGACGGTACTGCTGTCTCGGGAGGAGGCCTGGAGCTCACCTAAGGAGGGATCTATCGTTACAAGCCCTGCAATACGCCAATCCGGCTTAAAGGTTCTTCCTTATTGCTTGGCTGGGAGGTTCGGGACTAACAATCCAGTGTCAGAGGATTCCTGATCACATCCCCTAAAAAGTTCACAATTTATCCGTGCTCCATCCCGGCTGCTGGGACCGCTCACAAAGGGACTATCCGGGTGAGCAATACCCACTCAGGCTTGAATGGCGACAAAAGAGTTACATTGTGTTTTAAGTGCTGCGTACCTGAACCTTCCCCTGCTTCTCTCGTTTCCTACTCTCTCTTCAAGTTTACTGCAAAGATAAAGAATAAAACCTTACTGCTTAGGTTTTATTCCTGTGTGGACATTGGTCTTATTCTGAGAAACTTCTACCTAGACAACGGAGCAAGGGATCTATTTGAAAGAGGTAATTGCTGCAAGGCCCAAACAACAACACGGCTCACCCCTCTACACAAGGGGGGAAACCGGGCAAGTAGCAGGTGTGCACGACTGCGAAAGGAGGATGGCAGAAAAAGGGTCTGTGCGCTACACCTCCTTTTGTATGAAATACCTGGTGATCCTGCCAATCCCCCTACTTTCCTATTCCAAACTGACCACGCTAGGCATGAGTGCATCTATCCGAGCATGGTCAGATTTTTGGCTGTGCTGGGAGAAAAGCCTGCCTGTTCTCCAATGGCCAAGACTTATGACATGATCTGGACAGCCGCACTCCAATATGCTCACCTTTATTGAATAAAAAGACAGTCCATACAGCAAATGGAGGTAAAGGACTCAAAGGAATTAGCTACATCTGATTCCTTTACCTCCATTTGCTGTATGGACTGTCTTTTTATTCAATAAAGGTAGCATTCCTCTTCTGCACATACTTCCCTGTGTCGTACCATCTACACTCCATTGAATTCCTTTACAAACTGCCTGCTGTCATCAGTAGTGTATTTAGGTTTTGTGCTGCCCTAGGCCTGACTTAACTCGTGCACCCCCTAATTTAAATATGACCCACCCCTTCCTGTCAAGGCCAAACCCCTTTCTGTTTAAGACCCTGAAATTTTTGAGTGGGGACACTAGTTCTTAGGGCCTGGGTGGGGGGGGCAATGTATTCCCTTAATTTGCATAGATTTCCTCTCACTTCCTGTTTGGCAATGGGGCAGGAAGTGAAGGGAAATCTCTGCAATGGGTCAGGGATGGTGAAAAATAAACTGACTGGGGCTATAACCCTCCCTTACTCTATCCAAAATGAAAATAATAATTTTGCCTATTGTTCTACTTTAAGCACACATTTCTGATAATTTTATGGAGAGGACTAAGAAGATATAACCATGCCAATGGTGCAACAGAAAACATATAGCACAGTAAGGAAGGTTCGTGGTTCAAATTGATAGGACAGTCAAAATTAGATGCAGCTTGCGTTACACTAACAGTGTAGCACAAGCCGGCGGGGACTCTTTCTGTGCTGCCCCCCTGCAAAGTGCTGACCTAGGCCTGGGCCTTGTTGGCCTAGGCCAGGATACAGCGTTGGCTGTCATACCATTAGCATTCCTCTCCTGCACATACTGTCCACTGTCATACCCTCTGTGCTCCTTTCCTGCATATACTGCCTACTGTGGCACCCTCTCCAGGCCTCTTCTATATATATATATGCTGCCTGCTGCCATACTCTCTGCACTTCTCTCCAGCACATACTGTCAACTGCCATACCCTCTTGTCTGAATTATTGCACATACTGCCCACAGTCCTAGCATCTATACTCATTCATACATGTAGCAATACCCCCAGTTAATAGGGCTGCTGGTATAGATTTGGGCCTGTACACACTGCTGTCAACCCCCAGTTAATTGGCTCTAACCTCCCTTGGCACAGATAGCAGTAAAGATGGGATTATGAAACCCGTTAGCTATGGGGATCACAATGCCGCAATAAACAAGTAACCACACAGTAAATTGGCTTAACCACAAGTACTTTTTATTGAATATATTGTATCAAGTTAAACAAAAATACATGTGCATATGCAGAGCCCTGCAATGTTAACTATTCAGCATATAACAAGCACTATGTTCCAATAGCAATTACACACGCTAAATGTCACTTAACTATGCTCGCGAGCTTCCCCCTCGTGGGCAAGATGGCGCCCAAACAATTTCTAAAGTTCTACAGTCAGGCCTGACTATTGTAGATATGGTGCTTCCGTTGGGAAGGATCTTCGCTAGCAATGGTGGTGCACTTTGTAGGTTAATTGTAATCCACAGGCAACAAAACAGTTAACTTCTTGGCATGTACTAAAGAGTTCAGCTGACGCGGCACAGCACACTGTCCCTCTGGTGTGCAATATAACACTCTGGTAACGGTGGTCCCTGAACTAAGGACACTGGGCCTAAGATTAGTCAGTTAATCTCTGAGCAGGTGCTCTCTCACCCAACCGGACCAGTCCGTACAACCGACTTGCGTAGCTGGGGCTCCAGCACACCGTCTCACGACACCCGTAGTCTCTGATCCTCCCGACAGTCCTTGAAGGGATGATGGACGAAACGACACCTGGGTTCTCCCATGAAGGTCGGAGGGCTCTCTGGATCTCAAGGCCCAAACTCCTAGGCCCAGTCCAGCGGCAGACTCTGCGTTGGTTCCACTTGCTAGGGGGCAGTGTCCAAAGAGACCCGCGTGTAGCTCCACTCCTCCTTATATAGCCCTTCCCCAGCAGACCTTGCCCCGGGCAATGCACTCTGGGTGTCCCGCTGTACACTGGGTATGGTAGTCTTTTGAGCTCCTTAAAGTGACACCCCGCTACATACACATACCGTCATAACCTTTGTACTTCTCTTCTGCACGTAATGCCTATTGTTACTTCCACCACATGCTGTACCTGTACATACTGCCCTCAATAATACTCTGCACTCCACTCCTGCATTCACTGCCCACTGTCATACCCTCCATACTAGTCTTTTCTACATACTGCCTGCTGGCAATCCAATTATATTACCGTACTTTGCAGCATATATTTCTTCTAAAGTCACTGGAATAGGCATCCTTTTCTATAGTCTGCTTATCTTTTTGCAAAGATGTCCTTTAAAAAAAACGTTTAGTTATGAATAAAGTTAGGAGCAGAGGTTGAGAAATGATGTGAGCCGAAGTCTGACACTTTAATCACACACTATCTGCCTGACAGCAGACAAATAATGTCTTGTGCATGCATCAGTTTACTTTTAACACAGTCTTGGATAACTAAAACGGCTCCATGAATCAGTGAAGGATTCAGTCAAAGGACTGATTCAATCTCTACAAGCCGAGAGATTTCTAAAATAACCTAAATAAGCACAAACAGTGTCTTTGACAGATTCTGCATCTTTGGAGACTGTCATCATTGGATCAACAAGAGTTAGAGTCTTCATGGAAAATAAATGGCGTCCAACATATTTAATAACTGCTAAGGCACCTCCATGCGAGATGAAAGAAAAGCATTATTGATGGAACTATTCAAAAGCTTAGGTCACCTTTTTGATGAGCTGAAAACTATGCTTGTTCTCACCAAGCACCTCACTCACTGTAACATTTTATGCTTGTACATAGTTGATCTATACTCATCTAAATTCAGTGCAACAATACAAAACAAAACAAAAAAATCACTTAATTGAACTGATTTCAGTGAGTAAATATAAAATATACATATTTTATATTTGCTCACTGAAATCAGTTGAATGAAGGGGATTTATTTTTGTTTTGTATCGTTGCGCTGCACATTGGATGTTACATATTACTTTTGGTGTGGAAACACACAGCAGTGATTTAATATAATATATTATTATCACGTTTTGTTTATCTTTTGGGTAGCACAGAGATTTTTTTGCTTTACAAGCCATCCAAATTGAGTCATATTTCTGATGTCTAGTGATGCTGTGAAAAGCATTTATTACCTTTCCTCCATAGCAACATCACATTTGTAGATGTAAAAAGGAAAAGAAAGGCGCCTCTAAGTGCAGTATGCAAAATTGAATAAAGTGCACAAAGGGTTAAAAACACTTACAAGATCGTTGAGTGCTAAAAAACATGATAAAATCAGGAGTCCTCATCTGTGGCATGTGTCCATCCTCGACACGGTGGTAGAGAGCAGTGTAGACCCATCCAGCAGCTGTAAAGTGTTCTCGTACGTGTTGGAGAGAGGAGGCAGCAGGGAAGCATGTGTTCTGGGTTCACTGTGAACACGAGGCTGATGGCGTCAGTGGGGAGAAAGGGGCAAGTTTCGGAGCATGTGTGGCTCCTTCGTCAGATGAGGACTCCTGATTTTGTCATGTTTTTTTAACAGTCTTGTAAGTGCTTTTAACCCTTTGTGCACTTTATTAAATTTTGCATACTGCACTTAAAGGCGCCTTTCTTTTCCTTTTTATATCTTTAGAGTTGCTTCTCCTCTAACCAAAGTGCTGCCAGAAGTGCCATCTCATCACTATCATCCCTCTAACCAGCTATCCACCTCCACCAGAGCGCCCTTATCTCCTCCCACATTTGTAGATGTAGTGGGTGTCACTGAGTGGGAGGAGTGGGAGGAGCACGTTTTCCTAAATCCTCCTTCAGATGAATGCCTGTATTCCTATTCAGCCAGAAGTCAATTCTTAACATACATTTCATTTAAATGGTAAAGAAATAATATTCTCATATTTAAAGGGCCAATTCATTTAATACTAACATTTGTTTAGGTAGCTGTGGGTGACCTGAATTACCTTCTGACTTCTTAAATTAGTAGATGGTAACAAAATTTTTGGCCTTTAGCTTCTAGCTTCCAAATCCCTTACAAGTTAGCTTCTTTATTTATAAGGGATTCTTTATTTCAAATGGGGAATGCAATTATACAGGACGAATGCCCTGTACACACGATCGGATTTGGAAGGTTTTGTGAACAATGTTGGAGTAAACCTGTCCCAAGTCTGTTCTAATAACATACAATGCAGGAGGGTGTTTTCTTTTACATGGGGATGCAAGCTGCATATTATATGTAGCAATACCCCCGTAAGGGCCGCTGGTTTAAGATTTTGGGCCTGCCGTTACCTTACTGTTCAACACGTCTGTCCTAGGGGTCATCCTTGAAGAGTTGTTATCAAATGTCTGCACCAAACACTAAACCCCTGTACACACGATCGGTTTCCTATGGATTCTAATCCGATGGATTTTTCCGTTGGAATTCCGATGAAGCTGACTTTCATCAGTCTTGCCTACACACCATCTGACAAAATTGACAGTCTTGCCTACACACCATCTGACAAAATTCCGACCGTCCAAAACACTCAGACGAGCCGAGAAAAATTAACTTCAATGCTTTTGAGCATGCGTCGACTTGATTCTGAGCATGCTTGAATTTTTCTCCGATGGAGTTCCCCACAGACGATCGGAATTTGCTATCGTTTTTTTCTCCCATCGGTAAAATTTAAAACATGTTCTATTTTTTTACACCGATGGAAAAAAGACCGATGGGGCCCATACACGATCAGTTTTTCCGATGAAAAAAGTCCATCGGTCTTATTTCATCGGAAAAACCGATCGTGTGTATGCGGCATTAGACTTCAAAGTGGAGGAAGCAGTGCCAGGAACTATAGAAAAGATCTTACCAGTAATTTAACTAGCTGCCATCCACCAAAAAATGATTTCCAGTTTTGGATATACAGAACAAGATAGTTGGAAAACTCTTTTATAAACCTAATATTACTGTTGTAATATCAAATCCACTTTTTACGAAAATTGTAAAATAAAGTAGAAATATTCTGGTATTTTTTTTCTTCAATAAAATAAAACATTTCCTCTTTCCGTTTATACCATTACAATGTTGTTAGGCCTCTGTGTTATTCCACAGAAAAATTGCTCATTCAGAGCAAAGAAAAATGAAATGCATGCAGAAGCTGGGACATAGCCAAACCAAACACGTGTAATTGTGTAGACACTTTCCAGAGCTTAGAAGATGGAAAATGTGCCTCATAGATTCTATAACCAAACAACATTCTTGTGCCCTGTAACATTATTATGTCTACAGTTCTCTTTATACAGTGGAATGTAACTGGAGCAAGGTCATGTTGCTTGTGTCCTTATTATTCTAGGCCCTCCCGTTATAAGATCATTCATCCTTAACATGTTACCATCATTTTCTAAAAAAAGTGAAATACAGCATCAGAGGATTGAAACCAGCTCATACAGATTTATATTTTTGTTTTGGTGGTAGGTGGGCGGGGGGGGAGAGGGCAGGTAGTGAAAATTACATCTATTATTCCTCTAAGTAATTGGAAGAATGGATCCTTAATCCCTTAAATTTGGCACATTGCAAGGTAAATTACTGGTGAAACCTGGGATCCATATATATGTGTATCCAGAATTACTTTTTAGCATGGAAAATATAAATTAACAGCATTTGATATTTTAATACTTACTTCTAGCAAAAGGTTAATTTTGGTCCACTCTGCATTTTTCCAGCAGCAGTTTGTAATCTCCAGTGATTACAAAAATGCAGTAGAGCATCATTATTGGCTACCTTCACTAATTATATTGAATCAAATATACACTGTATGAGAATTAGATGTCGTATTCTACTCTTAGTTCTTGTATGTGGTTACACTGCAAACTCAAACAAGCAGAACATAAGTGATGTGGTGTTTGTTCTGCCCTAGGCCTACGGTGACAGCTCTTAAAGCTGAACTCCAGGAATTTAGACACTTTGTAAAATCTGCTGTCTTATTATGAGTCAAGATCAAAGAGGTGCATGCCACCTCATGGATTTATCTTTGTTATTTAAATCTGACAGTTTTACTGAGCACCAGCAGTACAGCTGTCACTACACTGGGTGCTGCTTTCTCATACAGAAGCATTTCTGCCTGCCCTTAAACACTGCTGTTCATTTACAAAAGGTATCATATAATACAAAGTGCTGTGTTGTTGGGTGGAAGGAGGGGACAGGCAGGCACAGCAGCTGCATACAGTTGCTGGAGCTAAGACCAAAAGGTCCAGTGTCAGAGCACTGGAACTTTAGAGATAGCTGCACTCCCCCAGTAAAAACATAAACTGTAAATTAAATAGATAAGTCCATGAGAAGGGATAAACCTCATTAGACTTAACCCATAGCAATCCAGCAAATTTTACAAAATGTCTGCCTCCCTGGAGTATTAAAAAGCTGAGGTTATATTTACAAAGTTGTTTGGTATCCTTGGATACCTTAAAGCCTCGTACACACGGTCGGACTTCCATCTGACTTTTCCGTGGATTTTTGTCCGAATGGAGTTGGTCGGGAACACCCATAGCATACACACGCTCGGACTTTTCTGCAAACTTTCCGAAAACTTTTTGCAACATCACGTGGTTTTTCTGCTATTTTCTGCTCTTTACCGCCACCCTTTAGTCAACTTCTGCTATTGTTGGTTGATTTTAACATTAGTTGTTTTGTTCATCAGACAAAAGTCCTATGGTTTTCTGTACACACGGTAGGACTTTGCTCCATCGGACTTTTGTTGGGCAAAAGTTTGTCCATTTGCAGACCCAACTTTTGTCCGATGAAAACAAAACCAAACGAAAAAAAGTTTGTCCGATGGAGCGTACACATGGTCGGATTGTTGGTCCAACTTGCTTAAAACGAAGTTTGTTGGGCAAAAGTCTGACCGTGTGTACGGGGCTTTACAAAGAAAATCCTATATATATAAAAAGCTGCCCTTGTGAAGCTGTTTCCTGTTTTAGTACTAGAGGATTCTACAATTGTGTCCGTTTTTTTGCTTACACTCATCTGCAGGGTAGCATTCATAGTTTGAAAACTGGTACCAAATGGTATATCAGGAGCTATTGTCAACTCCATTTGCTCTCTATGCAATCTGTGGGGCTCTGCTGGCAGTCTGGTAGCCAGTCCAACTCTGTTTATACGGAGGTGCAGTCAACACCCCTAATACAAAGAGTGGGACATGTCCAACTCATAAGAGGATAGCAACCCCAGAACCAGGTCACCTACGGATCTGATGTAAGTAATCCCAACTTCCTCTTCCTGATTCTACATTATAGCTATACCCTTATGTGAAGGGGCAGTTAGAATTCACCTGTCACTTTTTTTTACTGTCAAGCCTCGTACACACGGGCGAGAATCCCGTCTATTAGAAAACCGTCGGTTTTCCTGACGGGATTCCTGGCAAGCTTGGTGACATCATCAACTACGACGAGCCTGCGCTCGTCACATTCGATGCCATCGCCGCCATCTTGCTACACCCTACCCTTGTATGCTAGCGCGCATGCGTCAAAGTCTCATCGAGCATGCGCGGGCTTACCTGGGACATACTCACGGTTTTCTCGGCAGGAAAAGTTTTCCTGCCGAGAATCCCGATGAGAAAAATAGAGAGCAGGTTCTCTTTTTTTCTCATCGAGATTCCCGACTGTTTTCCTGACGAGAAAGTATACACACGGCCGGTTTTCTTGGCAAAAAGCTCTCCCATCGGCTTTCTTGCCGAGAAAAACGACCGTGTGTACGAGGCTTCAGTATGTAGACTTTTTTCAAATTTTTTTGTAGCATCCATTTAAAATTGCCATTTTACTGCCTATATAATCAATGAAGAAAATTTGCACTTTTGAGGAGTTATTAGCTCATATAGTTTCTAGATGGAAGAACATATTTTGGTTAGTGGAAACCTTTCTCTGATTTAGTATGCCCATTATGTCTAAATCACACTGGTTTACCCATATCATTGTTCTGCCTCCTGTGCAGCCACCATAAATGCAACTTATCTCAGTAGGAGGCCTACTTTGTCTTCTTTGCATTGAGTGACAGATGACCTTGTCCTGGCAATGTTCCCAAACAGCTCTTTTCTTCCTCCTGCCCTCAGCCACCTTTCAGTCATCTTTATGCCATGTCTCCTCATTTTCTAGGGGCTCCACAAAGAAGACCTAGGGCCACGAATTGGTCTCTTCAGTTACCAATTATAAGGTGAAAACTAGCAAAGGAGGTTTAGAGTGCTCTGAACTATTCATAAACAGCATTATACAAGCCTCAATGATGGGTAAAGATTGACTGTAGGGGATGCCCTATGTTACGGTAGGGGGATAAAAAAGAGGTGATCTGAATTTGGCAGGCTCTGGTCTGCTTAATTCACCCCTTGCTGTTGTGTAACTTTGTGCAAGTTTCTTGGCAGAAACCACAACCACCCGCTTTCGGTTGGTCTGACTAAGCCTCTACCACCTCCTATTCTCCACCTATTTCACCACCATGATGATATCCATCTCCCAAACTAGGAGACCTTTGTTGCTACATCAATCCCACTATCGTTCTAAAACCATACTAAACTCCACCCAGTTCTGTAAGAAGTGGTATTTTACAACTGCTTGTCCCATTATATTACAGTTATGCCACGTACACACGAGCGGAATTTCCAACAACAAAACCGTGTTTTTTTTCCAACGGATTTTCGCTCAAACTTGTCTTGCATACACACGGTCACACAAATGTTGGAGGAAATTCCGATCGCCAAGAACACGGTGACGTTCAACACTACAACGAGCAGAGAAAAATGAAGTTCAATGATTCTGAGCATGCGTCAAATTGATTCCGAGCATGCATAGGATTTTTGTGCATCGGAATACACATGGTCAAGAATTTTTGTTGTCGGAAAAATTAAGAACCAGCTCTCAATCATTTGTTGTTGGAAATTCCGACAGCAAATGTCCGATGGAGCCTACACACGGTCGGAATATCCGACCAAAAGCTCACATCTAACATTTGTTGTCGGAAATTCAGATCGTGTGTACGCGGCATTAGTGTTATTTTTTGATACTTATGGAATTCAATGTCAGTTCACAAAGACTACCACACGGTATCATCACTTGATAAATAACATCAGCTTCAGAGTAGTGATAGGTGGAAGTTTTAAAATCTATGTAGAATAGAAGACATTTTTTGGCAGTGAAAAAAATAACACTTCATGCCATAAACTAAGGATTCAGTTCATTTCTGGTGAAAAAATAAAGATTACACATCTTTGTGACATTTCTGTTTGTAAATTTAATTTTTTTAGGAGAAAGTGATTATGAGATAAAATAAGTAGTGTTGTTTTAATAACTCATCCATCTTCATGAATTGAGCCTTATGTTTATATGTTATGCAGGGCACTGGCTGGCAAGATTGTAGTCTGTCTATGTGTGTCAACTAGGTTTTTCACATATTGTGAAGGGCTCCAGAATATATGTAGCCTTATATCATAATATATGTTCTGTGTCATGGAGCCTAGGGTCTTTGTAGAGTTTTGAGTAGAATAAAGCCTCCATTACTAGGCTCTTATATTACCTGGTAGCCAGACCTTATTAGTCTTAGCTGTCCACATGATTTTATATATTTGAGTTGACTGATGCTCAGGGCTCTCTAGCTCTCTCTGCTGCGGGCAACCTGCTGCTGGGTAAAGAGGCTAACTGCTGATTGAATACTAAAACAAAAGATAGTGTTGTTTATTTGTTTTGGGGTACCCATTGTGGAATGTGTTTAGTTAGTGGTTCAGACAAACAGATATACTTTTTTGTTTTATACTATGTTTTTTTTGTACAAATCCTTTCTGCATTAAAACTGTATTTGTTTGCTGTCTTGCTGAGTAAAGGTGCAGGACAAACCTGCTTAGTATGTTCTTGAAAAAAGGGGTAGCCCCTGGAAGTTGCACATCTACGATGTCTTAGAGAGGTGAATGGACTTCAGCCAGGCCACGTCCCCAATGTGTTTCACTCCGCCCCTAAAAGCTTAGTCGTGGTTTCCCATGACTAAGCTCTGGGGGGGTGGAGTGAAACGCATTGGAAGTGTGACCTGGTTGGAGTCCAGGCTGAGGTTACCACTCCATTCACCTCTCTAAGACATCTTAGATGTGTGACCTCCAGGGGCTACCCCTTTTTTGATTGAACCCTTGCAGGAGTCAGGATAGGCTCCATCCCCTGTCAGCACTCCAACAGCAGTTGCGGATGCACCATTCCCTACTGAGCTTGTGCGGCACACACCCTTTCCAGGTCACATGGTATGTTTTTGGGTGTCCCTGTCTCATGCATAGTTTACCGCTGCAGCTACCAGTTAAGCCTGTCTGTTTTACGGTACATACTGTACATTTAAGGATTTTCTTTTTTACCTGTGCAACAGCCTTACATTGAGTAGGTCTTTTTAGGTCTCTGTCTAAAGGAATTCCAATATAGATTTTCATGCTAAAACTGGAATGGATGTTTGAAGTGAACAGGGCTTTGCTAGGTTACTGAACCATTAGAAAATCACCCCCTTATTTTATAATTACATGGTGTGATTTATATAATATGATGTGGCATGCTTCACTAAAATGGTTGCTTAGCATTGATGTTTTGTGTCAGATATGCTCGGTAGACAGTGCCACAGTAACACTGTGTAGACCTAATTCAACAGCTATACAGTAATAATTTCCTTAGTATTCCTAAGTGATTAAAAATCAAATTAGAATTAGGGTTGTATAGTTTATTGCAATACAGGCATACCCCACTTTTAAGTACACAATGGGTTTTATTTACTAAAGCTGGAAAGCCCAAAATCAGTCTCACTTCTGAATAGAAACCAATGAGCTTCTAACCCCAGCTTGTTCAATTAAGCCTGGTAATAAAATCTGGAAGATCATTGGTTTTTATGCAGAAGTGAGACAGATTTTGCACTTTCCAGCTTTAGTAAATAAAACCCATTGTGTACTTAAAAGTGGGGTATGCCCGTACAACTGAAGACACAATACGATCAACTACAGATAACAGGAGGAAATGCTATAAACAGTCACTGTACATTTTGTATTGCTAAGAGGGCCGAGACATTTGGTACTTTATTTTATGGCTGTGTGTAAGTGCACTTTAACAACTGCTTTATGATGCCTTGGGGACACACTTGAATAAAACTCCTCTTCCTACATGTTTTATGCCAAGTACAGGCTGCTTGAGGTTAATATACTGTGTATATATATATATATATATATATATATATATATATATTCTACTTCTAAGAACTGCCTGCTTTTATACATTTACTGATAGAGCTTCTCTTCTTATCATCTCCCTCTTTGCATTCGGAAAGCACAGTGGAGCCTTCTTTAAATAGAAGGTATCTGCCTGTCTCACTTCCATCACAAATCCCAAGAATAAGTAGTATATTACTAATTTCAGGACAGTGGATTGAGCTATGCAAATCATTCCTTTATGCCTCCAGGCCAACTGTATTGTCAGAAGCACTAATTTACAGTGCAGATAAACCCTAATATTATAGGCTAGGCATTAAGCAAGTAGATACCATGTTTTTTTAGGAAGGCTCCATACCATTTATTGGTATATTGTCTAGTGGAGGATCTTTTGGTTTCTTTCAGCCACTTCACCATCATTACCTGGTTATGCCTTTTAAATATAGCAGACATTTTTCCGTCACAGTGAAAATTCTTAATTATGTCACCTAATATTATAAAATTGATCATTTCAGTAACATAATCACTTTTGAAATGCAGGATTTTACAAGTTGATTGCATTTATTGGTGGGTTGACAAAGCAATTATTCACCCTGGTGGAAAATTCAGTTGAATTCAACCAAATGTTTTGCTTTTGTTGTGTCGGGTGCTAATTTTTCAAGATAGATTGTTGCAAATGATTAAATCCATGTTCAATCATTTATCTTGAGGTGTAAGGACAGTATTGCTAGGTAATTCCTGATGAGTCTGAAATCCAAATGGGAAATGGAACAGATATTCACCAATAAAACTACTACTGATTCACACAAGCAGTTCATCAATGGTTCTTAGCATGTCTGTTAGCTTTGAGCTTGATAGCATCAGTTTGACATCATATTGAGGCACTTTCAAATATTCAGATTTAGATCTTTCAATATTAATTGACAGGTGCATATGACCTGCAGTTAACCTCCTTCTAACCTGCATTTAAGCTGCTTTCAGTGGATTTTGCTTTCCTATAGACTTCTATAGGTATGCAAATCCTGCTTAAGGCTGGGTTCACACTATACGACACGACTTTCATCCTACTTTGCTCTGCGACATCTGTCCGATATTGGTCCGACATTGGTCCGACATTGGTCCGACATCCATCCGACATTCATGAACAGGATACTACTTTGATCCGACATTGTGCTAGTCTGACTTGTCCTTTGACCAATCAAAACAATCCCAGGGTGAGATAAATTCCTTTTACTGCTGCTGTAATCACCATGTCGGATGCCAAAGTCGTATGGTTAGGACAAGGATCCGACTTTGATCCGACTTCAATGATAGTCAATGGGCTGAAGTCGGATCAAAGTCGGACAGAAGTAGTACAGGGAGAATTTTTAATGTCGGACCGACATGTGTCGGACCAGTTAAGACGGCTCCCATAGGGAAACATTGATTTTCACACGTCATGCGACATGAGCTCCTAATGTCGGAGCGTTTGTCGCCCCAGTGTGAACCAGCACTTAAGCAAACATAAGCTCATTAACACAGGCCCTTATATTGTTGAGTTGATTGTCAGAGACTTTTAAATATGCTATTTGCATTGAATGGTAATTGAACCTATTAAACAATCTATAAATATAATTAAGCTTTGTTTCCCAATGCAGTTCATAAATGTTGCCTGATCTGGAATAATTTGCTCAGATGCCAGATCAAGGCCAACATTTGTTTTCTTAGGTAATTATAACTTTTAAAAGCCAACAATAATCATTTTACACTCTGCTAATTAGGAGACATGGTGGCACAATAGCATTTGCAGTGGGAGGCAGAATGTTTTGTTTGGTAACATTACTGTTGCTTGTTTATGTTTTATTTTAAAAATGAACTAAGCATATAATTTTATGTTTGTCTCTATTAGAGTGCTTGAAGATGACCTGAAGCTAAGCAGTGATGAAGATGACTGTCAGCAGGTAATGCCATTCTCCTCTATGAGAGTAATACTTAAAAATATGATTTTTGGAATTAAAGTGAAATAAGGAATTTTTCAACTCTATAAATATGTAGCTTTCATTAAAAGAATACCTGGATATCCTACCTATTCGTTCTTGTTTAGGCATGTCCTGTTATAGGGTGACAGCTGTCTTTCAGCTGGACCCCTTGGTTGCCACCCTGTCGCATGTGCTTTGATGGAAACTACTAGTGGCTGTTCCTATACACATTTAATACACACGTTTTATACTTGAAGCAAACTCTCCCATCCAGGTCTACATGCTTTATTTTGTTGAGAAATCACTTTGAAAAACAACCCCTAGCATTTCTGGCCATGGCCATCCTGAGGAAGGGCAGATTATTCATGTAGCACTTACTTTCTCAAATCCATATGCCCTTAGCTCAGGCATGCAGGCAGGAGGGTGTGCTTAGCTGAGAAAAAAACATCCTCCCCTTCTGAAGACTCCTGGGATGTATGACATTATTTGCCTATTCCTGGAAACAAGGAAGTAACTGAAGAAATGTAATAATAGAGTTTAAAACAAGTAAATATTATATACTTTCGTATCACTATTTCCTATCCTATTTTCCATCTATTTACTAATGCTAGCAGCATAAGGATTAAAAATAGTCAAAGTTGATTGAGAGAGTGAAGTTCCTTTTTAAGTGCATATAGTCAGGAAATGGCTGAAAAAGTAGTAACCAGCAGCATTGAGATGCAACAAAGGATGAAAAAAACACAGAACACAGGGAAAAAATCCATGACAATTGTCTATGATACAATGCTTTAGGAAACTAAATGTTGTGCAGTTGAGGTTTACTACACTTTCTACTACAATTTGAAAATCATGATACACTTTAATTTCCCTTTTTAACTTCTTCACATTAAAAATAGAATGTTATATGTCCTCACTAAACAATTCTGATATATTCAAGATTTTAATTAAAAAACAACAAAAAAAAAAAGTTTCCAAAAAGTCCCTTTTGATCCATCTTTTTAACCACTTAACGACCGCCCACTGTAAATATACGTCAGCAGAATGGCACCGACAGGCACAATCACGTATATATACGTGATTGCCTTTGTATAGTTGGGGGGTCCGATCGGACCCCCCTTCTTTACAGTGAGCGGTCGTTTTACCTTCGGGAGCGATCCGGCATGAGGGGACGGCCGTTCGATTCCGGCCACCCCCTCTCGATCGCTCCCGACGAATGAGAGAGCTTCCCCTGCCTGCCAGGAAGGAGGAAGTGATGTCATCTCTCCTGGGGCGCTCACATATACCGAGCGCCGTACAGGAGAAGATGCCAGGTTAGTACACACAACACTACACTGACACCAGGACACATAGGCACATAAATCGCCCCCCAGGCCCCCCCAGACACCCCCAGATCACCCCCCAGCCCCCCCAGCCCCCAGTCACAGTGTCACTGATTGCAGTGACCATTTATTTAGTGATCACTGCAATCAGTGACATTTGTGACTGTAAAAGTGTCACCAAAGTTTAGTCTTAGGTCCAGTGTAGCCCCCTAACCCCCCCTAATAAAGGTTTAACCCCCTGATCACCCCCCAGATAACCCTTTCACCCCCTATCACCACTGTCACTAAGCAATCATTTTTCTGATCGATGTCTTAGCGTCGGTGATGCTGATCGGTAGCCAGTAATTTTTTTTAGGTTTGCCGCAGGTTTTTATAGCGTCGGGTACCCCCATATATTACCTAATAAAGGTTTAACCCCCTTGATCGCCCCCCAGGTAACCCTTTCACCCCCTATCACCACTGTCACTAAGTTATAATTTTTCTGATCGATGTCTTAGCGTCGGCGATGCTGATCGGTAGCCAGTAATTTTTTTTAGGTTCGCCGCAGGTTTTTATAGCGTCGGGTACCCCCATATATTACCTAATAAAGGTTTAACCCCCTTGATCACCCCCCAGGTAACCCTTTCACCCCCTAGCACCGCCGTGGCTATGCGATCATTTTTCTGATCGATGTCTTAGCGTCGGTGATGCTGATCAGTAGCCAGTAATTTTTTTTAGGTTCGCCGCAGGTTTTTATAGCGTCGGGTACCCCCATATATTACCTAATAAAGGTTTAACCCCCTTGATCGCCCCCCCAGGTAACCCTTTCACCCCCTATCACCACTGTCACTAAGCGATAATTTTTCTGATCGATGTCTTAGCGTCGGCGATGCTGATCGGTAGCCAGTAATTTTTTTTAGGTTCGCCGCAGGTTTTTATAGCGTCGGGTACCCCCATATATTACCTAATAAAGGTGTAACCCCCTTGATCACCCCCCAGGTAACCCTTTCACCCCCTAGCATCGCCGTCACTATGCGATCATTTTTCTGATCGATGTCTTAGCGTCGGTGATGCTGATCGGTAGCCAGTAATTTTTTTTAGGTTCGCCGCAGGTTTTTATAGCGTCAGGTACCCCCATATATTATCTAATAAAGGTTTAACCCCCTGATCGCCCCCCAGGTAACCCTTTCACCCCCTATCACCACTGTCGCTAAGCAATCGTTTTTATGATCGTTGTCTTAGTGTCGGTGATGCCGATAGGTAGCCAGTAATTTTTTTTTAGGTTCGCCGTCAGGTTTTTATATAGCGTCAGGTACCCCCATATATTACCCTAATAAAGGTTTTAACCCCCTAATTGCCCCTAGTTAACCCTTTCACCAGTGATCATCATATAAGTGTTACGGGTGACGCTGGTTAGTTAGTTTGCTTTTTATAGTGTCAGGGCACCCGCCGTATATAACCCAATAAAGGTTTAACCCCCTGATCGCCCGGCGGGTGATATCAGTTAGGTTTTAGCGTCAGAGAGGGTCTGCGTCACACCCCAGGCAGCGTCAGGTTAGTGCCAGTAGCGCTAACACCCACGCGTGAAGCATACACCCCCCTTAGTGGTATAGTATCTGATCAGCTCAATATCTGATCTGATCAGATCTATACTAGCGTCCCCAGCAGTTTAGGGTTCCCAAAAACGCAGTGTTAGCGGGATCAGCCCAGATACCTGCTGGCACCTGCGTTTTGCCCCTCTGTCCAGCCCAGGCCACCGAAGTGCAGTATCGATCGATCACTGTCACTTGCAAAACACAACACACATAACTGCAGCGTTCGCAGAGACAGGCCTGATCCCTGCGACTCCAGTGCTGTAGGAGGTAATTTCACCACCACAGTTAAAAAAAAAAAAGCATATATGCCGAAGCATTGGGGCAGCAGGAGCGGAGGAGCGATTTTGCTCCTAATGCCGCGTACATACGGTTGAAATTCCGACGGAGGCTTGCCCGTGGAAAAGTCTGACCATGTGTACGCGGCATAACTTTTGCGAGAAGATGCCCCCATGCTTCGGCATATATAAATGGTGCATGTATGCCCATCATTAGAAGTGGGTGGATGAAGGGCGGTATTCTAATGGTGGGCATACCCACCGATCAATCTTTTTTTTCGTTCAGCCAACAGGCTGCATGAAAAAAAAGATTACAATACATGTCCAACAAGGACCAGCAACGTACTGGTATGTTGCTGGAATTTGAATGTTTATACCAGAATGATGCCTGCGGGTTTAGGTATCATCTTGGTATCATTCTTTTCAGCCAGCGGCCGGCTTTCATGTAAAAGCAATCCTAGTGGCTAATTAGCCTCTGGACTGCTTTTACAAGCAGTGGGAGGGAATGCCCCCCCGGATATAAAAAGCGCCATTGGGAAATTGGGAAAGCATTTTATCACACCGATCTTGGTGTGGTCAGATGCTTTGAGGGCAGAGGAAAGATCTAGGGTCCAATAGACCCCAGTTTTTTCAAAAAAGAGTACCTGTCATTACCTATTGCTATCATAGGGGATATTTACATTCCCTGAGATAACAATAAAAGTGATAAAAATAAATAAATATGGAAGCAACAGTTTAAAAATAAAATAAAAAAGCAAAATTAATAATAAAAAAAATAAAATAAAAAAAAAAGCACCCCTGTCCTGCCCTGCTCTTGCCCAATGGCGAACGCAAGTGTCGGTCTGGCGTCATATGTAAACAGCAATTTCACCATGCATGTGAGGTATCACCGCGAAGGTCAGATCGAGGGCAGTAATTTTAGCAGTAGACCTCCTCTGTAAATCTAACGGGGTAACCTGTAAATGCTTTTAAAGGCTTTTAAAAATGTATGTAGTTTGTCGCCAATGCGCGTTTGTGCGAAATTTTAAAGCATGTCGTGTTTGGTATCTATGTACTCGGCCTAAGATCATCTTTTTTATTTCATCAAACATTTGGGCAATATAGTGTGTTTTAGTGCATTAAAATTTAAAAAAGTGTATTTTTTCCCCAAAAAATGCGTTTGAAAAATCGCTGCGCAAATACTGTGTAGAAAAAAAAATGCAACACCCACCATTTTATTCTGTAGGGCCTTTGCTTTAAAAATATATATAATGTTTGGGGGTTCAACATAATTTTCTTGCAAAAAAAAATATGTTTTCATGTAAACAAAAAGTGTCAAAAAGGGCTTTGTCTTCAAGTGGTTAGAAGAGTGGATGTAAGCTTCCTAATGTTGTGTATAAAATGCCAGAACAGTTCAAAACCCCCCCAAATGACCCCATTTTGGAAAGTAGACACCCCAAGCTATATACTGAGAGGCATGTCGAGTCCATGGAATATTTTATATGTTGACACAAGTTGCGGAAAAAATATTTTTTTTTTTTGCACAAAGTTGTCACTAAATGATATATTGCTCAAACATGCCATGGGCATATGTGGAATTACACCCCAAAATACATTCTGTTGCTTCTCCTGAGTACGGGGATACCACATGTGTGAGACTTTTTGGGAGCCTAGCCGGGTACGGGACCCCAAAAACCAAGCACCGCCTTCAGGCTTTCTAAGGGTGTCAATTTTTGATTTCACTTCTCACTGCCTATCACAGTTTCGGAGGCCATGGAATGCCCAGATGGCACAAAACCCCCCCAAATGACCCCATTTTGGAAAGTAGACACCCCAAGCTATTTGCTGAGAGGTATTGTGAGTATTTTGCAGATCTCGCTTTTTGTCACAAAGTTTTGAAAATTGAAAAAAAAATGAAAAAAAAAAAATGTTCTTTCTTCATTTTCAAAAACAAATGAGAGCTGTAAAATACTCACCATGCCTCTCAGCAAACAGCTTGGGGTGTCTACTTTCCAAAATGGGGTCATTTGGGGGGGTTTTGTGCTATTTTGGCATTTTATGGCCTTCAAAACTGTGATAGGTAGTGAGGAGTGAAATCAAAAATTTGCGCCCTTAGAAATCCTGGAGGCGGTGCTTGGTTTCCGGGGTCCCGTACCTGGCTAGGCTCCTAAAAAGTCCCACACATGTGGTATCCCCGTACTCAGGACAAGCAGCAGAATGTATTTTGGGGTGCAATTCCACATATAACCATGGCATGTGTGAGCAATATATCATTTAGTGACAACTTTTTGTAATTTTTTTTTTTTTTTGTCATTATTCAATCACTTGGGACAAAAAAAAAAAATATTCAATGGGCTCAACAGGCCTCTCAGCAATTTCCTTGGGGTGTCTACTTTCTAAAATGGGGTCATTTGGGGGGGTTTGTGCTATTTTGGCATTTTATGGCCTTCAAAACTGTGATAGGTAGTGAGGAGTGAAATCAAAAATTTGCGCCCTTAGAAATCCTGAAGGCGGTGCTTGGTTTCCGGGGTCCCGTACGTGGCTAGGCTCCTAAAAAGTCCCACACATGTGGTATCCCCGTACTCAGGAGAAGCAGCAGAATGTATTTTGGGGTGCAATTCCACATATAACCATGGCATGTGTGAGCAATATATCATTTAGTGACAACTTTTTGTAATTTTTTTTTTTTTTTTTTGTCATTATTCAATCACTTGGGACAAAAAAAAAATATTCAATGGGCTCAACATGCCTCTCAGCAATTTCCTTGGGGTGTCTACTTTCTAAAATGGGGTCATTTGGGGGGGTTTTGTACTGCCCTGTCATTTTAGCACCTCAAGAAATGAGATAGGCAGTCATAAATTAAAAGCTGTGTAAATTCCAGAAAATGTACCCTAGTTTGTAAACGCTATGACTTTTGCGCAAACCAATAAAGATACGCTTATTGACATTTTTTTACTAAAGACATGTGGCTGAATACATTTTGGCCTAAATGTATGACTAAAATTGAGTTTATTCGATTTTTCTTATAACAAAAAGTAGAAAATATTATTTTTTTTCAAACTTTTCGGGTTTTCCGTTTATATCGCAAAAAATAAAAATCGCAGAGGCAATCAAATACCATTAAAAGAAAGCTCTATTTGTGGGAAGAAAAGGACGCAAATTTCGTTTGGGTACAACATTGCATGTCCGCACAATTTACAGTTAAAGCAGCGCAGTGCAAAATTCTGAATTCACCTCTGGTCCTTTAGCTACCAAATGGTCCGGGGCTTAAGTGGTTAATGCAGCCCAGCTGTGTATTCCTGCTCTTTGGAAGCAGGAGCCACCCCATCCTTTCTCTATTATCCTCTAAAACCAATGACATTAATGCATATATATAAAAAGACCTCATGGCCTCCCTGAAAGGCCAAGGTGAGAAAGTTTAGAATACCTCATTCTACTGGTGGGAATATACATGGTCTCAGGTATACAAATCTGTTCTTCCTATGAGGGCACCCGAGCCGAGCCACAGCTCCCTGTTTCCATTCAGAATGGCCCCACCCCCTTTCTCTCCTGATTGGCTGACTGACTTTATTTTACAGCATCGAGAGCCAATGGCACTGCGCTGCTGTCTCAGTCAATGGGCAGCCGAGACACTTTTACAACATCGCTGGATCTATATGGGGCTCAGGTAAATATTAGGGGGGCTGCTGCACACCGAAGGCTTTTTATCATAATGCATAGAATGCATTAAAGCGGAGCTCCGCCGGAAAAAAATATATTAAAAGCCAGCAGCTACAGCTACAGCAGCTGCTGGCTTTTATTTTTTGGACACTTACCTGTCCTGGAGTCCAGCGACGTCCGCAGCAGAGGACGAGCGACCGCTCGTCGCTCTGCTGCTCCCTCCGCCATCCTCGCTGAGGGAACCAGGAAGTGAAGCCCTGCGGCTTCATGCCCGGTTCCCTACGGCGCATGCGCGAGTCGCGCTGTGCCGTTCTGATTCGTCCTCCTGTGTTCTGGGAGCCGAGTGTCTCCCAGAACACTGCGGGAAGTCTGGGGGAAGTGCTGTCACTCCCGCAGATTCCCGAAGAGAGGACTCCCGGATGTGGGTGAAAATACCTGTCTTAGACAGGTATCTTCACCCCCCTCCCCCCTGAAAGGTGTCAATTGTGACACAGGAGGGGGGGAGGGTTCCGATGAGAGGAACTTGTAATTTAGGGTGGAGCTCCACTTTAAGATAAAAAAACCTTCTGCCTTTAGAACCACTTTAAGTATTGCTCTGTTTTCTTATTTTCTCAGGCAAGCCTAAATATCATTAAACGTTAACATCATTTAACCATCACACTTATTAATATGCTAGGGATTTTTCACTGATTTCAGTTATTATGTTTCCATGTTTTTATTTTAAATGTAATTTTTATTGACAAAACTCATGAATAAAGTTCATTGCACATATTGGAGTATTTCCTATGGGTAGGTATTCCATTTAGACATACCAAATTGCACCTATGAAATGACATGTGTATTCACTTATCTTTTACAAATTTCACCTCATGGACTTTATTTTTTTTTAAAACATATTGAATAAAATTTAGAATTTGATTCTAAATTTCGATAATGTATTATTTGTATATTTGTGCATGACTCTTTAAATGTGGGTACTATTTTTATATGTTTAACCCTTTCATGACCAGAGATCATGGATGTGTGAATACCCAGCTCAAATTTACCAGCATCAGTATGAATCAGTAAACGTTTCAATTTCTCTATGACTAATTTCCCTACCTAAATATTTGTAGCACACAGACCCTTTTTCTCCTGCTTACCTCCACTTGCAGAGTAGGACACACCATGCCACATGCCCGTATCCTCCTGGTATAAGAGGTTGAGCGGTGTTCATACAATTTTTGGGTCCTGCAGCGAGTTACCTCCCTCCATTGGTTCTCGTCCCTAGAGTGTAGGGAAAAGTCTATTCTCTTTCCTAAAAGAAGGCCAATGTCCAGACTGTTTAAACTCCAACAGACAAGTTTATTTTCCTTACTTGTAACTTAGTGGGAAAAAGTTGAAGATAGAGATAGAGTTGGGTAGGGAGGTAGGTTCAGGCACGCGGCACCCATTTACCCTATTCTCCACTCAAGCCTGAGTGGGTATTGCTCACCCGGATAGATCCCTCTCACAGTTCTAGCAGCCGGAGTGAAGCATGAACAGTTACTTTAGATTTCGTCCCCTTCAAAGACAAGTTCAGGAGAGCCTCTGCCACAGAATCCTTTAGTTGTAGCGCCTGCAACTTTTAGAAACCATAAGTGCCAGTGGGGCACATCACAGGAGCTATTGTGCAACTCAGGGAATCCTTCCCTCTGATAGGCAACCAGGCCCCTCCTGAGACAGTGACTTCCTTCACTGATCCTCCGGACAGGTCCTCCCCTGGTTTTCCTCTCTTTCAGAGTGGGCCACCCTCCCTCGGGTACCCTGGGACTCCGATGGTTTGGTTGTAGACCCAGTTGAAGGTACTGGGCCTACCTGGAACACTATAGCCTCGGGCTAAAGGTGCCCAAGACCAATTCACGCACCCCTGGCCAGCAGGGCCAAAGGGCGCGACTCTCGACACCAGGGGTCCCTCTTGGAATCTCTCCGCCTAATGGCGTCTGCCCCTTATGTACCCTCTCCCGGCATGCACAGCAGGTAGACCACGCCCACTGTATGGCTGCCGAGAGAGGACACCCAATCACGCTACAGTGCCACCTGTGGTTCGACCCAAGACCTGGGCAACAGCGCCACCTGCAGGTCAAGGGGAACTATACACTGAGGCAACACCACAGCAGAGCAGAGTCCAATCTAAAGAATCAGAAAACCTGAGCCAAACTATTGCTCAGGCTGCCCTTAAATTTAACCACTTGACAACTGGGCACATAACCCCCTTCCTGCCCAGGCGAAATTTCAGGTTTCAGCGCCGTCACGCTTTGAATGACAATTGCCGTGCGACGTGGCTCCCAAACAAAATTGACGTCCTTTTTTTCCCACAAAAAGAGCTTTCTTTTGGTGGTCTTTGATCATTTCTGCGGTTTTTATTTTTTGCGCTATATACAAAAATAGAGCGACAATTTTGAAAAAAACACAATATTTTTTCATTTTTGCTATAATTAATATCCCATTTTTTTTTTTAAAAAACTATTTTTTTCCTCAGTTTAGGCCGATACGTATTCTACATATTTTAGGTAAAAAAAAAAAAATCGCAAAAAGCGTATAGTGATTGGTTTGCGCAAAAGTTATAGCGCCTACAAAATAGGGAATAGAATTATGATTTTTTTAAATTATTTATTTATTTTTTTACTAGTAATGACGTCGATCTGCGATTTTTTTTTGTGACTGTGACATTACGGCGGACACATCGGACACTTTTGACACATTTTTGGGACCATTCACATTTATACAGCGAACAGTGCTAAAAATATGCACTGATTACTGTATAAATGTGACTGGCAGGGAAGCGGTTAACCACTAGGGGGCGATCAAGGGGTTAATATGTTCCCTGCTAGATGTTCTTACTGTGGGGGGGAGGGGACTGACTGGGGGAGGTGACTGATGGTTGTCCCTATGTACAAGGGACACACCATCCGTCTCCTCTTCCCGACAGGACGTGGATCTCTGTGTTTACACACAGAGATCCACGTCCCTGGCTCTGTGACAGCCGATCGCTCGTACCTGGCGGACATCGCGGCCGCCAGGCACGCGCATCGGCACTCGCCTGACACGGCGGGCACAGTTTTTCCCCGACGCGCGCCCACGGTGGCGCGCATCGCGGAAGTAAATAAGAGGACGTCCATAGACGTCCTATCAGCAATTGACGACCGCTTTGCGGACGTCTTTTGCTTATAGCCCGGGCGCAAAGTGGTTAAGGCACAGCGACCCCAATTTTGGGGGGTCCGCTACATATTTTTTTATTGTTTTGTAGGCTGACAAATGGAAAAAAAAAGTCTACAAAAATTTTTTAATTTAATTTTGAAGACTGCATTGTCTTCCTTCTTTGCGCATAGTGTGTGAATAGAGAAATAAATACTCTGATAGTGGCAACCTTCAAGGTTTGTTTACTAACAAACCTCATGTGACCATCATGACGTTGCTGAAATGGTGATCACATGATCTGAAGCCATGGTAATTGGTTCAAATTTGTTAGTGGAAGCCAGCTAGGAGCACGCACAGCTGTATAGGTACTTCTAGCTGTGAAAGAGAATATGGACTAACATTCTCTCAACATGAGGCATTGTGCTGAGGAATGTTGATCTACAGATTGTGAGAGGGATTTATTTATTATTTTAAAAACAAACAGTAATACAATTTAAGACACAACAATAATAAACTATATTGTAAAAAGTATTGGGACGCCTGCCTTTACACGCACTTTAACTTTAATGGCATCCCAGTCTTAGTCCGTAGGGTTCAATATTGAGTTGGCCCACCCTTTGCAGCTATAACAGCTTCAACTCTTCTGGGAAGGCTGTCCACAAGGTTTAGGAGTGTGTCTATGGGAATGTTTGAACATTCTTCCAGAAGCTCATTTGTGAGGTCAGGCACTGATGTTGGACGAGAAGGCCTGGCTCGCAGTCTCACTCTAATTCATCCCAAAGGTGTTCTATCGGGTTGAGATCAGGACTTTGTGCAGGCCAGCCAAGTTCCTCCACCACAAACTTGCTCATCCATGTTTTTATGGACCTTGCTTTGTGCACTGGTGCACAGTCATGTTGGAACAGGAAGGGGTAATCCCACAAAGTTGGGAGCATAAAATTGACCAAAATGTCTTCGTATGCTGACGTCTTAAGAGTTTTAGTGCACAAAGCAAGTTCCATAAAGACATGGATGAGCGTGTTTGGGGTGTAGGCAATTGACTGGCCTGCACAGAGTCCTAGAAAGAACATCTTTGGGATGAAATAGAGTGGAGACTGTGAGTCAGGCCTTCTCGACCAACATGAGTGCCTGACCTCACCAATGCGCTTTTGGAAGAATGGTCAAACATTCCCATAGACACACTCTGAAATCTTGTGGACAGCCTTCCCAGAAGAGTTGAAGCTGTTATAGCTGCAAAACATGGGCCAACTCAATATTGAACCCTACGGACTAAGACTGGGATGCTATGAAAGGTCATGTGCGTGTAAAGGCAGGTGTATACTTTTGACAATATAGTGTATGTTAGTTTACCAACATTAAGTAACAGGAAATTACTTTAACCCCTTCCTTACTGAGTCGTAAAATGACGTCGACAGGAACCCTTCCTCCCTCCGGGTGGACGTCATATGACGTCCTGGGCTTCCCGGACGGCTAAGGGGCGCGCACGCCACCGCATCGCTCGGGACCCGGTGCGCATGCCCGGCGGCCGCGATGTTTGCCAGGCACCCGCAATTGCCCGCGATCACAGCAGGACTGTGGATCTGTGTGTGTAAACACACAGATCCACGTCCTGTCAGAGGAGAGGAGACCGATGTGTGTTCCCAGTACAGAGGAACACAGATCTCTCTCCTCCCCTTGTGAGTCCTCTCCCCCTACAGTTATAATCACTCCCTAGGGAACATATTTAAGCCCTTGATCGTCCCCTAGTGTTAACCCCTTCCCTGCCAGTCACATTTACACAGTAATCAGTGCAGTTTTATAGCACTAATCGCTGTATAAATGTTAATGGTCCCAAAAAACGTGTCAAAAGTGTTCGATATGTCCGTGGCAATGTCACGGTCACAAAAGAAATCGCAGATCGCCGCCATTTCTAGTAAAAAAATTAAAATGGCATAAATCTATCCCCTATTTTGTAGATGCTATAACTTTTGCGCAAACCAATCAATATACGCTTATTGCGATTTTTTTTAACAAAAATATGTAGAAGAATACATATCGGCCTGAACTGAGGAAAAACATATATTTTTTTTTTAATTGTGATATTTATTAAATCGAAAAGTAAAAAATATTGTGTTTTTTTCAAAATTGTCGCTCTTCTTTTGTTTATAGCGGAAAAAATAAAAACCGCAGAGGTGATCAAATACCACCAAATGAAAGCTCAATTTGTGGGGGAAAAAAACAAAGATTTCATTTGGGTACAGTGTTGCATGACCGCGCAATTGTCATTCAAAGTGCGACAGCGCTGAAAACTAAAAATTGGTCTAGGCAGGAAGGAGGTGAAAATGCCCTGTATTTAAATGGTTAAATTATGTATTTTCATTGAAATATTTAAATTTGATGTGTAACGGTGGGATCCCTAACTTTTTTTTAACTATTAATGGGTACACTGGTAACAAGGGTTATCCAATGATGAGTGTGTCGATTGCAAGATATGATTACCCTACAACATGTTTTTCCATATCTTTCTAGTTCTTAGGATATTGATTGGCAAAGTAAGTAGTTATCACATCGTACTAGTAACAGTTATCTACAGAATGTATCTAATTTGTAAAAAGCTGCTGGTCCAACATCTCCAATCCTTCTGTTGCAATTATCATAATATAAAGTACATTTAAAAACTAACAGGGAGGTAGGGATCCCCTTGTAAATGACATGGTAGGTATGTGGAAAAAACTGCAGGGAATTAACATACAGGGACCTCTCCAGCAGATGCCCTAAGAGACAAAAAAAATCTGTAAAATGGTTTAACTTCCCAGCTTCTACCTGAAAACAAAAAAAAAAAAATGTTTTGCATCAACAGACATATTCATGGTTGTATGGGTTTGTTATGGAAGCTGTGGGTAAGGCATGGCCTTTGAGCAGATGGAATGTGTGTAGCTCTGAGGAAGAGGGCATGTCCCTCGAAACACGTCAGCTTTGCCTATCTGACTGACACACGTCTAGTGGTGTTTTTTTCTTAATGCTTGTTGTTACTAATCTCTCTTTGTGAGTATAAGGGATTTTTTTTATTATTTATTAAAGCTTCTTACGATAATGCACTGGGCTGGTGCGCCGCCTTCTTATTTTCATTTTGAGATTAAATATGTGTGCCCGTTAGTTTTAGTTTTTTACTTTAATTTAATTTGAATGGGGGCATTTAGAAAGTGCTAACACAAAAATGTATTATAGAACTAATTAATGGTATTCTCTTGCGTACTTTCATTTATGGATGGGTCATGAGATGTTTGTGAAAATTATTTGCAAAATGCAAAAAATATTTATATTCCCTAACTGTTATAAAGGAAATAATAGTAAGTATATATTGTATTTTTTTTTAAAGATCCTCTTGGCTTGATATACTCTCACCATTCCATGCAACACAATTTATCACAGTAATGTCCACATTCTATAGTTTCAACTAAGTTTTCTTTTTTAGTTCTCTTAGAAGCCGATTTCAATTATCTGCCATGTAATCAATCAGCTAGAATGTTCCTTTTGGAAATATTTCACCTACATTGAAAAAGGACAAAGCAACTAATTGACAATAGAATGGCAGAGAAACCACAAGGGCAAACTGACAGCTATAAAGGCAACAGAAATATGACCTGTGGAAAAGCCACTCATGACTATAACTTTGTCATTGCTACTCTAAGAGTCCCTGGAGCCCTGCAACATTAGGCAAGAGATCTTCTTTTGATTGTTCCCTTCTGTTCTTTACAGGGAAGGTAACAAGTTCTGAGTCCATGAATTGTGCTAAAGACTAGTACTTTATAAAAGGTCACCGGTGATTGAACTCTGTCGTGGGTACACCATGAAAAGCAGTATGTCAGAACAGTAGTTACCTTTTTCATTGTACTCCTCTTTAGTGCTATCATTATGATGAATTATGGCATATATACCATATAAAACATTGGCAGGAAATTTATGATTTAAAGCTAAAGCTTCAAAGCCTTTGCCTTGACAGACAGGAAAGAGTTCCTTAGTCCCAAGTAGGCATTGTTGGTAAAAGGGAATCTTACCAGAGTGACAGCTATTAGTAAAAAAAATATCTTAGATGTTCTATTTGCAATATAAACACAGTTGGCCTAAAAAGTAACTTTATGCAAAGAACTACTGTACATACCGTATAACATTTATATAAGAAAAAAACAGACTGGAGCTTGTGACTGTGACGTCATGAGAGGCCTATATAAATCGGAGCGCACCGCACAGCCAGCATTACAGCGGGAGGAAGCAACGTGTTAACATCGAAGAGGAGAAGAGGGAAGAAGGCGACGGAGAAGACCGGGCCCCGCTAGCAAAAGAGCTGGAAGAAGATAGCGGAGGCCCGGCAGAAGGAAGAAAGAACCAGAGAGTGCGGAGACGACACCCAGAGACCCCCGAAGTCGGAAGAGACCCCCGGAGTCGGAAGAAGACCCCCGGAGCTGTGCAATAAATTACTTTAAAAACCTGTGTGTGTTTTTTTATTGAATTTTTTTTCCACCAGGTGAATGGGTAGGGGTACGATGTACCCCATACTCATTCACATAGGGTGGGGGCCGGGATCTGGGGGCCCCCTTATTAAAGGGGGGGCTCCCGGATTCCGATAAGCCCCCGCCCGCAGACCCAGACAACCAACGGCCAGGGTTGTCGGGAAGAGGCCCTGTCCCCATCAACATGGGGGCAGGGTGCTTTGGGGTGGGGGGGCCACAGGTCCCCCCCTGCCCCAAAGCACCAAACCCCCCATGTTGAGGGCATGCGGCCTGGTACGGTTCAGGAGGGAGGGGGGCCGCTCTCATCCCCCCTCTTTTCCTGCGGCCTGCCAGGTTGCGTGCTCGGATAAGGGTCTGGTTTGGATTTTGGGGGGACCCCCACGCTGTTTTTTTGGCTTAGGGGGTTCCCCTTAAAATCCATACCAGACCCAAGGGCCTGGTATGCTCCTGGAGGGGGAACCCATGCCGGTTTTTTATTTAAAATTTGGCGTGGAGTTCCCCCTCAAGATTCATACCAAAAGTGCCTGGTATTGGCGGGGATCCAAGTCGGATCCCCGTTCATTGAAAGTCGGACATATGTCAGCTTCATGTCGCAGGGCAAAATCGGATCCAAAGTGGGACGGCTGTCGTGACGCACAAGTGTGAACCCAGCCTTACTACGCTCTGGGGCAAATTAGTGCAAATGCACTTGCAAAGTGCACAGCCTATTTGCCTTTAGTAAATCAACCCCAAAGTGTTACCTAGTGCAGATTTGAAAAAAGAAGGCGAATGGCTATTCTACATAAGTGTTGTGCCACATCCAGTATTCAAGTGCAAAAAAGGAAATTCCCCTAAGCGGACTTTAAAGGCACTAAGTAATATTAGTATATGAGTAACACAAATAATGTAGAAAAAGTTTATTAATATGAATAACATTAAAATACATATAAAAAATGCTGATTAAACTAAAGCAGGTTAACAGATATCACCATGCTTGGGGGATATACATGAAAGAGCCGCCTTACACCCGACGCGTTTCGGGATATAATATTCCTTCTTCAGGGGTGTATAGCAAGGAGATATTCATATGATTTAGTTTAGGAGGGTAGATTTCAGCATTTTCCCAAAGTAACATTAAAATGCATGAGCAAGTAACACAGAAAGCTGCATCGAGGGAAACGCCCTTGTAAGGCCTATGGACATCAATCAGCAAATAAAGGTCTATGCAAGAGACCTAGGAGGGTGGCTGAGAGGAAATATCTCCTCAACTTCCAAAACCGCAGAAAACCAGGTAGATATACTGAGGCCAAAACCATAGGATCCCTGAGTTTGGGAGAAACTTAGTAACAGGGAGAGACCACCCAATGTTGTTGTGTAATAGATGCAGAAACAGCAAAAAAATATATATTTTGTGATCTTGTGGTGTTTGAAAGCAGAGAGACTGTCAGCCGCGCACCTCGGCATCCAGACAAAATGTGTTACTTGCTCGTGCATTTTATTGTTTCTTTGGGAAAATGCTGAAATCTACCCTCCTAAACTAAATCATATGAATATCTCCTTGCTTTACACCCCTGGAGAAGGAATAATATATCCCAAAACGCGTCGGGTGTAAGGAGGCTCTTTCATGTATATCCCCCCAGCATGGTGATATCTGTTAACTTGCTTTAGTTTAATCAGCATTTTTCATATGTATTTTAATGTTATTCATATTAATAAACTTTTTCTACATTATTTGTGTTACTCATATACTAATCTTACTTAGTGCCTTTAACCACTTGACCACTGGGCACTTAAACCCCCTTAATAACCAGACCAATTTTCAGCTTTCGGTGCTCTCACATTTTGAATGACAATTACTCAGTCATACAACACTGTACCCATATGAAATTTTTGTCCTTTTTCTCACACAAATAGAGCTTTCTTTTGGTGGTATTTAATCACTGTTGGGTTTTTTTATTTTTTGCGCTATAAGAGAAAAAAGACTGAAAATTTTGTAAAAAAATGATTTTTTTTTTCGTTTCTGTTATAAAATTTTGCAAATTACTATTTTTTCTTCATAAATTTTGGCCAAAATTTATACTGCTACATATCTTTGGTAAAAATAAGTACAAATTGGTGTATATTATTTGGTCTTTGTGAAAGTTATAGAGTCCACAAGCTATGGTGCCAATATCTGAAAATTGATCACACCTGAAGTACTGACGGCCTATCTCAATTCTTGAGACCCTAACATGCCAGAAAAGTACAAATACCCCCCAAATGACCCCTTTTTGGAAAGAAGACATTCCAAGGTAATCAGAAAGAGGCATTGTGAGTTTTTTGAAGTTGTCATTTTTTCCCACAATTCTTTGCAAAATCAAGATTTTTTTTTTCTCTTTTTTTTTTTTCACAAAATTGTCATATTAGCAGGTTATTTCTCACACACAGCATATGCATTCCACAAATTACACCCCAAAACACATTCTGCTATTACTCCCGAGTATGGCGATACCACATGTGTGAGACTTTTACACAGCGTGGCCACATACAGAGGCCCAACATGCAGGGAGCACCTTCAGGCGTTCTGGAGCACCAAGGCCAATTCTGACATTTCTCTCCTACATGTAAAAATCATCATTTATTTGCTAGAAAATTACATAGAACCCCAAAACATTATATATGTTTTTTTAGCAAAGACCTTAGAGAATATAATGGTGGTTGTTGCAACTTTTTATCTCGCACGATATTTGCGCAGCAATTTTTTTTAACGCGTTTTTTACGGAAAAAAAATGTTTTGTGCTTAAAAAAAAAAAAAAACAGTAAAGTTAGCCCAATGTTTTTGCATAATGTGAAAGATGAAGTTACGCCGAGTAAATAGATACCTAACATGTCGCCCTTAAAAATTGCACACACTCGTGGAATGGCGCCAAACTTCGCTACTTAAAAAATCCCCATAGGCGACGCTTTAAATATTTTTACTGGTTACATGTTTTGAGTTACAGAGGAGGTCTAGGGCCAAAATGATTGCTCTCGCTCTAACGTTCGCAGAGATACCTCACATGTGTGGTTTGAAAACCGTTTTCATATGTGGGCGGGACTTACGTATGCGTTCGCTTCTGTATGCAAGCTCACGGGGACAGGGGCGCTTTAAAAAAAAAAAAAAATTTATTCTTCATTTTACTTTATTTATTTTAGTTTGACATGTTTTTCCGCCCTAAACATTTTTTTGATCACTTTTATACCTATTACAAGGAACGTAAACATCCCTTGTAATAGGAATATGGCATGACAGGTCCTCTTTACAGTGAGATATGGGGGGGGGGTGTCAATAAGACCCCACATCTCACCTCTAGGCTGGGAAGCCTGAAAAAAATACAAAAAAAAAAAACAACAATCCTGGCTTTGATCGTAGCGGTGAGTCGGTAGAAGCACCGGAGGGCGGCGGGGGGGGGGACATCCCCTCTCGCCTCCCGTAAGAATGATCAAGCGGCGGAACAGCCGCTATGATTGTTCTTATGGTGTAGGGAATCGCCGGCTGAAAAAGCTAATATCTGAATGATGCCTGTAGCTGCTCCCATCATTCAGATATCCCCGCACAAAGTCAAGGACGTCATATGACGGCCGGAGGGCGGGAAGTGGTTATTGCAGAGTATTGCCGGGCATTGCGGAGTATTGCCGGGCATTGCGGAGTATTGCTGGGCATTGCGGAGTATTGCTGGGCATTGCGGAGTATTGCCGGGCATTGCGGAGTATTGCCGGGCATTGCGGAGTATTGCCGGGCATTGCGGAGTATTGCAGGGCATTGCGGAGTATTGCGGACTATGGCAGGGTATTGCGGTGTATGGCAGGGTATTGCGGTGTATGGCAGGGTATTGCGGACTATGGCAGGGTATTGCACGGGTATTGCACAGGGTATTGTGGAGGGTATTGCACAGGGTATTGTGGAGGGTATTGCAGAGTATTGTGGAGGGTATTGCAGAGTATTGTGGAGGGTATTGCAGAGTATTGTGGCGGGTATTGCAGAGTATTGTGCAGGGTATTGCAGAGTATTGTGCAGGGTATTGCAGAGTATTGTGCAGGGTATTGCAGAGTATTGTGCAGGGTATTGCAGAGTATTGTGCAGGGTAATGCAGAGTATTGTGCAGGGTATTGCGCAGGGTATTGCAGAGTATTGCGCAGGGTATTGCAGAGTATTTTGCAGGGTATTGCAGAGTATTTTGCAGGGTATTGCAGAGTATTGTGCAGGGTATTGCAGAGTATTGTGCAGGGTATTGCAGAGTATTGCACCAGGGTATTGCAGAGTATTGCACCAGGGTATTGCAGAGTATTGCACCAGGGTATTGCAGAGTATTGCACCAGGGTATTGCAGAGTATTGCACCAGGGTATTGCAGAGTATTGCAGAGTATTTCGCAGGGTATTGCAGAGTATTTCGCAGGGTATTGCAGAGTATTGCACCAGGGTATTGCAGAGTATTGCACCAGGGTATTGCACCAGGGTATTGCAGAGTATTGCACCAGGGTATTTTGCAGAGTATTGGCAGGGTGTATTGCAGAGTATTGGCAGGGTATAGCACAGGGATGGCTGAGCAGGGATGGATGGATGGCTGGATCTGTGACTGCAATTGTCACAGATCCAGCCCACAGTGCTGCTGCTGCCATCCGCTCCCTCCCCCTCCCCTCTCACACTGTACCGATCGGTACAGAGAGGGGAGGGAGGAACCGGCGTCATCAAATGACGCCGGTCTGTTTACAAGTGATTGCTCCGTCATTTGACGGAGCGATCACGTGGTAAACGGCCGCTATCAGCGGCGATTTACCGCGATTCGTGATCCGCCGGGTCCTCTGGACCCGGCGGTCACGGAGTTTCCCGTGTGCGCGCCCCAGGGGGCGCGCGGGAGCGCGATTCTGGGAGGACGTTATATAACGTCCTCCCAGAGTTAAGCAACCACCTTGTCGACGTTATTTGTCGGCAGGTGGTTGTTAAGTGGTTAAAGTCCGCTTAGAGGAATTTCCTTTTTTGACCTAGTGCAGATTCACGAATTTTTTATATGTTTATGTAAAATGAGTATGTAAACGCTTATAACCAATCTATCTTTTCACGCAAACTAGCGTCTGATTAGTTGCTGTGAGCTATTGCACATTGGGGGTTATTTACTAAAGGCAAATCCACTTTGCACTACAAGTGCAAACTACAAGTGCAAAGTGCACTTGAAATTGCACTGAAAGTGCACTTGGAAGTGCAGTCGCTGTAGATCCGAGGGGGACATGCAAGGAAAATAAAAAACAGCATTTTAGCTTGCACATGATTGGATGATAAAATCAGCAGAGCTTCCCCTCATTTCAGATCTACCCCTCAGATTTACAGCGACTACACTTACAAGTGCACTTTCAGTGCAATTTCAAGTGCACTTTGCACTTGTAGTTTGCACTTGTAGTGCAAAGTGGATTTGCCTTTCGTAAATAACCCCCATTGTCATTTAAAAAATGGGCTATATCACATACATCAGTTCTGAAATATAAAGGGACTCATCTAGTGTGCACAGCATGACAGTGATCATTGTTTTTTTAGTTATAGAGGAAGAACCACCATGGAGAGTAAAGAATCTCCAGTTTTTTTGTTGCCAATATCCCAGTATTTTGTATATAAGGAACTAAAGGAAAAGTACCCCCGGTACTGCGGGACTTTAAGGGCAAACACTTGTAAACAATATATAGTAAAACATGGATAAAATGTATTATTTAAAGATTAAAAAACGTAGTGGTGCAAAACATCACCATACATAATATACAGTACAACATACACATAAAGTACCACGCTCAAAAGAGCTACAGAAACTTAAAGAAGAATGCTTCCCCTATAGCCCAAATGCCCATTGTTTATTTATTTTTAATAAAGGAATTGCTAAAAAAGTTTTTTTTTTTCTTTCTTATTGACACTTTTTTGAGTGAATGAGTAGGGGTACGATGTACCCCATACTCATTCACATGGGGGGGTGGGATCGGGGACTTCCAAATTCCAACAAGTCCCCTGTGCACAGACTCCCCATAACCACAGCCCAGGGTTGTCTGGAAGAGGTCCTTGTTCGGATAAGGGTCTGGTATGGATTTTGGGGAGACCCCACTGCGTTTGTTGTTTTGTTTTTTTCTAGAATTTTGGCATGGGGTTCCCCGTTTTTTTTTTCTTCACTTTTTTCTAATGCCGGCAATGTTTTTTTTTATTTATTCATTCAGCTGTGAAGCCCTGTACACACGTCCGAGAATCTCATCAGGAAAAAACACGTCGTTTTCTTACGAGATTCTTGACAAGAATCTTGTCCCGGCCGAGTGTACACATGTACCTTTCAAAAGAACCGTCGTTCTTTTGAATGGCATGAACGCGGTGACGTCATCGACTACGACGAGCGTGCGCTCGTCACATTCGATGCCGTCGCCGCCATCTTGCTACACCCTACCTATGCCTAGAAAGCTACCGCGCATGCGTCAAAGTCATTTCGAGCATGCGTGGGTTTCCACGGCGACAGGTAAGTGTACACACACTCGGGTTTCTCGTCAGGAAACAGGCCGACGAGAATCACGACGAGAAAGAAGAAAACAGGTCTTCTTTTTTTCTCGTCGAGATTCTGGTCAGTTTTCCTGACGAGAAACCTAAAAAGCCTCATACACACGGCCGGTTTTCTCGGCAAGAAAGCTCTGCAAGCAGTTTTCTTGTCGGTTCTTGCCGAGAAAACCGGACGTGTGTACGAGGCTTCAGATATTTACTGTGCCCTGATTGGGCAAAGCTTTCCCCAAACAGGGCTTGGAATGCACTGTGCAGCACGCAGTGCATTGTGGGGCATTCAGCGGGCCAAGATCACGCCAAGTGCCCCGCAAATTCTGGTGTTCGCTGAAGAGGCGAACAGGCGATGTTAGGACCGAACTTTTGCTCGACCCGAACCGTTCGTCCAACTCTAGAAACAAAATAGAACACAAAGCAGGTCAACTGTGTCCTCAGAACTGTCATTCATGTTGTAACATTGAAGTGTAGCACCCTCCTCACTCCCCTCTTTCTCTCGTCTCGTCTCGTCTCTTGTCTAGGGGTATCTCAGAGGGGAGGGAGCGGGGACACCACGCCTGGCTTCCACCACATGTGTCAGTGCGGTATAAGCAACGTTCTTGTATTACCTTCGGATCAGTGCTGTGCACCTGGATCCTCCCTCCAAGAGTCACCTTGAACAATGTCTGTTAGGAAATGAGCCCCACACCATTAAAGTTCAACACTCCTTTATTCTTCTTGAATGAACACAATCAGTTGAACTCCCTTAGTAGGAACAGAACAGAAAAGGAGGTTTGGATGCGAATAGGCCCAGACACAATTTGGTTCTCCACTTTCCTTCCTGAAAGTGGGTTACGGTCTCCGCACGAGGGGGAATTTCCTTCCAGGCGGTCTCTGATGAGAGGCTCACCTGTCACCGGCAATATGCTGCACCGGGTCTTCAAGTGAGGAGCTCCCCCCGGTCGATTACGCCTTCCGGATTCGGGTACTTACTCCCGGGGTTCCCTAGGATCTCCTTCCCTCGCGGAACTCAGTGTTGGGCACTGAGCTCCGGACCTCCATCCGAGTACCTCATCCCAGGCTAAAGGTGCCTGGGATGGAACACGACCTCCGGCTGTCCTCTAGGCCTAGGCCACCCAGAGGACCGACACGAACCACCGTCCACAAGCTGAAGGTGCCTGGGACTTCGACCCCGTGACAAAGATGGCCCGCCCCTTTATACCCTCTCCCAGCAAGCACGCCGAGGGAGGACAAAAAGGAGGCACAGCAATGATTCAACCCCAGCCCAGGGCAACAGCGCCACCTACTGGGCTGCAGGGAATTACACATCACTAATGTCTCTGCCAAATTCAAATTTACACCCGGGAAAGTACATACCCGCTACACTCTCCCCCTGGTGGTTTGACACTGGTCCCCAGTGTCTGGAGTAAATCATGCCCTCAACGGCTGACATAATTCAATCCAGAAACCGACTAACAATTGTACAAAAATATAAAACATTTGAAAAAAAACTATCCAACTAAAACATTGTGTCTGAGCCCTGTAAAGAAAAGGGAATGAAGACAAGAGAGAAACAACAGCACTGATTCATAACTTTGAACCACATATTCACATTTGACTTTTCCCACCCATCCTGACTAAGACCCACCCCATCCTCAGTAAACTTGATGGGATGTTCTCCTGCAGAGGGAAAAGAAAGGATTAACACACATAACCCTGACACCTGTATTCGTGTAATGGAAAATAAACTTCTCAGAGAAGAAATCCCTTTTCTCCAAAGAGTGAGTGCATGAAAAGTGTCTTAACGTTGCGCAACACTGCCACCTGGTGACAACACCGTGGTAACTGCACTCGTGGAACTTTCTTCTTTTCTTTCAGCCCTATCTACCCCAGAGTCCATAATCTCTTTCAGGAAAGTGAAAAAACAACAGGAACAGTTCTTCATTCCCCTGGGCACAAAAGCAACAGGCCCCAGAAAGTTCAGCAGCATGATAAGAACGGAGTCTCTTTTCTCCTACAGGTAAAAGTGGGGATGCGGCAGAACAAGTGGTTTCAAGTGCTGATCCATGGTTTCCAGATGATACTCCACATCTTCTCCTTCTTTGCGCCGGATCAACACTTTATCTACATGGATGTGTCGTCCCAACATCCACTCTGCCTTGCAGTCTTTAAAACGTTGAGAGGCCTTTGGAGAGCATGCCAGGTACCTGCGGGCGTGGGGAACCTGAAGGTGGGTCCACACAAAGTCATTGTACCAGCGCTCCCGGCACACTTCCACCTCATAAAGCAGTTCCTTCGATAAGTATGGATACTCCCATCCATAGTCTGCAGCAACCTTCTGACCAAATAGCCGTTGCAATCTCGCCAAAGGAGGCATGGTAGCCCTTGTCCCCTTCACCAGGCAAAACTATCGAGTCCGGGTGGCGATGGACCTTGATCACATCTGATCTGGGCATAGGTGCCCGCAGCCGCAGTCTCTGTTCCCCGGCCTTCGGTACAGATGGCATCGGGGATGTAGAAGCAGGCTGGAGAAGGGACCTCTCTTCAGGCGCTGGTGCCTCCACCCGGGGTGTACTTTCCCCTGTAGACATGGGTGGATCTCTGATCCTCCGAGATGAAGCGAGAGGTACTTTGTCCCAGCCCTTCCCGGCAAACAAATCGTCTATAGCAACGTCGTCTCCCATATCCGAGAGCGACTCCAGGTCAGAGGTGTCACACTCCCCCGCGGGTATGTAGCCGGTTGTAGAAACGGAGCCACCACCTCCCGCGGATTCGCTAGGCCATGACTTCCCGACACCTCCACCCACACACCAAATCTCTCTGCCTGGCTTACCTCGGCCTTTACTTGAAGTGGGACGTCCGGAACTCTTGTCAACGGATCCATCCAGGCCGGGCGTAAGCGGGCGAGACGGTCCACCACAACCGCTGGTCGGGGCTACCATGCCGGTCTTCCTCATCGGTGGCGGACGCTGCGAGACAGTGGTGACGAGTCAGCATCCTCGGATTTCTCCCGTTGGGGTTTTATGACCTCCTCCGCGGTCGTTGCAGTGTGCGTAGGGATGGCTCTCACAGCAGTGATTCCTCCTCTCTGAGTGGTGTTGTCCGCAGCACGGCCGGGGTATATGGTTCTCGGCCTCTCCACCGCCAGATCCACTTCAAACAGGAACTCCCCACAGGCCTCACATCGCCTGAATGGCTTCAGCTGGCACACCAGTCCCGAACAGCCGGGACAAAATTACACCCAGGGCCTCAACGTCCATGCACGAGTACAGGGCGAATCGACCCCTTGGCTTTAGCCGGATCCCCGTATCTGTTACTGGAGCAGCAGCAGTCAATGTCGTGGTGGAAGGGTGAACTGGAATCCACGACGTATGTCCGAACATGGACACCTGTTGCTGATCCATCGCACACTGCAGAGTTTTTGCGACAATGTCACACGTGTAGTCCTTCACACGTATTGGACTCCTCCCCTTTGCTCCAGTTTGCGGGCTTTTCTTCTTTTCTGTTTCTGAGTCACGCCCACGAACTAAGCCATGGGGGCGTGCCTGGTGGCGCAGTGCAATAGAAGCCCCTACGTGTAGTACTTCACACGGCTGAACTTCCCCCTCTTTCCACTCTTCTGCGCGGGCCTTTCCCTTCATTGGGTCATGTCCACGACTTCGAGCAGGGATGCACTTCGGCCAATGAAGGCCTGCCTATTAGCTTAACTCTTCCAACAGACACGTTTAATACTGTGGTGCACAAACACTATACCGGACCCGAGCCCCCACGTGTAGCACCCTCCTCACTCCCCTCTTTCTCTCGTCTCATCTCGTCTCTTGTCTAGGGGTATCTCAGAGGGGAGGGAGCGGGGACACCACGCCTGGCTTCCACCACATGTGTCAGTGCGGTATAAGCAACGTTCTTGTATTACCTTCGGGTCAGTGCTGTGCACCTGGATCCTCCCTCCAAGAGTCACCTTGAACAATGTCTGTTAGGAAAGTAGCCCCACACCATTAAAGTTCAACACTCCTTTATTCTTCTTGAATGAACACAATCAGATGAACTCCCTTAGAAGGAACAGAACAGAAAAGGAGGTGTGGATGCGAATAGGCCCAGACACAATTTGGTTCTCCACTTTCCTTCCTAAAAGTGGGTTACGGTCTCCGCACGAGGGGGAATTTCCTTCCAGGCGGTCTCCGACGAGAGGCTCACCTGTCACCGGCAATATGCTGCGCCGGGTCTTCAAGTGAGGAGCTCTCCCCGGTCCATTACGCCTTCCGGATTCGGGTACCCACTCCCGGGGTTCTCTAGGATCTCCTTCCCTCGCGGAACTCAGTGTTGGGCACTGAGCTCCGGACCTCCATCCGAGTACCTCACCCCAGGCTAAAGGTGCCGGGGATGGAACACGACCTCCGGCTGTCCTCTAGGCCTAGGCCACCCAGAGGACCGACACGAACCACCGTCCGCAAGCTGAATGTGCCTGGGACTTCAACCCCGTGACAAAGATGGCCCGCCCCATTATACCCTCTCCCAGCAAGCACGGCGGGCTCCCCGCCCCACCATACCGCTGCCGAGGGAGGACAAAAAGGAGGCACAGCACACAGCAATGATTCAACCCCAGCCCAGGGCAACAGCGCCACCTACTGGGCTGCAGGGAATTACACATCACTAATGTCTCTGTCAAATTCAAATTTACACCCGGGAAAGTACATACCCGCTACAGAAGTAATTGTCAATTTGCTGACCTGCATTTGATGTGTATTTCAGACATGCATTTCAATTGACTAGCTGTTTGGTTGCTGCCCTTAGTCATTGGTATTCTTCAAAGCATTAAAGGAACAAAAGTGGAGTTTTGACCCATACAAACCAATCAGTTTCTGCCCTTTGTTCTCTAGGAATATGAAACATTTGATTGAGTCAACTATACTTTTGTTGCTGTGTTATTGTTTTCTTTTCTTTTTTCAGGGTAGTTTCCAAGGAAAAATCTGTAAAATATATACATTTTCTCAAGAAATCAAGCATAGTTGGTGACATAGGTGTACATTTATAAAAAGTGGAATAAATGTTAGTGTAAAACTGGTTAACTAAGACATCTGACAAAGCTTCCTTGTATTGTGGTACAATTAAGTAGTGTCAGGCAATGCAATGAGAGAAGCCCATCTGATGGCCTGTGTAAATAAATGAAAGCATAATCTAACGGACTGTGTTCAGTACTTCATGACATGATTTTTTTTCTTCTTTTGGCTTGGGTTACCTTGTTTGAAATGATGTGAAAATTTATAGGTGGGACAGTCAATCTGTATTCAGTCTGCCAAGTGTGAATAAATAGACCTTTGTGCTTGGTTGTTATTTGTAGAACATGTTCATCTGTATGGCCTGAACACAGCATCCACAGGGATTCATAAAAGTCAAAGCACTGGTATGTGCTGCTGAATGTTGCTGGATAAATGTTTAAATTAGAGCTGGAGAGGAAATTGCACAGCAGTGTCAAGTAGCGAGCACCAACATGATTCTTCTCTTTCCAATCTTTCAAAATAAACTAAAAAACTAAACTAAACTAAAAAAAAGTCTTCATTGTAAAGACACTTTATCATCAAAATGCTATAAAATTGCACTAACGTTGTTATCACTAAAGATATTGCAAATATATGAGTGACATGCTACTGTCCTTTCTTCTTTTTTTTGATCAAATCATCTTTTTATTATTATTTCTTACATACATACAAAAAACAAAAACAACCAAAAACATACAGTACAACATACAACCCATGCCCGCGTTATGAGGGTGAATGGAGAGAAAGAAGAAGAAAAAAAAATAATTTAAAAACAAAACAAAAATAAATAAAAATTAAATAAACTGCCTCCTCCTTACCCCCAGCTCTCCCACCCTCCCCCTCCCACCCATCCCCCCCCCCCGTCCCACCTCCTCTCATATCTCCAAAATATCACACCACCCTCTCCATATTTTTACAAATTTCTCTGGGGAGCCTCTGCGTAAAAAAATATATTTTTCTTTAATTATCGTTTCCCTTATTTGTATTTTCCACTCTTCTACGGTGGGAGGATATTGTGAAATCCACTTTTGCGCAATAAGCTTACGAGCCTGAAATAAACTTCTATTTATTGAAATCATACATTCTACTGGGATTGTCGATTCGTCCAATATGCCCAGAAGACATCCTCCAGGCTCATTGAGGATCCCACTCTCAAGTACCCTATTAATCATAGATACCACCCCGGACCAATAACAATGAAGTTTGGGGCATCTCCACATCATATGTATTAGGTTGGCTGCTCTCCCTTTACATCTAGGACATCGATCTGTGTCTCTACATTTCCATTTAAATAATTTCTCTGGTGTATAATGTGCCCTATGTAAAATAAATAGTTGTGTTAAATTTTGTGTTGGGGATAAAGAGGCCTGAGGTATTGCTGTTAGTGCCTGTGCCCACTGTTTATCTGAAATTGTCCCAATATCCCCCGACCAGGCTAATTTTGCTGGTATGTCCACGTTTTTTTTTAATTTATCAAATAATATGTCATATAATTGTGATATCAAACCCTTTTTTTTTTTTTTTGTCCCATCTTGTCTAACAAGGCTATCACCACTGACTTATTGAATTTAAGTTCCTGTGTACGCCCCTGTGTTTTTATCGTGTGCCTAAGCTGGAGAAACTGAAAAAATCTTTGATTTGGAATATTATATTCTTTGCTTAGTGCACTAAAGGACTTCATCTGATCTTCCTCAAATAGCTGTGGCATATATCTTATTCCCTTCTGCCTCCAAAGCTCAAACCCCTCCAATTTCCACAATTCCGCATAGCTGGAGTTATTCCAAATTGGTGTATATGTAGTAAATCCCTTTATCTCAGTGATTTTCCTCATCTCTTGCCATACCATGTCAAATAATTTACCCGTATGGAATCTTTTATCGCTCAGTTGATTTCTCGATTCTAATAATGAAATTAATGGGTAAATTTCATATACTGATAGTAGTAGATTCTGTACAGGATCAGAAGGTAATACTTTTGTCCATCCACTGAAATGTTGAATTTGTGAGGCTAAAAAGTAATTTTTGGGATGGGGAATTGCAAGGCCGCCCTCTTCCTTATTTAACATTAAGGTTGTTAACTTTATACGTGGTCGTTTGTTCCTCCAAATCAGTTCCCTGAAAAGAGATTCTAATTTCCTAAACCAAAAAGCTGTGATCCATACAGGTGAATTATTAAACACATAAAGCAATTGCGGGGCCCAAATCATTTTAATTAGATTTGCTCTTCCTATCACCGTCAGAGGTAGTTTGCACCAGCTTCGACATTTATCTTTAAATTTTGCTAATAGTGGCTTCAAATTCAAATTAATATAATCTTTTACATCCCGAGAGATCTCTATCCCCAGGTATTTCACTGTATCCTTAATTTGAATTTTAGACGCTTGGTTTAACAATGGAGTTTTTAACTCATCCAATGGTAAAAGTAAGGATTTATCCCAGTTAATCTGGAAGCCAGAGAATGATCCAAATATGGAGATAAGGCTCATAAGTTCCAATAATGAGTTTGAGGTGTCCCCCAAGAAAATAAGAGCGTCATCTGCATAGAGGGCCACTTTGTCCTCCCTACCTGCCCGACGAAACCCAACTATTTTAGTTGATTGTCTTATAGCAAGGGCGAGGGGCTCTATTGCTATAGCAAATAGTAATGGGGATAACGGGCAGCCCTGTCTTGTCCCTCTAGATAAGGAGAACGGGCTTGATAATATATTATTAATTCTAACCCTAGCTTTAGGGTCCCTATATAATATTTTCTCCCATTTCAAAAAACTCGTACCAATTCCAAAGGCCTCCAATACCTTCCATAAATATTCCCACTCCACCATGTCAAAAGCTTTTTGGGCGTCTAAACATAATATTGCTCTAGATCCCCTATTTTCCATAGGCAATTGCATGTTCAAAAATAATCTACGAATATTTGTTGCCGCTGCTCTCATTGGGATAAAGCCTGTTTGATCTTCATGTATCAGACTACTAATATGTTTTGATAGCCTATTTGCAAGAACCCTGGCCAGAATCTTTACGTCTGAGGTAAGGAGGGATATAGGACGATATGACTCAGGCAGCATTGGGTCTTTATCCTGTTTTGGAATCACTATTACTATTGTTTCCTGCATTGATTTCGGGAGTTTTTGTTTTTCATACGTGTCTTTTATCACATCTAGAAGTTCTGGTAATATAATTTTTTCAAATTTTTTGTATATCTCAGTCGGTAATCCGTCCATCCCTGGTGCTTTATTATTGTGGGTTTGTGAAACGGCTAATCTCAGTTCTTCTAGGGATATGGGACTGTCAAGTGCTTCTCTGTCCTCTAATTTAAGTTTTGGGAGATCCAATTTATCCAAAACTGTCCTTTCTAACACTTTTGGCCTCTGGCCTGTCCTAAATATCAAACCCCCTATCAAAATTTTTTTTTTCTTATTCATATTTAAGACAGCTGGAGGTCTCACAAACAACAAAGAGGGGAATTTATCAACGCTGGAGCAGGCAGAAACTGGAGTGTAGGGATTAGCTGAACACCCCCCCGGTTCGGTTCGCACCAGAACTTGCAAACCTGTACTCATCGCGACTACTGCGGTGAGTGACTCTGGAAGGAATGTCGTTGCTATGGTTGCTACAGAGCCATCAGCGGACATTGTTCCGGATACCACCTCTACTGCACTTGTCCGCATTGCACCCACCCGGAGAAAGGTGGGATATGTGAAGGCTTCCCGCGGCTGCGGTAGAGGCCTACCCCAGAGACAACCGGAACCGGCCCCGAGAGAGATGATATCCATGGGAAGTCCACGTCAGGAAGCGGTAAGACATCTGGGGAAAAAGAATTCGGGACTATGTGCAACTATTTGCCGGCAGAAGAGTGGGAAGACTCTGAGTTAGACTCTCTGTCGGATATTGGAGACGATGACTTGTTCGAGTCCATGTCTCAGGAGTTATTGTGGCATAACGGGGAGGATGTTGCCACAGCACATAGCTGTTTGGAGTGGACAGCTATGGACTCTGGAGAGACAACACTCAGGGAGGAAACCCCGGACATTGATAAAGGGACTTTGACTGATAAAGAGATTTTACCTAAACCCGCCAAGTCCATGGTAAAGAAATCACCAGACTCGTGTGTGTTACCCGGGATGGGAAGCTCCCGATCGTTACCCAGACTCGCCCGTCTACAGAGAGTACTCATAAAAAGGGTCGCCGCGGAGTACGGTCTGGAATTCCCCTACGTCTCAAAGGAAATAATGCAGGAGACTGAAGCCAACAGAGAGCAGTGGTGCGGTGAGGCCATTTGGGACTATTTGTCCGTGCCAAAGCCATTTAGAAAACTGGACTACTCTTTCATTATGGCTGAATGATTTAAAGGATGTTGGCTGCACTGGAGTTACGGCCGACACATTCACGCTGATCGGGTGATTATTTGCAGACCAGGAAAATATGACATTGTGTATTTTATCACTACCCTGGACAAGCAAGGAAAACCACTGACTCTGTCGGATCCCCGGTTTTACCTGTGATCATACAAAGTGACCATTTGTCCTCATTTTCTGTTTTTTTTTTTCTTTTTCACGCAAGAAAGAACATTTTCAAGTGAGAGGAGAGTTTTTGTTTACCTTCTCCTCCTTTGCTGTGCTAACTGGATTCTGGGGAGGATTGGGGTTGCTGAGGACTTTGGGATCAAGATGTTCATCTGCTTCTGCCCTTGTATTTTTAGGACATTTGTGTGCTACTTCTGACACTAGGTGGCAGTGGTTAGTAGAGTAGGGAGAGACTTTTTTTTCTCTCCTTCTCCTTAAGTTTAGTCACATCTTTAAAAGTAAGAAGGAAAGTTCCACCTCTTAGGAGATGCAGCTTTGCTTCTTTTGAAGTGCCTTGATGTTGTCATGTTATTTGGCTGTGTGTCTCTTTTCTTTTTTTTTTCCAGGTGAGCCGGATCTTCTGTCAAGACTGCTGGAGAGTGGGTGGTCTAGACAGTTAGTAAGAGGGGTCATAATGTGTATGCTATTGTGATTTTATTGCAAGTTCATGTTAATGTTTTATATCTATAGTTCCCTTCTCCTTTTCCCTTTCCATCCAAGTATTTTTTTTGAGGTTCAGGTACTGGTCCTCAGGATTGAGGGCCATATTTTTTCCAAAGACTGGGGACAGTGTCTTGTTGTAGTGGGGGGAGTATGACCAGGTGCTATGTTTAAATTTAGTGGGTGTCTGAGCTGGTAGTTAGCTCAGACTTTGATGATTAAGGCTAAATCAGTCTCTGTTGCGGCTATGGCTGTGCTTTGAGGGATTTCCCATTGTTTGCCTGAGGGTGGTGTTATTACCACAGGCCAATGTTGGAACACAGGCGGGCCAGAGTGTATTGGGTGTTTTTCCCCGGGGACAGCCCAGTGGGAGTGGTCTCCCCACTGGGCATGCTGGGGAAGGGTACTTAAGGGGCAGACGCCATTTTACGGGGCTCCTTCACCTTTTGGCCCTCCTGGCTCGAGGTATGTGATAGAGAAATTTCAGCTTCGGAGCCATGTTGGCCCGAGGCTGCATCTCTGCCAGGTAGGCCCAGTTGTCCTGACTGGGGCCTGCACTATGAAGGTGATCCTGTGCTGTCTGTCCTGCGGGAGGAAGCCACTCAATGGAGGAAACCAGGGGAGGACCTGTCCTGGAGAGGACCAAGCGGAAGGCTGGTGTCTTGGGGAAGGCCTGGTGACCTTATTGAAGGATGCACCTTAGCTTATGTTGCCTTATAGTGTGCCGGGTCGGCTTAAAGGCTCTAAAACTGTAAGGCTGGATATCCAGGTACTAAAATCCTGTGGCAGAGGATTATTGAACAGTTCATCTTTATCGTCCTAAAGTCTGTGGCAGAGACTGTTATTTCTTCATTTTGTTTGTGCATCATCCCGACTGCTAGGCCAAGTGAGAGGGGCCTATCCAGGTGAGCAACACCCACTTGAAGGAGAGTGGTGAGTGTGACTTTTGAAGCTTAGAAGTTTCCCCAGTGATCTGCATTGTGTGCCTGAACCTTCCCCTGACCCTCTATCCCTCTACCTATGCAAGTTTGTGTGAAATAAAACCTAACAAAAAGGATTTATAGCTTGTGTGGACATTGAAGTTTCTATAGACTCTCATCCCCTAGACAACGAATGGTGAGGTAATGTGCAAGGCCCAAATCTAAACCAGCAGCTCCTACTGTGGTAGTGCTACACGTGCATTGCATTATTATAAATATTACTGTGCGTTACCACAACACACATGCTGCACTGCATTCCCAAAAATAATACATGTTTATTTTTTGTGTGCTCAATTGTGTTGACAGCCCATTCAAATGAACAAACAAAAAATTGATTCACAACATTGTGAATGGGCCTTACAGGCAAAGAGGACCTGTGCTGTGATTAAAGCCTAAAGGCCCATACACACGATCGGACTTTCCGACGGGAATTGTGTGATGGCAGGGTTTTGTCGGATAATACGATCGTTTGTACTCTCCATTGGACAATTGTTGTCGGAATTTCCGACAACAAATGTGGGATAGCATGCTTTAAAAAATTTTGACAACAAATGTGTGATGTCGGATTATCGTGTGTATAGAAGTCCGTCAGAAAAAAGATCCCAAGTACAAAAATGCATGTTTAGAAGCAATGCTAACCATAAGACAACATTTGCAGAAGTTGCCCAAAGGGTGGCGCTAAAGAGCAGAAAAACCATGTTGTTTCGGTTTGTTAGCCGACAAAGTTTTGCCGTTTGTATGCAGAACAAGTTCACGGCCAACACCCTTCGGACAAAATTCCACGGCTTTGTTCGATGGAAATCTGATCGTGTGTACGAGGCATTAGAGTTTCAATTTGTATGCAATCAGGCAGGCCCTTGCACTACATGGTTTTGGTAAATCTGAAGACAAAAATCTGCAGAAAATCTAATAGTGTGTATGGGGCTTTACTGCAGCTTTGCAATTGCTTTAAATAGTTTTTGGCCCAAGCTTTGACATGGAAGCTGCCTTTGCTGACTTATCAATATGCAAATGCTAACTGCCTGATCTTCATACTGATGCTCTTGCTTCATATTATGGGTTAATATACTAAAGAAGTAGTGAAAGTTCCCCTAGCAGTGAAGTGTTTACTTGTTTTAGCAAATGTTGTGAAGCTAAGTTCACTTTGAATATGCGATCATGTGTGAGAGATTTTTGCTTACCTTCCATTAAGATTTCCTGGGGAGACAATGCTTACTTTAGTTGTAGCATTGTCACCTTTTTCTGTGAACTACTTAGTTTTAGACATGTGCAATTCGTTTGGTTACGAATTAGTTATTCGTCAAAATTTGTTATATTCGTTGATTCGTAAACATATGAATAAATGAACGGTTTGATAAAATTACAAACAAACAACAAATTATCGGAAAGAACGAATATGGAAAACAACGAAAATACGAATTTAGTAAATTTGAAACAGCCAAAATACGAAAAAGTAAAAAACGAAAACATAAAAACAACGAAAATACTTAACAAAGATCAAAAAATACCGAAAATCAAAATGAACGAAAACGCGAAATTATGAATATTTGTAAAACGTAAAACAAAACAATGAAAATAACGAACAAAGATCCATATTAACGTAAATCAAAATGAACGAAAAATAAATTACGAAACTTCGGAAAACAGAAATCAAAACAACGAAAATTCGAAAAAACGTAAATTCTATTTCGTTAGTTCTGAATTAGTTCTGGACGTTGGCCAATGTCCAATAAGCTTGTCCCTTCCCCTGAAGAGGTTGTCTCTTCCCCCAATGAGCTTGTTTCTTATTGCCTTGTGTGTTTTTCTGTGTTAGACTGCAGTGCATTCCATCCACAGTCCAGATAGGGTGTGGTTGGGTAGGTGGCACTGTTCTGTTGAATTTGTGAGTAAAGTTGTGACTTGTCTAGATTCTAATTTCTATATTTGTATTTTGTAATATCTCTGACATATTTTTGTTTTCTCCTATTCTGACACATTATGTAAAATTACAAATTATGCCCCGATTACTAATCTGCGAAAATAATGTTACGAAAGTACGAATAAATGAGCCAGTCAATCTCACGAAAGTACGAATTACAAAATTACGACGAGTAGTGTTTTGAATAAACGAAAAATGTATTCTAACGAAAGTATGAATGTAATTAAATTGACAAAAGTACGATTTTCCAATCAACGGAAATTAGACACGAAAATACGAATCATTGCAAATCAACAAAAATATAGTTCTTACGAAAATACGAACGTGGCCGAATATAAAATATAACGTAAATACGAATTTCGAATCACCGAAAATTAGACTAACAGAAAAACAAATCAACAGAAAAATAACCCTTACGGAAATACGAAAGAGTCCGAATACGATAACCCACGTCTTACGAAATTACGAATCGTTACAAATCAACGGAAACGCACAGAAACGAAACCAAACTAAACAAATTTTTATGTTGTGCACATGTCTACTTAGTTTTATTACAGGTTTCCATGCAATAGTACACACTGCTGTAGTCATGATAGTATAATTGTGATTTTCAGTCACTGCTGGAGTTTCACGTGAAGTTCCAGGATTGAAAAAATTATAAATCTTAAAAACTTACAAAAGCCATCCACAATTCTGCCTCAAGCCACCAACCTCATCTAAAAATATCAGCCAATCCGTCCATTTTTCTTCACTCGAGACCTCCTGCACTCTGGCTCCCTCGTCACTTCCTCCCATGCCCACATCCAGGACTTCTCCAAATCATCTCCCATCCTCTGGAACTCCCTACCCTAACCTTTCTGGTGATTTTACCACTCTGCCTGCCTTTAGGCAATCCCTAAAAAAACGAATCTCTTCAGACAAATCCATCCTGCCTATAGTTAGCAATTTAATTTTTCGATCAACTCACCCCCAACCCGTTCTACTGTTTGCATCATCCCTTTAGACTGAAAGCTCTCATGAGCAGGGCCCCCTAACCATCTTGTCTTGAATTGTTTTGTGACTATACTGTCTCACTTTATTTTATAAAATGATGCAGAAACTGTTGGCACTATCTAAATCCTGAAAAATAATAATAACAATAAATTACGAATAATATTAATAATATGGGCATAGTGCAGGAAGACAAATTAAGGAATAGACTATATTTATTTTTTACCAAAAAATAATAAAATCCTGTTTTACTTACAGCTTACAGTCCTTCGCAAAACTTAGTAATCTTTATTTTAACTTTATTATGTAAATTTTTTAAATGTTACCTGTCTAAAAAAAAGAAAAATATGTTTAAAAATATTATGGTCTCTACCCAAAATTAAAAAATTAAAAATTTAATTTCTCTTTTAGAAAAAGCTTTGACTTGTATTATCAGCAAAATATCATCGAATATCATGCTGAAAGTAAATTCTCAAGAACATTCACTGTCTTATATTGCATAGCATAGACATACTTACCAAGTGTAAATGTTAAATAGAAAGCTTCTGTCTGCACCTATGCTATTCATCTTGGAATGTTGATTTGTTTTAGTGTTTGGATAGGAAGTCAGATGATCTTGCAGCTTCTTTTTGGAATGTGAAGTAAATTTTTCTTGTCTGTTTTTTCTCAGCCAGCAGCCCAGGGACAAGCCATCGGAGTCCAAAGCGACAGGTACCTTTTATCATTTTTATAAATCATAAACTGTTTCACGAAGCATGGAGACTTATTTACTGCGGTATAAAACTCAAAGTCAAATTGTGAGCACAAAGTGCCTCCGTTGCTAAAAATATTATTTGACTCAAAACCACAGAGCAACTAGAAGACAATTTACTTTAGGAAGGCACATCATAGAGTACCAAAGGGGTGAAACTTAGTCAAGGTATTTAGGCACTTGTTCATCACCTACAATTTTGGGGTGATTCTCAAATATTGTGTTTACTTCCAATCCCCAATCAAGTTCTGAGGATTTTATAGACTTTTGCCATAAGCCTGACTGTGTGTTTGAAGTTTACACAGGCTAGGATGTAAACTACTGATTCAGTCTCTTTGTGTTGACATATCTTAAAATGCTAAGGATTGTTATACATATAGCACACACACCCCTTTTCCTTACCTTTGGCTCACTTATAGGAAAAGGGGCACACCGTACCACATGCCCGTACCCTCCTGTGTGAAGAGGTTGAGCGGTGTAATGTACCTGGGTCTCCACGGCTAGGTTCTTCAGAGAATGGTTCTCATCTTTACTGCAATAAAGGCAAGTCTCTATTTCCCCAATAACTCCAAGGTCCACACCAGTTGCAACTCCAACGTAGAGTTTATTTTCTCATATGCACAGTCACTAGATAGAAAAGGGTGGTTGGAGAACAGGACAGCAAAAGGTGTTGGAGTAGGTCCAGGCACAAACGAATATACTATTCACTACCTGTATCTTCAAGTAGGCTCAGCTCACCTGGATAGTCTCCCATTAGAGTGGATCCTAGCAGCCGGAGTGATGCTCGAATTAGATTACGCACACAGTCTCTGCATGAACTGTTACGGGTGAACTTTGGGTCTCTGCCACAGACCTGGTGAACTTTGGGTCTCCGCCACAGACCTGGTGAACTTTGCTTGTGGTATTAGGCCTCTTTCAGGGAGATGACATCTCTCCAGAGAGTTACCGGGCCCCTTTCTTCACTGTGATCTCTCACCAGTCCCTCGGAACGGTCCTTCCCCAGCCTCCTCTTCTAGATACGGGTCTCCTCGCAAGGCAGCACCCTGGGATTCCTCCTCCCTCCGTGGGCCCCAGCCGAAGGTGCTGGACCCAAGGCCTTCAGTTGCAGCCCCAGGGCTAAAGGTGCCTGGGACTGATCCGCCAATGAACCGGTCCAGGAACCCCACCCCAAGGCTAAAGGTGCCCGTGGTGGCCAACGAACGGAACAACACACTTCCCGGGGTAGGACCCCCGGGAATTCACCCCCCACAGGCAGTGTCTGCCCCTTTTATATCCTCTCCTGGCATGCACAGCAGGCCAACACGCCCACCATACCACCGCTGAGAGGCGACACCCAAGGCACAGCACTATACCAGCGGTTCAACCCTAGCCCCTGATGGCAGCGCCACCCACAGGCCACAGGGAACTACACACCAGTATCCCACCTGCAGTATAAAATGGTTTAGCAAAGCCCTATCAAATAATGTGTTTGAGTACATTTTTATTTGTAATATTTATGGTATTGATGTTAAGAATTCTTCTTATTCTTTGCATATTTGCAGTGGGAACAGCAAATTGAATTCTGAAATGCATCACTAGAGCAGCCACTAGAAGGAGAAAAGATGTCCTGATTGCCCAATTTTTCTCTAGCTAGACCTCATTTAGAATACAGTGTGCAGTTCCTGAGACCTCATTTACAAAAGTATATTGATAAGATAGAATGGGTCCAGAGATGGATAACAACAATGGTGAAAGGTCTGAGGTATAAAACATACCAGAAGAGACTCAAGGACATTAATATGTACAGTCTGGAGGAAAGGGAAAAGGGAGACGTGATTGAGACCTTTAAATACATCAAGGGTGTGAATAAAGTTCAGGAGGGCAGGATTTTCAATATGAAGCCAAGATCAAGAACACGAGGACATGACCTCAAAAAAGCAGAGGGAAAGTTCAAAACTAATCTTAGAAAGTATTATTTTACTGAAATAGTAGTTGATTTTTGGAATAGATTTTCAGCAGAGGTAGTGAGTCAGTCAACAGTGGATTTAAACATGCTTGGGACAAACATACACAAAGAAATAACAACAACAAAAAAAACATATTTAAATAAACAGTACTGCACAAACATTTTTGGAAGGTGTGAAAATGCTGTAAATTAAGAATGCTTTCATAATTAGAAGTTTTAATCGTTTTTTTAATCAATTAACAAAATGTAAAGTAAATAATCAGGAGAAAAATCAAAATCAAATCAATATTTGGTGTGACCACCCTTTGCCTTCAAAAAATCATCAATTCCTCTAGGTACACTTGCACACAGTTTTTGAAGGAACTCGGCAGGTAGGTTGTTCAAAACATCTTGTAGAACAAACCGCAGATCTTCTGTGAATGAGGGCTGCCTTAAATCCTTCTTTCTGTTCATGTAATCCCAGACAGACCTGATGATGTTGAGATCAGGGCTCTGTGGGGGTAAAACCATCACTTTCAGGACTCTTATTTGACATAGGTATATGTTTGGGGTCATTGCACTGTTGCAGAATAAATTTGGAGCCAATCACACACCTCCCTAATGGTATGGCATTATGGATAAATATGCTGAGAAATGCTGAGAAATTCAGGCAGATATATATCATGCCATACAATCAGAGAGGTGTCTGATTGGCCCCAAATGTATTCTTCAGCAGGACAACGACCCCAAACATACAGCCAATGTCATTAACCACTTGACAACTGGGCACATAACCCCCTTCCTGCCCAGGCGAAATTTCAGGTTTCAGCGCCGTCACGCTTTGAATGACAATTGCGCGGTCGTGCGACGTGGCTCCCAAACAAAATTGACGTCCTTTTTTTCCCACAAATAGAGCTTTCTTTTGGTGGTCTTTGATCATTTCTGCGGTTTTTATTTTTTGCGCTATAAACAAAAATAGAGCGACAATTTTGAAAAAAACACAATATTTTTACATTTTTGCTATAATTAATATCCCATTTTTTTTTTTTTTAAAACTATTTTTTTCCTCAGTTTAGGCCGATACGTATTCTACATATTTTAGGTAAAAAAAAAAATCGCAATAAGCGTATAGTGATTGGTTTGCGCAAAAGTTATAGCGCCTACAAAATAGGGAATAGAATTATGATTTTTTTTAAATGATTTTTTTACTTATTTTTTTACTAGTAATGGCGTCGATCTGCGATTTTTTTTTGTGTGACTGTGACATTACGGCGGACACATCGGACACTTTTGACACATTTTTGGGACCATTCACATTTATACAGCGAACAGTGCTAAAAATATGCACTGATTACTGCATAAATGTGACTGGCAGGGAAGGGGTTAACCACTAGGGGGCGGTCAAGGGGTTAATATGTTCCCTGCTAGATGTTCTTACTGTGGGGGGAGGGGACTGACTGGGGGAGGTGACTGATGGTTGTCCCTATGTACAAGGGACACACCATCCGTCTCCTCTCCCCGACAGGACGTGGATCTCTGTGTTTACACACAGAGATCCACGTCCCTGGCTCTGTGACAGCCGATCGCTCGTACCTGGCGGCCATCGCGGCCACCAGGCACGCGCATCGGCACTCGCCTGACACGGCGGGCACAGTTTTTCCCCGACGCGCGCCCGCGGTGGCGCGCATCGCGGAAGTAAATAAGAGGACGTCCATAGACGTCCTATCAGCAATTGACGACCGCTTTGCGGACGTCTTTTGCTTATGGCCCGGGCGCGAAGTGGTTAAGAACTATCTTCAGCGTAAAAAAAGAGCAAGGAGTCCTAGAAGTGATGGTTTGCACCCCATAGAGCCCTGATCTCAACATCCTTGAGTCTGTCTGGGATTACATGAAGAGACAGAAGGATTTGAGACAGTCTTCATTCACAGAAGATCTGTGGTTAGTTCTCTAACAACTTATCTGCAGAGTTCCTTCAAAAACTGTGTGCAAGTGTACCTAGAAGAATTGATGCTTGTTTGAAGCCAAAGGGTAGTCACACTAAATATTGATTTGATTTAGACTTTTTTCTCTGTTTCTCCATTTAACAATAAACATTTAAATATATATTTTTGAAAGCATTCTTACTTTACAGTATTTCTTCACACCTGCCTAAAACTTTTGCACAGTACTGTATACATGCAGAAAAAAAAAATGGGGAGGGGGGCAGACTCGACAGACCACTTGTTTTTTTTTCTGCCATCACTCCTCTATGTTTCCATGTTTCTACAGTATGTTAAATCTTAATCTAAAAAAGTGAGATTCTTGTGTAGCGGGGTCTCCGTTGAGGCCCCATGGACTACGTTACCCAGAACCCCGTTTGGCACCCAGGGTGCATTGGGCTGCCGCAGAGACTCATGGGTGGGGTATAAAAGGGGAGGGCGAGGCTAAGCCCGGCCTCTTTGGACACCGCGCGGCTGGCAAGAGGACTTCCTGTGCGGACCTGCTGCGAGTTCAAGGCCCGAGGCCTGGGCCTTGCGCACTTCCAGAGAGCCTTCCACTTTGCTGCGGGTGAGAGAGCACCTGCTCACAACTATAACCGAGTACTTTATTAGGTCTATAGACTGCCTTGGCCCATCGGGTTATATTATCCTTTTTCCTGTCAGGAGACTAGTTGTGGGACTGAGTTACATAGTCTCTGGGGAGTTGCTTACATTGCCTCAGGCCATTATTGGATTACAAATATCATTCCTGTATGTGCACCACCGATCATCTTGCATGCGAAGATTCCTTGCCTAAAAGACTGAGCTTTAACTGAGTCAGGCCTGACTGGGAGTTGATAGTGTTGCTGAGCACCATATTGCTAACGGACTTTAGCTAAATGTTAGTGTGAGATAGAACTGTTTGTGCACTAAAGTTAACCAGTGTTAGTATTACTGCAGGGCTCTGCATGCATGTGTTATATGTGATATTGATCGTTAATTCATTTATTCACAAGTAAACCCCTTTTACAATTGATTGACCTGGTATTGGAGTCCATTAATCTATCTTATCACTGCCAGATAAGTATTGGGGGATTGTACATGAACTGGTATAGAGCTATACAAAAACACCACCCCTAGACTAGCTGTGCCATAGAGGGGTTGAGTAGATTGCCGGGGGTTGGCTGTGCTGTGTACAGGGCCCAAAAGCAAACCAGCGGCTCCCTTAGTTTGGGGGTATGGCTACACGTGGGGGCTCGTCCGGGATCCTGTATATGGCAAGCAGACACGCCAAAAGTACCGGCATGGACCCGCTAGAAGTGAAAGCGTGGTGCGAAGCAGCCAAGACAAACCCAGACACGTCAGTGTTCATTAGTCTCCTGGGAGAAGAATGGTCAGTGAGCGCGGCAGAGCGATTTGTAGTGTCACTATCCCCAAATAATACACCATGGGTGATAGACCTGAAATACGCCCCAGACACCTCGTTTTAGTATGCACTTATAGAGTGGATGCATGGAATGCCGGGGAACTTTAGAGGCCAAAGTGTGCAGACGCTGGATAACAAAACTTATGGTCTGGTGCACGCAATAACTGTGAAGACGGAGTCATCCCCGCCATCCCCAACGGGATCACCGCCAGGGATACCCCATGCAGCAGAGAGGCAGAGAAGGATGACACCTCCGATGACACCCATTACAGCCATAGGGCCAGAACTTTTAAATGCTTTGGGAGATCTGCTCACAAAGTGTCAGCAAACAAATACAGTACACGTAGAGGCCAGCTACCGGAAGCTGAGAACAATTTCAGGGAGGCTGCCTGTCCCTGTAGGGGAGGAAGACTTCGATACCTGGATCGAACAGGCCTTGTCAGCAGTAGAGGCATGGGAGGTGCCTGAAGCGCAGAAGAAGCAGCGCGTGATGGAAAGTCTGAAAGGCGCTGCTGCAGAAGCTGTAAAAAGTCTCCGGTTTGGAAATGCTGCCTGCACGGCTTATGACTGCTTAGCCATGCTACAAGAAGAGTTCGGTCAGTTGGAGAAAGTAAGGGAACTGGTGTATCAGTTCGAACACACCTTTCAGCAGCCAGGAGAAAAGCTGTCGGAGTATGTCAGAAGACTGAACAAGATGCTTTTTTTAAATCGTGCTAAAAAAAGGGATGGTACCCCAAGCCATAGATGCGGGTACGCTCGTATCCAGTCTGGCTCCACTTGAAAACCTCTGGAGGAGGCATGTCACTGAATTACCCTGATCTGGTAAAGATCATTAGAGATGAAGAGGCCCTGCAGAAGGATCAGCAAGCGATCAAGGCGCATACCCCTTCTATACCGGTAATGGTCAGATCAGCCATGACCCCTGAAAGAGACCCAGAAGTGGATACCCTAAAGTCACAGATGTCTCAGGTGTTGGAGATGCTGACCTCTTTGATGGCAAAGGATCCAAGGGTCGTAGAAAATAGTGGACCAAAGAAGGAGTTGTTCCCAGATACCTCAGCACCCACTTCCCTACAAGATTGTGGGGATGTGGTCTGTTTTAACTGTGGAGAAGTTGGCCATATTGCGAAAGTATGTTCTAGTCCCAAGAAAAAGAAGATAAATAATCGGAAGCCGGCGGAAAACTCCAGAGGGCCCCGGTGAAGGAGTCAACAGGGTGCCCATCATCTCCAGTGAGCTCCACTGTACCCAAACTGAATGAGAAGCCCAGAAGAAAAGGGGGTAGACCCCCTCAGAAGAAGAGCAGTGCTCCTCAGCGAGAATACACACCTAAAAAGAGAAATAATGTCCCTCAGCGGGAATATACACATAAACAGAGGAGGGAGATCAATGCATACCGAGCCCAAGAGGGACTAAAGCCAACAGCCAAACACAAGAAGGAAAGGACCAAGGGAAAATGTAGGGATCAACAGAAAGAGACCCCTTTAAAGTTTTATCCAGAAGAACTGGTAGGCCCCTCCCGCGTAGTGCCTATTCAAGTGGAGGGAGTCTTCACGAGAGCCATCTTAGATACTGGGGCACAGGTGACTCTGTTATACCGGGACGTTTATGATAGACATCTGAGTCACCTGCCCATCCAGAGAATTGAAGATTTGTAAATATGGGGAATCGGAACACAGAGTTTCCCCTACGATGGTTACTTGCCCATTAAACTGACCTTTGACCCCTCAGTAGCCGGGAAGGCTGAAGTGTTCAATACCCTGGCAGTGGTGTGCCCCCAACTGCCTGGAGCCAGCAAGAACTCCCTAATAATAGGGACAAATACGGACCTGGTCCGGAGGCTTCTGGCCCCTCTGGCAGGAGGAAAGAACCCGACAGTCACCAGAATACACCCAATGTTGAAGACAGCCTATCAGCGACTGGTCTTAGAACACAGGGCCCCAGAAGAGGGGGTGGGTAAAGTCTGGAGACTGGAGAAGAAGGGAATAGTGTTGCAGCCCAGCGAGGTAACCTGTCTCAGAGCCACTGTGAAGCTTACTTGGGAGCAACCTGGCCCCTTTGTCATGTTGGAACCAGACCCTCTGGAAGAATACTCCGGCTTAGAAGTGATCTCAGAAATGGTTCCGGTGAGAGCTCTGAAGAAGGCACACTGTAAGGTGCCGGTGAGCGTCAGGAATACCACGGGTGTCCCCATGGAGATCCCCGCCAGGATGCTGCTGGGCCAGGGGAGCCCTGCTGCCCCAATTGTCTTATCAGATGTGGAGAAGACAGAGGGAGACAGGACTGTTTGGGAGAAGCTCTGCGTGGAGAACCCGAACCTGCCAAAGGCCTGGAAAGAGAGGGCAAAGGCCCAGTTGACCAGATGGAGGAAGATTTTCTCTAAAGATGAGTTCGATGTAGGGTGTGCGAAGAGTGCCACCCATCGAATCCGCCTCCAGGAAGACAAGCCTTTCAGGGAGAGGGTCAGGCGAGTTCCTCTAGCCGACCTTGAAGACCTGAGAGAACAGTTTGCCGAGCTCAAGCGAACCAGTGTTATCCGGGAATCTAGGAGCCCCTATGCCTCTCCAATAGTGGTGGTCCGGAAGAAGAATGGGTCATTGAGGTTGTGTATAGACTACAGGACTCTCAACCGGAGGACGATACCCGACCAGTATACCACCCCGAGGATAGAGGATGCCCTACAGAGTTTGTCTGGAGCCAGGTGGTTCAGCGTTATGGACCTAAAGAGTGGATACTATCAGATCCCTATGCATCCGTAAGACAAGGAGAAGACAGCTTTCATAACCCCTGTGGGACTCTTTGAATTTGACCTGATGCCCCAAGGTCTGTCTGGAACCCCTGCCACCTTTCAACGCCTCATGGAGAAAACCGTGGGAGACATGAACCTCATCGAAGTTCTCGTGTACTTAGATGACATCATTGTCTTTATGAAGACTCTAGAAGAACATGAGGAAAGACTGGAAAAAGTCCTGAGAAGGCTCAGCGAAGAGGGACTCAAGCTTTCGCCAGAGAAATGCCAGTTCTACCAGTCATCAGTCAACTATCTAGGGCACATAGTGTCTGAAGAAGGGGTAGCCACAGACCCCGGGAAGCTGGAGGCAGTTACCTCCTGACCCCAGCCCACCACTGTGACAGAACTCAGGTCCTTTTTGGGGTTCTGTTCCTACTATAGGAGGTTCGTAGAGGGGTTTGCACAGATTGCCAGACCCCTGAATGAACTCTTAAAGACAGAAGGGGAAGAGGATGACTCGGGTCCCAGGAAGCCGGGAGAGTCAGTCAAAGACCAGTGAAATGGAAAATGCGAAGAGGCCTTCCACATGCTGAAGAAGAGCTTAACCACTGCCCCTGTCTTGGCCTATGCAGACCCAAAGAAACCTTATGAGCTCCATGTAGATGCCAGTCATGACGGTCTGGGAGGAGTGCTCTACCAGGAGCATGAAGGGCAACTGCGACCTGTCGCATATGTGAGCAGAAGTTTGACCCCATCTGAAAAAAACTACCCCACTCACAAGTTAAAGTTCCTGGCTCTCAAGTGGGCTGTAGTTGAGAAGCTTAAGGACTATCTGTATGGGGCAGAATTCACTGTGAAAACTGACAACAATCCCCACACTTAACTTTTCACCACAGCAAAACTGGATGCCACGGGCCATCGATGGCTGGCTGCGCTGTCTGGATTCAACTTCAGCCTGAAATACCGACCTGGGGCTGGAAATCGAGATGCGGATGCCCTGTCCAGAAGGTCCCATGCTCCCACTAGCCGCACAGAAGACTGGACCCAGGTGGCACCCGACGGGGTGCGGGCCCTCTGTCAAGGGGCTGAACTCCAAGCCAGTGGGGGGTCCAGAGCGGAAGAGATAGGGGTCACAGTAGTGGGGGTCCCCAAGTAATACTGTGGAGTAACTCAGATAGAGGAAGATGATTTACCCAAGCTGTCAAAAAAGAATTGAGGTGTGATCAATTGGAAGACCCTTTGGGGAAATTGGCCCTCGAGGCCCTGGAGAATCAGGATCCAGATAGGCTCTTGCATCACCCTTCAAAGGAAGCTTGTCTGCTGCAGAAGGAGTGGGACAGGTTGCAGTTGCATCAAGGGGGGTCTACCGAAGGGGCCCCTCTGATGACCTGGAAGATAAATGGCAATTGTTCTTAACTGAGAAGCACAGAGAGACTGTCTTGGCCGCTTTACACGACCATCATGGTCATTTAGGAGCTGAAAAGACCTTCCAACTTGTCAGAAGTCGGTTCTATTGGCCCTGCATGAGGGCTGAAGTGGAGGAATACTGCCATTCATGCGCACGCTGCATTCAGCGGAAAACCCTACCCCATCAAGCTGCCCCAATGGGCCATCTGCAAAGTCAAGGCCCAATGGATTTGGTGTGCATTGATTTCCTCTGCCTCGAACCCGACTTGAGTGGACTAGGAAATGTTCTGGTGATAACCGACTATTTCACCCGGTATGCTCAGGCCTTCCCAACCAAAGACCAGAAGGCTTCCACAGTGGCCAAAGTACTCATGGAAAAATACTTTGTGCACTATGGGCTACCACAGCGACTCCACTTGGATCAAGGGAGGGACTTTGAAAGTCGGCTGATCCGGAAGCTCTTGGACTCCTTAGGGATCAAGAAGACCCGAACCACTCCCTACCATCCGCAAGGGGATGCCCAGCCAGAGAGGTTCAACCGAACCCTACTCAACATGCTGGGGACTCTAGAAAGTGAAAAGAAGCAGCATTGGAGCGGGCACATAGCAGCAATTGTGCATGCTTACAACAGTACAACAAGTGATGCTACAGGGTACTCTCCCTACCGACTCATGTTCGGGAGAGAAGCAAGACTACCCGTAGACCTGGCCTTTGGCACCTCCATAGACCATTCCTCGGCCACTTCTCACAAAGGCTATGTGGACCAGCTGAGGCACAGTTTACAGTTGGCCTATGAGCAGACCCAAGCGGCTTCCGATCAAAGGGGAGCAAGAGAAACTTCGACCTGAAGGTCCGAATTCAGGATCTGCAACCAGGGGACAGAGTGTTGTTACGAAACTTGGGAGTCCCTGGGAAGCACAAGCTTGCAGACAGATGGAGACCGGAGCCATATGTTATTTGCAAGAAGTTACCCGGCCTACCAGTCTACCAGCTGAAGCCAGAGGGAAAGGTGGGGCCTTTGAAGACTTGGCACCGGAACCACATACTTCCACTTGCCGAAGCAGTCCGGATACCCCCTGTGAAGGATTCCTCTGAGCCAACGTCCATCCAGGATACTCCTAGGCCAAATACCCGGTCCCAGGCATCTCGGTCTGAAGAAACAGGTGTCTCTGAACCTAGTGAGGATGAAAGGGAAGAGCTAGAATGGCTATGGCCTTCCCAGGCCCCAGTGACTTCTGCTATAGATCTCCCACCTTTGGAAGACACCATAGACAGTACACTGAATGCAGAAGCTACTGAATTTATCCCGTCCAGCCCTCTATCAGACTCATGGGAAGATGCCCTTGACTCACTCCCAGAGGAGGATCCAAGATGTTCCATGAATCCTCCTGCTCCTGAGTTAAATTTTTCAGAAACAGTGGAAGCTGCCATGTCTGTTCCGGAAGAGGAACCTACAGTGTTCAAGCCAGAAATCCCAAGAGAGCGGAGGGTGAAAAGGGCCATAAGGCCTCCCCGAAGGCTGACTTACCCACAAGTGGGGAGGAGCTCGGAGGACACTGTGGCAACTGCCAGGACAGGACAGTGCAGAAAGCCCTGATCCCTCCACTGTTCATTTGGTTGAGGGCAACCCCAACTCACCCCCTGGCACAGTTAGGCAGGCCACTTATGATAGTGTGACCTGTGGGCGAGGAAGTTCACCCTCTCATTTTTGGTGGGAACTTCCTCTGCCGACATCATACGCAACTTTGTCTAATGTTGTGCGTAGTGTTTGTTGACAATCATCTTTGGGGACCAAAGAGTTTAAGTGGGGGGAGTGTGTAGCGGGGTCTCCGTTGAGGCCCCATGGACTACGTTACCCAGAACCCCGTTTGGCACCCAGGGTACATTGGGCTGCCGCAGAGACTCATGAGTGGGGTATAAAAGGGGAGGGCGAGGCTAAGCCCGGCCTCTTTGGACACCGCGCGGCTGGCAAGAGGACTTCCTGTGCGGACCTGCTGCAAGTGCAAGGCCCGAGGCCTGGGCCTTGCGCACTTCCAGAGAGCCTTCCACTTTGCTGCGGAGCCTGTGCGGCTGCAGACATCTACCTGCTTCACGGACGTCAGTGAACCGGAGATCAGGCGGTGGCAGATCCTGTGTGTGTGGACACAGCGGTGGGAGTCCCGGACTGGGATCGAGTCTGGAGGGGTGAGAGAGCACCTGCTCACAACTATAACCGAGTACTTTATTAGGCCTATAGACTGCCTTGGCCCATCGGGTTATATTATCCTTTTTCCTATCAGGAGACTACTTGTGGGACTGAGTTACATAGTCTCCGGGGAGTTGCTTACATTGCCTCAGGCCATTATTGGATTACAAATATCGTTCCTGTATGTGCACCACCGATCATCTTGCATGCGAAGATTCCTTGCCTAAAAGTCTGAGCTTTAACTGAGTCAGGCCTGACTGGGAGTTGATAGTGTTGCTGGGCGCCATATTGCTAACGGGACTTTAGCTAAATGTTAGTGTGAGATAGAACTGTTTGTGCACTAAAGTTAACCAGTGTGAGTATTACTGCAGGGCTCTGCATGCATGTGTTATATGTGATATTGATTGTTAATTCCTTTATTCACAAGTAAACCCCTTTTACAATTGATTGACCTGGTATTGGAGTCCATTAATCTATTTTATCACTGCTAGATAAGTATTGGGGGATTGTACATGAACTGGTATAGAGCTATACAAAAACACCACCCCTAGACTAGCTGTGCCAGAGAAGGGTTGAGTAGATTGTCGGGGGTTGGCTGTGCTGTGTACAGGGCCCAAAAGCAAACCAGCGGCTCCCTTAGTTTGGGGGTATCGCTACACTTGTAAGGTCTCCGATCTTAACCACTTGACCTCTGGAATATTTACCCCCCACTTCATGACCAGGCAATTTTTTGTGATACTGCACTGTGTTACTTTAACTGACAATTGCGAAGTCATGCGACACTGTACCCAAATAAAATTGTTGTCCTTTTTTTCCCACAAATAGAGCTTTCTTTTGGTGGTAATTGACCACCTCTGCGGTTTTTTTTTTTGCGCTATAAAAAAACAAAACAATATTTTTTACTTTCTGCTATTAAACATATCCAATAAATTTTTTTTAAAAAAAAACATAAATATTTTGCTAGATATTTTTGGTAAAAAAAAATCCCAATAAGTGTGTATTGATTGGTTTGCGCAAAAGTTATAGTGTCTACAAAATATGGGATTTTTTTTTTACTAGTAATGGCGGAGATCAGCGACTTATAGCCGGACTGCGATATTGAGGCGGACAAATAGGACACCTAACTGACACTTTTGACACTTTTTGGGGACCAGTAACACTAATACAGTGATCGGTGCTAAAAAAAATATGCACTTTCACTGTACTAATGACAGTGACCTGGGAAGGGGTTAACATCAGGGGCATTCTCAGCACCTTATCTTTGGCTTTAGCTGATTTTGGGTCACTGCAGATGGCAAACACCTTATGGCAAAAAAAGCAGACTGAGCCCTCGTACACACGGCCGAGATTCTCGTTGAAAAAAACATGTTGTTTTTTTCGACGAGATTCTTGGACAAGAAACTTGTCCCGGCCGAGTGTACACACACTCGTTTCAAAGAACCCGCGGTTCTTTGAATGGAGCGTACGCGGTGACGTCATTGACTACGACGAGCATGCGCTCGTCACATTCGATGCCGTCGCTGCCATCTTGGTATACCCTACGTATGCCTAGGAAGCTACCGCGCATGCGTCGAATTCATTTCGAACATGCGCGGGCTTCAGGGAGGACAGGTAAGTGTACACACACTCACTTTTCTCGTCGAGAAACATGCCGAGGAGAATCTCGACGAGAAAATAGAGAGCAGGTTCTCTATTTTCTCGTCGAGGATACTTGTCGGTTTTCTCGACGAGAAACCCGATAGCCGCGTACACACGACCGATTTACTCGGCAAGACCTCTCTGCCAGCAAGTTTCTTGCTGGTTCTTGCCGAGAAAATCGGCCGTGTGTACGAGGCCTGACTCTTTAGGTGAATTTATTTCATGTTTGAATGCCAGAACTGTCTTTCCACTGATTAATTTATTCCTAAAAAGCAACAATGGTTCACTGGTAAGATTGTCATGCCCTGTCTCGTCCAGTTTTTACAAAGAACATATAAAATATAAATTGGTATATGCTATCAAAGTTTTACCTGACTGGGCATCCATTGCTGGACATAAAAACTGCATAAAACTATGTAGGATAATTTTTTGGGAATGTGTTGTCCTTTTGTGATTTTGGTTGTTGTTCGTTGCATCAACCACAGACCTTTAAAGTAGTAATAAAGGTTTGGCTTTTTCTTTTAAATAACAAATATGTCATACTTTCCTGCTCTGTGCAGTGGTTTTGCACAGAGCAGCCCTGATCCTCTTCTTCTCGGGTCCCCGGCCGGCGCTCCTGGCTCGTCCGCCTTGACCAGTGCACCCGATAGAAAGTCACTTGCTATGGGGGCACTAATGCATGCTCACTCCCGAGCCCTGCTCTATGCGTTCATAAGACACATAGAGCAGTAGTTCGGTCCTGCCACCCCCCTCCCGCTCTCTCCTCATTGGCTCACTGGCTATGATTGACAGCAATAGGATTTCTCATAGAATTGTTCTGGTGATGCTAAAATTCTGGATTTTCTCTTGGTTTCTGTCAGTGATAATAACTGCTAAAGCAATTACAGTGGTAAATCTCCCCAGCTGGAACACAGACAGACATGAAAACCTCACAGAAACTCTAACCCTTCCCACTGTCTCTGAAACAAAAGAAAACAAAAGTTTTGCCTCTACATACACTTTAAAAAACCAATCTGTCTGTTTAATTTGAAGTATATATAAAATTAACACCTTTAAACCAAAATGGTTACCCAAAATGTTTTAGACTTCTAAAAGTATCCCTGGAATACATTTTAACCGATTTCCATCCTTTTCATGCAGCACCTTGGTTTTGCTGGCGTAAAGAAATAATAATTTCCCATAAAAAGTTGTATTACCAAGAATTTTATATATCCAATTACTCTGAGTAAACTATGCATAACAAACCTATTGACATACTGAGCAATTTTGCTGATGGTAAACTGCTGAAGCTTATGTCAGCAGAACCCCAGTGTTACACAGTTCCTACAATCCATCATGCATTATAATGATCCAAGTGCTACAGTAAATGCACAAGGACAATGTATTTTTTGTGCATATACACACCTTTTTGTCCATTTATTCTGTATAAATAAACTTAAATATTTGAGCAGTTTGAAAGAAATTATCGTTTATGTAGTACTACGTTTTGTTTTCCCGGAATGATTTGGGTTCAATGCATCAAGTGAATATCTTGTTAGTAACAAGGGTTAGATTAAAATAAAATAACATTACTGTATTTTACATGTAGCGGGGTGTTCCCCTATATTGGGAAGAAACTACATTACCCATAACCCCATTCTTGTTGTGACGTTCCACCGCAGAGACTCATGGGAGGGGTTATAAAAGGAAGAGGCGGGGCCGGGCTCGGTCTCTTTGGCGACACGAGACTTCACGGACGGATCCTCCTGTGCGGATGTGTCGGAGGGGCAAGGCCTGAAGCCTGAGGCCTTGCTTTGCACCGAAGAGCCTTCCATCCTCCCCTCTGCGAGCCTGGGTGGCATCTGACTTTGTGAGCTACCGCCTTGTCGGATCGGGGACCCGATCGTTGGAGAGATCGAGAGTGTGTGACACGGCCGGTGGAGGTTTTCCCGGACTGGATCCGTAGTCCGGCGGGTGAGAGGGCATAAGCCCAGCTTAGATACTGTTGCTGTGTATAGGCCTATAGACTGCCGTGGCCTACAAGTTATTTTCATACCCCTTGGATTACAAAGTTATACTCTGTTTAAGTGCACCACCATTACAGACCTGCCGGTGAAGAAAGAAGGACTAAGCTAAATATTAGAACCAGGCCTGGTGGGGATTCTAGCGTGTTTGATTGCTGCGCCATAGGGCACTTAGTTAACGGTCGCCCGTATGGCGCACTTGTAGCGTGTGTTACTATATAGTGTGTTAGAGTGGCAGGACGCTGCCCTTAGGAGTGATTGTTTAGAACTGTGATTATTGTTACCCCTTTTATTCATATTGAGAATTGATGAGTAAAACACTTTACCTATTACAATTCATTACTGTGTCCTTGCTTAGTTATTCTATTGCATAGGACATATCATTGATTGTTAGTACTAGCTGTGCCAGAAGGGGATAGAGCCTATTGCCGGGGGTTGGCGGAGCTGCACTCAGGGCCCAAAATCTAATTCTGCGGCCTCCTTAGTTGGAGGTATCGCTACACGTGGGGGCTCGTCCGGGATCCTGATGCAGCAAGCGAACGCCAGAAGTGCCGGCATGGACCCCATGGATCCAAGAGCGGTAGAAGAGTGGTGCAAAGCCGCTAATACAGAGCCAAAACAGTCGATAGCCATTAGCCTTCCTGGCGAGAAATGGTCAAGTGAGACGGTAGAGGAACTGCTGAGTTCAGTGTCCCCAGATCACACACCGTGGGTGATAGACATGAAGACAGACCCAAACATCTCATATCAATACGCATTAGTGGAATATTGGGACGGGATGCCAGAGGCCTGTAAGCACAAGTGTCTGCGGACGCCAGACAACAGAACATTTAGGCTGGCGCACGCAATAACTGTAGAAAGGGAACCATCCCCTACGGGATCGCCACAGGCTGCGGCCCGAACTACACCTGAAAGAGAAGACAGGGCGCCACCTCCGGTGGCACCTGCATCGGCCACTGCTATATCACCAGAACTGATAAATGCAATAGGGGATTTGCTAGCCAAATGTCAGAAGACAAGTACGGTGCATGTGGAAACTAGCTACCGGAGACTCAAAATATTCTCAGGGAAGCTCCCTGTCCCGGCAGGGGAAGAAGATTTTGATACTTGGGTGGAACAGGCATTACAGGCAGTGGAGGCATGGGAGGTGCCGGAGGCACAGAAGAGGCAGCGAGTGTTAGAAAGCCTTAAAGGTGCAGCAGCAGAAGCAGTGAAAAGTTTCCGGTTTGGGAATGCAGGGTGCACGGCGCAGGATTGTCTAGCTATGCTGCAGGAAGAGTTTGGTCAATTAGACAAGGTGACAGAGACGGTCTACCAGTTTGAACACACTTTCCAAAAACCGGAGGAGAAACTTTCCGAGTATGTCAGAAGGCTAAACAGGCTGCTGTGCAAGATTGTGTTAAAGAAAGGGATGAAGCCCCAAGATGCCGATGCGGCAAGAATGAAGCAAGTCTTAAAGGGAGCGCTACGCTCCGATCCAGTCTGGCTGCACCTGAAAACCTTGGGAGGAGGAATGTTGCTGACTTATGCTGATTTAATAAAAATTATCAGAGATGAGGAGGCGCTGCAACAGGACCAGCAGAAGGATAAGACAAGTGTTGTACCCGCACAGGTGCTGGTCAATCCAGTGATGACCCCTGAAAGAGAGGCGGAGATAGACACCCTAAAAACTCAGATGTCCAAGGTATTAGAGATATTGACCTCTCTGATAGCAAAAGACACAGAGTGTCCCAAGAAGAAGGAAAGTCCAAGGAAGGAATTGTTCCCGATTGCCTCAGCACCCGAACCTTTACAAGAATGGGGAGATATAGTCTGCTTCAACTGTGGGGGAGTTGGCCACATTGCAGCCACATGTTCTAGTCCGAAGAAGAAGAGACCAGACAACCGCAAGCCGGCGGGAAACTTCAGAGGGCCCCGGTGAAGGAGTCAACCGGGTGCCCACCATCTTCAGTAAACTCCAAGCTGAATGCAAAGAAAAACAAAAAGAGAGATAGAACACCAAAGGGGAAACGTAATACCCCTCAACAAAGCTATACTCCAAGAAGAAGGGGGGAGACCCCTCAGGAGAGGCACGGCACCCCCCAAAGGAGGTGCCCACCCAAGAAAAATAATAGTACACCTCAGCGGGTTCCTACACCCATTAAAAGGAGGGAAGTCAGTGCATACCAGGCTCAAGAAAGGTTCAAGTCCAAAGGGAATAGGACAAGAGAGAGTCCAAAGGGAAAAGGTCTGAAGAAGGCAGCTCCTGCCGGACCATATCCAGAGAAGCTGGTAGGCCCATCCCCTATAGTGCCCATTCAAGTGGAGGGAGTCTACACCAGGGGCCTCCTGGACACCGGGGCACAAGTGACCCTACTATACCGGGACTTCTACGACAGGTACCTGAGTCATCTGCCTATCCAGAAGATAGAGGAGCTGGAAATATGGGGAATTGGAACCCAGAGTTTCCCTTACGACGGCTACCTTCCTGTCCAAATAACCTTTGACCCATCCGTGGCTGGGAAGGCCGAAGTGTTTGACACCCTGGCAGTTGTGTGTCCTAGGCCGCCTGGAGCCAACAAGAATTCCCTTATAATAGGGACGAACACGGACCTGGTCCGAAGACTCCTGACCCCTCTAGTGACGGAAGAAAGACAAGCAGCTACAAAGATCCATCCCATGCTGAAGACAGCCTACCAACGGCTGGTCCAAGAGCGGGAGACCCCTGGAGAGGAGATAGGGAAGTTGTGGAGACTTGGAAGAGAAGGGGTAGTGTTGCAGCCCGGTGAAGTAACCTGTCTCAGGGCCACTGTGAAGCTTACTTGGGAACAGCCTGGTCCCTTTGTAATGCTGGAGTCAGACCCAAGGGGTGAATCCTCAGGCCTGGAGGTGATACCGGAAGTGATTCCGCTGAAGGTCCTGAAGAAGGCCCATTATAGAGTTCCAGTGAGTGTTAGGAATACTACCAAAGACCCCATGGACATCCCAGCCAGAATGTTGCTAGGCCAGGTGAGCCCGGCGGCCCCTGTTACCCTGTCAGAAGTGAAGAGGACAGGTGAAGAAGCGGATGTTTGGGAGAAGCTGACCATGGAAAACCCGAATCTGTCCAGGGCTTGGAAAGAGAGAGCCAAGGCCCAGTTGAATAGATGGGAGAAGATCTTCTCTAGGGATGAATTTGATGTGGGGTGTGCAAGAAGTGCCACCCATCGGATCCGCCTCCAAGAAGATAAGCCCTTCCGAGAGAGAGTCAGGCGGGTCCCGCTAGCAGATCTGGAGGATCTGAGGGAACAACTTGCAGAACTCAAGAGGACTGGTGTGATACGGGAGTCCAGAAGCCCCTATGCCTCTCCCATAGTAGTGGTCCGAAAGAAGAATGGATCATTGAGGCTCTGTATAGACTACAGGACTCTCAACAGGAGAACCATACCTGACCAATACACCACTCCGAGGATAGAGGATGCCCTACAGAGCTTGTCTGGAGCCAAATGGTTCAGCGTTATGGATCTCAAGAGTGGGTACTATCAGATTCCGATGCACCCAGCAGACAAGGAGAAGACAGCTTTCATAACCCCAGTGGGGTTCTTCGAATTCGACCGGATGCCCCAAGGTCTGTCTGGAGCCCCAGCTACTTTCCAACGTCTCATGGAGAAGACAGTAGGGGACATGAACTTGATCGAAGTCCTTGTATACCTAGACGATGTCATTGTCTTTGGGAGAACCTTGGAGGAACATGAAGAGAGGCTGGAGAAAGTGTTGAGAAGACTCAGTGAGGAAGGACTTAAGCTTTCGCCTGAGAAGTGTCGGTTCTACCAGTCTTCTGTGAACTATCTGGGGCACATAGTATCTGAAGAAGGGGTGGCCACAGACCCTGAGAAATTGGAGGCAGTTACCTCCTGGCCACAGCCCACCACAGTAACAGAACTCAGATCCTTCTTGGGCTTCTGCTCCTACTATAGAAGGTTTGTGGAGGGATTTGCTCGAATTGCTAGACCATTGAATGAGTTGCTCAAGACTGAAGGAGAGGAGGATGGATCGGGGCCCAGGAGGCCAGGAGAGTCCATCAGAGATCAGTGGAATCAGAGGTGTGAAGAGGCTTTCCAGGAATTGAAGAGGAGCCTGACCACTGCACCAGTCTTGGCCTATGCAGACCCAACCAAACCCTATGAACTGCACGTGGATGCTAGTCACGACGGTCTGGGAGGAGTACTTTACCAAGAACATGAGGGGCAATTGCGGCCTGTTGCCTATGTGAGTAGAAGCCTGACCCCCTCTGAGAAGAACTACCCCACTCACAAGCTGGAGTTCCTGGCCCTCAAGTGGGCGGTAGTAGACAAGCTCAAAGACTACCTGTACGGAGCAGAGTTCACTGTGAAGACCGACAACAACCCCCTTACCTACCTGTTCACCACGGCCAAGCTGGATGCCACTGGACACAGGTGGCTAGCCGCACTGTCTGGATTCAACTTCAGCCTTAAGTATAGACCAGGAGTGGGGAATCGAGACGCAGACGCCTTGTCTAGAAGATCTCATTCCCCGACCATTGAAATAGAAGATTGGACCCAAGTGGCACCGGACGGGGTGCAGGCCCTTTGTCAAGGAGCTGCATTCCAAGCCCGAGGATGCTCCAGAGCAGAGGAAATAGGAGTTACCACGGTGGGAGTCCCCAAACACTACTGTGGAGTAGCTCAATTGGAAGAGGGCAACCTACCAAGATTGTCCAAAAAGGAATTAAGGTGTGACCAATTGGAAGACCCCATGGGGAGATTGGTCCTGGAGGCCTTGGAAAATCAGGATCCAAACATACTCATGCGTCAACCCTCCAAAGAAGCTCGCCTACTGAGGAAGGAGTGGGATAGGTTGCAGTTGCATCAGGGAGTGGTCTACCGAAGGGGCCCCTCTGATGATTCAGAAGATAAGTGTCAGATGTTCCTCCCAGAGAAACATCGGGAGACTGTTTTGATGGCCTTGCATGACAATCATGGCCACCTAGGGGCTGAAAGGACTTTTCAACTTGTCAGAAGTCGGTTCTATTGGCCCTGCATGAGGGCAGAGGTAGAGGAGTACTGCCACTCATGTGCGCGATGCATCCAGAGGAAGACTTTGCCCCATCAAGCTGCCCCAATGGGCCATCTACAGAGCCAAGGGCCTATGGACCTGGTGTGCATTGACTTTCTCTGCCTCGAACCCGACCTGAGTGGACTAGGAAATGTTCTGGTGATAACCGACCATTTCACCCGGTATGCCCAGGCCTTCCCCACCAAAGATCAGAAGGCCTCCACCGTGGCCAAGGTACTTATGGAGAAGTATTTTGTCCATTATGGGCTGCCACAGAGACTCCATTCAGATCAAGGGAGGGACTTCGAGAGTAAGCTGATCCGGAAGCTCTTGGATTCGTTGGGAATCAGGAAGACTCGAACTACACCTTACCATCCTCAGGGAGATGCTCAGCCGGAAAGGTTCAACCGAACCCTGCTCAACATGTTGGGGACTCTGGAAAGCGAGAAAAAGCAACATTGGAGCAAACACATAGCAGCCATGGTACATGCTTACAACTGCACCATCAGTGATGCTACAGGCTATTCCCCATATCGACTCATGTTTGGGAGAGAAGCGAGACTACCGGTGGACCTGGCTTTTGGCACCTCACTGGACCATTCCTCCGTCACCTCTCACAGAGGATATGTGGATAGGCTCAGACACAGCCTGAAAGTAGCCTATGAACAAGCTCAAGCGGCCTCAGATCAAAGGGGAGCTCGGAATAAAAAAAATTACGACCTGAAGGTCCGGGTACAAGACCTACAGCCCGGGGATCGAGTACTGTTGCGCAATCTGGGAGTCCCCGGAAAGCACAAGCTTGCAGACAGATGGAGATCTGAACCTTATGTCATCTGCAGGAAGTTGCCGGGCCTACCTGTCTACAAGGTGAAGCCAGAGGGAAAGGTAGGCCCACTGAAGACATGGCATCGAAACCACCTGCTTCCACTGACGGAGGCAGTTAGAATACCTTCCGTGGGAGACTCCCCTGCACCGGCCTCTATCTTGGATACTCCTAGACCGCACACTCGGTCACAGACCTCCCGAGCTGGAAATGGAGAAGCCTCCCAACTTAGTGGGGATGAAGAAGGAGAGCTTGATTGGCTGTGGTCTTCCCCAACTCCAGGAACTTCTATCATAGATCTTCCAGTCACCCAAGATACCACAGATGAAACGCTGAACCCAGAGGCTACAGAATTCATCCCTTTCAGTCCTTCAACAGATTACTGGGAAGATGCCCATGATAGTTACTCCGAGGAAGAGGAGCCTGAGGCGCCAGAGCCAGAGATTCCAAGAGAGCAAAGAGCTCGAAGAGTCATTCAACCTCCTAAGAAGCTGACCTACCCCCAGATGGGGAACAGTTCGGAAGACTCTGTGGTCACTGCTAGGAGAAATGCTGAGATTCCGGATCCCTCCACTGTCCATTTGGTGGAGGGCAACCCCAGCTCACTCTCTGGCACAGTTAGTCAGGCCACCCAAGATAATGTGACCTGTGGGCAAGGGAATTCAACCCCTCAGTTATGGTGGGAATCCCCTATCCCAACATCGTTTTCAGAATTGTCCAATGTTGTATATAGTTGTTGCTAAAATTTATCTTTGGGGACCAAAGAGTTTAAGTGGGGGGAGTGTGTAGCGGGGTGTTCCCCTATATTGGGAAGAAACTACATTACCCATAACCCCATTCTTGTTGTGACGTTCCACCGCAGAGACTCATGGGAGGGGTTATAAAAGGAAGAGGCGGGGCCGGGCTCGGTCTCTTTGGCGACACGAGACTTCACGGACGGATCCTCCTGTGCGGATGTGTCGGAGGGGCAAGGCCTGAAGCCTGAGGCCTTGCTTTGCACCGAAGAGCCTTCCATCCTCCCCTCTGCGAGCCTGGGTGGCATCTGACTTTGTGAGCTACCGCCTTGTCGGATCGGGGACCCGATCGTTGGAGAGATCGAGAGTGTGTGACACGGCCGGTGGAGGTTTTCCCGGACTGGATCCGTAGTCCGGCGGGTGAGAGGGCATAAGCCCAGCTTAGATACTGTTGCTGTGTATAGGCCTATAGACTGCCGTGGCCTACAAGTTATTTTCATACCCCTTGGATTACAAAGTTATACTCTGTTTAAGTGCACCACCATTACAGACCTGCCGGTGAAGAAAGAAGGACTAAGCTAAATATTAGAACCAGGCCTGGTGGGGATTCTAGCGTGTTTGATTGCTGCGCCATAGGGCACTTAGTTAACGGTCGCCCGTATGGCGCACTTGTAGCGTGTGTTACTATATAGTGTGTTAGAGTGGCAGGACGCTGCCCTTAGGAGTGATTGTTTAGAACTGTGATTATTGTTACCCCTTTTATTCATATTGAGAATTGATGAGTAAAACACTTTACCTATTACAATTCATTACTGTGTCCTTGCTTAGTTATTCTATTGCATAGGACATATCATTGATTGTTAGTACTAGCTGTGCCAGAAGGGGATAGAGCCTATTGCCGGGGGTTGGCGGAGCTGCACTCAGGGCCCAAAATCTAATTCTGCGGCCTCCTTAGTTGGAGGTATCGCTACACGCGTGTAGCGGCCTCACCCTCTCTCCATCTTTATCGGTTACACACCAACTCATGTCTAGGGGTTCCTGGGTTGTGAGAGTGAGATGCGCCACGGCCCATGTCCTCCCCATTGTAGTAGGGAGGTGAAGGCCACTTCCTGATGTTTCCTCGGGCCGGTGTGTTCTGTGAATGCACTGAGTCTGTAATTGCAAGCTCACCAGCCTCCCCTTTGCTTCCAGTAACTGGAGTTCACACACCGGAGAAAGGTCCAACACTTGTTTATTTGACACTCCAATACGCAAAGCACAATAAACAGTTCTTTTGCAGCAAACTGGTTGGGACCTATAACCTTGCCAACGGTGGGGCGAGCAGATCGAGGCACTTCCTAATGTTTGAGTTCTATGCCACTGTACTATGACCAGCGGCGCCTAAGCCAATCCGGCTGTTACAGAACAGGAAGGATGGGGTCTCTTCCAGCAACCCCTATGAACAGCAATGGAGCCCTCTTCGATACGCTGTGGCCCCTATCAGGGGGATGTGTCCTCCCAAGAGAGTTCCCAGAGGCCCACTGTCACCGGGTTGGTGCTGCTCCGGGTCTACAGTGGGTAACCTCCCCGGCCTCCTCACCTCAGGTACGAGTCCCTCCGCTCAGGGACCCTCGGACAGTCCACCCTAGCGGGACCCAGTCGAAGGTACTGGGCCCCAGGCCTCCTCGATAGTACCTCACCCCAGGCTAAAGGTGCCTGGGATGGACGCCAACATGACTCCGGACCAGGCCATGGGCACCTGGACCAGACTCCTGGATCTCCCGCACCCAGGCCTAAGGGCCCTGGGTGCAGACCGCAACCCTCCTCCTCCGAGGACCTCCTTCTCCGCAAAACGACGACGACCGCCTGGTCAGGGCGTCTCCCCCTTTTATCTCCTCCCTTCAACGGCCCGGCGGGTTCCCCGCCCCAGCCATACCATCTCCGGGAAGAGACCAAACAGGGAGCACTGCAGGGGATGATTCTACCTGAAGCCTGTGGGTACCCCGCCACCCACAGGCAAAGGAGAATATTACATCCTCCAATCCTCCACGAAACAAAAAGGGGTCTGAATCCTAACACAATTATACACCTGGGTTACACTATTGCCCAGGTGTATCCCATCAATTTGAGGACCCCGCTACATACACTATTTAACATATTTTACGATCACAGACAGCTTTTTGTTGGGGTGATTTACCCAAGGAATAAAGATTTTCACACTGCAAACTTGCTGTTTATTTAGCTCAGGGGTCTACAAACTGCGGCCTCAGACCAGCTGTGGCCCCTTGCTTGCCTTTATCCAGCACTTGAAGCCTTATTCCTTCCACTGATACGAGGCACTATTCCTCCCACTCACACCAGAGATGGTGAGCTAATTCTCCCACTGAGATCAATGATGGGGCACTATTGATCTTTTATTGAAAAGAATCAAGCAACCAATTTTTATACAAAAGTAAAAAACAAAACCATAGTACAAAACTTCAACAGAAAACAAAGGAATACACATCCATGTTCAGAATATATACAATATATACATAATCCACTACCAAAACATCCCTAGAAAACTATCTACATAAAGCAGCAGAGAGGGCCTAAGAGGCACAACCCATCACCTATGTACGCAGCCATTTATCAAAAATTCATCAAAAATACTGATAATCTAGGGTGATAAGAGACAGACAGCCACACCCGGGAAAGAGACTCCTGGCAGTCAGGGAGGCTTGAAACCCCTCCACGCCTTCAACCAAGCCCCCTGACCCCGCTTGTCTCTTTCAAGCTCCCGAATCTTCCCCACCTCATGCAAAATGTCACACACCACCACCTCAACAGGAAGGAGTTTTTGCCGAATGCTGACCTGACACCGTGCATTCCAGGTGAAATAACGGACTACTAGGCTAACTAAAAAAAGTGTATCCAAACAAAAAACTCCACCGGTATTGAATGCTCCGTACACCCACTCAGCATAACCCAGCCTGGAGAGGAAAGGGACACCGAGGGCCCGCCCCACCTGTTTATACACCTCTATGTTAAAAGGGCAATGAAGCAGAAAATGGTCCATAGTCTCCTCCTCATCTGCACACTCCTCCCGAGGACAGCTACGATCCATCCCACTGCGGAATTTCAAATTGCCCCGAACATAGAGCTTCCCATGGAAGCACAACCAGGCCAGATCCCTAAATTTAGGGGGTACTCTATCCAAATTAATCAGTCTTAACCCCGCCCTCAAAACTGGGCCCGGGCAATCCCTTAAGGCCAGTGGGTCATGAAAGACTTCGCTCAAGACTCGACTCATAAGGACTTTCCTTGGAACCGATCTGAGATCTTCAGCCGACAATCGCCACTGCCGCAGTAACTTCAGGCACGGAGCGACATAGGCTGGTAGCTGACCACGATGACCCCTGCGATTCTTCACTTGGCCACCTTCTTCCCAAAGTCGTAGAAAAGGCCTAAACCAAGATCTAAATATGCCTACCCATCCAGGAGGTTCCACTGCAAGCATATTACCAATGTTAAACTTTAGAAATAGCAGTGAAAAGAAAAGAACTGGGTTGACCATACCTAAGCCACCCTCCCTCCTGGATAGGTAGGTGACATTCCTCTTGATGGGGTTCAGTCTGTTCCCCCACAGCATCTGGAAGAACACACTACTGACCCTAGCATAGAGAGACACTGGCAAGATGCAGACAAAGCTGACATACAAGAAGATCGGAATCAGGTAAGTCTTAATCAGATCAACCCTTTCCCTCATAGATAACTTCCATCTCTTCCAGCTGACCACCTTAGTATTGGCAATTTCCAGTCTGCCTTCCCAGTTTTTGAGGCCATAATCTCCGGGTCCAAATTCAATGCCTAGTATCTTAATTCTTTCCTGGGGCACTGGAAAGGTGCCCGGGAGATCAAACCCCTCACCTTCCTTTCCCATCCAGAAAACTTCAGTCTTTTCCTGATTGATCTTGGAGCCTGATGCTTCAGAATACCGTGATGTCAGAGAGACCACCTCCTCCGCTTCATCCGTCCCAGTGACAATCACCGACACATCATCCGCATAGGCAACAACCCTCAAAGGCGGCTCACCCGGGAGCCCCACTGGTACCCCACACAACATGCCACTCTCTAGCCTCCTGATGAAGGGGTCGATTGCAAACACATAGAGCAGGGGACTCAGGGGACAACCCTGGCGCACCCCGGAGCCAACCTCAAAGGACTGTCCAACCCAACCATTAACAAGAGGGAAGCTTTCTGCCCCCTTATACAAGACTTTCAGCCAATCGACAAAACCACCCGGCAGACCGTACTTACTAAGGAGCAACCACAGGTACTCATGGTTAACACGATCAAAAGCCTTTGCCTGATCCAATGTCAGCAAATACTTTCCCCAGCCTGCAGCCCTGCACCGCTCCAAGGCCTCCCGGACAGCTAAAACCGCTGTGAAGGTGCTCCTACCCTGGACCGAACAGTGCTGATGGCGAGAAAGCAAAGACTCTGCCACTGACGATAGGCGCCAGAAAAATATCTTTGCCAGTATCTTTCTATCGACATTAAGAAGGCTGATGGGGCGCCAATTCTCAATCATCGAAGGATCTTTACCCTTTGAAAGAAGAATCACAGCCGAGTGCCTCATGGAAGGGGAAAGCACCCCCTCAGCAAGGCAACTGTTAAAAACCTCTACCAAATGCGGGGCCAGAATAGACTTAAAGGCTTTGTAAAACTCAGCCGTCAAGCCATCCGGTCCAGGCGACTTTTTGATGGCAAGCTGTTCAATTGCCCTCATCACCTCTTTGACTGTGATCTCCTCTGTCAAATTCATCAATGGAACATCTCCACCATTTAGACCTGGAGTAGAGTCCAAAAAGCTTTCCATCTTGTCACGGTCAAGCTCTTTCCTCCCAAGAAGGTCGGCATAAAAGGACCTCACGACCTCCAGAATCCCTGACCTGGACTTTGTCAAGGAACCTGTACTGTCCTTAAGGCCAACGACCGTTTTAACAGCTACACCTTGTTTGCAGTTCTGGTAAGGGTCAGGCGAGTGGTACTTCCCATAGTCCCTCTCCAGAACCAAAGAGGCATGCCGGTCATATTGACACTTCCTGAGAAGGAGTTTCACTTCAGAGATTGCCCCAGGATCTCCTCCTCTCGAGACAAGAATATCCAGCTTCCTCCGTAAACGTTGGTAGGTCATGTATTTATTAAACTGATTTCTATTGGCTAGGCCCCTGAAGAATCCAGCGATCCTCTTTTTGGTCAGCTCCCACCACTCAGCCTTGCTGCTACAAAAGTCCAGGATGGTCACCTGTGCCTGAAAGAATCCCTCAAAGGATTGTCTAACATGTTCTTCCTTGAGTAGAGTCGAATTTAATCTCCAGATGCCCTTGCCCCTCTGAGGGGCGTCCGAAGCATTCAGGACCACAGATAGCATACAGTGATCAGAGAACTCTACTGCCTGCACCACTGGGGGCGAGAAAGCAGAGGCCTCCTTCAAAAAAAACCTATCTATCCTACTCTGACTATTACCACGATGAAAAGTGAACCCGGTGTCATCTGGGAGGTGCTTAATGTGCACATCCACAAGACCAGCATCCCTAACCATACTATTTAAAAAAACGCTATCATATCCCAGCCTGTCCTTGAAGTCCTTCCTGTCCTTGGGCCTAGTTACTGTATTAAAGTCACCTCCAAAGACCACTTGCCGGGATGTAAAAAGAAATGGCTTGATCCTTGTAAAAAGGCATTTCCTGTCCCACTTTGGGTGCGGCCCATAAACATTGATTAGGCGCAGGTCCTGCCCTCCCACAAGGACGTCTAAGACCATACATCTCCCAATCTCCACCTCAATAACCCGCCGGACAGTTACCATGCCGGTTTTAAACAACACCGCCACACCGCCGTAAGGCTCGGCCGCAAGAGACCAGTAAGATGGACCATACCTCCACTCTCTCTTGGCCATATGAATATCTGCCAAGGAGGTGAGCCTAGTCTCTTGCAAAAATAAAATTTCAGCATCTAATTGGCTGAACAAAAAGAAGGCCATAGAACGAGCTCTTACTGACTTAATGCTGGCGACATTAATTGTCACCACTTTTAACGGAGGGGGAACCGCCATTTGGGTTATTGGGTGGATTGCTTCTTAGCTCCCCTCTGCTGCTCATCACCAGAAGCCTCTCTCTTTCTAGAGGCCGCCTCAAAGTCCATTTCAGAATCGGAACTTCTTTCAGAAGAAGCTCCGGATGAAGAAATATCCCACTTGGAGGACCTATGACGGCTGGAGACAGGAACCGGAGCTTCCCGTCCCCGTTCCGTCCTCACCGCCTGCCTCTTCCGCCTCCCAACCTTCCTTCTCTCCTCCAGGTACCGCAGGTCAGCCTCAGAGATGCCCTCATCTCTTATTTTTTTCTTTAAAGTCTTTCCACAAGACTTATTTACAGAGGAAGGGGCGCCCTTTTTAGTACACGCTGGTGGGGGGGGGGTGATCCCTTTAAGTCAGACTCAGGAGGGGTAGACTCCTGGGGGGTAACAGACTCGGGGGGCACAGACTTGGAAGGTTCCGACACAAGAGGAGAGGGTACAGTAGGCTGGGGGGACACAGAGACAAAAACAGAAGGAGTACTTACAGACACAGGAGGGGTGGCCACAGGAACTGGAGAGGGATCCTGAGCAGGACCAGGGGAGGGGGTCACCGCAGAGGAGGATGGTACACCAGGGGTCTCACCCTCCATCCTGTCCAGCCTTGACATGTCCTCTACTACCTCCTTCTCCATATTGTGCCAGGCTTCAGGACATCTGCTGTAGGGGTGGCCAAGGCGCAGGCACAGATTGCACCTGATCATCTTAGTGCAGTCCTTAGCCATATGACCCTGACCCCGACACACTGAACACATCAAGGCTGAACAGGAGGAGCTCAAGTGCCCCTTTTCTCCACAGCGGTGACACAGCTTCGGCTGACCAGGGTAGAAAACAGTCATCCTATCCCTCCCTATGAAAGCTGAGGAGGGCAAGTGACGGACAACATTCCCATCCCTGGCCAACCTGACTGTTACCGACCATCCCCCAGTCCAGATGTTACGCTCATAATGGATTTTATTAGGTTTGGTCAAAACTTCCCCATAGTTCCTTAACCAGACCTCTAGATCCCGAGCAGGAACACTCTCATTGGTCAGGATAATGGTTATTTTTTTTACTGTTGACCTCTGAGAAACCGCAACTGGGACCAGACCTTCCCATTCAGGTCTTGACCTGCACCGAGCCTCATATCGCTCCCAGAACAGGTCAAGACCCTCTGGCCTGGTGAAACTAACCGTATAGTCCCTTGTCCCAGCTACGTGTATAAAGGCATACAGGTCATTTGCACCAAAACCCATCTCCAATATCAAGTCCACCACTGCACGCCGTGCTGGAGGGATGGCACCACCTTCCCATTTCAGGATAACTACATTACGTCTTGGACCCCCAGCAGAAGCCAGAGACCCAAGACCAGATCTTGGGGTGCTCAAGGTGGCAGCTTGCAGTGGAAAACCCCGCTTGGGAGCGGGACTACCAGGAGCAGAGTGTGCCACCTGTGCAAAAGTAGGTTTATCAGGGCCAAGGGCTGACACTGAAGCCACATCACTCTGTATATTATTATTATTATCAACTGTATGAACTGAAATGGCAGGATCTGTAGCAGGATTGTTCATCACACTGGTACTGGGGTGATTGTTATCAGTCACAGAACTATTCAAATTCCCATCAGGAATAGTCACAGTTGCTGCAATACCAGCTGTCTCCTGATGCTGCACTGTAGAGTCCTCAGCAGCAGTGGGGCAAACAGCTTTGGACTCAGCCAAAGAAGGGTTAATGGGCTGTTCTGACACTTGCAGTCCATCCACAGAAATGACATTTTTTAAATGTAACTCTTGCTGCATTGCAGCCTCAGCAGGCACAACATTGCTGCACACAGGACTAGCAGCCTGATTGTCATTAGGCACATTGTCAGTCATGATGCTAGATGGTACAAAAACAGTTTTATCCACAACATGGGACTTAGCAGCCTTCACTTTATCAGGTACATCATCAGTAATGTCTTCCTCGTTAAACACCATCTGATCCCCCCGCATAGGAGACTCCATTACCTGGATGGCCCTCAGCATACCTCCTGAATCTTGGGAAGGCCTGGGGCTGCTTACCTCTCCCTGGGGGGGCAGGGGGTCAGAACTGGGGGTCTCCTCCTCCTCCACCTCCATCTTTGTCACCCTTCCAAACCTTTTGTCGTTACAAAATTTTTCTTTAAAGGGCCCATCTCTGCCTTCCATCATGGCCACGATGGTCTCCTGATGATCCACACGGACCTTGGCCAGCTGGATTTCCGGATCCATGGATCCCCGTTTCTGGCTGTGTAAGCCCTCACGTTGCCTTCGCAGGCGCTTCAACTCCGCTCTCAGCTTGTACAGCTTGTCTCTCTCCCTATTCAGGACCTTAAACCCGGCCACCACTCGCTCCCGAATGGCCTCCGAGCCTTCATCCTCACCAGGGGCAGAGAGATCGGCTTGTGCAGAGGCAGGCAGTTCACCTGATGGCCCAGGAGATGGCTGGGAGCCTCCAGCAGGAGACGCCCTGCTGGCCTCCATGGCCTCCCCAGAAAGGGGGCCAGGGAGCTGGGATAGATTTCACCACCACTCCCCTCTCACAGAGCAGCTTCAGAGGCACCTTTCTCCTGACACACCTGTGCTCCAATGATGGGCGGGGCACTATTCCTCCCACTGACACCAGAGATGGTGAGCTAATTCTCCCACTGAGATCAATGATGGGGCACTATTGATCTTTTATTGAAAAGAATCAAGCAACCAATTTTATACAAAAGTAAAAAACAAAACCATAGTACAAAACTTCAACAGAAAACAAAGGAATACACATCCATGTTCAGAATATATACAATATATACATAATCCACTACCAAAACATCCCTAGAAAACTATCTACATAAAGCAGCAGAGAGGGCCTAAGAGGCACAACCCATCACCTATGTACGCAGCCATTTATCAAAAATTTATCAAAAATACTGATAATCTAGGGTGATAAGAGACAGACAGCCACACCCGGGAAAGAGACTCCTGGCAGTCAGGGAGGCTTGAAACCCCTCCACGCCTTCAACCAAGCCCCCTGACCCCGCTTGTCTCTCTCAAGCTCCCGAATCTTCCCCACCTCATGCAAAATGTCATACACCACCACCTCAACAGGAAGGATTTTTTGCCGAATGCTGACCTGACACCGTGCGTTCCAGGTGAAATAACGGACTACTAGGCTAACTAAAAAAAGTGTATCCAAACAAAAAACTCCACCGGTATTGAACGCTCCGTACACCCACTCAGCATAACCCAGCCTGGAGAGGAAAGGGACACCGAGGGCCCGCCCCACCTGTTTATACACCTCTATGTTAAAAGGGCAATGAAGCAGAAAATGGTCCATAGTCTCCTCCTCATCTGCACACTCCTCCCGAGGACAGCTACGATCCATCCCACTGCGGAATTTCAAATTGCCCCGAACATAGAGCTTCCCATGGAAGCACAACCAGGCCAGATCCCTAAATTTAGGGGGTACTCTATCCAAGTTAATCAGTCTTAACCCCGCCCTCAAAACTGGGCCCGGGAAATCCCTTAAGGCCAGTGGGTCATGAAAGACTTCGCTCAAGACTCGACTCATAAGGACTTTCCTTGGAACCGATCTGAGATCTTCAGCCGACAATCGCCACTGCCGCAGTAACTTCAGGCACGGAGCGACATAGGCTGGTAGCTGACCACGATGACCCCTGCGATTCTTCACTTGGCCACCTTCTTCCCAAAGTCGTAGAAAAGGCCTAAACCAAGATCTAAATATGCCTACCCATCCAGGAGGTTCCACTGCAAGCATATTACCAATGTTAAACTTTAGAAATAGCAGTGAAAAGAAAAGAACTGGGTTGACCATACCTAAGCCACCCTCCCTCCTGGATAGGTAGGTGACATTCCTCTTGATGGGGTTCAGTCTGTTCCCCCACAGCATCTGGAAGAACACACTACTGACCCTAGCATAGAGAGACACTGGCAAGATGCAGACAAAGCTGACATACAAGAAGATCGGAATCAGGTAAGTCTTAATCAGATCAACCCTTTCCCTCATAGATAACTTCCATCTCTTCCAGCTGACCACCTTAGTATTGGCAATTTCCAGTCTGCCTTCCCAGTTTTTGAGGCCATAATCGCCGGGTCCGAATTCAATGCCTAGTATCTTAATTCTTTCCTGGGGCACTGGAAAGGTGTCCGGGAGATCAAAACCCTCACCATCCTTTCCCATCCAGAAAACTTCAGTCTTTTCCTGATTGATCTTGGAGCCTGATGCTTCAAAATATCGTGATGTCAGAGAGACCACCTCCTCCGCTTCATCCGTCCCAGTGACAATCACCGACACATCGTCTGCATAGGCAACAACCCTCAATGGCGGCTCACCCGGGAGCCCCACTGGTACCCCACACAACATGCCGCTCTCTAGCCTCCTGATGAAGGGGTCGATTGCAAACACATAGAGCAGGGGACTCAGGGGACAACCCTGGCGCACCCCGGAGCCAACCTCAAAGGACTGTCCAACCCAACCATTAACAAGAGGGAAGCTTTCTGCCCCCTTATACAAGACTTTCAGCCAATCGACAAAACCACCCGGCAGACCGTACTTATTAAGGAGCAACCACAGGTACTCATGGTTAACACGATCAAAAGCCTTTGCCTGATCCAATGTCAGCAAATACTTTCCCCAGCCTGCAGCCCTGCAGCGCTCCAAGGCCTCCCGGACAGCTAAAACCGCCGTGAAGGTGCTCCTACCCTGGACCGAACAGTGCTGATGGCGAGAAAGCAAAGACTCTGCCACTGACGATAGGCGCCAGAAAAATATCTTTGCCAGTATCTTTCTATCGACATTAAGAAGGCTAATGGGGCGCCAATTCTCAATCATCGAAGGATCTTTACCCTTTGAAAGAAGAATCACAGCCGAGTGCCTCATGGAAGGGGAAAGCACCCCCTCAGCAAGGCAACTGTTAAAAACCTCTACCAAATGCGGGGCCAGAATAGACTTAAAGGCTTTGTAAAACTCAGCCGTCAAGCCATCCGGTCCAGGTGACTTTTTGATGGCAAGCTGTTCAATTGCCCTCATCACCTCTTCGACTGTGATCTCCTCTGTCAAATTCATCAATGGAACATCTCCACCATTTAGACCTGGAGTAGAGTCCAAAAAGCTTTCCATCTTGTCACGGTCAAGCTCTTTCCTCCCAAGAAGGTCGGCATAAAAGGACCTCACGACCTCCAGAATCCCTGACCTAGACTTTGTCAAGGAACCTGTACTGTCCTTAAGGCCAACGACCGTTTTAACAGCTACACCTTGTTTGCAGTTCTGGTAAGGGTCAGGCGAGTGGTACTTCCCATAGTCCCTCTCCAGAACCAAAGAGGCATGCCGGTCATATTGACACTTCCTGAGAAGGAGTTTCACTTCGGAGATTGCCCCAGGATCTCCTCCTCTCGAGACAAGAATATCCAGCTTCCTCCGTAAACGTTGGTAGGTCATGTATTTATTAAACTGATTTCTATTGGCTAGGCCCCTGAAGAATCCAGCGATCCTCTTTTTGGTCAGCTCCCACCACTCAGCCTTGCTGCTACAAAAGTCCAGGATGGTCACCTGTGCCTGAAAGAATTCCTCAAAGGATTGTCTAACATGTTCTTCCTTGAGTAGAGTCGAATTTAATCTCCAGATGCCCTTGCCCCTCTGAGGGGCGTCTGAAGCATTCAGTACCACAGATAGCATACAGTGATCAGAGAACTCTACTGCCTGCACCACTGGGGGCGAGAAAGCAGAGGCCTCCTTCAAAAAAAACCTATCTATCCTACTCTGACTATTACCACGATGAAAAGTGAACCCGGTGTCATCTGGGAGGTGCTTAATGTGCACATCCACAAGACCAGCATCCCTAACCATACTATTTAAAAAAACGCTATCATATCCCAGCCTGTCCTTGAAGTCCTTCCTGTCCTTGGGCCTAGTTACTGTATTAAAGTCACCTCCAAAGACCACTTGCCGGGATGTAAAAAGAAATGGCTTGATCCTTGTAAAAAGGCATTTCCTGTCCCACTTTGTGTGCGGCCCATAAACATTGATTAGGCGCAGGTCCTGCCCTCCCACAAGGACGTCTAAGACCATACATCTCCCAATCTCCACCTCAATAACCCGCCGGACAGTTACCATGCCGGTTTTAAACAACACCGCCACACCGCCGTAAGGCTCGGCCGCAAGAGACCAGTAAGATGGACCATACCTCCACTCTCTCTTGGCCATATGAATATCTGCCAAGGAGGTGAGCCTAGTCTCTTGCAAAAATAAAATTTCAGCATCTAATTGGCTGAACAAAAAGAAGGCCATAGAACGAGCTCTTACTGACTTAATGCTGGCGACATTAATTGTCACCACATTTAACGGAGGGAGAACCGCCATTTGGGTTATTGGGTGGATTGCTTCTTAGCTCCCCTCTGCTGCTCATCACCAGAAGCCTCTCTCTTTCTAGAGGCCGCCTCAAAGTCCATTTCAGAATCGGAACTTCTTTCAGAAGAAGCTCCGGATGAAGAAATATCCCACTTGGAGGACCTATGACGGCTGGAGACAGGAACCGGAGCTTCCCGTCCCCGTTCCGTCCTCACCGCCTGCCTCTTCCGCCTCCCAACCTTCCTTCTCTCCTCCAGGTACCGCAGGTCAGCCTCAGAGATGCCCTCATCTCTTATTTTTTTCTTTAAAGTCTTTCCACAAGACTTCTTTACAGAGGAAGGGGCGCCCTTTTTAGTACACGCTGGTGGGGGGGGGGTGATCCCTTTAAGTCAGACTCAGGAGGGGTAGACTCCTGGGGGGTAACAGACTCGGGGGGCACAGACTTGGAAGGTTCCGACACAAGAGGAGAGGGTACAGTAGGCTGGGGGGACACAGAGACAAAAACAGAAGGAGTACTTACAGACACAGGAGGGGTGGCCACAGGAACTGGAGAGGGATCCTGAGCAGGACCAGGGGGGGGGTCACCGCAGAGGAGGATGGTACACCAGGGGTCTCACCCTCCATCCTGTCCAGCCTTGACATGTCCTCTACTACCTCCTTCTCCATATTGTGCCAGGCTTCAGGACATCTGCTGTAGGGGTGGCCAAGGCGCAGGCACAGATTGCACCTGATCATCTTAGTGCAGTCCTTAGCCATATGACCCTGACCCCGACACACTGAACACATCAAGGCTGAACAGGAGGAGCTCAAGTGCCCCTTTTCTCCACAGCGGTGACACAGCTTCGGCTGACCAGGGTAGAAAACAGTCATCCTATCCCTCCCTATGAAAGCTGAGGAGGGCAAGTGACGGACAACATTCCCATCCCTGGCCAACCTGACTGTTACCGACCATCCCCCAGTCCAGATGTTACGCTCATCATGGATTTTATTAGGTTTGGTCAAAACTTCCCCATAGTTCCTTAACCAGACCTCTAGATCCCGAGCAGGAACACTCTCATTGGTCAGGATAATGGTTATTTTTTTTACTGTTGACCTCTGAGAAACCGCAACTGGGACCAGACCTTCCCATTCAGGTCTTGACCTGCACCGAGCCTCATATCGCTCCCAGAACAGGTCAAGACCCTCTGGCCTGGTGAAACTAACCGTATAGTCCCTTGTCCCAGCTACGTGTATAAAGGCATACAGGTCATTTGCACCAAAACCCATCTCCAATATCAAGTCCACCACTGCACGCCGTGCTGGAGGGATGGCACCACCTTCCCATTTCAGGATAACTACATTACGTCTTGGACCCCCAGCAGAAGCCAGAGACCCAAGACCAGATCTTGGGGTGCTCAAGGTGGCAGCTTGCAGTGGAAAACCCCGCTTGGGAGCGGGACTACCAGGAGCAGAGTGTGCCACCTGTGCAAAAGTAGGTTTATCAGGGCCAAGGGCTGACACTGAAGCCACATCACTCTGTATATTATTATTATTATCAACTGTATGAACTGAAATGGCAGGATCTGTAGCAGGATTGTTCATCACACTGGTACTGGGGTGATTGTTATCAGTCACAGAACTATTCAAATTCCCATCAGGAATAGTCACAGTTGCTGCCATACCAGCTGTCTCCTGATGCTGCACTGTAGAGTCCTCAGCAGCAGTGGGGCAAACAGCTTTGGACTCAGCCAAAGAAGGGTTAATGGGCTGTTCTGACACTTGCAGTCCATCCACAGAAATGACATTTTTTAAATGTAACTCTTGCTGCATTGCAGCCTCAGCAGGCACAACATTGCTGCACACAGGACTAGCAGCCTGATTGTCATTAGGCACATTGTCAGTCATGATGCTAGATGGTACAAAAACAGTTTTATCCACAACATGGGACTTAGCAGCCTTCACTTTATCAGGTACATCATCAGTAATGTCTTCCTCGTTAAACACCATCTGATCCCCCCGCATAGGAGACTCCATTACCTGGATGGCCCTCAGCATACCTCCTGAATCTTGGGAAGGCCTGGGGCTGCTTACCTCTCCCTGGGGGGGCAGGGGGTCAGAACTGGGGGTCTCCTCCTCCTCCACCTCCATCTTTGTCACCCTTCCAAACCTTTTGTTGTTACAAAATTTTTCTTTAAAGGGCCCATCTCTGCCTTCCATCATGGCCACGATGGTCTCCTGATGATCCACACGGACCTTGGCCAGCTGGATTTCCGGATCCATGGATCCCCGTTTCTGGCTGTGTAAGCCCTCACGTTGCCTTCGCAGGCGCTTCAACTCCGCTCTCAGCTTGTACAGCTTGTCTCTCTCCCTATTCAGGACCTTAATCCCGGCCACCACTCGCTCCCGAATGGCCTCCGAGCCTTCATCCTCACCAGGGGCAGAGAGATCGGCTTGTGCAGAGGCAGGCAGTTCACCTGATGGCCCAGGAGATGGCTGGGAGCCTCCAGCAGGAGACGCCCTGCTGGCCTCCATGGCCTCCCCAGAAAGGGGGCCAGGGAGCTGGGATAGATTTCACCACCACTCCCCTCTCACAGAGCAGCTTCAGAGGCACCTTCCTCCTGACACACCTGTGCTCCAATGATGGGCGGGGCACTATTCCTCCCACTGACACCAGAGATGGTGAGCTAATTCTCCCACTGAGATCAATGATGGGGCACTATTGATCTTTTATTGAAAAGAATCAAGCAACCAATTTTATACAAAAGTAAAAAACAAAACCATAGTACAAAACTTCAACAGAAAACAAAGGAATACACATCCATGTTCAGAATATATACAATATATACATAATCCACTACCAAAACATCCCTAGAAAACTATCTACATAAAGCAGCAGAGAGGGCCTAAGAGGCACAACCCATCACCTATGTACGCAGCCATTTCTCAAAAATTTATCAAAAATACTGATAATCTAGGGTGATAAGAGACAGACAGCCACACCCGGGAAAGAGACTCCTGGCAGTCAGGGAGGCTTGAAACCCCTCCACGCCTTCAACCAAGCCCCCTGACCCCGCTTGTCTCTCTCAAGCTCCCGAATCTTCCCCACCTCATGCAAAATGTCATACACCACCACCTCAACAGGAAGGATTTTTTGCCGAATGCTGACCTGACACCGTGCGTTCCAGGTGAAATAACGGACTACTAGGCTAACTAAAAAAAGTGTATCCAAACAAAAAACTCCACCGGTATTGAACGCTCCGTACACCCACTCAGCATAACCCAGCCTGGAGAGGAAAGGGACACCGAGGGCCCGCCCCACCTGTTTATACACCTCTATGTTAAAAGGGCAATGAAGCAGAAAATGGTCCATAGTCTCCTCCTCATCTGCACACTCCTCCCGAGGACAGCTACGATCCATCCCACTGCGGAATTTCAAATTGCCCCGAACATAGAGCTTCCCATGGAAGCACAACCAGGCCAGATCCCTAAATTTAGGGGGTACTCTATCCAAGTTAATCAGTCTTAACCCCGCCCTCAAAACTGGGCCCGGGCAATCCCTTAAGGCCAGTGGGTCATGAAAGACTTCGCTCAAGACTCGACTCATAAGGACTTTCCTTGGAACCGATCTGAGATCTTCAGCCGACAATCGCCACTGCCGCAGTAACTTCAGGCACGGAGCGACATAGGCTGGTAGCTGACCACGATGACCCCTGTGATTCTTCACTTGGCCACCTTCTTCCCAAAGTCGTAGAAAAGGCCTAAACCAAGATCTAAATATGCCTACCCATCCAGGAGGTTCCAATGCAAGCATATTACCAATGTTAAACTTTAGAAATAGCAGTGAAAAGAAAAGAACTGGGTTGACCATACCTAAGCCACCCTCCCTCCTGGATAGGTAGGTGACATTCCTCTTGATGGGGTTCAGTCTGTTCCCCCACAGCATCTGGAAGAACACACTACTGACCCTAGCATAGAGAGACACTGGCAAGATGCAGACAAAGCTGACATACAAGAAGATCGGAATCAGGTAAGTCTTAATCAGATCAACCCTTTCCCTCATAGATAACTTCCATCTCTTCCAGCTGACCACCTTAGTATTGGCAATTTCCAGTCTGCCTTCCCAGTTTTTGAGGCCATAATCGCCGGGTCCGAATTCAATGCCTAGTATCTTAATTCTTTCCTGGGGCACTGGAAAGGTGTCCGGGAGATCAAAACCCTCACCATCCTTTCCCATCCAGAAAACTTCAGTCTTTTCCTGATTGATCTTGGAGCCTGATGCTTCAGAATACCGTGATGTCAGAGAGACCACCTCCTCCGCTTCATCCGTCCCAGTGACAATCACCGACACATCGTCTGCATAGGCAACAACCCTCAATGGCGGCTCACCCGGGAGCCCCACTGGTACCCCACACAACATGCCGCTCTCTAGCCTCCTGATGAAGGGGTCGATTGCAAACACATAGAGCAGGGGACTCAGGGGACAACCCTGGCGCACCCCGGAGCCAACCTCAAAGGACTGTCCAACCCAACCATTAACAAGAGGGAAGCTTTCTGCCCCCTTATACAAGACTTTCAGCCAATCGACAAAACCACCCGGCAGACCATACTTATTAAGGAGCAACCACAGGTACTCATGGTTAACACGATCAAAAGCCTTTGCCTGATCCAATGTCAGCAAATACTTTCCCCAGCCTGCAGCCCTGCAGCGCTCCAAGGCCTCCCGGACAGCTAAAACCGCCGTGAAGGTGCTCCTACCCTGGACCGAACAGTGCTGATGGCGAGAAAGCAAAGACTCTGCCACTGACGATAGGCGCCAGAAAAATATCTTTGCCAGTATCTTTCTATCGACATTAAGAAGGCTGATGGGGCGCCAATTCTCAATCATCGAAGGATCTTTACCCTTTGAAAGAAGAATCACAGCCGAGTGCCTCATGGAAGGGGAAAGCACCCCCTCAGCAAGGCAACTGTTAAAAACCTCTACCAAATGCGGGGCCAGAATAGACTTAAAGGCTTTGTAAAACTCAGCCGTCAAGCCATCCGGTCCAGGTGACTTTTTGATGGCAAGCTGTTCAATTGCCCTCATCACCTCTTCGACTGTGATCTCCTCTGTCAAATTCATCAATGGAACATCTCCACCATTTAGACCTGGAGTAGAGTCCAAAAAGCTTTCCATCTTGTCACGGTCAAGCTCTTTCCTCCCAAGAAGGTCGGCATAAAAGGACCTCACGACCTCCAGAATCCCTGACCTGGACTTTGTCAAGGAACCTGTACTGTCCTTAAGGCCAACGACCGTTTTAACAGCTACACCTTGTTTGCAGTTCTGGTAAGGGTCAGGCGAGTGGTACTTCCCATAGTCCCTCTCCAGAACCAAAGAGGCATGCCGGTCATATTGACACTTCCTGAGAAGGAGTTTCACTTCGGAGATTGCCCCAGGATCTCCTCCTCTCGAGACAAGAATATCCAGCTTCCTCCGTAAACGTTGGTAGGTCATGTATTTATTAAACTGATTTCTATTGGCTAGGCCCCTGAAGAATCCAGCGATCCTCTTTTTGGTCAGCTCCCACCACTCAGCCTTGCTGCTACAAAAGTCCAGGATGGTCACCTGTGCCTGAAAGAATTCCTCAAAGGATTGTCTAACATGTTCTTCCTTGAGTAGAGTCGAATTTAATCTCCAGATGCCCTTGCCCCTCTGAGGGGCGTCTGAAGCATTCAGTACCACAGATAGCATACAGTGATCAGAGAACTCTACTGCCTGCACCACTGGGGGCGAGAAAGCAGAGGCCTCCTTCAAAAAAAACCTATCTATCCTACTCTGACTATTACCACGATGAAAAGTGAACCCGGTGTCATCTGGGAGGTGCTTAATGTGCACATCCACAAGACCAGCATCCCTAACCATACTATTTAAAAAAACGCTATCATATCCCAGCCTGTCCTTGAAGTCCTTCCTGTCCTTGGGCCTAGTTACTGTATTAAAGTCACCTCCAAAGACCACTTGCCGGGATGTAAAAAGAAATGGCTTGATCCTTGTAAAAAGGCATTTCCTGTCCCACTTTGTGTGCGGCCCATAAACATTGATTAGGCGCAGGTCCTGCCCTCCCACAAGGACGTCTAAGACCATACATCTCCCAATCTCCACCTCAATAACCCGCCGGACAGTTACCATGCCGGTTTTAAACAACACCGCCACACCGCCGTAAGGCTCGGCCGCAAGAGACCAGTAAGATGGACCATACCTCCACTCTCTCTTGGCCATATGAATATCTGCCAAGGAGGTGAGCCTAGTCTCTTGCAAAAATAAAATTTCAGCATCTAATTGGCTGAACAAAAAGAAGGCCATAGAACGAGCTCTTACTGACTTAATGCTGGCGACATTAATTGTCACCACTTTTAACGGAGGGAGAACCGCCATTTGGGTTATTGGGTGGATTGCTTCTTAGCTCCCCTCTGCTGCTCATCACCAGAAGCCTCTCTCTTTCTAGAGGCCGCCTCAAAGTCCATTTCAGAATCGGAACTTCTTTCAGAAGAAGCTCCGGATGAAGAAATATCCCACTTGGAGGACCTATGACGGCTGGAGACAGGAACCGGAGCTTCCCGTCCCCGTTCCGTCCTCACCGCCTGCCTCTTCCGCCTCCCAACCTTCCTTCTCTCCTCCAGGTACCGCAGGTCAGCCTCAGAGATGCCCTCATCTCTTATTTTTTTCTTTAAAGTCTTTCCACAAGACTTCTTTACAGAGGAAGGGGCGCCCTTTTTAGTACACGCTGGTGGGGGGGGGGTGATCCCTTTAAGTCAGACTCAGGAGGGGTAGACTCCTGGGGGGTAACAGACTCGGGGGGCACAGACTTGGAAGGTTCCGACACAAGAGGAGAGGGTACAGTAGGCTGGGGGGACACAGAGACAAAAACAGAAGGAGTACTTACAGACACAGGAGGGGTGGCCACAGGAACTGGAGAGGGATCCTGAGCAGGACCAGGGGGGGGGTCACCGCAGAGGAGGATGGTACACCAGGGGTCTCACCCTCCATCCTGTCCAGCCTTGACATGTCCTCTACTACCTCCTTCTCCATATTGTGCCAGGCTTCAGGACATCTGCTGTAGGGGTGGCCAAGGCGCAGGCACAGATTGCACCTGATCATCTTAGTGCAGTCCTTAGCCATATGACCCTGACCCCGACACACTGAACACATCAAGGCTGAACAGGAGGAGCTCAAGTGCCCCTTTTCTCCACAGCGGTGACACAGCTTCGGCTGACCAGGGTAGAAAACAGTCATCCTATCCCTCCCTATGAAAGCTGAGGAGGGCAAGTGACGGACAACATTCCCATCCCTGGCCAACCTGACTGTTACCGACCATCCCCCAGTCCAGATGTTACGCTCATCATGGATTTTATTAGGTTTGGTCAAAACTTCCCCATAGTTCCTTAACCAGACCTCTAGATCCCGAGCAGGAACACTCTCATTGGTCAGGATAATGGTTTTTTTTTTACTGTTGACCTCTGAGAAACCGCAACTGGGACCAGACCTTCCCATTCAGGTCTTGACCTGCACCGAGCCTCATATCGCTCCCAGAACAGGTCAAGACCCTCTGGCCTGGTGAAACTAACCGTATAGTCCCTTGTCCCAGCTACGTGTATAAAGGCATACAGGTCATTTGCACCAAAACCCATCTCCAATATCAAGTCCACCACTGCACGCCGTGCTGGAGGGATGGCACCACCTTCCCATTTCAGGATAACTACATTACGTCTTGGACCCCCAGCAGAAGCCAGAGACCCAAGACCAGATCTTGGGGTGCTCAAGGTGGCAGCTTGCAGTGGAAAACCCCGCTTGGGAGCGGGACTACCAGGAGCAGAGTGTGCCACCTGTGCAAAAGTAGGTTTATCAGGGCCAAGGGCTGACACTGAAGCCACATCACTCTGTATATTATTATTATTATCAACTGTATGAACTGAAATGGCAGGATCTGTAGCAGGATTGTTCATCACACTGGTACTGGGGTGATTGTTATCAGTCACAGAACTATTCAAATTCCCATCAGGAATAGTCACAGTTGCTGCCATACCAGCTGTCTCCTGATGCTGCACTGTAGAGTCCTCAGCAGCAGTGGGGCAAACAGCTTTGGACTCAGCCAAAGAAGGGTTAATGGGCTGTTCTGACACTTGCAGTCCATCCACAGAAATGACATTTTTTAAATGTAACTCTTGCTGCATTGCAGCCTCAGCAGGCACAACATTGCTGCACACAGGACTAGCAGCCTGATTGTCATTAGGCACATTGTCAGTCATGATGCTAGATGGTACAAAAACAGTTTTATCCACAACATGGGACTTAGCAGCCTTCACTTTATCAGGTACATCATCAGTAATGTCTTCCTCGTTAAACACCATCTGATCCCCCCGCATAGGAGACTCCATTACCTGGATGGCCCTCAGCATACCTCCTGAATCTTGGGAAGGCCTGGGGCTGCTTACCTCTCCCTGGGGGGGCAGGGGGTCAGAACTGGGGGTCTCCTCCTCCTCCACCTCCATCTTTGTCACCCTTCCAAACCTTTTGTTGTTACAAAATTTTTCTTTAAAGGGCCCATCTCTGCCTTCCATCATGGCCACGATGGTCTCCTGATGATCCACACGGACCTTGGCCAGCTGGATTTCCGGATCCATGGATCCCCGTTTCTGGCTGTGTAAGCCCTCACGTTGCCTTCGCAGGCGCTTCAACTCCGCTCTCAGCTTGTACAGCTTGTCTCTCTCCCTATTCAGGACCTTAATCCCGGCCACCACTCGCTCCCGAATGGCCTCCGAGCCTTCATCCTCACCAGGGGCAGAGAGATCGGCTTGTGCAGAGGCAGGCAGTTCACCTGATGGCCCAGGAGATGGCTGGGAGCCTCCAGCAGGAGACGCCCTGCTGGCCTCCATGGCCTCCCCAGAAAGGGGGCCAGGGAGCTGGGATAGATTTCACCACCACTCCCCTCTCACAGAGCAGCTTCAGAGGCACCTTCCTCCTGACACACCTGTGCTCCAATGATGGGCGGGGCACTATTCCTCCCACTGACACCAGAGATGGTGAGCTAATTCTCCCACTGAGATCAATGATGGGGCACTATTGATCTTTTATTGAAAAGAATCAAGCAACCAATTTTATACAAAAGTAAAAAACAAAACCATAGTACAAAACTTCAACAGAAAACAAAGGAATACACATCCATGTTCAGAATATATACAATATATACATAATCCACTACCAAAACATCCCTAGAAAACTATCTACATAAAGCAGCAGAGAGGGCCTAAGAGGCACAACCCATCACCTATGTACGCAGCCATTTATCAAAAATTTATCAAAAATACTGATAATCTAGGGTGATAAGAGACAGACAGCCACACCCGGGAAAGAGACTCCTGGCAGTCAGGGAGGCTTGAAACCCCTCCACGCCTTCAACCAAGCCCCCTGACCCCGCTTGTCTCTCTCAAGCTCCCGAATCTTCCCCACCTCATGCAAAATGTCATACACCACCACCTCAACAGGAAGGATTTTTTGCCGAATGCTGACCTGACACCGTGCGTTCCAGGTGAAATAACGGACTACTAGGCTAACTAAAAAAAGTGTATCCAAACAAAAAACTCCACCGGTATTGAACGCTCCGTACACCCACTCAGCATAACCCAGCCTGGAGAGGAAAGGGACACCGAGGGCCCGCCCCACCTGTTTATACACCTCTATGTTAAAAGGGCAATGAAGCAGAAAATGGTCCATAGTCTCCTCCTCATCTGCACACTCCTCCCGAGGACAGCTACGATCCATCCCACTGCGGAATTTCAAATTGCCCCGAACATAGAGCTTCCCATGGAAGCACAACCAGGCCAGATCCCTAAATTTAGGGGGTACTCTATCCAAGTTAATCAGTCTTAACCCCGCCCTCAAAACTGGGCCCGGGCAATCCCTTAAGGCCAGTGGGTCATGAAAGACTTCGCTCAAGACTCGACTCATAAGGACTTTCCTTGGAACCGATCTGAGATCTTCAGCCGACAATCGCCACTGCCGCAGTAACTTCAGGCACGGAGCGACATAGGCTGGTAGCTGACCACGATGACCCCTGCGATTCTTCACTTGGCCACCTTCTTCCCAAAGTCGTAGAAAAGGCCTAAACCAAGATCTAAATATGCCTACCCATCCAGGAGGTTCCAATGCAAGCATATTACCAATGTTAAACTTTAGAAATAGCAGTGAAAAGAAAAGAACTGGGTTGACCATACCTAAGCCACCCTCCCTCCTGGATAGGTAGGTGACATTCCTCTTGATGGGGTTCAGTCTGTTCCCCCACAGCATCTGGAAGAACACACTACTGACCCTAGCATAGAGAGACACTGGCAAGATGCAGACAAAGCTGACATACAAGAAGATCGGAATCAGGTAAGTCTTAATCAGATCAACCCTTTCCCTCATAGATAACTTCCATCTCTTCCAGCTGACCACCTTAGTATTGGCAATTTCCAGTCTGCCTTCCCAGTTTTTGAGGCCATAATCGCCGGGTCCGAATTCAATGCCTAGTATCTTAATTCTTTCCTGGGGCACTGGAAAGGTGTCCGGGAGATCAAAACCCTCACCATCCTTTCCCATCCAGAAAACTTCAGTCTTTTCCTGATTGATCTTGGAGCCTGATGCTTCAGAATACCGTGATGTCAGAGAGACCACCTCCTCCGCTTCATCCGTCCCAGTGACAATCACCGACACATCGTCTGCATAGGCAACAACCCTCAATGGCGGCTCACCCGGGAGCCCCACTGGTACCCCACACAACATGCCGCTCTCTAGCCTCCTGATGAAGGGGTCGATTGCAAACACATAGAGCAGGGGACTCAGGGGACAACCCTGGCGCACCCCGGAGCCAACCTCAAAGGACTGTCCAACCCAACCATTAACAAGAGGGAAGCTTTCTGCCCCCTTATACAAGACTTTCAGCCAATCGACAAAACCACCCGGCAGACCGTACTTATTAAGGAGCAACCACAGGTACTCATGGTTAACACGATCAAAAGCCTTTGCCTGATCCAATGTCAGCAAATACTTTCCCCAGCCTGCAGCCCTGCAGCGCTCCAAGGCCTCCCGGACAGCTAAAACCGCCGTGAAGGTGCTCCTACCCTGGACCGAACAGTGCTGATGGCGAGAAAGCAAAGACTCTGCCACTGACGATAGGCGCCAGAAAAATATCTTTGCCAGTATCTTTCTATCGACATTAAGAAGGCTGATGGGGCGCCAATTCTCAATCATCGAAGGATCTTTACCCTTTGAAAGAAGAATCACAGCCGAGTGCCTCATGGAAGGGGAAAGCACCCCCTCAGCAAGGCAACTGTTAAAAACCTCTACCAAATGCGGGGCCAGAATAGACTTAAAGGCTTTGTAAAACTCAGCCGTCAAGCCATCCGGTCCAGGTGACTTTTTGATGGCAAGCTGTTCAATTGCCCTCATCACCTCTTCGACTGTGATCTCCTCTGTCAAATTCATCAATGGAACATCTCCACCATTTAGACCTGGAGTAGAGTCCAAAAAGCTTTCCATCTTGTCACGGTCAAGCTCTTTCCTCCCAAGAAGGTCGGCATAAAAGGACCTCACGACCTCCAGAATCCCTGACCTGGACTTTGTCAAGGAACCTGTACTGTCCTTAAGGCCAACGACCGTTTTAACAGCTACACCTTGTTTGCAGTTCTGGTAAGGGTCAGGCGAGTGGTACTTCCCATAGTCCCTCTCCAGAACCAAAGAGGCATGCCGGTCATATTGACACTTCCTGAGAAGGAGTTTCACTTCGGAGATTGCCCCAGGATCTCCTCCTCTCGAGACAAGAATATCCAGCTTCCTCCGTAAACGTTGGTAGGTCATGTATTTATTAAACTGATTTCTATTGGCTAGGCCCCTGAAGAATCCAGCGATCCTCTTTTTGGTCAGCTCCCACCACTCAGCCTTGCTGCTACAAAAGTCCAGGATGGTCACCTGTGCCTGAAAGAATTCCTCAAAGGATTGTCTAACATGTTCTTCCTTGAGTAGAGTCGAATTTAATCTCCAGATGCCCTTGCCCCTCTGAGGGGCGTCTGAAGCATTCAGTACCACAGATAGCATACAGTGATCAGAGAACTCTACTGCCTGCACCACTGGGGGCGAGAAAGCAGAGGCCTCCTTCAAAAAAAACCTATCTATCCTACTCTGACTATTACCACGATGAAAAGTGAACCCGGTGTCATCTGGGAGGTGCTTAATGTGCACATCCACAAGACCAGCATCCCTAACCATACTATTTAAAAAAACGCTATCATATCCCAGCCTGTCCTTGAAGTCCTTCCTGTCCTTGGGCCTAGTTACTGTATTAAAGTCACCTCCAAAGACCACTTGCCGGGATGTAAAAAGAAATGGCTTGATCCTTGTAAAAAGGCATTTCCTGTCCCACTTTGTGTGCGGCCCATAAACATTGATTAGGCGCAGGTCCTGCCCTCCCACAAGGACGTCTAAGACCATACATCTCCCAATCTCCACCTCAATAACCCGCCGGACAGTTACCATGCCGGTTTTAAACAACACCGCCACACCGCCGTAAGGCTCGGCCGCAAGAGACCAGTAAGATGGACCATACCTCCACTCTCTCTTGGCCATATGAATATCTGCCAAGGAGGTGAGCCTAGTCTCTTGCAAAAATAAAATTTCAGCATCTAATTGGCTGAACAAAAAGAAGGCCATAGAACGAGCTCTTACTGACTTAATGCTGGCGACATTAATTGTCACCACTTTTAACGGAGGGAGAACCGCCATTTGGGTTATTGGGTGGATTGCTTCTTAGCTCCCCTCTGCTGCTCATCACCAGAAGCCTCTCTCTTTCTAGAGGCCGCCTCAAAGTCCATTTCAGAATCGGAACTTCTTTCAGAAGAAGCTCCGGATGAAGAAATATCCCACTTGGAGGACCTATGACGGCTGGAGACAGGAACCGGAGCTTCCCGTCCCCGTTCCGTCCTCACCGCCTGCCTCTCCCGCCTCCCAACCTTCCTTCTCTCCTCCAGGTACCGCAGGTCAGCCTCGGAGATGCCCTCATCTCTTATTTTTTTCTTTAAAGTCTTTCCACAAGACTTCTTTACAGAGGAAGGGGCGCCCTTTTTAGTACACGCTGGTGGGGGGGGTGATCCCTTTAAGTCAGACTCAGGAGGGGTAGACTCCTGGGGGGTAACAGACTCGGGGGGCACAGACTTGGAAGGTTCCGACACAAGAGGAGAGGGTACAGTAGGCTGGGGGGACACAGAGACAAAAACAGAAGGAGTACTTACAGACACAGGAGGGGTGGCCACAGGAACTGGAGAGGGATCCTGAGCAGGACCAGGGGAGGGGGTCACCGCAGAGGAGAATGGTACACCAGGGGTCTCACCCTCCATCCTGTCCAGCCTTGACATGTCCTCTACTACCTCCTTCTCCATATTGTGCCAGGCTTCAGGACATCTGCTGTAGGGGTGGCCAAGGCGCAGGCACAGATTGCACCTGATCATCTTAGTGCAGTCCTTAGCCATATGACCCTGACCCCGACACACTGAACACATCAAGGCTGAACAGGAGGAGCTCAAGTGCCCCTTTTCTCCACAGCGGTGACACAGCTTCGGCTGACCAGGGTAGAAAACAGTCATCCTATCCCTCCCTATGAAAGCTGAGGAGGGCAAGTGACGGACAACATTCCCATCCCTGGCCAACCTGACTGTTACCGACCATCCCCCAGTCCAGATGTTACGCTCATCATGGATTTTATTAGGTTTGGTCAAAACTTCAGAAAAAATGGTGGGTTTAGTCAGCGCAAAAGAAAAAAACTGTGAAAATATGGAACCCCAGAAGAGGTTCCCTAAAGCCGCTGTGCACTCAAGGTCAATATATCACACTCCTTGCAAATAACATGTACAAATAAAATAGTGCAGCGCTAAATAACTTAGTAATTTCTAAACAAGTCCAAAAAGAATCAAGAAAAAAATTGTCCCAAAATTCAGTATGAACAATAACAAATGAAAGGAAAAAAGTTGCTAGATGTAGAAAATCCTCAAAAGTGATCAGAGTGCTTGAAAACAATATATCAATAGTGCTTCAATACATGTGTTCCCGTCACATAGGGGGTGTGTTATTAGCTCTTGAAGGAGGCCGTATGTCATGCTGACCACTGATAGGTTATGGTGAGTCATGTGATGGTGATTCTCCTCATTGTGATCATGTGACCACTGGGGGTGTGGCTTATAACAGATGGAAGGAAAGGGTATTTAAAGGATTGTCCATACAGGGTCCCCATAATACGCTGAGGAAGTTCCACCCTGAGGAACGATACGCGTGCGGAGGGGACCATTATGTGACATTCCATCCAGCAATACCCAGAAGCTTGCAACCGAAAGACGCTGTGTCTATAAAACAGGAGGCTCATGTTCCTAGCACTGGGCTCAGTGCTTTTTTATGTAAGTGAGATTTTTTTAAATAAATGTGATCGTTTTTAAATGAAACAGAGAGCACTATGGTTGTCTTTATGTCTTACATGAATACTGCTGAGAATTAATGTTTGGAGGAGCATCGCCATTTGTTAATGATCATCTGAAGACAGGATTCATCTATAATTATACCCCTCCAAGGGGAATGTTTATCTTGGTCTTCTGTTAGCGCAGAGACCCAATCTTTGAGGTGAGCGGCCTGTGAAGTTGGTGACGGGAACACATGTATTGAAGCACTATTGATATATTGTTTTCAAGCACTCTGATCACTTTTGAGGATTTTCTACATCTAGCAACTTTTTTCCTTTCATTTGTTATTGTTCATACTGAATTTTGGGACAATTTTTTTCTTGATTCTTTTTGGACTTGTTTAGAAATTACTAAGTTATTTAGCGCTGCACTATTTTATTTGTACATTGGTCAAAACTTCCCCATAGTTCCTTAACCAGACCTCTAGATCCCGAGCAGGAACACTCTCATTGGTCAGGATAATGGTTATTTTTTTTACTGTTGACCTCTGAGAAACCGCAACTGGGACCAGACCTTCCCATTCAGGTCTTGACCTGCACCGAGCCTCATATCGCTCCCAGAACAGGTCAAGACCCTCTGGCCTGGTGAAACTAACCGTATAGTCCCTTGTCCCAGCTACGTGTATAAAGGCATACAGGTCATTTGCACCAAAACCCATCTCCAATATCAAGTCCACCACTGCACGCCATGCTGGAGGGATGGCACCACCTTCCCATTTCAGGATAACTACATTACGTCTTGGACCCCCAGCAGAAGCCAGAGACCCAAGACCAGATCTTGGGGTGCTCAAGGTGGCAGCTTGCAGTGGAAAACCCCGCTTGGGAGCGGGACTACCAGGAGCAGAGTGTGCCACCTGTGCAAAAGTAGGTTTATCAGGGCCAAGGGCTGACACTGAAGCCACATCACTCTGTATATTATTATTATTATCAACTGTATGAACTGAAATGGCAGGATCTGTAGCAGGATTGTTCATCACACTGGTACTGGGGTGATTGTTATCAGTCACAGAACTATTCAAATTCCCATCAGGAATAGTCACAGTTGCTGCAATACCAGCTGTCTCCTGATGCTGCACTGTAGAGTCCTCAGCAGCAGTGGGGCAAACAGCTTTGGACTCAGCCAAAGAAGGGTTAATGGGCTGTTCTGACACTTGCAGTCCATCCACAGAAATGACATTTTTTAAATGTAACTCTTGCTGCATTGCAGCCTCAGCAGGCACAACATTGCTGCACACAGGACTAGCAGCCTGATTGTCATTAGGCACATTGTCAGTCATGATGCTAGATGGTACAAAAACAGTTTTATCCACAACATGGGACTTAGCAGGCTTCACTTTATCAGGTACATCATCAGTAATGTCTTCCTCGTTAAACACCATCTGATCCCCCCGCATAGGAGACTCCATTACCTGGATGGCCCTCAGCATACCTCCTGAATCTTGGGAAGGCCTGGGGCTGCTTACCTCTCCCTGGGGGGGCAGGGGGTCAGAACTGGGGGTCTCCTCCTCCTCCACCTCCATCTTTGTCACCCTTCCAAACCTTTTGTCGTTACAAAATTTTTCTTTAAAGGGCCCATCTCTGCCTTCCATCATGGCCACGATGGTCTCCTGATGATCCACACGGACCTTGGCCAGCTGGATTTCCGGATCCATGGATCCCCGTTTCTGGCTGTGTAAGCCCTCACGTTGCCTTCGCAGGCGCTTCAACTCCGCTCTCAGCTTGTACAGCTTGTCTCTCTCCCTATTCAGGACCTTAATCCCGGCCACCACTCACTCCCGAATGGCCTCCGAGCCTTCATCCTCACCAGGGGCAGAGAGATCGGCTTGTGCAGAGGCAGGCAGTTCACCTGATGGCCCAGGAGATGGCTGGGAGCCTCCAGCAGGAGACGCCCTGCTGGCCTCCATGGCCTCCCCAGAAAGGGGGCCAGGGAGCTGGGATAGATTTCACCACCACTCCCCTCTCACAGAGCAGCTTCAGAGGCACCTTCCTCCTGACACACCTGTGCTCCAATGATGGGCGGGGCACTATTGATCTTTTATTGAAAAGAATCAAGCAACCAATTTTATACAAAAGTAAAAAACAAAACCATAGTACAAAACTTCAACAGAAAACAAAGGAATACACATCCATGTTCAGAATATATACAATATATACATAATCCACTACCAAAACATCCCTAGAAAACTATCTACATAAAGCAGCAGAGAGGGCCTAAGAGGCACAACCCATCACCTATGTACGCAGCCATTTATCAAAAATTCATCAAAAATACTGATAATCTAGGGTGATAAGAGACAGACAGCCACACCCGGGAAAAGGACTCCTGGCAGTCAGGGAGGCTTGAAACCCCTCCACGCCTTCAACCAAGCCCCCTGACCCCGCTTGTCTCTCTCAAGCTCCCGAATCCTCCCCACCTCATGCAAAATGTCATACACCACCACCTCAACAGGAAGGAGTTTTTGCCGAATGCTGACCTGACACCGTGCATTCCAGGTGAAATAACGGACTACTAGGCTAACTAAAAAAAGTGTATCCAAACAAAAAACTCCACCGGTATTGAATGCTCCGTACACCCACTCAGCATAACCCAGCCTGGAGAGGAAAGGGACACCGAGGGCCCGCCCCACCTGTTTGTACACCTCTATGTTAAAAGGGCAATGAAGCAGAAAATGGTCCATAGTCTCCTCCTCATCTGCACACTCCTCCCGAGGACAGCTACGATCCATCCCACTGCGGAATTTCAAATTGCCCCGAACATAGAGCTTCCCATGGAAGCACAACCAGGCCAGATCCCTAAATTTAGGGGGTACTCTATCCAAATTAATCAGTCTTAACCCCGCCCTCAAAACTGGGCCCGGGCAATCCCTTAAGGCCAGTGGGTCATGAAAGACTTCGCTCAAGACTCGACTCATAAGGACTTTCCTTGGAACCGATCTGAGATCTTCAGCCGACAATCGCCACTGCCGCAGTAACTTCAGGCACGGAGCGACATAGGCTGGTAGCTGACCACGATGACCCCTGCGATTCTTCACTTGGCCACCTTCTTCCCAAAGTCGTAGAAAAGGCCTAAACCAAGATCTAAATATGCCTACCCATTCAGGAGGTTCCACTGCAAGCATATTACCAATGTTAAACTTTAGAAATAGCAGTGAAAAGAAAAGAACTGGGTTGACCATACCTAAGCCACCCTCCCTCCTGGATAGGTAGGTGACATTCCTCTTGATGGGGTTCAGTCTGTTCCCCCACAGCATCTGGAAGAACACACTACTGACCCTAGCATAGAGAGACACTGGCAAGATGCAGACAAAGCTGACATACAAGAAGATTGGAATCAGGTAAGTCTTAATCAGATCAACCCTTTCCCTCATAGATAACTTCCATCTCTTCCAGCTGACCACCTTAGTATTGGCAATTTCCAGTCTGCCTTCCCAGTTTTTGAGGCCATAATCGCCGGGTCCAAATTCAATGCCTAGTATCTTAATTCTTTCCTGGGGCACTGGAAAGGTGTCCGGGAGATCAAAACCCTCACCATCCTTTCCCATCCAGAAAACTTCAGTCTTTTCCTGATTGATCTTGGAGCCTGATGCTTCAGAATACCGTGATGTCAGAGAGACCACCTCCTCCGCTTCATCCGTCCCAGTGACAATCACCGACACATCATCCGCATAGGCAACAACCCTCAATGGCGGCTCACCCGGGAGCCCCACTGGTACCCCACACAACATGCCGCTCTCTAGCCTCCTGACGAAGGGGTCGATTGCAAACACATAGAGCAGGGGACTCAGGGGACAACCCTGGCGCACCCCGGAGCCAACCTCAAAGGACTGTCCAACCCAACCATTTACAAGAGGGAAGCTTTCTGCCCCCTTATACAAGACTTTCAGCCAATCGACAAAACCACCCGGCAGACCGTACTTACTAAGGAGCAACCACAGGTACTCATGGTTAACATGATCAAAAGCCTTTGCCTGATCCAATGTCAGCAAATACTTTCCCCAGCCTGCAGCCCTGCACCTCTCCAAGGCCTCCCGGACAGCTAAAACCGCTGTGAAGGTGCTCCTACCCTGGACCGAACAGTGCTGATGGCGAGAAAGCAAAGACTCTGCCACTGACGATAGGCGCCAGAAAAATATCTTTGCCAGTATCTTTCTATCGACATTAAGAAGGCTGATGGGGCGCCAATTCTCAATCATCGAAGGATCTTTACCCTTTGAAAGAAGAATCACAGCCGAGTGCCTCATGGAAGGGGAAAGCACCCCCTCAGCAAGGCAACTGTTAAAAACCTCTACCAAATGCGGGGCCAGAATAGACTTAAAGGCTTTGTAAAACTCAGCCGTCAAGCCATCCGGTCCAGGCGACTTTTTGATGGCAAGCTGTTCAATTGCCCTCATCACCTCTTCGACTGTGATCTCCTCTGTCAAATTCATCAATGGAACATCTCCACCATTTAGACCTGGAGTAGAGTCCAAAAAGCTTTCCATCTTGTCACGATCAAGCTCTTTCCTCCCAAGAAGGTCGGCATAAAAGGACCTCACGACCTCCAGAATCCCTGACCTGGACTTTGTCAAGGAACCTGTACTGTCCTTAAGGCCAACGACCGTTTTAACAGCTACACCTTGTTTGCAGTTCTGGTAAGGGTCAGGCGAGTGGTACTTCCCATAGTCCCTCTCCAGAACCAAAGAGGCATGCCGGTCATATTGACACTTCCTGAGAAGGAGTTTCACTTCGGAGATTGCCCCAGGATCTCCTCCTCTCGAGACAAGAATATCCAGCTTCCTCCGTAAACGTTGGTAGGTCATGTATTTATTAAACTGATTTCTATTGGCTAGGCCCCTGAAGAATCCAGCGATCCTCTTTTTGGTCAGCTCCCACCACTCAGCCTTGCTGCTACAAAAGTCCAGGATGGTCACCTGTGCCTGAAAGAATTCCTCAAAGGATTGTCTAACATGTTCTTCCTTGAGTAGTGTCGAATTTAATCTCCAGATGCCCTTGCCCCTCTGAGGGGCGTCTGAAGCATTCAGTACCACAGATAGCATACAGTGATCAGAGAACTCTACTGCTTGCACCACTGGGGGCGAGAAAGCAGAGGCCTCCTTCAAAAAAAAACCTATCTATCCTACTCTGACTATTACCACGATGAAAAGTGAACCCGGTGTCATCTGGGAGGTGCTTAATGTGCACATCCACAAGACCAGCATCCCTAACCATACTATTTAAAAAAACGCTATCATATCCCAGCCTGTCCTTGAAGTCCTTCCTGTCCTTGGGCCTAGTTATTGTATTAAAGTCACCTCCAAAGACCACTTGCCGGGATGTAAAAAGAAATGGCTTGATCCTTGTAAAAAGGCATTTCCTGTCCCACTTTGTGTGCGGCCCATAAACATTGATTAGGCGCAGGTCCTGCCCTCCCACAAGGACGTCTAAGACCATACATCTCCCAATCTCCACCTCAATAACCCGCCGGACAGTTACCATGCCGGTTTTAAACAACACCGCCACACCGCCGTAAGGCTCGGCCGCAAGAGACCAGTAAGATGGACCATACCTCCACTCTCTCTTGGCCATATGAATATCTGCCAAGGAGGTGAGCCTAGTCTCTTGCAAAAATAAAATTTCAGCATCTAATTGGCTGAACAAAAAGAAGGCCATAGAACGAGCTCTTACTGACTTAATGCTGGCGACATTAATTGTCACCACTTTTAACGGAGGGGGAACCGCCATTTGGGTTATTGGGTGGATTGCTTCTTAGCTCCCCTCTGCTGCTCATCACCAGAAGCCTCTCTCTTTCTAGAGGCCGCCTCAAAGTCCATTTCAGAATCGGAACTTCTTTCAGAAGAAGCTCCAGATGAAGAAATATCCCACTTGGAGGACCTATGACGGCTGGAGACAGAAACCGGAGCTTCTCGTCCCCGTTCCGTCCTCACTGCCTGCCTCTTCCGCCTCCCAACCTTCCTTCTCTCCTCCAGGTACCGCAGGTCAGCCTCAGAGATGCCCTCATCTCTTATTTTTTTCTTTAAAGTCTTTCCACAAGACTTCTTTACAGAGGAAGGGGCGCCCATTTTAGTACACGCTGGTGGGGGGGGTGATCCCTTTAAGTCAGACTCGGGAGGGGTAGACTCCTGGGGGGTAACAGACTCGGGGGGCACAGACTTGGAAGGTTCCGACACAAGAGGAGAGGGTACAGTAGGCTGGGGGGACACAGAGACAGAAACAGAAGGAGTACTTACAGACAAAGGAGGGGTGGCCACAGGAACTGGAGAGGGATCCTGAGCAGGACCAGGGGAGGGGGTCACCGCAGAGGAGGATGGTACACCAGGGGTCTCACCCTCCATCCTGTCCAGCCTTGACATGTCCTCTACTACCTCCTTCTCCATATTGTGCCAGGCTTCAGGACATCTGCTGTAGGGGTGGCCAAGGCGCAGGCACAGGTTGCACCTGATCATCTTAGTGCAGTCCTTAGCCATATGACCCTGACCCCGACACACTGAACACATCAAGGCTGAACAGGAGGAGCTCAAGTGCCCCTTTTCTCCACAGCGGTGACACAGCTTCGGCTGACCAGGGTAGAAAACAGTCATCCTATCCCTCCCTATGAAAGCTGAGGAGGGCAGGTGACGGACAACATTCCCATCCCTGGCCAACCTGACTGTTACCGACCATCCCCCAGTCCAGATGTTACGCTCATCATGGATTTTATTAGGTTTGGTCAAAACTTCCCCATAGTTCCTTAACCAGACCTCTAGATCCCGAGCAGGAACACTCTCATTGGTCAGGATAATGGTTATTTTTTTTACTGTTGACCTCTGAGAAACCGCAACTGGGACCAGACCTTCCCATTCAGGTCTTGACCTGCACCGAGCCTCATATCGCTCCCAGAACAGGTCAAGACCCTCTGGCCTGGTGAAGCTAACTGTATAGTCCCTTGTCCCAGCTACGTGTATAAAGGCATACAGGTCATTTGCACCAAAACCCATCTCCAATATCAAGTCCACCACTGCACGCCGTGCTGGAGGGATGGCACCACCTTCCCATTTCAGGATAACTACATTACGTCTTGGACCCCCAGCAGAAGCCAGAGACCCAAGACCAGATCTTGGGGTGCTCAAGGTCTCAGCTTGCAGTGGAAAACCCCGCTTGGGAGCGGGACTACCAGGAGCAGAGTGTGCCACCTGTGCAAAAGTAGGTTTATCAGGGCCAAGGGCTGACACTGAAGCCACATCACTCTGTATATTATTATTATTATCAACTGTATGAACTGAAATGGCAGGATCTGTAGCAGGATTGTTCATCACACTGGTACTGGGGTGATTGTTATCAGTCACAGAACTATTCAAATTCCCATCAGGAATAGTCACAGTGGCTGCAATACCAGCTGTCTCCTGATGCTGCACTGTAGAGTCCTCAGCAGCAGTGGGGCAAACAGCTTTGGACTCAGCCAAAGAAAGGTTAATGGGCTGTGCTGACACTTGCAGTCCATCCACAGAAATGACATTTTTTAAATGTAACTCTTGCTGCATTGCAGCCTCAGCAGGCACAACATTGCTGCATACAGGACTAGCAGCCTGATTGTCATTAGGCACATTGTCAGTCACAGTGTTAAAAGGAACAAAAACAGTCTTATCCACAACATGGGACTTAGCAGGCTTTACTTTATCAGGTACATCATCAGAAATGTCTTCCTCATTAAACACCATCTGATCCCCCCGCATAGGAGACTCCATTACCTGGATGGCCCTCAGCATGCCTCCAGATTCCTGGGAAGGCATGGGGCTGCTTACCTCTCCCTGGGGGGGCAGGGGGTCAGAACTGGGGGTCTCCTCCTCCTCCACCTCCATCTTTGTCACCCTTGCAAACCTCTTGTCGTTACAAAACTTCTCTTTGAAGGGCCCATCTCTGCCTTCCATCATGGCCACGATGGTCTCCTGATGATCCACACGGACCTTGGCCAGTTGGATTTCCGGATCCATGGATCCCCGTTTCTGGCTGTGTAAGCCCTCACGTTGCCTTCGCAGGCGCTTCAACTCCGCTCTCAACTTGTAAAGCTTGTCCCTCTCCCTGTTCAGGACCTTAATCCCGGCCACCACTCGCTCCCGAATGGCCTCCGAGCCTTCATCCTCACCAGGGGCAGAGAGATCGGCTTGTGCAGAGGCAGGCAGTTCACCTGATGGCCCAGGAGATGGCTGGGAGCCTCCAGCAGGAGAGGCCCCGCTGGCCTCCATGGCCTCCCCAGAAAGGGGGCCAGGGAGCTGGGATAGATTTCACCACCACTCCCCTCTCACAGAGCAGCTTCAGAGGCACCTTCCTCCTGACACACCTGTGCTCCAATGATGGGCGGGGCACTATTCCTCCCACTGACACCAGAGATGGTAAGCTAATTCTCCAACTGAGATAAATGATGGGGCACTATTCCTTCCACTGACACCAGAGATGGGGAGCTAATTCTCCCACTGAGATCAATGATGGGGCACTATTTCTTCTACTGACACCAGAGATGGTAAGCTAATTCTCCCACTGAGATCAATGATGGGGCACTATTCCTTCCACTGACACCATAGATGGGGAGCTAATTCTCCCACTGAGAACAATGATGGGGCACTATTCCTTACACTGATACCAGAGATGGGGATCTAATTCTCCCACTGAGATCAATGATGGGGCACTATTCCTTACACTGATACCAGAGATGGGGAGCTAATTCTCCCACTGAGATCAATGATGGGGCACTATTCCTCCTTTTGAGACCTTTTTTTTTTTTTTTACTCCCACTGACCATTAAGCCTATGGCATTGTTTACTCCCACTGATGCCAGAGCATTTTAAACTTCCACTGGAGACAGTCTGGCCCCCCTAGAGTTTAAAGGGCAGTTAGCTGGCCCTTTGTTTTGAAAGTTAGAAGTCTTCTGATTTAGCTTATTGAATAAGGTGACGCTGTATTCATCTAGTGCTGGGTTTCTCAACTAGGGTTACTCCAGAGGCTACTAGGGGTTCCTTGAGCAATGAGAAACTTCTGCCTCTCAGATAGGTTCATACTGACACCATTGATCTTTTTAGCTATCCGTAATTCTTTCAAATGACCACAAATGTAAGGAGCATTCTTCCCAATGACCATCCCACTAATGATTATGAGTTGTAGCTATAGTAATTTTAGCAGGGGTTCCCTGAGAACAGAAAGTTATTTCAAGGCTTCCACTGTGTTGAAAAGGTTGGGAAAGGCTGATCTAGTCATACACCACCAAAAATCTACTTTTTTTAATATCCTTGCACATGTTGGGTTTTTAAAAAAAAAATACACCCTCACACTATTTACTAATTGCGTTGTCTACAAAATCTTATGTGGAATTACTGTTGATTTTCTGAATTTAGAGTGACGATTAAAAAAAGAAAAAAAGGAAATGTGATTTAAAAAGCTTAGAGCATTACCCTCATAGCACTCCAAAGCACCTTAATACCAAATTTTATTAACCCCCCCCCCCCCCAAAAAATAAAATAAAATACAGTATATACAAAATATATATATATATATATATATATATATATATATATATATATATATATATATATATATATATATAAAAGGACTTACAGGTGTTCTTTTTTTATAAGGTACCAGAACTTAAAGTGAACCACTGCCCAGACTATGAACACTGAAGCTAATGTTTATTATTTTTTTTGGGGGGGGGATAAAGCACCAAACACATTAATTGTGTATAATGGTATGTATTCTCTTACCTGCAGGCTGCTGCATCTTGGTAAAACTACTGCTTCTAGTCTGAAAAGTTGCCCTGCTTGCCCACCCCCTTTTTAACTTCAAGAGCCTTTTGACTTGTCTAGCTGTTTGTAACGTAAAATATTTTATTCTCAGATATCTTTATAGATTACAACAAAGACTCTAAGGTCAGATTCAGTTTCGAACAGGCTAGAAAAAACCTGCTGTGAATATATTAGAGAACTGGCTGCCGAGCATATGCTGAAAGGGAAAGTAACAGGAAAATAGCTAAGATTTCAGTGCTTCTGTTGTGAAATTTGAACACCATTTTCTTCAAATTGGCTACTGCTACATAGATGAGTGAGAATTATAAAAAAGGGTTTTTACTGTTTTTTTAGAATATGTAAAAACTTTAGTGTACATTGTGATGATTACATGAAATTGTCCAAAATGTCTTGGTATGCTGACGCCTTAAGAATTCCCTTCCCTAGAACTACGGAGTCAAGCCCAACCCCTGAAACAACCCCACACCATAATCCCCCCTCCACCAAATGATTAGGACCAGTAAGGTTCATAAAGACATGGATGAGTGAGTTTGGGGTGGAGGAACTTGACTGGCCTTCACCTTTGGGATGAATTAGAGACTGCAAGCCAGGCCTTCTTGTCCACATCAGTGCCTGACCTCACAAATGCGCTTCTGGAAGAATGGTCAAACATTCCCCTAGACACACTCTTAAACCTTGTGGACAGCCTTCCCAGAAGAGTTGAAGCTGTTATAGCTGCAAAGGGTGGGCCAACTCAATATTGAACCCTACAGACTAAGACTGGGATGCCATTAAAGTTCATGTGCGTGTAAAGGCAGGTGTCCCAATGCTTTTGGTAATATAGTATATATATATAATATATATATATATATATATATATATATATATATATATGTAGCGGGGTCTCCTTTAAAGACTCTCAGGACTACCTTACCCAGAACCCCATTTGGCACCCAGGGTGCAATGTTTCCACCCCAGAGACTCATGGGTGGGGTTATATAAGGAGGAGGCGAGGCTAAGCTCGGCCTCTTTGGGACACGAGACTTCAGTGGAGAGATCTTCCTGCACGGTTCCGCTGTGGTGCAAGCCCTGAAGCCTGGGGCCTTGCGCTGTTATCCAAAAGAGCCTTCCACCCCCATTGCGAGCCTGGGTGGCATCTGACTCGGTCATCCTCAACCGCTGCTGAGCCGGAGACCAGAACGCTGCAGACGCTGTGTGTGGAGACACAGCAGGTGTAAGTTCCCGGACTGGGATCGCGTCTGGAGGGGTGAGCGAGCACATGCTCAATCCATATACTGTATACTATTGTTAGGCCTACAGACTGCCGTGGCCCACCAGTTCCTATTTCAATCCCCCCCCCTTGAGATCCATAGCAGAACTGAGTCAAACGGATCTCTAGTGGAGTGTACTGTGTTGGCATTTTTACCCCCTTGGATTACAAATGTGTTCCTGAAATGTGCACCACCGTTCAAAGACTTGCATGCGAAGAATTTCATCCCCTAGAGACTGAGTTATATGGTCAGGCCTGGCCATCCAGATAGTTTATTTAGTTGCTGCGCCATAGGGCGCATAGTGAAGTACTGTTACACGTGGCGCGTGTGCGCCATATCTTACTAGTTGTAGTGTGTCTATTGCTGCAGGGCTCTGCAGATAGATTCATGTGATCTGTTACAACTGTTGATTTTATTGCCAGTAGAAAGTAAACTCGTTATTCTTCTATCACTGCATTGGTGTCTGAATTTAACCATAGAGCATAAGATATATATATTACCCTAGACTAACTGTGCCAGGGGGGGTCGAGTAAATTGCCGGAGGTTGGTGGAGCTGTCTTCAGGGCCCAAGCTAAATCTGCGGCCCTCTTAGCTGAAGGTATCGCTACACGTGGGGTTCTCGTCTGGGATCCTGATACAGCAGGTGAACGCCAGAAGTGCCGGCATGGACCCCATGGACCCACAAGCAGTAGAAGCGTGGTGCAAAGCCTCTAGGGCAGACCCAAACGCTCAATAGTCATCAGCCTCCCTGGGGAGGAATGGTCGACTGAAACGGTAGAGGAGTTAATGAAGTCAGTGTCCCCAGATCACACACCGTGGGTGACGGAGATAAAGTCAGACCCAGACATCTCATATCAGTATGCACTAGTGGAGTACTGGGACGGGATGCTGGAGGCTTGCAAGCGCAAGTGTGTGCGGACGCCAGACAACAGAACCTATATGTTGCCGCACGCAGTAACTGTAAAGAAGGAGCCATTACCAACGGGATCACCGCAGGCTGCGGCCCGTACCTCACCAGAAAGAGGAGACAGGGTGACGCCCCCAGTGGCACCTGCACCTGCCACTGCTATATCCCCAGAATTGATAAAGGCAATAGGGGATCTGCTAACCAAATGTCAGAAGACAAGCACGGTGCATGTAGAGACTAGCTACCGGAGACTAAAGACATTCTCAGGGAAGCTCCCTGTCCCTGCAGGGGAGGAAGAATTCGATACTTGGGTGGAACAGGCATTACAAGCAGTGGAGGCATGGGAGGTGCCTGAAGCGCAGAAGAGGCAACGGTGATAGAAAGCCTTAAAGGCGCAGCAGCAGAAGCGGTGAAAAGTTTCCGGTTTGGAAATACAGACTGCACGGCTCAAGACTGTCTAGCTATGCTACAGGAAGAGTTTGGTCAGCTAGAAAAGGTGACAGAGATGGTCTACCAATTTGAACATACTTTCCAACAGCCAAATGAAAAGCTTTCAGAGTATGTCAGAAGACTGAACAGGTTGCTGTGTAAGATTGTATTGAAGAAGGGAATGATGCCCCAAGATACAGATGCGGCAAGAATGAAGCAAGTCTTAAAGGGAGCTTTACGCTCGGATCCAGTCTGGTTGCACTTGAAAACCTCAGGAGGAGGAACGTCACTGACTTACTCTGATTTGATAAAAATCATCAGAGATGAGGAGGCACTGCAGAAGGATCAGGCAATGATAAAGACAAGTCATGCTCCTACACCAGTGATAGTCAACTCGCTCATGACTCCAGAAATGGACTCAGAAGTGGACACTTTGAAATTACAAATGTCTCAGGTGTTAGAGATGCTAACCTCTCTGATGGCGAAAGACACACAGGGTCCAGAGAAAGAGGTAGCGAGAAAGGAACTGTTCCCAGCTGCTTCGGCACCCGCATCTCTGCAAGACTGGGGGGACATAATCTGTTTTAACTGTGGGGGAGTTGGCCACATTGCAGCTACATGTTCCAGTCCCAAGAAGAAGAAAACAGATAACCGCAAGCCGGCGGGAAACTCCAGAGGGCCCTGGTGAAGGAGTCAACCGGGTGCCCATCATCTTCAGTGAGCTCCAAGCTGAATGCGAAGCAGAAGAAAAGAGGAGACAAAACCCCTCAGAGGAAACACAACATTCCTCAACAGAGATACACCCCAGAGAAAGGGGGCAAGACCCCTCAGAAGAGGCACACCATTCCCCAGAGGGGATGCACACCTAAGAAAAACAATAATATCCCTCAGTGGGTCTGTACACCCATTGAAAGGAGGGAAATCAATGTATACCAGGCTCAAGTAAGACTAAAGTCCAAAGGGAGTTGGACGAGAGAGAGTCCGAAGGGAAAGGACCAGAAGAAGGCGACCCCTGCCAGGCCATATCCGGAGAAGCTGGTAGGCCCATCTCCTGTGGTGCCTATTCAAGTGGAGGGAGTCTACACCAGAGCCATCTTGGATACTGGGGCACAAGTGACCCTATTATACCGGGATTTCTACGATAAGCACTTGAGTCATCTGCCCATCCAGAAGATAGAGGAACTGGAAATGTGGGGGATTGGAACCCAGAGTTTCCCCTACGATGGCTATCTGCCCATCAAGATGACCTTTGACCCATCTGTGGCTGGGAAGGCCGAAGTGTTTGACACCCTGGCAGTTGTGTGCCCTCGGCCGCCAGGAGCCAACAAGAGTTCCCATATAATAGGGACAAACACGGACCTGGTCCGAAGACTCCTGACCCCTCTAGTGAAAGAGAAGGGGCAAGCGGCCACCAAGATCTACCCCATGCTGAAGACGGCCTACCAACGGCTGGTCCTAGAGCAGAAGACCCTTGGAGAGGGGATAGGGAAGGTGTGGAGACTTGGAAGAGAGGGGGTAGTGTTGCAGCCCAGCGAAGTAACCTGTCTCAGAGCCACTGTGAAGCTTACTTGGGAGCAGCCTGGACCCTTTGTCGTGCTGGAGCCTGACCCAAGGGGAGAGTTCTCAGGTCTGGAAGTGATACCAGAAGTGATTCCGCTGAAGGCCCTGAAGAAGGCCCATTGTAGAGTTCCGGTAAGTGTTAGGAACACTACAGGTGACCCCATGGAGATCCCAGCCAGAATGCTGCTGGGCCAGGTGAGCCCTGCTGCCCCGGTTACCCTGTCAGAAGTCAAGGGGACGGGTGAAGGAGGAGAAGCTTGGGAGAAGCTGTCCATGGAGAACCTCGAATCTGCCCAGGGCTTGGAAAGAGAGAGCCAAGGCCCAGTTGACCAGATGGGAGAAGATCTTCTCCAAAGATGAGTTTGATGTGGGGTGTGCGAGGAGTGCCACCCATCGAATCCGCCTCCAAGAAGACAAGCCTTTCAGAGAGAGGGTCAGGCGGGTCCCACTAGCAGATCTGGAGGATCTAAGGGAACAACTTGCAGAACTCAAAAGGACTGGTGTGATCCGGGAGTCTAGAAGCCCCTATGCCTCCCCGATAGTGGTGGTCAGGAAGAAGAATGGGTCGTTGAGGCTCTGTATAGACTACAGGACTCTCAACAGGAGAACCATCCCCGACCAGTACACCACTCCGAGGATAGAGGACGCTTTACAGAGTTTGTCTGGAGCCAAGTGGTTCAGCGTTATGGATCTCAAGAGTGGACACTACCAGATCCCTATGCATCTGGAAGACAAGGAGAAGACAGCCTTCATAACCCCAGTGGGGTTCTTCGAGTTTGATCGAATGCCTCAGGGACTGTCTGGAGCTCCTGCTACCTTCCAACGTCTCATGGAGAAGACTGTAGGAGACATGAACCTTATTGAAGTCCTTGTATACCTGGACAATGTCATTGTCTTTGGGAGAACCTTGGAAGAACACGAAGAGAGGCTTTGAAAAAGTGTTGAGAAGACTCAGTGAGGAGGGACTCAAGCTTTCGCCTGAGAAGTGTCGGTTCTACCAGTCTTCTGTGAACTATCTGGGGCACATAGTGTCTGAAGAAGGGGTGGCCACAGACCCTGAGAAATTGGAGGCAGTTACCTCCTGGCCACGACCCACCACAGTAACAGAACTCAGATCCTTCTTGGGGTTCTGCTCCTATTACAGGAGGTTTGTGGAAGGATTCGCCCGAATTGCCATACCATTGAATGAACTACTCAAGGCCGAGGGGGAAGAGGATGACTCGGGGCCCAGGAAGCCGGGAGAGTCAGTCAGAGATCAGTGGAGCCAGTGGTGTGAAGAGGCCTTCCAGGCGTTGAAGAAGAGCCTAACCACTGCCCCAGTCTTGGCCTACGCAGACCCAACCAAACCCTATGAACTACATGTAGATGCTAGTTATGACGGTCTGGGAGGAGTACTTTACCAAGAACACGAAGGACAACTGTGGCCTGTTGCCTATGTGAGCAGGAGCCTGACCCCCTCTGAAAAGAACTACCCCACTCACAAGCTGGAGTTCCTGGCCCTTAAGTGGGCGGTAGTAGACAAGCTCAAAGACTACCTGTATGGGGCGCAGTTCACTGTGAAGACCGACAACAACCCCCTTACCTACCTTTTCACCACAGCAAAGCTGGACGCCACTGGACACAGGTGGCTGGCCGCACTGTCTGGATTCAATTTCAGCCTAAAGTACAGGCCAGGGGCTGGAAATCGAGACGCAGACGCTATGTCCAGGAGATCTCATGCCCCCACCAGTGACACAGAAGACTGGACTCAAGTGGCACCTGACGGGGTGCGGGCCCTTTGTCAAGGGGCTGAATTACAAGCCAGAGGAGGCTCGAGGGCAGAAGAGATAGGAGTTACCATGGTGGGAGTCCCCAAACAATACTGTGGAGTAACCCAACTGGAGGAAGACAATCTGCCGAAACTGTCCAAGAAGGAGCTGAGATTCGAATAATTAGAAGACCCCATGGGGAAATTGGTTCTGGAAGCCCTGGAGAATCAGGATCCAAATAGACTCCTGCGCCACTCCTCAAAGGAAGCTCGCCTGTTGAGGAAAGAGTGGGACAGGTTGCAGGTGCATCAGGAAGTGGTCTACCTAAGGGGCCCCTCTGATGACCTGGAAGATATATGGCAATTGTTCCTTCCGGAAAAACATCGAGAGACTGTTCTGATTGCCCTACATGACAATCACGGCCACCTAGGGGCGGAAAGGACCTTTCAACTCGTCAGAAGTCGGTTCTATTGGCCCTGCATGAGGGCAGAAGTAGAAGAGTACTGCCATTCATGTGCACGCTGCATCCAGAGGAAGACTTTACCCCATCAAGCCGCCCCAATGGGCCATCTACGAAGTCAAGGCCCAATGGATCTGGTATGCATTGATTTTCTCTGCCTCGAACCCAACCTGAGTGGACTAGGAAATGTTCTGGTGATAACCGATCATTTCACCCGGTATGCCCAAGCTTTCCCAACCAAAGACCAGAAGGCTTCCACAGTAGCCAAGGTACTTATGGAGAAGTATTTTGTCCATTATGGGTTGCCACAGCGACTCCATTCAGACCAAGGAAGGGACTTTGAGAGTCGGTTGATTAGTTAGGAATCAAGAAAACCCGAACCACACCTTACCACCCACAGGGGGATGCTCAGCCGGAGAGGTTTAACCGAACCCTGCTCAACATGTTGGGAACTCTGGATAGTGAGAAGAAACAACATTGGAGCAAACACATAGCAGCTATAGTACACGCTTACAACTGCACCACAAGTGATGCTACAGGCTACTCCCCCTATTGACTCATGTTTGGGAGAGAAGCAAGGTTACCTGTGGACCTGGCCTTTGGCACCTCCTTAGACCATTCCTCAGCCACCTCCCACAAAGGATATGTGGACAGGCTCAGACACAGCCTGAAAGTAGCCTATGAACAAGCTCAAGCGGCCTCAGATCAAAGGGGAGCTCGAAACAAAAGAAACTTCGACCTGAAGGTCCGGGTGCAAGACCTGCAGCCCGGGGACCGAGTACTGCTACGCAATCTGGGGGTCCCTGGAAAACACAAACTTGCAGACAGATGGAGATCTGAACCCTATGTCATCTGTAGGAAGCTGCCGGGCCTACCTGTCTACAAGTTGAAGCCAGAAGGGAAGGTAGGACCACTGAAGACGTGGCATCGAAATCACCTGCTCCCACTTGCTGAAGCAGTCAGGATACCTCCAGTGAGGGACTCCCCTGAACCAGTCTCTATTCTGGATACTCCCAGGCCAAACACTCGGTCCCAGACCTCTCGGGCTGAAGATGGAGAGGCTTCTGAACTTAGTGGAGATGAAGGAAGAGAACTTGACTGGCTGTGGCCTTCCCCAACTCCAGGAACTTCTGCTATAGATCTTCCAACCACTGAAGACACTATAGATGGACAACTGAATGCAGAAGCCACTGAGTTCATCCCATCTAGTCCTTTGTCAGACCATTGGGAGGATGCCTGTGACACTTACTCTGAAGAGGACCCTAGAGACTCTATGTATCCCTCGGCTCCTGAAGCAGATGTTCCAGAGCCCGCCGTGTTGCCCGAGCCTGCTACGGAAAAAGAGCCTGTGGCGCCAGAGCCAGAAACCCCAAGAGAGCAAAGGTCTTGAAGAGTTATAAGGCCTCCCAAAAAGTTGACCTACCCACAAATGGGGAAGAGCTCAGAAGATTCTGTGGTCACTGCCAGGAGGAGTGCAGAGAATCCGGATCCCTCCACTGTTCATTTGGTGGAGGGCAACCCCCACTCACTCTCTGGCACAGTTAGGCAGGCAACTCATGATAGTGTGACCTGTGGGCAAGGGAATTCAACCCCTCGGTTTTGGTGGGAATTCCCTATGCCAACATCATACGCAACGTTGTCTAGGGTTGTACGCAGTGTATGTTAGAATTATCTTTGGGGACCAAAGAGTTTAAGTGGGGGGAGTGTGTAGCGGGGTCTCCTTTAAAGACTCTCAGGACTACCTTACCCAGAACCCCATTCGGCACCCAGGGTGCAATGTTTCCACCCCAGAGACTCATGGGTGGGGTTATATTCGGAGGAGGCGAGGCTGAGCTCGGCCTCTTTGGGACACGAGACTTCAGTGGAGAGATCTTTCTGCGCGGTTCCGCTGTGGTGCAAGGCCTGAAGCCTGGGGCCTTGCACTGTTATCCAAAAGAGCCTTCCACCCCCATTGCGAGCCTGGGTGGCATCTGACTCGGTTATCCTCAACCGCTGCTGAGCCAGAGACCAGACCGCTGCAGACGCTGTGTGTGGAGACACAGCAGGTGGAAGTTCCCGGACTGGGATCGCGTCCGGAGGGGTGAGCGAGCACATGCTCAATCCATATACTGTATACTATTGTTAGGCCTACAGACTACCGTGGCCCACCAGTTCCTATTTCAATCCCCCCCCCCTTGAGATCCATAGCAGAACTGAGTCAAACGGATCTCTAGTGGAGTGTACTGTGTTGGCTTTTTTACCCCCTTGGATTACAAATGTGTTCCTGAAATGTGCACCACCGTTTAAAGACTTGCATGCAAAGAATTTCATCCCCTAGAGACTGAGTTATATGGTCAGGCCTGGCCATCCAGATAGTTTATTTAGTTGCTGCGCCATAGGGTGCATAGTGAAGTACTGTTACACGTGGCGCGTGTGCACCATATCTTACTAGTTGTAGTGTGTCTATTGCTGCAGGGCTCTGCAGATAGATTCATGTGATCTGTTACAACTGTTGATTTTATTGCCAGTAGAAAGTAAACTTGTTATTCTTCTATCACTGCATTGGTGTCTGAATTTAACCATAGAGCATAAGATATATATATTACCCTAGACTAACTGTGCCAGGGGGGTCGAGTAAATTGCCGGAGGTTGGCGGAGCTGTCTTCAGGGCCCAAACTAAATCTGCGGCCCTCTTAGCTGAAGGTATCGCTACATCTATATATATATATATATATATATATATATATGTAGCGGAGCCTCGCGCTCCCTCTCGGGTTTTCTCGTTTGATTGGCTTGTGTCTAGGGGTACCTGGGAGAGGAGAGTGCAGGAACACTACGCCAAGCTCTCCCCTCGTATGTGTATGAGGGTTGAGCAGAGTTACTTGAATTACCTCCGGGTCGGTTCACTGCATACGAAGCCTCCAGCTGTTCCGTGGAGATGTGTCTGCCAATAACATAGAGCCCCACACTAATCGAAAATCCAACACTCCTTTATTTCTCTACTTTCAGGGTGAACACAATCAGTTGAACTTTCAGTAACAGACAGACAGAGGTGTGGGTACGAGTAGGCCCAGGCACAACTGAACTCTCCTATTCCTTTGTTAGCGAATAGGCCTGGCGCACGGTCTTTGCCACCGACCGTGAGTTTTGGTCGCTGCCACCGACCGGATGAATCGTTGAGGCCCCTGCCACAGGCCTAATAGTAGGTATCTGCCACTGACCTGAGTTGAATAGTTGGACCGCTGCCACCGGTCATTGAACATGAACCACCTTCCTCTTTGAACTTGGCCCCTGTTCGGGAAAGATATTCCTCCAGGCGGTCTCCAGAGGTTCACCCGGCACTGGCAATCTGCTGCACCAGGTCTTCGGATGAGTCCCTCCTCCGGACCCTTACGCCTCTGGATTCGGGTGCCCCACTCCTGGGGCCCCCTAGGACAATCCCTCCCTCGCAGGACCCAGCGAAAGGTACTGGGCCCCAGGCCTCCAGCTGAGTACCTCACCCCAGACTGAAGGTGTCTGGGATGGAACACGAACTCCAGGTGTCCAGGCCTAGGCCGCCTGGACACTGACTGCGAACAGCAGCCCTCAGGCTAAAGGTGCCTGGGACTCGAACCTCGTGGCAAAGATGTCCGCCCCCTTTATACCCTCTCCCAGCAAGCACGGCGGGTTCCCCGCCCCGCCGTACAACCGCTGCGAGAGGTCACAAAGGGTACGGCACTGCAGCGATGGTTCAACCCCGGTCCAAAGTGACAGCGCCACCTGCTGGGCCGCAAGGAACTATGCATCACTGGTTTCTTCACCAGTTTTAAAAGTATATACCCGCTACATATATATATATATATATATATATATATATATATATAACGTTCTAATATCATGGCATTATTGTGCGCAATAATTATTTATTTGCTTGAAGAAAATAAACAAGTCAGGCAATATTATGATTAATACATTTCTAACTGGAATCTTCTAGTTATTTTAGGATGTTTCAGTCATGTCTTGGCACAGCAGTGCACTACATATTATGCTGGATAGACATTGCAGAAGAAATAAAAATAGCTCAAGCAGACTGAAATAATCCATTAGAGCTGTGGACAGTATGTCTTCAAACTGCATAACTGCTGATGGAATCTTTTTAAATATAATATTGGAGCTCAGGCTCTTTCGGGGAGGGCGAACACCTGCTAAACTGTTTATGTGCTCTCCATTAAATTGCAAATAGGCATATTTAACTTGGGGAGATATATTGGATTACACTGCAAGAACAGAGCAGTAGTATATCAATCACCTGTCATCTACTGTCAGATATTGGTGATATTTTTTTTTCTCCATCAGTCCTACAGTCTATCAGTCTATGAAAGTTATTAGTGTTTTATGTTCGTGAATCTTTTGGAGTGCTGCAAAGTTCTCTGCAGTCTTTCCATTGTTTTTTTTATCCAAGTTAGGCTTTTAAAGGAAATACAACAAGGATATCCTTTAAGTATACCAGCAAAGCATTTTTTTCTGCTGTATTGTTTTCTTATATGTTTATAAACTCAGATGTGCGGCTTTACGTTCATTTTATTTTTAACTTTCAAATAACATCATGGGGTGGTTTTACCTGCAATCTTTAGTGAATCTCTACATTCTTTCTCCTGTGAGAGTCAGTTAAAGAAAATCTGTCATTAAAATTAACAAAAAAATGGTGCGGGTATAAAGTGCGGGCAATTAGAGGTATCTTGCATAACCACAACATCCTCCCAAGTCCTTCTGCCATAGCCCAGCTCTGACCAATCCTGACAGGTAAATGTTTGACCCTTCTGAGTAGCCTGCTATTAGCCCTGTCCTCCCCACATTCTTACAGGCCCACCACTATGACTGGAAGTCTCACTGGTCAATAGGAATGTATAGGAGGCAGTAATGGTGGGCAAGATTTGAAAAGCTTTGACTGTCATAATATAATTTGGTTTGCAAACAGTGTTTGGGGAGACGATGAAGATATGATCGTGCGCATTTAGGTGCCTACACTTTATACCTGTGGATTTTTTATTGAGAATACTCTTTAACCACTTGCTTACTGGGCACTTAAACCCCCCTCCTGCCCAGACCAATTTTCAGCTTTCAGCGCTCTTACTCTTTAAATGACAATTGCGCGGTCATACAACACTGTACCCAAATGAAATTTTTATAATTTTTTTTCCACAAATAGAGCTTTCATTTGGTGGTATTTGATCACCTCTGTGGTTTTTATTTTTTGTTCAAAAAATTAAAAAAGACCATTCAATATTTTTTTAAATACAAAACCGTTTTATATTTTGTTATAAACTTTAACAAACAGGTAATTTTTCTCCTTCATTGATGTACGCTGATGAGGCTGCACTGATGGGCACCGATAGGCTGCACTGATGGGCACGATGGGCTACACTAATGGGCACCGATAAGGCGGCACTGGTGGGCACCGAGAGGTGGCACTGGTGGGCATCGAGAGGTGGCACTGGTGGGCACTGAGAGGTGGCACTGACGGGTGGCACTGAAAGGCATTGATAGGTAGCACTGGTGGGCACTGAGAATTGGCACTAATAGGTGGCCCTGATAGGTGGCACTGATAGCTAGCAGTGATGGGCACTGATGGGTGGCAGTGATGGGCACTGATGGGTGGCAGTGATGGGCACTGATCCGCACTGGTAGGGGACACTGTTAGGCAGCACTGCTAGGTGGCACTGATGAGGCACTGATTGGAACCACTGGTGGGCATTGATAGGTGGTACTCTTAGGCATTGATAGGTGGCACTGTTTTGCACTGGTGGGCACTGTGGGCACTGGCAGGTGGCACTGGCAGGGGGCACTGGCAGGCGGTACTGGTGGGCACTGATGAGTGGATGTGCCTCTTCCTCTTCACGACCGATGTCCCTTGCACAAAAGCTGGTGATCGGCTTTTTTTTCTCCTCACTCAGTCAGCGCGAGGAGAAAAAAAAACGATTACCGAGCTTTTGTTTACATCACGTGATTAGCTGTCATTGGCTGACAGCTAATCACATGGTAAGGGGCCGGGACTGGTCCCTTACTCGGATCTGTGATCACCCGAGTTTCAGTGACTCGGTGATCACAGCACCCTGCAGGGGGTGCGCGGGGAGCGTCCAAAGGGGAGGACGTCTATTGACGGCCTCCTGGCAAACTAGATCTGCACTGTAGCCATCATTCGGCTATAGCACGGATGGGAAGTGGTTAAGGCAGACTTTTGCTCTGATACTGTAGCTCATGTTTCTATCACTCTGCTCTTTCCTTCTATCAGCATGTTCATTGCCAGCACTTGGATGAGCACTACAGCACAGCTGACCAGCTCCATGTGCTGTGCCTTTCCGAGTCTGAGCTTCAGGAATTGCAAGCATTAAAATTGATGTATTCATACTAAACTAAATCTCTTAAATTATATATTAATGATTACACAGCTGCTTTAATTTGTGTTTTTATATATGCTTGGAGTTTGGCTTTACAAATCCTAACATATTTATAGTTCTGCCTATCGTCTTTATATAAGAAATGCATATGTAACATTTAATTACATTTTTATTGGTTTTAAGGGAGAACAAATAATGCATATAAAGTGGACCTTTGAAAAAGGTGAAAGCTGGTAGGAAAAGGGAAAGAACAGGTGATCACCAACACAATCAAATAAATGTCAACTTTTTTTTTTCTACTGCTCTGAATTTCATTTGAATTCATTATTGCTTTCTAATCTGGCATTTAAATAATTCCCAAAGCAATATTTTACTTACTTTACTAGGACAGTGCAGCCCATACTGGGGTTGATTTACTAAAACTGGAGAGTGCACATCTGCATCTGATGCAGCTCTGCATAAAAACCAATCCGCTTCTAGTTTTTTTGTCAAAGCCTAATTGAACAAGCTGAAGTTAGAATCTAAATGGCTACCATGCACAGCTACATCCGATTTTGCACACTCCAGTTTTAGTAAATCAACCCTACTGCATGTTTTTGATTAAGGGTAGAGATGAGGTTCGCTACTAAAACTGAGCTAAGATTCAGGTTATCAACTATGTTTTGCCCAAACCCGTGGAAAACCGTCACATGATAGCAGGCTCAGCTGTAGCCATGGAATTACCCATCCTGCAGCCGCATGTACCAAAGGGACTGGGATGCTGGTGACATCAGTGCATTTTTGGTCAGTGATGTCGTTTTTATTATTTTTTTATTTTATTTTTTTATACATAATATATATATATATATATAATATATGTATTTTATATATGTATTGTATGCATGTATAATACTGTATTTTTATGTTAGGGGTACTCAAAATAGAGCATTAAATGTTTACCGATCTTGGAACTGCCTTTTGTTCGCAGCAAGCTGCAGTATTGCTTGAAAGAAAAAAATAAGTTAACCACTTAAGCCCCGGACCATTTGGCTGGCCAAAGACCAGACTACTTTTTGCGATTCGGCACTGCGTGGCTTTAACTGACAATTGCACAGTCGTGTGACGTGGCTCCCAAACAAAATTTACTTCCTTTTTTTCCACAAATAGAGCTTTCTTTTGGTGGTATTTGATCACCTCTGCGTTTTTTATTTTTTGCGCTATAAACAAAAAAAGAGCGACAATTTTGAAAAAAATTCAATATTTTTTACTTTTTGCTATAATAAATATCCCCAAAAATATATTAGAATTTTTTTTTTCCTCAGTTTAGGCCGATACGTATTTTTCTACATATTTTTGGTAAAAAAATCGCAATAGGCGTTTATTGATCGGATTGCGCAAAAGTTATAGCGTCTACAAAATAGGGGATAGTTTTATGGCATTTTTATTAATGTTTTTTTTTTTACTAGTAATGCCAGCGATCAGCGATTTTTATCGTGATTGCGACATTATGGCGGACACATCGGACACTTTTGGCGCTATTTTGGGACAATTCACATTTACACAGCAATCAGTGCTATAAATATGCACTTATTACTGTGTAAATGTGACTGCCAGTGAAGGGGTTAACCAGTAGGGGGCGCTGAAGGGGTTAAGTGTGTCCTAGGGGTGTGTTCTAACTGTATGGGGGATGGGCTATGTGTGACACGACACTGATCACCGCTCCAGATTACAGGGAGCTGTGATCAGTGTCCTGACACTAGGAAGAATGGGGAAATGCTTGTTTACATCAGCATTTCCCTGTTCTTCCTCTCTGTGAGATGATCGCAGGTATCCCCGCGGACTTCGAGTCCGCGGGACCCACGGTCGGACTCACGGAGCTTGCGGCGCACGTGCCCACAATGCCGCGTTTCAAAGGCGACGTACAGGTACGTTAATCTGCCTGTACGTGCTATTCTGCTGACGTATATCGGCGTGAGCCGGTCGTCAAGCAGTTAAAAAACAGTGTGCACCTAAATCATCTCACTTTATATCACTCACATTTACTTGGCACCCCTATCCCCATTGATAAAATAAAAGTTAGGCCTATTATCCCTGAATAAATCTGTCCTGCTGCTGGTCAATTTTACACTGCTGTATCCTGCATCTTAATGCATGTTGTAAAACTCCTGCCTGTCTTTTTTATCTCTAGTAAATTTGGACCTCACCTTGCTCATTAAAACTGTACTGCTGATGGACAATTTTTCACTGCTGTATCATCTTCAGTCTTTTAATTAATTACATTTTTTAACCTCCTTGGCAGTATTCCTGAGTGTGGCTCAGGGTTAAATTTCAGTACCATTAGCGGTAACCCCGAGCCACACTCGGGATTGCATTGCAGGATCCTGGTGCAGTATACTTACCTTGTCCCCAGGATCCTGCGATGTCCCCCCGCTGTGTCTGTGGGCTGTGTCCTCCGCCCGATGCCTCTGTGTGCCAGGCTCCATTCCCTGCGAGCATTGCGACGCACGGGGGCGAGGCCTGGCTGTTTAGCTTTTTAGTTGAAACACGTCGGGTGGACCCATTCACACACATCGCTCTTGCACTTTGTGATATGCCTATGATGTTCTTCCAAATGTGAGTGTTCATTTCTTAATCTTTTTAATAAATACTACCTTGTACGGTATCACACTATGTGAGTTTTTTTCCCATTACGCATGTTATGTGGTTACCGTATCTCTGGCTCCAACAAGACTACATGTATTTACACTTCCTGGTGTTTACTGGAATTTGCGGTGCCGACTGATATGCGGATTCAGGACCAGCTGGATACATCTTGCTGACTCATCATATAAGCCTGTTTTGACTTGGGTGGTATACACCTCACCAAGTCAACACCATCTGGTAAGCCTCCTCATATCGGTGGTGGTGTCTCGATCCTTTCACAGAGAGGGTCACATCCATGTGGGACTCTTCATTTCAACCTTGCAGTTTTTTCTACACTTTTGGACTGTTATTTGTGTGTGGTCACATTAGAGGACAGCCTCATTCTGTTTTATTTGTTACATATATATATATATTTTCACGGATCACACTCAGTCACTTGGTGTCACTGAAATTAAGTGTCATGGATATGCATTAATGTCTGTCTGCCATCTTACCTTCCTCCTCATGTGTTCATCTAGAGACCAGACCTCCTTCACCTGGCTTCCTTTATAATCTCCTCCCAGCCTGACTCCACCCCAGGCCCTATCACTGAACACTATATTAACCTGTGCACTGCAAGCCTGCTTTGCTGATCAACGTGTTTGTTAGGCATTGTGTGTTTGGGTTCCTGCCTGCCGTGTGCTACGTCTGTCTCTCTGTTACGTTATTGGCTTGTCCCCGACCATCCCTGTCTGCTCGTGACCCTTGACCTTCGGCTCGTTCTTCGTTATCCTTGTCTGCTTGTGGCCCCTGACCTTCGGCTTGTTATTCGGTTCTCTCTATCGTGTGCTGCTGCTTCCCCTTATCCTACGGGGCGTGAGCTAGGAAACTCCAGGGGCCGCGACCTGGTCCCAGCCTGCAGCGTAACATCCTCACCACTAGAGGCCCTGGAGAAGACCAGCTGGGTCTTAGACTCCGCGCCCTGGGGAATCTTGGCTCTCGCTTCCGTTGGGATCCCGGTTGTGCTCCTCTGGTCCCGCTTTCCACAACCACCCAGTTTCCTATCCACAGAAGCCAGCCATAGGGTTCACTACCTCGCGGTGCACTCCTGTCCCCCTACGGTGTGCATCTGTCACCTGGCCACAGGTGACCCTGACAGTTTGATCAGCCATGAACCCGGCTGACATCCCGCTTCCCGCGGATGATCCATTGCAGGGCATAGTTCGCAGACTTGAGACCCAGGAATCAAATCAGACCCAGGTGATGCGATTCCTCCAGGATCTGGCTTCTCGATTCGAGCAGCTTCAGGTCTCCTTGGGAACCCCGAATCCGCAACCCCAAGTACAACCAGCGGCTGTACCTATCGCACCAGTCGCAGCCTCACACTCACTAAGATTGCCAGCTCCGTTCCGTTTTTCTGGGGACTCCAAGGCCTGCAGGGGGTTTCTCAGCCAATGCACTATTCATTTTGAGCTTCAGCCTCAAAGCTTCCTATCTGACCGGGCTAAGGTAGCCTATATCATTTCCCTCCTCTCCGGTGAAGCTTTGGCCTGGGCTGCCCCCCTGTGGGAGAGGAACGATCCGGTGGTTTCCAGTCTGTCCGAATTCTTGAAGCTCTTTCGTAATATCTTCGAAGAGCCGGCTCGGGCTTCTTCAGCGGCTAGTGCTGTCTTACGTCTTCGCCAAGAATCTAGTTCAGTGGGGCAATATGCTCTTCAGTTCCGTATCCACACAGCTGAATTGAGCTGGAATAATGAGGCCCTGGTCGCTACCTTTTTACATGGCCTCTCTGACCGAGTGAAAGACGAATTAGCGGGAAGAGCCATTCCCGTCGGTCTGGACGATGTAATTTCATTATGCAACCAGATCGACATTCGTTTTCAAGAGAGGTCCTTAGAAAAAAGACGCCAGCACTCTCTGGGTCCTAGCCAGTCTGAGCTCCCCTCCCTTCATTCCGTGGAGCATCCTCTACCTGCTGAAGAACCTATGCAGCTGGGCCGGACCAGACTAACCCCCGAAGAACGTGCTAGGCGCAGAACTCTGGGCTTGTGCCTCTATTGTGGGGGCAAGGGTCATTTTCGTGACTCCTGCTCGCTTCGTCCGGGAAACGCTCGGGTCTAATACATTTGGAAGGTGGAGTATTGGACCCAGAAACATCACCTTCTCGCCTGCTCTTGCCGGTGTCCCTTCATGTAGGCACTTCTCCTCAGTCAACCCTTGCATACCTGGATTCCGGGGCTGCCGGCAATTTCATGGATTGGAGAACTGCTTCTTCTATGAAGCTTACCCTTTCACCTCTCACTACCCCATTGGTAGTCTCGGCAATTGATGGCACTGTTCTCCCAGGGGGCCCTATTCGCTTCCAGACGCTACCCATTAGGATGTCGGTAGGGATTCTCCACCAGGAGTGGATATCCTTTCTTATTCTACCCAAGGCCTCTACCCCAGTTGTATTGGGCCTCCCTTGGCTACAGCTCCACTCTCCACATGTGGACTGGGTCTCTGGGCAGATCCTGGCCTGGGGTTCCTCATGTTTCTCGTCGTGTCTTCTCAAGGTGACCCCCAAGGAGAGTCTTCCGGTTGCTGCCACTTCTGTTTCTTCTGATCTTCCCGCCGCATACAGCGATTACCGGGATGTGTTCTGTAAAAAATCAGCTGAGGTGCTTCCTCCCCACAGGTCTTTTGACTGTGCTATTGATCTTGTCCCCGGAGCAACTCTACCCAGGGGTCGTACCTACCCTCTGTCCATCCCAGAGACCCAGGCCATGTCGGAGTATGTAGCAGAGAATCTGGAGAGAGGGTTCATCCGGAAATCCTCATCGCCTGCAGGGGCAGGGTTCTTTTTCGTTGCCAAAAAGGATGGTACCTTAAGACCCTGCATCGATTATCGGGGTTTAAATGCGGTTACTATTAAAAATCGATACCCCTTACCCTTAATATCTGAGCTATTCGATAGGTTGAAGGGTGCCTCCATTTTCACCAAGTTGGATCTCAGAGGCGCGTACAATCTCATTCGAATACGGGAGGGTGACGAATGGAAGACTGCATTTAACACTAGAGACGGGCATTACGAATATCTGGTGATGCCTTTTGGTCTGTGTAATGCTCCAGCCGTGTTTCAAAACTTTGTCAATGAAATCTTCAGAGATCTGCTGTACCAGTTTGTTGTCATCTATCTGGATGACATTCTGATCTTTTCTGAAAATCTGCTCGTCCACAGAAACCATGTCCGCACTGTACTTCAACGTCTTAGAGAGAACAATCTCTATGCCAAGCTGGAGAAATGTTCCTTTGAATGTTTTGAGGAGAGGTCTTGGATCACTGCATCTGAGGTCTTTGCACCTCGTCTGTTAAAGGAGTTTCATCTGAAGTTTCCCTCTAAACCTGGGCCCAGGCGGGGAAGGGGGAGGCCTCGTAAGAGGGAGGGTACTGTCATGGATATGCATTAATGTCTGTCTGCCATCTTACCTTCCTCCTCATGTGTTCATCTAGAGACCAGACCTCCTTCACCTGGCTTCCTTTATAATCTCCTCCCAGCCTGACTCCACCCCAGGCCCTATCACTGAACACTATATTAACCTGTGCACTGCAAGCCTGCTTTGCTGATCAACGTGTTTGTTAGGCATTGTGTGTTTGGGTTCCTGCCTGCCGTGTGCTACGTCTGTCTCTCTGTTACGTTATTGGCTTGTCCCCGACCATCCCTGTCTGCTCGTGACCCTTGACCTTCGGCTCGTTCTTCGTTATCCTTGTCTGCTTGTGGCCCCTGACCTTCGGCTTGTTATTCGGTTCTCTCTATCGTGTGCTGCTGCTTCCCCTTATCCTACGGGGCGTGAGCTAGGAAACTCCAGGGGCCGCGACCTGGTCCCAGCCTGCAGCGTAACATCCTCACCACTAGAGGCCCTGGAGAAGACCAGCTGGGTCTTAGACTCCGCGCCCTGGGGAATCTTGGCTCTCGCTTCCGTTGGGATCCCGGTTGTGCTCCTCTGGTCCCGCTTTCCACAACCACCCAGTTTCCTATCCACAGAAGCCAGCCATAGGGTTCACTACCTCGCGGTGCACTCCTGTCCCCCTACGGTGTGCATCTGTCACCTGGCCACAGGTGACCCTGACATTAAGATTTCATATATATGCATGTTTGCAACATTTGATATGTGTTGTTAACTGACTTTTTCACAAAAATAAGTGCTACACTCTTTCATATTCACCAGTTTTTGCTTTGTCTCAGCTGTGTTGGCAGCTAATTTTTGTGTTCACTTATTGCACTGTGCAGTATATCCCATATATAATTTTTTATACTGTTCTTTCTGCTTGGAAACTTGAGATTGTCCATAGCAACCAAAAAGTGTCCCTTTATGTCAAAAGTGGTTTGAGACCAGCTAGAAAACAGCGATAGTAAATAGGAACACCTGCAGAATTGAGCGATAGTAAAAAGTGGGGAAATTTATTTTATTATAATTATTATATTATTATTTTTTATGGTTATTATATTATAATTTATGATTTTGTGTTTCAAATTTTATCATACCCGGGATGTCTACTAGACTCTTGTTTGGACAGATTTAAGTGTGTTATTACTAAGAATTGCAGGCCTAAAATATAAAACGCCAAATTTCTATGCAAAACAATTGTACCACTTTGAGACGCAAAAATCTGACATAATCATACCGCCAGGGTGGCTAAAAAGGGCTTGAAAGGACTTAGTCAACATCAGAACAGTTTTGCATTAGGAAGAATAGGGATACCACAGCGAACTACTGGCCAATTTCTATCTGTCGGTCAAAGCGGGTCTATTGCCATTAGAAGAAAAAACCTGTGTCACTGATAAATCTACCTAAATAAATGCCTTTTTTCAAAGTAAAATAAATTAGATTTGGACGATGTTGCTGTATGTAAATCTAGCTACAGTGTTTCCCCAAAAATATGTTGGGTCTTATATTCATTTTGGCGACAAAAAAGACACAGTAGAGGTTTTTTTCAAGGTAGGTCTTATCATGTCACGTGCTGTCTTCTCTCCCCCTCTCCCTCACTGCCTGTCAGGAATCCCCAGTGGAACTGGGTAAAAGTGCTTGTAAAATTCTAGGATCCACTCTATTACAGTATTATATAATGTAAACTGTGTATGTTTCTGTAATATAATTGTATCAAATACCTTCCTATAGCGCAGCTTGGTGCTTCCTTGACCCAATGAAGCTCTCTTCCCTGCTCCGAGCAGTGAAGAGGGGTGGGGGGGAGATCCCCCGCTGACAGCTGTGAGAAGAGGAGGAGAGCAGCGGGAGGTCAGCTGAGTGCCAAACAGCGATGTACCGAAGGTATTTGACACAATTATATTACAGAAACATAAACAGTTTACATTATATACTACTGTAATAGAGTGGATTCTAGCACTTTAAAAGCACTTTAAAATAGGGCTTATTTTCGGGGTAGGGCTTATATTGCAGCCCTCCCTGAAAATAACAGTATGTCTTATTTTCAGGGTAGGTCTTATTTTCGGGGAAACACAGTAATTGTAAAAGAAAAAAAATCTATTTGACTAAATAAACTAAATATGTACTGAAAGTGCAAGCTGATGCTAAAACTGTCCATCGTACATTGTACTGTTCCAAAATACCACATATGGCTTTAAGGTATCCCTTAAGAATGTGTATTTATTCAATGTTGCCCTCAAAGTTGCATGAAAAGACCCTCTCCCCACTGTATGGTATTTTTTAACAACAGTTTTTGGATTGGTACATGTCCCTCCCATGCCTTTTTTTAAAGGAGTTTGGCTATTAGCCTAAAATGGCCAGTATTTACACCAACATTTTACCTCTAAAGATTTTAAGCAGAACTAAAGGCAAAAATACTTACCTTCCTTCCAATGGTCCAAGGTTTCTCGTCAGCGCCGGCATCTCTCTCAGAATTCCAGGTATGGATATTTTATACATAGGTACGTGTACCTTTCAGAGAATACTTTGCACTTTCTGAGTGAAAATAAAGCGCTCTCTGATTTGACGGATGGAGAGGCGAAGCGGTGACATCACGCTCTTTACCCAATCAGAGAACGCTTTGCATTGATTCAGAAAATGCAAAGCATTCTTTGAACAGTGCCTGTGCCGAGTTTTTTTATGAAAAATAACAATGAAAACAAATCAAATAATTATATATCAATTTACAAACAATATGTGAATCTGTATGTATCCAGAAACAATGCCCCCAATTCTCTCTTCAAATAAATCTATACTTGTGCACCTCTAAGATAAAAATCAATATCTAAAAATATGCAAACAATTGTGATGTTTAAAAGTCTCTGTATTTTTCCATCTCCACCTCCAAAAATAAAAAAACATCCACCTTCAGCAACTTTTTATAGTGAATCAAAATTACATGTGCCCTTCCTTCTATGCCACAGAACACCTCCACTGTCAATAATGAGTACACCTCCACTCGTGAGAGAAATAGTTGAACGTTTATCCCCTCCATTGACCTTTTAAGCTACATGAGGGGTAGCATCCTCCTATGCTATAAAATCATCACAATTATAAAGTGTAACCACAAAACCTCCTCCTGGTTCGAAATGCTCGAATCCCGCTGATAATACCCTCTGGGGAGCTTGGGCCGTGTAAACTCACAGATACAAGAAGAGAACCGTCTAGTGCTCACTGTTTATTCATATTTATTGTATATAATAAAATTCCAATCACATATGTCAAATGAAACAATCTCTTTAAATGTAGACCATTTGGCCTTCATTTACATATCCTCTGAGTTTTGATCTCTGAATACCAGCAACTACAACCACCAGAATGCTGGCAACCTGGTTTTATAGTGAACGGGGCTGGTGGACACACCTAGTGAATTGCAGCCACCTAAATCGCCAGCGTGAATGTAGCCTAAAACATCACAATTGTTTGCATTCTTTTGGATATAGATTTTATCTTTAAGGTGCACAAGTGTTGATTTCATTGAAGAGAGCAGTGGTGCAAGGGCCTTTTTTTCTGAATACATACAGTGCCTTTCAAAAGTATTCACCCCCCTTGGCTTTTTACCTATTTTGTTACATTACAGCCTTTAGTTCAATGTTTTTTTAATCTGAATTATATGTGATGGATCAGAATACAATAGTCTAAGTTGGTGAAGTAAAATTAGAAAAATATATACATAAAACTATTTTCAGAAATAGAAAACTGATAATTGGTACGTGCGTATGTATTCACCCCCTTTGTTATGAAGCCCATAAAAAGCTGTGGTGCAACCAAATATCTTCAGAAGTCACATAATTAGTGAAATAATGTCCACCTGTATGCAATCTAAGTGTCACATGATCTGTCATTACATATACACACCTTTTTGAAAGGCCCCAGAGGCTGCAACACCTAAGCAAGAGGCAACACTAACCAAACACTACCATGAAGACCAAGGAACTCTCCAAACAAGTAAGGGACAATGTTGTTGAGAAGTAAAAGTCAGGGATAGGTTATAAAAAAATATCCAAATCTTTGATGATCCCTAGGAGCACCATAAAATCTATTATAACCAAATGGAAAGAACATGGCACAACAGCAAATCTGCCAAGAGACGGCCGCACACCAAAAGTCACGGACCGGGCAAGGAGGGCATTAATCAGAGAGGCAGCACAGAGACCTATGGTAACCCTGGAGAACCTGCAGAGTACCACAGCAGAGACTGGAGTATTTGTACAAAGGACGACAATAAGCCGCACGCTCCATAGAGTTGGGCTTTATGGCAGAGTGGCCAGAAGAAAGGCGTTACTTTCACCAAAAAACAAAATGGCACGTTTTGAGTTTGCGAAAAGGCATGTGGAAGACTCCCAAAATGTATGGAGGAAGGTGCTCTGGTCTGATGAGACTAAAATTTTACTTTTTGGCCATCAAAGAAAACGCTATGTCTGGCACAAACCCAACACATCACATCACCCAAAGAACACCATCCCCACAGTGAAACATGGTGGTGGCAGTATCATGCTGTGGGGATGTTTTTCAGCAGTCAGGCCTGGGAAACTGGTCAGAGTTGAGGGAAAGATGGATGGTGCTAAACACAGGGATATACTTGAGAAAAACCTGTACCACTCTGTGTGTGATTTGAGGCTAGGATGGAGGTTTACCTTCCAGCAGGACAATGACCCCAAACACACTGCTAAAGCAACACTTGAGTGGTTTAAGGGGAAACATGTAAATGTGTTGGAATGGCCTAGTCAAAGCCCAGACCTCAATCCAATCGAAAATCTGTGTTCAGACTTAAAGATTGCTGTTCACAAGTGCAAACCATCCAACTTGAAGAAGCTGGAGCAGTTTTGTAAGGAGGAATGGGCAAAAATCCCAGTGGTAAGATGTGGCAAGCTCATAGAGACTTATCCAAAGCGACTTGGAGCTGTGATAGCTGCAAAAGGTGGCTTTACAAAAGTATTGACTTTAGGGGGGTGAATAGTTATGCACATTGACTTTTTCTGATATTATGTCCTATTTGTTGTTTGCTTCACAATAAAAAAAAAAAAAGAAGCATCTTCAAAGTTGTGGGCATGTTCTGTAAATTAAATGATGCAAATCATCAAACAATCCATGTTAATTCCAGGTTGTGAGGCAACAAAACACGAAAAATGCCAAGGGGGTGAATACTTTTGAAAGGCACTGTACAGATCACACATTGATATATGATTATTTAATTTGTATTCGTATACACCGGAGCTATGCACATTTCAGTTTTTATTCTTTTTGTATATGGTGAAAACACAGATTATACCTTGGAGCATGGATCTTATTGAGGTGAAAAACGCTGTTATTATCGGTTAGCTATAAAAACACTACAGAACTGCTGAACAATCAGGTTATTTGCTACTGAGTTAGCATAATAATGAAGAGAACAATTTAATTAAAAGGTAAAGCATGAATCTTAGCGGAAAATTAATCCATAATTTATTTTGCTGCAGAAAGAAACCTTTTCCAATCCTGTTAGAATTTCAGTGTAAAACATGCTATGAGTACCAACCTATTTGCAACCCCAAATACATACAGTATATTGCACTTCTCGTGATCTGTAAATGGTGCCATTATAGTCATACACCCATACATATATAGGGCCTCCACTGAAGCAGTAGCATTGCTCAAGGACACAGCAGCAACACACAAATAGATCAACCACCTGCTTCCTATGCTCTCTCCTTCTGTCAGCGTGTTCACTTTCAACACAGACTTGTATCACACCTGATTACCTCCCAGATCTGTCCCATTCTTTTTTTAGCCTGTGTGTACAGGAGGCTGAAATCAAGACTTATGTACAAACACTGGTTGCATTTAAAGTGCATGCCTGGACAAAATCTAAAAAACATATTTAGCACACCTCTCCTACATATACATATCCTCATGTTTTGTCTGTTTAAATGTCTGCAAGTACTGAAAAATACCTGATGCCTATACCAGGAATGTCGTCATCTACTAATCCTTATAACACTTCCTTCTTTTCATTTTCCCTCCTCTCCTAAAAAAGATACCTGCTGTTTCCTCCCTTTTCCTATTTCAGTACTGATACTGATAGGACATCTGCTCTCCTAAATAATATTGATAATGCAAATGTATTAACCACTTGACCACTGGGCACTTAAACCCCCTTAATAACCAGACCAATTTTCAGCTTTCGGTGCTCTCACATTTTGAATGACAATTACTCAGTCATACAACACTGTACCCATATGAAATTTTTGTCCTTTTTTTTCACACAAATAGAGCTTTCTTTTGGTGGTATTTAATCACTGTTGGGTTTTTTATTTTTTGCGCTATAAGAGAAAAAAGACTGAAAATTTTGTAAAAAAATGATTTTTTTTTCGTTTCTGTTATAAAATTTTGCAAATTACTATTTTTTCTTCATAAATTTTGGCCAAAATTTATACTGCTACATATCTTTGGTAAAAATAAGTACAAATTGGTGTATATTATTTGGTCTTTGTGAAAGTTATAGAGTCCACAATCTATGGTGCCAATATCTGACAATTGATCACACCTGAAGTACTGACGGCCTATCTCATTTCTTGAGACCCTAACATGCCAGAAAAGTACAAAAACCCCCCAAATGACCCCTTTTTGGAAAGAAGACATTCCAAGGTATTCAGAAAGAGGCATTGTGAGTTTTTTGAAGTTGTCATTTTTTCCCACAATTCTTTGCAAAATCAAGATTTTTTTTTTCTCTTTTTTTTTTTCACAAAATTGTCATATTAGCAGGTTATTTCTCACACCCAGCATATGCATACCACAAATTACACCCCAAAACACATTCTGCTATTACTCCCGAGTATGGCGATACCACATGTGTGAGACTTTTACACAGCGTGGCCACATACAGAGGCCCAACATGCAGGGAGCACCTTCAGGCGTTCTGGAGCACCCAGGCCAATTCTGACATTTCTCTCCTACATGTAAAAATCATCATTTGTTTGCTAGAAAATTACATAGAACCCCAAAACATTATATATGTTTTTTAGCAAAGACCTTAGAGAATATAATGGTGGTTGTTGCAACTTTTTATCTCGCACGATATTTGCGCAGCAATTTTTTTAACGCGTTTTTTACGGAAAAAAAATGTTTTGTGCTTAAAAAAAAAAAAAACAGTAAAGTTAGCCCAATGTTTTTGCATAATGTGAAAGATGAAGTTACGTAGAGTAAATAGATACCTAACATGTCGCCCTTAAAAATTGCACACACTCGTGGAATGGCGCCAAACTTCGCTACTTAAAAAATCCCCATAGGCGACGCTTTAAATATTTTTACTGGTTACATGTTTTGAGTTACAGAGGAGGTCTAGGGCCAAAATGATTGCTCTCGCTCTAACGTTCGCAGAGATACCTCACATGTGTGGTTTGAAAACCGTTTTCATATGTGGGCGGGACTTACGTATGCGTTCGCTTCTGTATGCGAGCTCACGGGGACAGGGGCGCTTTAAAAAAAAAGAAAAAATTTTATTCTTCATTTTACTTTATTTATTTTAGTTTGACATGTTTTTCCGCCCTAAACATTTTTTTGATCACTTTTATACCTATTACAAGGAACGTAAACATCCCTTGTAATAGGAATATGGCATGACAGGTCCTCTTTACAGTGAGATATGGGGGGGGGGGTGTCAATAAGACCCCACATCTCACCTCTAGGCTGGGAAGCCTGAAAAAAAAACAACAAAAAAAAACAACAATCCTGGCTTTGATCGTAGCGGTGAGTCGGTAGAAGCACCGGAGGGCGGCGGGGGGGGGACATCCCCTCTCGCCTCCCGTAAGAATGATCAAGCGGCGGAACAGCCGCTATGATTGTTCTTATGGTGTAGGGAATCGCCGGCTGAAAAAGCTAATATCTGAATGATGCCTGTAGCTGCTCCCATCATTCAGATATCCCTGCACAAAGTCAAGGACGTCATATGACGGCCGGAGGGCGGGAAGTGGTTATTGCAGAGTATTGCCAGGCATTGCGGAGTATTGCCAGGCATTGCGGAGTATTGCTGGGCATTGCGGAGTATTGCCGGGCATTGCGGAGTATTGCAGGGCATTGCGGAGTATTGCGGACTATGGCAGGGTATTGCGGTGTATGGCAGGGTATTGCGGTGTATGGCAGGGTATTGCACGGGTATTGCACAGGGTATTGTGGAGGGTATTGCACAGGGTATTGTGGAGGGTATTGCAGAGTATTGTGCAGGGTATTGCAGAGTATTGTGCAGGGTATTGCAGAGTATTGTGCAGGGTATTGCAGAGTATTGTGGCGGGTATTGCAGAGTATTGTGCAGGGTATTGCAGAGTATTGTGCAGGGTATTGCAGAGTATTTTTCAGAGTATTGCGCAGGGTATTGCAGAGTATTTTGCAGGGTATTGCAGAGTATTTTGCAGGGTATTGCAGAGTATTTTGCAGGGTATTGCAGAGTATTGTGCAGGGTATTGCAGAGTATTGTGCAGGGTATTGCAGAGTATTGCACCAGGGTATTGCAGAGTATTGCACCAGGGTATTGCAGAGTATTGCACCAGGGTATTGCAGAGTATTGCACCAGGGTATTGCAGAGTATTTTGCAGGGTATTGCAGAGTATTTCGCAGGGTATTGCAGAGTATTTCGCAGGGTATTGCAGAGTATTTCGCAGGGTATTGCAGAGTATTTCGCAGGGTATTGCAGAGTATTGCACCAGGGTATTGCAGAGTATTGCACCAGGGTATTGCAGAGTATTGCACCAGGGTATTGGCAGGGTATTTTGCAGAGTATTGGCAGGGTGTATTGCAGAGTATTGGCAGGGTATAGCACAGGGATGGCTGAGCAGGGATGGATGGATGGCTGGATCTGTGACTGCAATTGTCACAGATCCAGCCCACAGTGCTGCTGCTGCCATCCGCTCCCTCCCCCTCCCCTCTCACACTGTACCGATCGGTACAGAGAGGGGAGGGAGGAACCGGCGTCATCAAATGACGCCGGTCTGTTTACAAGTGATTGCTCCGTCATTTGACGGAGCGATCACGTGGTAAACGGCCGCTATCAGCGGCGATTTACCGCAATCCGTGGTCACGGAGTTTCCCGTGTGCGCGCCCCAGGGGGCGCGCGGGAGCGCGATTCTGGGAGGACGTTATATAACGTCCTCCCAGAGTTAAGCAACCACCTTGTCGACGTTATTTGTCGGCAGGTGGTTGTTAAGTGGTTAATATCGATTGCTATTTTGCAGCGCTTATGGAACTAAGGCAAGAATGCTTGTTTAACCACCTCAATACTGGGCACTTTCACCCCCTTCCTGCCCAGACCATTTGTTAGCTTTCAGCTCTGTCGCACTTTGAATGACAATTGCGCAGTCATGCAACACTGTACCCAAATTAACTTCTTTATATATTTTTTTTACACAAATAGAGCTTTCTTTTGGTGGTCTTAATTCACTTCTGGGATATTTATTTTTTACACAAAAAAAAAGAAAAAAAGACTGAATATTTTGAAAAAAAAAAAAGTAGATTTTGTAAATAAGTAATTTTTCTCCTTCACTGATGTGCGCTGATGAGGCTGCACTGATGGGCACTGATAGGCTGCACTGATGAGGTGGCACTTATGGGCACTGATGAGGCAGCACTTATGGGCACTGATGAGGAGGCACTAATATGCCACACTGATGAGCACTGATAGGTGGCACTGGTTGGCACTGATAGGCGGCAGTGGTGGACACTGATGGACAACACTGGTGAGCAGTGATAGGCGGCATGGATAGGCATCACTCATGGGCGGTGCTGACGGGCACTGATGGGAACTGATGGATATTGATGGGCAGACACTGATGAGCACTGATGGGAGGCACTGACTGGCATCACTTATGGGCACTGATTGGTGGCACTTATGGGCACTGTATGGTGGTACTGCTGGAGCTTTCCTGTAATCAGGGCACTGATGATCAGTGCCCTGATTACCTGCTCAGGTCTCCCCTGCGAGGAGATGCCATTGATCGTCACTCCTCGCCGCACACACTGTCAGTGTGAGGCGAGGAGAGCCGATTTACGGCACTTCCGTATTTACATGTGACCAGCCACGGCTCTTTACAGAGATCTGAGTTGGTGTTGCTAGGACACGGCTCGGCCACGATTGCTGCGCTGTCATATGATGTCCTGCCAGAACAAAAGCCGCACCACCCCTCCATCATTTGGCGGTGGGCGGACGGCAAGCGGTTAAGCAGAAATATTAAATGCTATTTTTCTAAAACTCAGGAAAGAAGAAGTGTCTTCTCACGCTAGCTAACCACAAAAGAACAAACTTACACAATGGGCGTTATTTACGAAAGGCAACTCCACTTTGCACTACAAGTGCAAACTACAAGTGCAAAGTGCACTTGAAATTGCACTGAAAGTGCACTTGGAAGTGCAGTCGCTGTAGATCCGAGGGGGACATGCAAGGAAAAAAAACCCAGCATTTTAGGTTGCACATGATTGGATGATAAAATCAGCAGAGCTTCCCCTCATTTCAGATCTACTCCTCAGATCTACAGCGACTGCACTTCCAAGTGCACTTTCAGTGCAATTTCAAGTGCACTTTGCACTTGTAGTTTGCACTTGTAGTGCAAAGTGGATTTTCCTTTCGTAAATAACCCCCAATATGTTTAGTAAGCAATAAATGTTTATCAGAACATATAATAAGATTTCTGGTAATATGGACATAGATGTAATGGTATTTTGGGGGTACATGCACCCACCCATAATAAGGAAAAAAATCCTATTTAGGAGTATACTATGAGTGGGTACAGGAAGTGAGAAATTCAGACAAGGAAAAAAAAACATTTAGAAGGGAAATCGAAGGAAAAGGTAAGTGAACCAACAATGCACGAGCTTAAAGGAACCTATTTAGAAAATAAAAAACGAACCTTTACAACCCCTTTAGGTATTCAAGAAGTGTTATGCAGATATTAATGGGTAATGGTTCTTATTAATTACAGCCTAGGCAGTGTTGGTAGCTCACTACAGGATGTTATGAGCTGACTACATTTCTTGCAGGATCATCAAGTATTTTAACCACTTCCCGCCCAGTCAATAGTGAATTGACGTCCGGGAAGTGGTTGCATTATCGATACTGGACGTCATATGACGTCCTGCAGGATAATAACTTGCGCGCGCCCGTGGGGGCACGCAGCGAGGTGATCGGGGACGGCATGTGTCCCTCGGACACAGCGCTTCCCCGATCACGGTAAACAGCCAATTTCATTGGCTGTTTACCATGTGATCGGCTGTGTCAAAGTCACAGCCGATCACCTGTCAAAACAAACTCGGCGGCGCGCTCCGTGCGCGCCGCCACAGGCTTGCAGAGCGGGGATCGGGGAAGGCGAGTGTCCCTTGGACACAGCGCGTCCCCGATCAGAGTAAACAGCCAATGAATTGGCTGTTTACCACGTGACCGGCTGTGTCCAATCACAGCCGGTCACAAATGTAAACAAACTCCACAGGAGTTACTACCTGATCCCTGCTCTCTCCTCACACACCGATCTGTGAGGAGAGAGAAGAGATCAGTAAGTTAGCTCAGTGTAGTTTGTCTACATAAGTTTACAGTGCACAACACGCCCCCCCCCCCATAAAGAGGACCTGTCACACAGCCCAGCACATCAATCAGCCCAGCCAATCAGCCCATCTGTCAATCAGCCCATCTGTCAATCAGCCCATCTGCCAATCAATCAGCCCATCTGTCAATCAATCAGCCCATCTGTCAATCAATCAGCCCATCTGTCAATCAATCAGCCGATCTGTCAATCAATCAGCTGATCTGTCAATCAATCACCCCACCTGTCAATCAATCACCCCATCTGTCAATCAATCAACCCATCTGTCAATCAATCAATCAGCCCATCTGTCAATCAATCAGCCCATCTGTCAATCATCTGTCACAGGCCCACCTCCATCGGTACCGCCATTGGCACCGCCACACAGGCTACCAGTACCGCCATCGGTACCAGTACCACCACCAGTACCGTCACCAGGCCCAGCATCTATACTGCCACACAGGCCCGCTACCAGTATCACCACTAGTGCCACCATCGGTACCACCACCAGTACCACCACCCGTACCACCGTCGGTAGTGCCACCACCACCTGTACCGCCATCGGTACCATCACCACCCGTACCGCCATTGGTACCACCACCACCTGTACCGCCATCGGTACCACCACCACCTGTACCGCCATCGGTACCACCACCACCCATACCGCCATCGCTACCACCACCACCCGTACCGCCACCTGTACCGCCATCGGTACCGCCGCCACCACCACCACCCATACCGCCATCGGTACCACCACCACCTGTACCGCCATTGGTACCATCACTACCCATACCGCCATCGGTACCACCACACAGGCCCACCACTAATACTTCCATCGGTACTACCACACAGACCGCCACCACTACCACCAGCAGTACCATTACACAGGCCCACCAATAAGCACTGCCATAATGTCCCAAAGGGTTTACACACCTGAGGAGGCATATGCCATTCTTGCCATGTCGGATGATGAGAGCAGCGGGGAGCTCCCATTATCCGATTCTGGTTCGGAATACGAGCCAGTGGAGGATAGTGGCTCAGAGTCCGAGTCCCCGGAGGAAACCGTCCCTCCCAAAAGAATGCGATCGGCACCAAGATCAGCACCAAGATCAGCACCAAGATCAGGAGAACTGCCCACCACCAGCAGCGCCATACCCCAGGAAGAGGAGCTCAGTACAAGCAATGGAAATGCACGCCCAACCCGAAGAATCCAGCCCCAATCCTACCTTCCCGATGCCCTGGCAAACCCCTTATGGTTGCCTGCCAACTCAGGATCCGCTATCATCCCCCCTTTCACCGCACAGCCAGGTGTGCAGCCCGACACTACAAATTTTTCTAAATTTGATTATTTTTGTTTATTTTTCCCACAAGATTTGCTGCAGAATATAGTGGATCAAACGAATCTGTATGCATCCCAATTTATTGCTGCCAACCCCGATTCTTCCTACGCCCGCATGTTCCAGTGGCGGCGTCTAACATTGGAGGAATTTAAATTATTTTTGGGCCTTATGTTCAATATGGGGCTTACAAAAAAGAACGAAGTCCATTCATATTGGTCCAAACGCCCCATCCAACACATGCCCATATATTCCGCTGTCATGTCCAGGAAAAGATACGACATGATTATGCGCTTTCTCCACTTCAATGACAATTCACAGTGCCCTCCCCGAGATCATCCCAACTACGACAAATTTTACAAGATACGCCCCCTAATCAATGCCTTTTCCCAGCGATTTGAAGAAGTTTTCATCCCAGACCAAAAAATTTGTGTGGACGAGTCCCTCGTACATTTCACCGGCCGACTGCAGTTCAAGCAGTACATACCAAGCAAGAGAGCCAGGTATGGGTTAAAATTAAATAAATTATGTGATCGAGCCACTGGATACGTCTGCAAATTCAGGATCTACGAAGGCAAAGACTCCCAGCTCCAGCCCCGTGATTGCCCCACATATATTGGAACCAGTGGGAAAATTGTCTGGGAGTTGGCATACCCCCTGTTCGGAAAAGGTTACCATTTATATGTTGATAATTATTATACCAGCCTGCCCCTTTTTCGCCACCTTTACAGTAAACAAACCCCGGCCTGCGGTACCTTAAAAAAAAACGGAAGGGATTCCCACAAAATTTAATGACAAAAAAATTGCGACCTGGAGAATCGGCATCCATGAGGAACGAGGAGGTGTTGGCCATGAAGTGGAGGGACAAGAAAGATGTCCACATCCTCTCTACGATCCACAATGACACCATGGTGGAGATCCCAAGAAGACGCGGCTCCATTGTAAAGCCCGAATGTGTCCACGACTACAATTTGTACATGGGGGGGGTGGATTTAAACGACCAGATGCTACAGCCCTACTTATCAACCAGAAAGTCCTGTTATTGGCACAAAAAAGTTGCGTTTCACCTGTTTCACATGGCCCTTTTTAATTCGTTTGTCTGCTACCAAAAAGCAACCCAAAATCACCGACTCCACTACCTCCAATATATCGAAGACATCATCGATGCCCTCATTTACCAACAAGATCCCGCCCCAGGAAGCATTCGCTCTGATAGTGTGAGTCGGCTTCACGAGCGACACTATCCCTTTAGCATCCCCCCCACAGAATCTGGAAGAAGACGCCAAAAGAAATGCCGTGTATGCAGCAGAGAGGAGTAAGAAGAGACACCAGCTATTATTGTCCCGATTGTCCCTCCCAACCTGGCCTGTGCATCGGAAATTGCTTCAAAAATTATCATACATCCATTAGTTCCCCTTATTATTAACAGACTGCCATTTCCCTATTTGCCTGCTACCATGTTACTAACTACCTTCCATGTTAATTAACTGACCCTGGCCTGTTTACCGACGATGTCTTTGCTTGCCGATTTAAACCACGTTTCTGACCTCCACGTGCACCAACCTCAGCCTGTTTACCGACGATGCCTCTGCCTGCCGATTTAAACCACGTTTCTGACTTCCACGTGTACCGACCTTGGCCTGTTAATCGACCATGTTTTTGCCTGCCACTTGGACTGATCTTTTGGCCATCTACTTTTAGTACACAGGGGTCTCACATATGTGAGGGGCTTCAGAATAGCGTTCTGAGTAGAGAAAACCAGTTTTTCGTTTTCTGTGCTCCAAGAACAGGGTCTGGTTGCCCGGAGGCTTCAAAGCGATTTGGGTGGGAGAAGCCTCTACCCCTGTCCCCCTGGCCCTAAGCTTGATGGTCCTTCCTGCTGCCTGGACCAATAATTTGGCTGTGCTGACCATATTACTGCCTGTAATGACCCATGACATTATGGACCATGTTTCTTCCTGCTACTTGGACCAATACTTTGGCTGTGTTGACCATATATCTGCCTGCTGCCTCTACTGACTTTGGACAGCATTTCTGCCGGGACACCTCTGCCTGCTACCTGGACCTGTGCTTTGGCTGTGCTCTGGCTGTGCTGACAGTATCTCTGCCTGTGCGAACTATGGACAGTATTCCTGCCTGCTGCCTGGATGATTGCTTTTGCTGTCGCTGACCTCATCCCTGCCTGCTGCCTGGACCGATGCTCTCCTCTGTGGACCACTGCACTTCTAAAACCACAGGTAATCTTTTGTTATTTGGTATGTACCTGCTATGTGTTAGATATATGAAGGGCCTTCAAAAATGTGATCGGTAGTCAGAAAATGATATGTGCAATTAATGCTGCTAGAATGCCTGGAGGTGCTACTTGGATGTTGGGCCTCTGTATGTGGCCAGGCTGTGTAAAAGTCTCAAACATGTGGTATCGCCATACTCAGGAGGAGTAGCAGAATGCATTTTGGGGTGTAATTTTTGCTATGTACATATTATGTGTTAGAAATATCTTATAAATTGACAACTTTGTGTAAAAAAAATGCATTTTAATTTTTTCTCCACATTTTCCAAAACCTTCTGGAAAAAAATGAACCGTTCAAAAGACTTATAATAACTCATAGATTATACGTTGGGGTGTGTGCTTTCCAAAATGGGGTCATTTTGTGGAAAATTCTATTGTCCTGGTGCTCCAGGGCCTTCAAAATTGTAATAGGTGGTTGAGAAAGGATATGTGCGATTTATGCTTGTAGAACGCCTGAAAGTGCTACTTCAATGTTGGGCCTCTGTATATGGCCAGGCTGTGTAAAAGTCTCACACATGTGGTATCGCTATACTCAGGAGGAGTAGCAGAATGCATTTTGGGGTGTTATTTTTGCTATGTATATGCTATGCGTTAGAAATATCTTATAAATGGACAACTTTGTGTAAAAAATGCATTTTCATTTTTTCTCCACATTTTCCAAAACCTTCTGGAAAAAAATGAACCGTTCAAAAGACTCATAATGCTTCATAGATTATACGTTGGGGTGTGTGCTTTCCAAAATGGGGTCATTTTGTGGAAAATTCTATTGTCCTGGTGCTCCAGGGCCTTCAAAATTGTAATAGGTGGTTGAGAAAGGATATGTGCGATTTATGCTTGTAGAACGCCTGAAAGTGCTACTTCAATGTTGGGCCTCTGTATATGGCCAGGCTGTGTAAAAGTCTCACACGTGTGGTATCGCTATACTCAGGAGGAGTAGCAGAATGCATTTTGGGGTGTTATTTTTGCTATGTATATGCTATGCGTTAGAAATATCTTATAAATGGACAACTTTGTGTAAAAAAAATGCATTTTCATTTTTTCTCCACATTTTCCAAAACCTTCTGGAAAAAAATGAACCGTTCAAAAGACTCATAATGCTTCGTAGATTATACGTTGGGGTGTGTGCTTTCCAAAATGGGGTCATTTTGTGGAAAATTCTATTGTCCTGGTGCTCCAGGGCCTTCAAAATTGTAATAGGTGGTTGAGAAAGGATATGTGCGATTTATGCTTGTAGAATGCCTGAAAGTGCTACTTCAATGTTGGGCCTCTGTATATGGTCAGGCTGTGTAAAAGTCTCACACATGTAGTATTGCTATACTCAGGAGGAGTAGCAGAATGCATTTTGGGGTGTCATTTTTGCTATGTATATGCTATGCGTTAGAAATATCTTATAAATGGACAACTTTGTGTAAAAAAAATGCATTTTCATTTTTTCTCCACATTTTCCAAAACCTTCTGGAAAAAAATGAACCATTCAAAAGACTCATAATGCTTCATAGATTATACGTTGGGGTGTGTGCTTTCCAAAATGGGGTCATTTTGTGGAAAATTCCATTGTCCTGGTGCTCCAGGGCCTTCAAAAGTGTAATAGGTGGTTGAGAAAGGATATGTGCGATTTATGCTTGTAGAACGCCTGAAAGTGCTACTTCAATGTTGGGCCTCTGTATGTGGCCAGGCTGTGTAAAAGTCTCACACATGTGGTATCGCTACACTCAGGAGGAGTAGCAGAATGTATTTTGGGGTGTAGTTGCAATTATGCATATGCTGTGTGAGAGAAAAAAACTGTTAATATGACCAGTTTGTGTAAAAAAAAATAAAAAAATAAAAAAATATTTAAATTTTCCCAAGAATTGTGGGAAAAAAATACAACTTCAAAAAACTCACCACGCCTCTTAGTAAATACCTTGGACTGTCTACTTTCCAAAAAGGGGTAATTTTGGGGTATTTGTACTTTCCTCGCTTGTTAGTGTCTCAAGAAATGAGATATCCCTTCAGTACATCAGGCGTGATCAGATGTGATAAATTTTCAGTGATTGCCACCATAGTTTGTAGACTCTATAACTTTCACAAAGACCAAATAATATACACTAATTTGGGTTCATTTTACCAAAGATATGTAGCAGTATACATTTTGGCACAAATTTATGAAGAAAAATTACTTATTTGCAAAATTTTACAATAGAAACAAAAAAAAAGTGTTTTTTTTTTTTTTTAAATTGCTGTTTTTTTGCTTATATCGCAAAAAATAAAAAACCCAGTGGCGATTAAATACCACCAAAAGAAAGCTCTTTTTGTGAGAAGAAAATTATAAAAAAATTTGTTTGGATACAGTGTAGCATGACTAAGTAATTGTCATTCAAAGTGTGAGAGTACTGAAAGCTGAAAATTGGTCTGGGCGGGAAGGTGCATAAGTGCATGGTATTGAAGTGGTTAAAGAGAAATAACACAGGGAACAGCATTGCTAAATATGCTTTTAGATTTTGCCTGCACATACACTTTAGAGCAAAACTCCAGGAATTATCTTTTGTTTTTCAAACTTAAATTGGTCCAGCTTGGCTTGATGTAAATATCCATTATCTGAATACAAGGCATTCTCTAATTGAACGAGGTGGAGAAGAGGAGCAGTTGACATTTTGATCACCACCTTGTCCAATCAGAGAATGCCTTGTATTCATTGAAAAAACTTCAAAGCATTCTCTGAATGGAGGGAATGTGGCCAGTTTGCAGAGAGAAAGCCGCTGGAGCAGCACCCGGAAGATCACAGCCATCACTGATATGCAGCACAGAATACTACAGTAATTTTTAGCATCCTCAGTGGCCCTCTGGATATCAGATATAGATACTTACATCCAGCCAAGCTGGACCAGTGTAAGTTTGCAACAAAAAAAAAATTCCTGGAGTGCGGGAATTTTCTTTATGGAATACATAACTGTGTTATTTGTATTTTTATTGATTTTACAGCAGGCCGGACTTTAGTTTTAAAGAAGTACTCGTGGGAAAAAACAAATGTTGTTTTCACATAATACTCTATGCTTCCTGATTTATTTTACTGAGATAACTGTAGAAAGAAGAGTATAACGTAGCATAAAATTTGTGTCTCTCTAGTGCTCCCAGTGGTGATACTCAGAAATGCAGAAGTACAGCCTCAGGAATCTCCATCAAAGGGTCAAGAAGCAGCTCAAGTGAATCTGACACCAGCTCTGAATCAGACTCTGAGACCGAGAGCAGTTCCAGTGAGAGTGAAAGCAGCACTCCATCTGCCTGTACCAGTCCTGAGGTAAGGAATTATTTGGAGTTCTGTCATCGAGTCATGAAAAATCTCTGTGTATTTTTCTTTTGCTTTGGCTGAGTATTTTCCTGTGCGATATGAGTGTGATAAATCCTTACCCAGCCTATGAAATGTCCTGGTTAGTGCTTGTGGTTCTGAAGTTTTGCATTGCTCTAGAGGAGGCACCTCACTAATAACAGAACAGGGAATTGCCGTCAGTTTAATAGGTAGCTTCATGTTCAAAAAAGTTTTGTACGGAGACCAGTAAAAACCCAGTTCTACTTTATGCATGTTTCCTATGAGCTGTGCTGCTCAACAATAAGAGTAGCTCATTTCTGATAATGTTAGTTTATAATAAAACTATTTTTAAGATAAAAAATTAAAGACTAGGCAACCCTGTTACATATGGCATGTGTAAAAGACGTCATTATCGTCTGTAAGATTTTTTTAAATATCTAGTAATATACACATACATATACTGTAACCTGCTGTTAAAATGAATTTGGGCTGTGAAATGCTGCATCTATGGAGTAGCAAACTAAACATTCCATACTGTACTAAACTACAGGGTTGAATTACTAAAACTGGAGAGTGTAAAATGTGGTGCAGCTGTGCATGGTAGCCAATCAGCTTCTAACTTCAGCTTGTTCTATTAAGCTTTGACAAAAAAAACTGGAAGCTGATTGGTTTCTATGCAGAGCTGCACCAGATTTTGGACTCTCCAGTTTTAGTAAATCAACCCCTATATGTCCTAACACGTAAAATGTTTAGAAAAAGGAGCTATTACGGCTGCATATTTATTGATTTGTTCCAAACTGCCCTATATATGTGGGTACTTATTGCCTACTATCACCAACTCTAGTCCAAGTTGGAACTCGGCCCTATCACCCCCCACCCTTTCAAAATGCAGTCTCCGAGCCTTTCTATGGGCCACTCATACACCTGTATTGCACTGTGGAATCCTATGGAGTAGGTCGGAGCTCTCATTTAGGTTCCATTCACACTTGTACAATTCCAAAGTTGCACCAACTTTGGAGTGCAACTTTGACACAACTTTGGATGGGTGCAACTTGTTACGACTTTGGCTTTGACCAGTGATAATGGACAACTACTGCACAACTGTTGCATGGTCTAACATTCAGGTATGACTTTCATGCAACTTTTGAGGGTTAACATTGAAGTCTATGGCCCTTAAGTTGCATGAAAGTCGGACCAAAGTAGTGCATGAACTATTTTGAAGTTGCTGTAACTTTAAGTTGCACATACAGCGGGTAAAATAAGTATTGAACACATCACCATTTTTCTAGGTAAATATATTTCTAAAGGTGCTACTGACATAAAATTGTCACCACATGTCAGTAACAACCCATACATACAAAGAAACCAAAACAAATAAGTTCAGAATTTAAGTTATGTGTAATAAAATGGAATGACACAAAGTATTGAACACATGAAGAAAGTCAGATGCAAAAAAGGCATGAAAAGCCAAGACACCAGCTGAAATCTATCTGTAATTAAAAAGCTATCCTGCCCCTTGTCAGTGCAAATTAATATCAGCTGGTTCAGTCTCAAATGATGTCCTATATAAAGGTGTCTCATTGCCAAGGTGTGACAAAAGAAACATCTCATGATGGGATAAAGCAAAGACCTTCATTGGAAAACATACTGATGGCATTGGTTACAGAAGGATTTCTAAACTTCTAAATGAACACTGTTGGGGCCATAATCTGGAAGTAGAAAGAACATCATTTAACCATAAACCAGCCACAACCAGGTGCTCCTCACAAGATTTCTGACAGAGCAGTGAAAATAATTATCAGAAGAGTTGTCCAAGAGCCAAGGAACATTTGTGGAGAGCTTCAGAAAAACCTGGAATTAGCAGGTACAATTGTTTCAGAGAAAACAATAAGTAAGGCACTCAACCGCCATGGCCTGTATGCACGTTTACCACGCAGGACAAGATTGAAGTTTGGAGGTGGGAACATCATGGTGTGGAGCTGTTTTTCAGCATACGGTATTGGCAAATTTCATACTGTTAAAGTAAGGATGAATGGAAAAATGTACTAAGACATTCTTGATAAAATCCTGCTGCCACCTACCAGGATGAACTAGTGAAATGAGGGTGGACAATTTCAGCAAGACAATGATCCCAAACACAAAGCCAAGGAAACTCTCAATTGGTTTCAAAGAAAGCAAATAAAGCCGCTAGAATGGACCTGCCAATCACCTGCCTTGAATCCAATGAAAAATCTATGGAAAGAACTAAAGATCAGAATTCTTAGAAGAGGCCCACGGAACCTTCAAGCCTGTGTGGAAGAATGGGCAAATATCAAACCTGGGCAATGCATGCGACTAGTTTCTCCATACAGGAGGCGTCCTGAAGCTGTCATTACCAACAAAGGATTTTGTACGAAGTATTAAATACATTTCCTTTAGAGTGTTCAATACTTATTCCCTGTGTCATTCCATTTTATTACACTTAACTTCATTTCTGAACTTATTTGTTTCTTGTATTTATGGATTACATGGATTGTTACCGACATGTGGTTAAAATTTCATGTCAAAAGCACCTTTAGAAATATATTTACCTAGAAAAATTGTGACGTGTTAAATACTTATTCCACCCCCTGTATATGAATAGTTATCATTGGAAAACATGAGGATGATGTCCAAAGTTGCATGACAAGTTGCACAAATGTAAATGGAGCCTTAAAAGGAATTAAAAGTACATGCAGGTACTGATCTTATAGTTATGTGCCGTCTACCTTTTTTAATGTACTTGATGACAAATTGTCTTCTCTTTTGTATCTATTAATTATAAGCATTGACTTAAATCTTTTGATTTGCAGCCCAAACAAGCAACTTCAAACAAATGGCAACTGGATAAATGGTTGAATAAAGTCAATCCAAACAAAAGCACCATTCTTAACCATGCACAGGGCGTGAATCTCAGCGGAGTCCACCCGAAAGAGCCAAGCCACACAGAAGAATCCAAAATTTGTCATACAAGTCCAAATCCTAAGGATGACCAGAGCCCCATCAGAGAGGATCGAAACTTGGGAGCAGTTTGTGCAGTTCATGGAAGCAGAAATGTAAAGCTGCAGCCATCTCCACATGTTGCGCGTGCTGCTACAATTGTCCTTGCTGTTCCTTCTGAAAGCACTTCTTGTAGGAGACCTGTATGCAGAAAACTAACAAGGAGGGCAGAGAGGACATCTAGTGATGATAAGCTGAACTGCCACAAGCTTGATGAGATTTCTGTAAGCCAAGGAATACCAGAGAATGGAATAACTGAACAGGCTAAAGATAGGTTAACATGCAATAGCAAAGGTTTTTATAGAAAAGAACCAAGATTGGGTTTCTTGGGCTGTGAACGCAGAAGGACTCGAATTACTAGATCCGCCCCTAAATTCAAGGAGGCTACTGAGTTTTCCGTGCAACCTAAAGAACTTGGCACAGAAACAGAAGCAGATACATCACAGCTTTCCAAAACTTTCTCGGCTTCCCCATCAGAAAATAACCACAGGATCAAGGAGTGTGGGCGAAATAATAATACCTGGGCTAATACGTACAGTTCACACAGCTGTGTTAATGCAAGGACTAGAAATGACATTGCACCAGAGTGCGAAGAACAGTTTTATACACTAGTTCCATTTGGGAGAAATGACAATGTGTGCTCCTTGAAGGGTATTGAGGAAATCAAATCACTGTGGGTCAGGATTGATTTAAATTTTTTGGACAGAATTCCACAAAATATGTCCCAGGAAAACCATAATATCAATTCCAACATGGACAAGACACTCATAGCATCTCAGAGTGACAAATTATCTCCAGCAATAGATAACACTGCTTTTAAAATGCGACGGAAACGTAAGGTAAGAATACATGGTGATGTAAATTGTTGAAAAAAAAAATTGCTCTTTTCGTTTAATCTGAATATTATAATAAAATTCTATTCACCACAGTCTTGTGTAGAAAAATATATACAGATTATTGTGGAACAATGTTTCAGATGATAATGCAGTTAAAGTTAAATTTCAGGCTCACAGCTACAGTGTATGGGAGATGTTTTACTTGCAAAAGGTTTTGTATTTATGTCCAGAGGCGGCTCTCTAATTAGGCAAATTAGGCGGCCGCCTTAGGCCTCGCCCCACAGGGGCCTCGCGGCCGCCTAATTTGCCTAAAGAATTTGTTAGAGAAAATTCTATAAACTGTGAATTCATAGTTCAGAAAATTTTAAACTCTTAATATATGCAATTTATACAGTTAATTTTTATCGCTTGAATTATTTTTCCCATTATGGATGTGAATGGGGCCTCATGTCTCAGATTTGCCTAAGGCCTCACAAAGCCTAGAGCCGCCTCTGTTTATGTCCATCTAGTGCTGAGATATAAAAAGCCTTATCTGACAGCAGAACCAGGTCGACAATTTGACTTTTCTCTACTGCAGTTCAACAATACAGCCTAGTCTAGCCTTCTCAACTCTTTTCAGTTTTTTCAGCACTGTTTAAAAATTATGCAATATTTCAAAGCTCCCCCCGTCTAAAATGGAAAGAATGCAATTGTTACTTATCAATGGGAAATCTGATCCTGAGACAATGCACACAACAGCCTTGAGGAAATTACCTTCATATCTGAAGCCCCCTTAACATCAGAGATCCATCCATCACATCAGAGGTCCCTCCATCACAGCAGAGCCCCCTTCACATCAGAGTCCCCCTTCACACTTTCACATTAGAGGTCCCCCATCACATCAGAACCCCAGTCTCATCAGAGTCCCCCCTCACAATAAAGTCCCCCTATACATCAGAGGCCCCCCCTGTACATGAGTCCCCCCTTCACATTAGAGCCTCCACATCACATCAATGTCCCCTCAGCACCACAGAGTGGCCCCATCACATCAGTGTACCTCCATCTTTGAACCCTCTAATCACATAGGCCCCCAGCACAGAGCCCCCCATTCACACACGTTCCCCATCAGAGAGCCCCTCAACCAAACAGTCCCCCAATTATAGAGCCCCTCAATCACACAGATCCCTGTTCACATAAGAGGCCTTTTTTTGGGCTCCAGCAGCGTGATAGGGGGTGGGAGGTGGAGGAGGCCTGGAGGAAGCAGAAAAAATAGGGGTGTAGTGGTGGCGCTGCTCTTACATAAAATCAATCTGCTGGAACCCAGATAATGGTAATGATAAAATTGATAAAAAAGTATACAAATGAGCAACAAAGGGGGCTCTACCTGGTATTTTCTGTTGTGGAGGTATGTTCAGAACCTGAGTAGAGTGAGACCTCACGTACAATGTAAATCCAATCAAATAAGTTAAAAAAATAAAATAAAGTCAAATAAATTGGAGTGTCTCTGCCAGGTGTTTGCTTAGCCTTAACAATGGCCTTCAGAAGGTGATAGTGTTGATAAATGTATAAGTGGGCGAAGAACATAGTTGGAATAAATGAGTGGTGTGAATTTTCCAATTCCGGCTCGGCCGGGTGTTTGCTAGCTGAGGGCTAGCTATTGGAAGTGCTGTGAAGCAAATTGATGCTACCAATGTGGTGCTGCAAGAGATGCGGTGTGAACAAATATAATACAATAAATTACAATAGATAGGGATATTGTCTCGGCCGGGTGTTTACTAAACCCAGCTGGAATTATGCTAAGTCCCAAGTGGTTGAGCAGTTGAAAAAAGTGTTTACGTGATCCGTAATACACTCTGACAATGCCCATAAAATGTTCAGCATGAAATTGAAACTGATAAAATAAAATAAAATAAAGTAAAGTCCAATGGTGAAAATCCAAAAAATGGTGACAAGATAAATTGGTGACTTTGCTGCAGTGCTTGTTCTAGTAGCCTGTGCCATGAATGTGATTATCCGTGATTGTTTAAGATGTTGCACTCACCAGATCCTTCATACCCTCAGTGGGTATGATGCAGTCACAGTATATGCCACTGTGTAGCAGTCTCAGGAATCCAGGGTGGCTCCTTTTGTCCCTTGTGGTTCTCCGAGAAGGTGAGGTTTATGGAAAGGAAAAAAGGATGCCCATAGTGTGAACCCGTATAAAATTGGTTTATTGATATAATCGGGAAAAAAGGGTACTCACATAGTATTAGACAATAAAAAGTTTTTAAAATGGCGCTTGGCCAGTGAAGAGCGATCCAAGATGTGGGAAGTGATGAAGTGACGTGAGGGAGGAAGCAGACTTCTATCTTCTGTAGAATGCTGGGTGCAGCCCTGCATGCCGCCTGCCCTGGATTAGTTTCATGCATTGCCATGGTGCCAACCACCATCACTATAGAAATGAATGATACTGTGTGTCCTAGATTGAAAGTGTCATTGGTTGTTTTTGTGCTCGCAACCGGCCAGCCTGCACCATAGAAAATCATGGTGCTGATCCAGAGCAGACTGGGTCCCTTACTTGCAGCACTCTGGAGGAACCCAGACAGCATCTCAGGGTGTTCTTGCACCTGGGTTGAGAAACACTAGCCTAGTCAACTCCCCGTCCTTTGCCTCTGATTGGACAGTTAAGTAACAGCAGCACAGTACAGTAATGAGTGATCCCTTTGTTCACTTTGCCCCCTCCTCCTGTCAAAATACAGCTCATTTGCACTAGGATACATGTGGCTGGCACCTAGTGCTGCAGAACTCTCAAAGACTTAGTGCTGCTAAGTGGGGATTACAGAGGCAGTTACTGTAATGAAGTACAGGTACTTAGGTTGGCCATACATTATACAATTTTCTTATTTAATTTTCCTTTAGGTTTAGCAAAACCAAATAATATGAGGTCAAACCTAAACACTTTCAATTTGTATGCAGTCAGGCAGGCCCATGCTTTACATAGTTGAAGGTAAATCTAAAGGATTTGAATAAGAAAATTGTTTAATAATTGGCCAGCTTTATACATGCATTAAAAATTTATTTAATCATTTCAATACTGCTTTTTTTATATACCGTATATACTCGAGTATAAGCCGACCCGAGTATAAGCCGAGGTACCTAATGTTACCACAAAAACCTGGGAAAACTTACTGACTCGAGTATAAGCCGAGGGTCAACAATGCCCATTTGCACGCCTCACTGTGCCCATTGCAACTTCACTAAGCCCATTGCTACCTTACTGTTCCTATCCTCACTGTTCCCATCCTCACTGTTCCCATTCTCACATGTGCCCATCCTCACTGTGCCCCTAGAATTAAAATTGAACATTGTAAATTGTACCTGAAGGCTGCGGCGTCCATCATTTAAAACTCACGTTCTCTCATCCTCACCCATCCCAGCAGACACTGTGTTCAGTTTCCGCCAATCACGGACGTCTGCTGGGAAACTGAGGATGAGAGAACGTTCGTGATAGGCGATTCTCAGCAGACACAGTTCCGCCTATCACGGAAGGGACCAGGAAGAGACCACAAGTTTTAAACGATGGACGCCGCAGCCTTCAGGTACAATTTACAATGTTCAATTTCGCTGACTCGAGTATAATCCGAGGGGGGGACTTTCAGCCCAAAAAAAGGGGCTGAAAATCTCGGCTTATACTCGAGTATATACGGTATATATCTGCCTGGAGCCTTAAATGTAATTTTCAAAATAACAGCAATTTTGGGAAATATATACATATATATATATATATATATATATATATATATACATTAAAGGAAAAAATTTTAATCAGAGTATAGCATCAAGTCAGGTAAACTCCTGGAATATTGATCTGGTCAGTTAAGTAGTAGAAGGGGTTGTTAATCAGTTTCAGCTGCTTTGGTGTTAATGAATTTATCAACAGGTGCACAAGATGGGCAACAATGGGATGACCTCCAAAACAGGAATAGTTTTACAGGTGGAGGCCACTGACATTTTTTTCCCCTACTCATTTTTTCTGACTGTTTTGCACTTGGCTAGGGTCAGTGTCACTATTGGTAGCATGAGGCCATACCTAGACCCTATAGAGGTTGCACAGGCAGTCCAACTCCTCCAGGATGACACATAAATGCGTACCATTGCCAGAAGGTTTGCCGTGTCTCCCAGCACAGTCTCAAGAGCATGGAGGAGATTCCAGGAGACAGGCAGGTACTCTATGAGAGCTGGACAGGGCCATAGAAGGTCCTTAACCCATCAGCAGGAACAGTATCTGCTGTTTTGTGCAAGGAGGAACAGGATGAGCACTGCCAGAGCCCTACAAAATGACCTTCAGCAGGCCACTGGTGTGAATGTCTCTGACCATTCAGAAACAGACTTCATGCAGGTGGCCTGAGGGACCGACATATTTTAGTGGGAGCTGTGCTCAATGCCCGCCACCATGGAGCTCAATTGGCATTTGCCATTGAACACCAAAATTGGCAGGTCCGCCACTGGCGCCCTTTGCTTTTCACAGATGAGAGCAGGTTCACCCTGAGCATATGTGACAGACATTAGAGGGTCTGTAGAAGCTGTGGAGAATGTTTTACTGCCTGTAACATTGTTCAGCATGACCGGTTTGGTGGTGGGTCAGTGCTGGTCTGGAGAAGCATATCTATGGAGGGACGTACAGACCTCTACAGGTTAGACAATGGCACCCTGACTGCCATTAGGTATTGAGATTAAATCCTTGGACCCATTGTCAGACTCTACGCTGGTGCAGTGGGTCCTGGGTTCCTCCTGGTGCACGACAATGCCTGGCCTCATGTGGCGAGAGCATGCAGCCAGTTCCTGGAGGATGAAGAAATTAAAACCATTGAATGGCTCCCACGCTCACCTGACCTAAATCCAATAGAAAACCTCTGGGACATTAGGTTTGGGTCCATCTGCCGCCATCAGGTTGCACCGCAGTCTGTTCAGGAGCTCAGTCAGGCATGCATGCAGGCACGTGGGGGCCATACAAACTACTGAGTACCATTTTGAGTTGCTGTAATGAAATTTCAGCAAAATGAACTAGCCTACTGCATTATTTTATTACTTTGTTTTTCGGGGTGTCATTGAATTCAGCCCTCTGTAGGTTTATAATTTTCCTTTTCATCAAACAATGTGGCATCCTTTCATTCCTAACACATTACCCAGTCCATATTAGTATAGATAGCCAGCATGATATTTCCCCCCATTGAGATCTGATGTGTTTTAAAGTGTTCCTTTAAATTTAAATTTTATATATATATATACACACACACTATATTACCAAAAGTATTGGGACAACTGCCTTTACACGTACATGAACTTTATTGGCATCCCAGTCTTAGTCCGTAGGTTTCAATATTGAGTTGGCCCACCCTTTGCAGCTACAACAGCTTTAACTTTTCTGGAAAGGCTGTCCACAAGGTTTAGGAGTGTGTCTATGGGAATGTTTGACCATTCTTTCAGAAGCGTATTTGTGAGGTCAGGCACTGATGTGGAAGAGAAGGCCTGGCTCGCAGTCTCCGCTCTAATTCATCCCAAAGGTTTCCTATCGGGTTGAGGTCAGGAGGGTTGCAGGCCAGTGAAGTTTCTCCACCGCAAATTTGCTCATCCATGTCTTTATGGACCTTGCTTTGTACACTGGTCCAAATCATTTGTTGGAGGGGGGATTATGATGTGGAGTTATTTTTCAGGGGTTGGGCTTTGTCCCTTAGTTCCAGTGAAGGGAACTCTTAAGGCATCAGCATACCAAGATATTTTGGACAATTTCATGCTCCCAACTTTGTGGGAACAGTTTGGGGATTGCCCCTTCCTGTTCCAACATGACTGCGCACCAGTGCACAAAGCAAGGTTCATAAAGACATAGATGAGCGAGTTTGGGGTGGAGGAACTTGACTGGCCTGCACAGAGTCCTGACCTCAATCTGATAGAACACCTTTGGGATGAATTAGAGTGGAGACTGCGAGCCAGGCCTTCTCTTCCCCATCAGTGCCTGACCTCACAAATGCGCTTCTGGAAGAATGGTCAAACACACTCCTAAACCTTGTGGACAGCCTTCCCAGATAAGTTGAAGCTGTTATAGCTGCAAAGGGTGGGCAAACTCAATAGTGAACCCTACAGACTAAGACTGGGATGCCATTAAAGTTCATGTGCGTGTGAAGGCAGGTGTAGCAATACTTTTTGTAATATAGTATATATTACAAAAAACTATTAAAGGGGGTTTAGAAACATTTGTGCAGCCCTGCATTATTTAAACAGATGTCTATGTTGTATAGTTTGAATGTGAACAGTCTCGGGATACAAAGAGGAACCATATGGAAAACAGAGAAAGATTACCCTTCCCTCTAGGCAGCTACGATGTGACTAACAGAGACAGCACAAATATCAGCAGGTATGGTGCTTCCTACCTTGGTGGGATACATTTGTATATAAAAGTTTACTGTGTATGTAGCTTACATTTATTTCTTATTGTTCATTAATTCCCAAAAAGTAATTGTAAAAATGTGACAGTGTTTTAAGTTAAACAGGTGATATCAGTCACTGCCCCTTAAAGTGAACCTATCAGTAAATTTTTACATTTTTGACATGTCACATTATATAGCAACAGTATACTTTTTCAAAAAAAATAATTATGTTTTATCAATAGAAAGCAGACATTGAGTTTTACCCATGTGCCTTTGTCTAAGCTTAGATGATGAGGCCAACATGCTACAGGCAGGAGGAAACATTTCTTCAGTCTCCTCCTTAGTGATCAGACTACAGTACAAGACTGAGACTTTGTAGCAAGTCACATGGTGAAAGCAAGGCTGATCTGGTTCAGATATTTGTAGACAGCCAAAAACTGCACATATGCCAGGATTCACCAGATTGTACCATCTCTCTGAGCCAACATTTCAGTTTATATAGTAAAATTCTGGCCCTCGATAATGCCAAAGTAAAGATGGCTCCATCTTTCTGGAGACAAAGTGGATAAAGAAATTGTTAAGGGGAGTAATAAATAATGTTTTTTACATTACATAAAACTTATTTGGGAGCATTGTATATTGAGAATTTTCTATTGTTGTAATCTGTCAGTATTTATTCACATCAGCACTTATAGATATTTATATTATTGATGTTAAGCTCTGCATTGTAGACTGTTATAGGTTCTCTGTTTATATTTTTTTTTTTAGAGGGATTAATGCAGCAGCACACTTAAGCCCTCTACACACGATCGGATGTCCTATGGTTTTTAAACCGATAGATTTTTCCATCGGAAAACCGATGAAGCTGACTTCCATCAGTCTTGCCTACACACCATCAGTCAAAAAACCGACCGTTCCAAACGCGGTGGCGTAAAACACTCCGATGAGCCGAGAAAAATGAAGTTCAATGCTTCTGAGCATGCGTCGACTTGATTCTGAGCATGTGTGGGTTTTTATCCGATGGAGTTCCACACAGACGATAGTTTATCGTTTTTTTAACCATCGGATAAATTTAAAACATGTTCTATTTTTAAACACCGATGGAAAAAAAAACGATGGGGCCCATACACGATCGGTTTGTCCGATGAAAAAAGTCCATCGGACTGTTTTCATCGGTAACACCTATCGCGTGTACACGGCTTAAGAGATTTATTATATATATTCACATTCATTTGTGACTAATTGTATGCTGTGGCAGGATGAGCTAATTGTGATACATCATCAAATCAGACCAAAATTTGTTGACTCGTCTTTTTTTTTTTTTCAGTCTTGCCATGTCTCACCAAATAAGAAGTGAGAATAGCCTGTTACCCCTACCTTGCCTTTCTGATGAACCATCTAAAACTTCAAATGGTGGATTCTCTTCTGCGACAAAAACTGATGGGGATAACTTAAACTCCTACATCTCTTGCAGTCAGCACCACAGACCAGAGAGCCAGTCACATATTGAGCAGGTAGGTTTGTTTGTAGGAACCATGTAAGCTTTGGGACACCTATTTACTGTATGTTTATTAGGTTTTAATTTAGGTTATGAATTTATAAGTCATAGACTGTAGCTAGTAATTAGTGAACATCTTATCAAAGGCAGCCACCACAACTGTACCAGTTATAACTAAAGGGGAACATCAGCCAAGCACATTCATGTAAAACCTATAAGCTAGAAGGTGGAATTTAACAGTGTTGCACTGCCATATAAGTATAATGCACATGTTGAAATGTTGTCTAAACCAAATATTATAACATTATTCATATGCCACAAAATATGTATAATCGTGTAGTGTGAGTGCAAGAATGTAGTGCACAAGATATGAAAAAAAGTGTTATTCACATAAAGATTGAGTCCAAAAAACAAATATTCATTAAATTGTGATCCGCACAGTCCCAGGTGGCTCTTATTATAACTTCAGTGAATTGACACCCAGTGCTCCCCTTGCAGTTCAGACGCACTATAGCTTCTTTCCAGAATTTCAGACCTAACAAGGTCATTAATCGCCTCAGGCCCCTTTCACACTGGGGCGGTTTGCAGGCGCTATTGTGCTAAAAACATGGCCTGCAAACCGAGCCTAAACAGCGGCTGCTGTCTCTCCAATGTGAAAGCCCCGAGGGCTTTCACACTGGAGCGGTGCGCTAACAGGACGTGAAAAAAAGTCCTGCTAGCTGCATCTTTGGAGCGGTGAGAGGAGCGGTGTGTTTACCGCTCCTACACCGCTCCTTCCCATTGAAATGAATGGGATACCTCGGTAATACCGCCCGCAAAACGCGGCTGTAGCCGCGGTTTGCGGGTGGTATTAACCCTTTTTCGGCCGCTAGCGGAGGTTAAAACCGCACCACTAGCGGCCGAATACCTTTGCAATCCCAACGGTATAGTGCCGCTAAAAATAGCGCCGCTATACCGCCACCGCCCCCACCGCTCCAGTGTGAAACCGGCCTTAGTGAACTTCAACTCTCACTTTAGCTTTGGCCTAACTTTCCCTTCTCCAATCGTTCTTTAGGCTGGGTTCACACCGCGGCACGGAGTGTCTCACAGCAGGGGTCCGGTGTGTCCCTGTTCACCATTTCAGGTCTAATTTCAGTCAGAACTTTTGGCCGAATTTGGACTTGAAACAGACCAGAAGACACACAGGGCTCCTGCGCAATTCGCACAGGAGCCGCTCTGGAGATATGTAAATTGTCTCCATAGAGAGTCAGTCACAATCTCCTGACATGTGAATTGGATACAGGGAACCCCACATCCAATTCGCAAAAGTGTGAACCCAGCCTTAGGATAGCAATGCTGGGAGGCACCAAACAGGCTCATCCAGGACAGTCTCAGACCAGATAATTCCACATAACAATGAGAAAAGAAGCTCATTGCGCAACATCCAGTAAAATCAAAGAGGGTTTATTTAAAATCTACTTACAGCAGCGGGGATAAAAAAAGGATTAAAAATAGACACAATCCGTCCTACAACCTCCATGGGCATGCTGACATCACCGCTTTTTCTTGTGCCTTGCTTGACGTACATTTTATCTTAACAGACTTTTTCCAAGAGGTTTCACTTCAAAAATCAATAATTATTAATCATCATTTGTAATAATTTTTTTAGTAATTTCTCACTAAGCGCAGGTATTTTTACTTTTAATTTATAAACTAGAAGGGGCTAGCCAAAAAGTGGCATCCGATATTAAAAAGGAAGGAAATTGCACATTTTAATTAGTTTAAAAAAAATCTAACAGACATTCACAGTATTTTTTCCAGTATGGATGAGCTCTCTTTCTCGTGCTTTTTATATGGTTATGCTTGCATTGTTTATTATTATTTGTTGGATTTTAGCAGCATGTAATGTGTACATAAGGCAAAATATTTACATACAAAAACAATGAGTACTTGTCATTACTTTTACAGATACAGTACATGAAACAGACCTGGCTTTATTCCAGAGTGTCCCTATATATCAGAACAAATGAGCCTCAGATACTCGTTACTTATATCAGGTTGTAACGTATTGTAATCCTAGTGTGAATGGAGAGGGAAACCCATTTTACATTCATATGGCCTATCTAAGCTTGGCACAATGTTTTTGCTAAAATTACTAACCTAAAGGTACTTCCCGCTAAAACATGAGTAAAAAAAAAAAAATTGAGGTCCTGAGACTTTATGTTTAGGGTTTCAATTTTTCATCCAGCCTTGACTGTATTTCATCAGTCCACTCCAGTCCCTTCGGTTAGTAATCTGTTGACCAGGAAACCCCTTTCACTTACCCTTCTCTTACACAGGATAGATATTCCCAAATGCAAATTGCAGGTTCCTGGTTGTCTCACACATGAAGAAAAGGTATTAAACATTTATTTGTAGGCTCAATGGAGCTGCTTCATCACAGCCACTTATGTGTTAGGAGCAGCATTGTGTGGGTGGCAGGCAGAAATAGTGTATTGCAGAAAATTTCAGCAAATACAACAGGCACGATGGGGAGCACACCTGGTCGGAGTCACTTAAAACTGAGACAGCGAGGAACCCATGAGATGCATAACAGCAGATGCCCACAGCATCTGCCACGAGCTGTGAAATGCTGCCTGACCCAAAAGAGAAGGCTTTCTGGAAGGTAGATGTAGTCTCTGCATTGTCCCTACTCCTCTGGAACCTTTCCCTATTTCTAACACTGTCCCTAACAGATGGGGTTTCTTTCCCTACGCTAACAATTCGCAAAAAGTGTGTCGAACCCGGGAGCCGGAGGCCTAAATAGACTCTGCCTGACCCAATATGGCCGCCAGAGTTATATAGGGCACCAGCATCCAATCGGATAGCTGCCTTCCTGTGACTGTGGAAATCATAGAGGAACTCAGTTTCTCTAAACCTTTCCACCTGCATTGCTGCTGCAGTCAAGCACCACCTGCAGTGGAGAATATAGACTGGAGAATATAGACTGCACCTGCCTACACGCCTGTCAGATTCAATCCTTCATGGAAGTATAGTCAAGTACAAAAAAGGACATTACACAGCACTTATTCAGGAAGCAAAACCACCCACCCCATATGTGACAAGCACTCAAAAATCTGAATGCAGTGGATTACACAAATGTCTGATTGCAGTGCTATAAGTAGGCTTTCTGACTCGGTACGATTGTTTTCAACACTGGTTACTAGACATGGGAGCCTTCAAAAAATGTGTTTCGTTTCGTTCCGTTCCGTTTCGTATTAAAAAAAAATCGCAATTCTCAATTCGTGTACGGAATTTAATTCGGATTCGTACGAAATACGAATTTCGTACGAATCGTTAATATTGAACTCTACGGACTCATGCCGCGTACAGACGATCGGAAATTCCGACAACAAAACCGTGTATTTTTTTTCCGAAGGATGTTGGCTCAAACTTGTCTTGCATACACACGGTCGAACAAATGTTGTCGGAAATTCGTATAAGACGTACAACGGCACTATTAAAGGGAAGCTCAATACCATAATTTGTACTTTCGGACGGGGTAGAGTACATTGTTTTCGTTGATTCTGGACACAACTCCTACTTTCGTAACTTTTTTTTTTGTTTGTTTATGATAATTTGGATCCGAAATTCATAAACGAAATTTCGTATTTCGTACAGAATTCGTATTCATAAAAATTCGTAATTCGGATTCATACAAATGTACGAATTTCGAAAAATTAGTACGAATTTTCGATTCATACGAAACTAATCGCACATGTCTACTGGTTACCTAACACTAGTATTTTAAAGCCAAGAACAAGTGAAAATCCTAATGTTCTCCCTTACTACCTCGAACTTTAAATCATACTAGTAACACTAAAACCCACCCTAAATCCTTTAAACTTCAGCTAACTCCTAAAAAGTGCTTTTAAAAGGTTACCATTAGTGGGGTCACGTTTTTAAACATTGATTACCAGAGCATTATGGAATAGATAAACAGACAGCACAGTCGACGATCTGAAGCTTCAGTTTGTATGGTTGAAACTTTGGCCTAAGCCATCCAATAAGTGATAAATCACTGTGATACGTCACTCACTTGTGTAAATTCGAGCTGTAAACAGCAAAATTGTAGGCTAAACATGTGAAAATTTGCTTAATGCTCAGTTGTCTAAAAAAAAATGCAAAATATTAATTTGCAATGTTTCATATTTACCTGCCAAAATATATATATTTTTTAACAATAATAAAGTAACAATTTTCCAAACCACTGCACTTTGCCTTTAACACATAGCTGCCCCTTAACACTTCACTTAAACCTAGTAGTTAACCTCTCATTTACATTTAGCCCACGCTTGGTATTAGCTCAAAACATTTAACAACTTCTCCACAGGACTCTCAAAAAACTATGACTATAACTATAACCTTAACAGTCAGATAAATCCCTACAGACTTGCGGTGTTACAAGCATAATCTAATCTGTAAACTTAAACTAACCCCTCTACCAGAGCATTTAACTATTTTCCCTGTGCTCTCGGGGTAGCATCAGCACTTTACTGCTTTATTTCACTTGTTATTTAGAATTGCACTTTAAGTCAGTTGTGTGTACTAAATAACAGTCTAGTATTTATACCTTTATTTTTAGAGGTCACTTCCTGTTCCCTCAGAGAGCAACATCACTGTAAGCTACAGAGAAGACCCTCAGTCAGAAATGTGGTCGTCTGGTTTACATGGACACAAAGATATAAGGAAAACTAAACAGTCTGTGGACAACACAAGGTGGGTATAACCATTACAATTTTATTTGCTGTTTATCTATAGTTAATTCCATCCGCTATTTGAATCTTCTACATAATTGCTTAAGGCTCACCATAAATTATGGAAACAGGGAACAGGGGACCGTGAATTTGCATAATAGTGGTATAGTTTGATCTGATTATTCACTACTGAACAGAAGATTAATCTGAATTTACTACTTAGGCAGGCCATACATTAACCAATTTTCATTCCTTCAACCATGGGTTGAAGGAAAGAAAATTGGTTGATTCCTATATCAACACAATAATTCTGTCTATGACTGGCATTACATTTGGCTTCTTCATTACTCAGGGAAGGTGATGGCACCTGTGTGCTATTGACTGTGCTGTTCCTGGTATTTAATCATAGGGCATTTGTTATAATCCCGGATATCCGAGTTTAGATATCTGCTCTTGCTTTCTCTTAATGATGGAATGCTAGGACCATATGTTGAAATAGTTATTTGCTTTTCCACCATAGAAAATAGATCAACCAGTCCAGGCAAATTTGCTTGAAAATCAGTATGCAAACTGAGCGATTACAATTATTGACATGCTCATTACTATCCTGTAACCCATCCCTACCTGGACTAATATTTTTCATAATAAAGGGATTTGCTTGCAACTATTGGGCACATATGGTCTGTTGTCTAAAGCAGTGTTTCTCAACTCAAGTCCTCAAGGCGCCCCAACAGGTCATGTTTTCTGGATTCCCCTCAGATAAAACAACTGTGGTAATTACTAAGGCAGTGAAACTGATCAAATCACCTTTGCAAAATAAGGGAAAGCCTGAAAACATGACCTGTTGGGGCGTCTTGAGGACTGGAGTTGAGAAACACTGGTCTAAAGGGCAGCTATTCTAAATATATTTTATAAAGTACTGTACATTGCAAAAAATGTAGTACGACTTAGCAAAAAGTATGACATGAGAATAGAGCCCTCCCTAAACAAGCTTACAGGTGGGCGAAAACAACATGAATGGGTTTTGAGGGATCGTTTAATATGTAAAAGATGGAATCGGGTCTAATAGAACAGGGAAGAGAATACCAAAGGATGTAATTAAGAAATTAAGATCTAGGGAAACCTGAGGTGACAAATTGTAGGGTAATTATATGAGTAAGGAAGACATAAGCAAGTGTTAAGCTGGCCATACATTATACAATTTTCTTGTTCAATTACTTTTAGATTTACCTTTAACTATGTAGTACAGGGATCTGCCTGAGTTCATACAAATTGAAAGTAAAAATACAACAAAAAAAGAAGGTTATATTGTGTTTTTTGGATATTTGGCTTTATTTAGCCTTTCTTTGACACCATCTAAAAGCTAAATCAGTCTGTCACTACTCTGTGGCCCTGTGCAAATGCCACTTTTGTCTTTTGGAAAAATCGTTCAGTTTCTGAAGCTGGTTATCCACATAAACCCTTCACATGACAAATTATAAATGAATACAATTATCTAAAAGGAAGATGTGTGCATTAAAATAAGATAGAAAACATTTTATTTGTTCTCAGATTATAGAGCAATAAATAAGAAATAATATGTAAAAAACAGATGTGTTGGTTTAGATAGATAGATAGATAGATAGATAGATAGATAGATATAGGGCCGCTGATAGGGCAGTACAACCAGCCCTGTTGTACTGGGCCCGGGCTCCATCAGCTCAACAGGGGGCCCGGGCAATAATTTCTGCATGAATAAATGCAAAGGATTTTGCTAAACCCCACTCTCACCCCCACTCCCTGCTTACCAGGGAATGCTTACCAGGGAATAATACATTTTTTCTGGGCCCCACCAGGTCAACAGAGAGGCCCAGGAGGTGACCGCAGAGAAGGGACTATTTTCCTTTTTCGGGCGCAGGCAGACAGGACCGCGTCGCATATTGTGCTGACTCTGTCATAGTTCTGGCTGCGGTGCCCGCTGCTTATGCCTTACCTGGCGGAGTGATTCTCTTGTACACCGCTCCCTCAGTAAGAGCCGCGGCCTGAGGGAAGACTGATGTGAGGAGGACGGGCGGCTGAAAGGGCGCGCCGCAGCATGCTTATTTCGGTGGCGGATGGCAGTGCACAGCTTCATGCAAGCAGTGGCACACACAGTGACACTGACTGCTGTGGAAGGAAGGTACAGTCCCCAGGCTACGTCCCCACTGTGTACCTATGATCATCATTATGATTATAGCACAACAGATGCTCTTTTGCTCTGTCAGTGTCAGAAGTGACCAGCGACAGGGGACATGAACACAGAGAGGGGACCAGCAAGTCTGCAATCATTTTGTCTCCATAAAGGTACAGTGAGTAGAAAAACACCCCCTTCACACCTATGCCATGTCCCTGTTGCCCATGATCGATACAGCTAAATCTGATCATCATCATTATTATCTTAAAAAGTCACACAGTGCAGGTACATTGAACCACAGCACCTGTATTGTGTGATTATCATGAGTATAATAATAATGAAAGGACAGTGAAAGGCATACTTTGACCTCATTTAGGGCCCATTCACACATGGCACTGCAGATATGCATCTCCTGTGCAGGGCCGTCTTTTACCAGCACAGGAATGCACAAAGTGTTGCATGCATCCCCGTGCCAGTTTCCCATTCATTTCTATTGGGACACAGCCACTGTATCCAATATAAAATGTGGGTGTGCCTGGGTCTCTGAATGCATACGAGTCAATGGGTGGGGACAGGGGGCATGGTCAGTGGTGTGGGCGGGGTTAAGGGGGCCCCATCAGATAGGCTGTAGGGGGCCCCATGATTTCTAACAGCGGCCCTGGATAGATAGATAGATAGATAGATAGATAGATAGATAGATAGATAGATAGATAGATAGATAGATAGATAGATAGATAGATAGATAGATAGATAGATAGATATAGAGAGATAGATAGATAGATAGATAGATAGATAGATAGATAGATAGATAGAAAGATTGCAGCATATGTACTGAGATATACAGATTTTGTTGACTAAAATCGTTTTATTCTCTTTCTGAAGAACTCGCAATGCTGATTACTTTATGCAGGAAGCTAAACGGATGAAGCATAAAGCAGATGCTATGGTAAGAACAATATCTTCTCTAGATATTATGTATGTTGAATTCGTTTTGTACTAGCATTTTATGTGCATGAACTTAAAATCAGCACAACTGCTAAACATAATTATAAAATCAATTTTAACTAGCGTGGTTAATTAAAGAAATGCCAGTATTGTTAGGTGTTTTTGCTAAACAATATCCCAAAAATAAGTAATTTAGTAATCTCAGGATAAGAGGTTTGTTAAAAGATAGATTTATAATGAATAGTATACAATTTGAAAGAACTGCTCTGGTTTATTTAAAGGGACTGAATCACTCTCCCTAAAGTCTCAGTGGTGATAGTCCTCCTTCCTTTCACATTGCAAGATTACGTGATGCTGTTTTTTTTTTTTTTTGTAAAGTGAGTATTGAGTAAGGTTATACAATAGGTGATTTTAATTTATTCATTCATTTAATGCCAATTATGTAAACATATTCCACAACTCTTTACAGACATCACACACTGAACAGTGTACATAATTCCATTCCTCAAAGAAAATTATAATCTAATATCTACAGATGGAATACAGACACACAGTTGCCAAGGGTCATTTTGGATGAAAACCAATCAACCAGCCAGTACATGTTAAGCTGTAGGAGGAACCTTGAGCTCCTGGACTACTAAATATTGTAGCAAATTATCAAACTCCTTGCATATAGCCTCTCTGGTGGGAAATAAACCTAGGACTACGTTACATAAAATATTACGTTTCACATACAAGGCATAAGCATAACAGCAGATTAGGCTATTAAGATGTATCATGCCCAGAGTTATTTATACATTAGGTCATTCCTATGAATGATCAATATATACCACTAACAATATAACTTGTAAAGTACTTGGCGTTACATATTGGGGGTTATTTATGAAAGGCAAATCCACTTTGCACTACAAGTGCAAACTACAAATGCAAAGTGCACTTGAAATTGCACTGAAAGTGCACTTGGAAGTGCAGTCGCTGTAATTCTGAGGGGTAGATCTGAAATGAGGGGAAGCTCTTCTGATTTTAATATGCAATCATGTGCAAGCTAAAATGCTGTTTTTTATATTCCTTGCATGTCCCCCTCAGATCTACAGCGACTGCACTTCCAAGTGCACTTTCAGTGCAATTTCAAGTGCACTTTGCACTTGTAGCTTGCACTTGTAGTGCAAAGTGGATTTGCCTTTAGTAAATAACCCCCAATGTGTCATATAGGGACTATTGGTTCCTTCCTGTCACTGGCCATGTGACCAGTAGTCAGTAATTTCTTCCAAAGGGACTTGGGGCACTACAGCTACTCTATCTAAAGAGAGATCCTTCCCTTTACAGAGACTACCAGGTAAGGAACCCAGTGCCCTGTTTTTACACCAGCAGCTACACTTTTTTGTGTTCCTGTTAACACTTATTTAAATCATATATTCCGCATTTACATTTACATAAGAAATTTAGGTCAGCTTGTGGAATAAAATAAAAAATGATCTTGAATAGTAGGCAACATTTAAAAAGTCTTTATTTTCGCTCTGATCCTTTGTAGATTGCCTAGGAACACTAGGACCCAGCTGAACTGTAATGCATAGCTTGCCTGGTTGGTGCTTTGACCTGCCTCCTTCCATCTTATGTGTGCTTCCCTTGGCCCATCACTTTTATTGGCAATCTCACTTATATTCAGTTTATATGAAAACATTTGGGACAGGCACTGATCCTATCTACAGACTAAACACTGCTGTCATGGTTGCAAGAAAGCTCATTTTGAATTATTAATGTTACAGAAAATAATTTGCTAGCTGCAGATTACAAAAGAATGTTTTTGAATATTTTATCTAGCGGTTATATATGCAAATATACAAAATATATGTAGCGGATGGTTACATTTAGGGGGAAGCATCTGAGTGGTAGCCAGGCTCAGATGTACCAATTGTTAGGTCTCATGGATCATTTCTATCCCTGGGAGATAGTACTGGTGGTTAAGTTCACTGGGGCCTATGGGTGGCGCTGTTGCCGTGGGTCCGGGTTGAACTGCAGTACGAGGTTGTGTCCTTTTTGTCCCCGCTCGGCAGCAGTACGGCGGGCGGGGAACCTGCTGTGCCTGTCGGGAGAGGATATAAAAGGGGGCGGCCATCTTCCAGAGGGATCGTCGGTTCCGCGCTCAGGCACCTTAAGCCTGGGTGCGAGTGTGTCGCCTCCGGGTGCCCTAGGCCCGGAGGCCTGTCGGGTGGTCTCTGGGTGCTCTAGGCCCAGAGACGGAGCTGCTGTTCCATCTCAGACACCTTCAGTCTGGGGTGAGGTACTTCGAGAGAGGCCCGGGGCCCAGTACCTTCGACTGGGTCTCACAAGGGATTGAGGGATCCTAGGGTGCCCCCCTGAAGTGGGTGCCCGAATCTAGGACGAGGAGGCCAGGGATGTGACCCTTCCCGAAGACCCAGCACAGTGGCGCTGGTGGCGGTGGGGCCTCTGGTAACTCTCCGGATGGATGTCCTTTTCTCTGACAGGGAATATTACTTCTAGAAGGTAATTCATCGTGATTCTGGTCGGTGGCAGAGACCCAACAACCGGGCCTGTGGCAGAGGCCCTATTCACCTGGTCTGTGGCAGGGACCCCCTCATGGTCGGTGGTAGCGACCGTGCGCCAAGCCTGTTAGTGCTATTCAGAACAGGAGAAACCCAAATTCAAGTTTGTGCCTGGAACTCCTCCCACCTTATCTGACCTGTGTTTGTCTCAACCCGTCTGCTCTAAAAGAGACTGTTTATTGTGCAAGAAGGAATAAACAAGTGTTGGACCTTTCAGTTGGTGTGGACAGTTGCTTACTGGGGAAAATTAAGGACTCGTTCTGATTACTGCAGAAACAAGGTCAGCACTGGAGGCTTTTTTTTACACCAGTCGCAGGCAGGCCTGAGAAACTAACACCGCTCAACCTCCCTATTCAGGAGGGTACGGGCTTGTGGTGCGGTGTGCCTCATTCTTTTCCTGCGGAGGAGCCAAGCAGAAGAAAAGCAGGTAAAGTCTGGGGTTGGTGCGCTACATATATATATGCTCCAGCTGGCGATTCTACCAGGAGTCACAGGTGAATATCACCATGCCCCACCACTGGTGCACAAAACCCCCAGTATTGAATTCCTGGGTTGCAGGGCATTCTCATGGGATTTTGTGCACCTTGCTAGGAAAGCACCTGGGGCCTAAAGTAAGTATTTTTTATGTTTTTTTTTTACAAATTCTAATTTTTCACGGGGATGTTTAGGCAACATGTATTTGGTGGGTGGGAACTGTGAGTAAAGCAGACATGCCATTTTATTATAAGCAAGGTATTGCATTCAATACACACAGATATAACCTCTATAGGTAATTTCATCTTTCTCAAAATCAAAGCCATATATGTTTTTGTCATGCTAAAGGTTAGGTTACTACATAATATGTACCCCTCTGCTTTTCGTAGCAACATATTGTTGTCATGACAAAAATATATGGGCCACTGACCTCTTTCTGAATGAGGTAGCTGTCTATCTGCCTGTAATGCTGATCATTAAACAGATATACAGAAGTCCTGACCTCATGGATGCATACTTGTTCTGGTTAAGTGGTTCCAAAAGTGGAGGTTGACGTGAAGGAAGAGGATCAGCTTAACAAGCATGTAAGTCAAATTTTCACATGGAGTTCAGCAAAGGCACAGTGCATTGCCCTATTGAATTTTTTCCCGTCAGTGCAGGCATCCTGGCACATAAAAACTGTGCTCTGTTTTCTCATAGCATTCCTCTGCGGTGTTAGCTGTTCCTCTTTACCATTCAATAGAATAGATCATAAATAGATTTGATTCAAATGTTTATTTCAGATGCCTAGGTACCATGTGAAAGATTGAATCACCAGACAGGACTATGCTGCCATCTAGAGCCTAACTGATTATATTATCAGAAGAGAATTGGTGCTGTACAGTTGACAATATTCTGGTCATATACTTATTATTTTCTACTAAATGCAACTTTTCTATAAAAAAAGAACTATGCATTTTTCACATTATTTTTTTCTAATGCCGCGTACTTACGACCATTTTTAATGTCATTGAAAAAAAATGCATTTTTCTCGACGTGATTCTTCTCAAGCCTGCCTTGCCTACACACTATCGTGGAAAAAAATGTTCGAGTAAAGCGCGGTGACGTACAATGCGTACGACGGCACTATAAAGGGGAAGTTCCATTCGGATGGTGCCACCCTTCATGTTAGTAAAGTTTGTTGAGAGACGATTCGCGCTTTTCAGCCTCGTGCTTTTCAGTCCGTTACAGCGTGACGAATGGCTATCTCCATTACGAACGCTAGTTTTACCAGAACGAGTGCTCCCGTCTTATAATTGATTCTGAGCATGCGCAGTTTTTTTCACGTCGTTAAAGCCTACACACGGTCGTTTTTCATGACGAGAAAAATGACGATGTGAAAAACGACGAGAAAAATTAGAGCATGTTCCAATTTTTTCTTGGCCATTTTTTACGTCGTGAAAAATGCTCGGAAGCCCACACACGATCATTTTTAATGACCATTTAAAAAAAATTGCATTTTTCTCAACATTAAAAACGGTCATGTGTACGCGGCATTAGCCTCCATTGTTTGAGTACTTTTCTTGAGTCTACATCTCAAATCTTACATAAAAACCCACTGTAGCTGTCTTTTTGGCTGCTTGCTTATTAGCTGATATAATAATCATATCTTACTAATATCGACAGTTGTATGTGCCATATTTCAATAAAATCTAAACCCTCGTTTACAACTTTATGCTACAGGTAAGCCTATATTAAGGCTTTATGCTACAGGTAAGCCTATATTTATGTACGTGACTGCTTTTTTGCTAAGTTGATTGCTAGTTACAATTGTATCTAACAGAAATGAAAAAAAAACACATAACAAAATCCACACAAAGCATGCCAACAAACGTTCTCCCAATAAACCTGATAAAACCCCAGAAATTTCAGGACTACGAATCTGAACCTGATCCACACAAACCATACCACCCAATTTTCATAAAATCTGAACGAGTTACAAGATATTTAAAGGGGTTGTAAAGGAAAAAGTTTTTTCACCTTAATGCATTCTATGCATTAAGGTGAAAAAAACATCTGTGGATTAGCGGCCCCCCAGCTCCCCCGTTTACTTACCTGACCCCTCGAAAGTCCTGCGCCGTGAACGAGCTTGCTTCTCGGCCTGGCTTCTCGGCTCATTCATTGGTTGATTGAAAGCAGTGCAGCCATCGGCTTGTGCTGCTGTCAATCACATCCAATGACGAGGCGCGCCGGGGGGGCGGGGCCGAGTGATACAGTGAGCTGCTGTATCACGGGAGCGCGCCCGCAAGAACTCATCACCATGCTTGCTCGCTCGCATGAAGGTGATGAGTTCTTGCACGGGGGAACAGAGACAGACGCCAAGGGACCCCAGAAGACCAGGTTCGGGGCCACTCTGTGCAAAACGAGCTGCACAGTAGAGGTAAGTATAACATGTTTGTTATTTTAAAAAAATTACCTTTACATACCCTTTAAAACTTGTGACTAGGTCTTCTTAAATCTGAAAAAAAAATCAGAACTGATGACGGGATTCACACAAAACATGATAGCACCAGCAGTGGCGGCCGGTCCATAAGCGGGGTGCTGCCCCACTAGTTTGCATGATCAAATATTAAAACAATTTATTTTTAAATGACTAATAATATGACTAACATTTTTAACATCTTAAAATTAAAAAATGTTAGTCATATTATCATTTATTTAAAAATCAATCATTCTGTGTGTGGCTGTGCACTGTGTGGGACAATGGACTAATAGGTTTCTCTTAAGTCCCTAATTTTTTTACAAGCATTTGATTAGAGCTTGAGGCTCTAATTGCCTTGTTTCATGTTGTCCTTGGGGCGCAGAGCACTGCGCCCTAAACCCTCCCACTATGTGATATTAGCAAATCAATATTTACCATCGGTTTCCGGCTTCTCGTCCCAGTCAATCAGGACAGGAGGCTGAAGATTTAGAACCCGGAAAGAAGACCGGGTTAACACAGAAGCCGCAGCACTGGGTATCAGGGGAGCCGTGACCGCTAAAGGGCTCCGTTTGTAGGGTGAGTGCAGACCTGGAGGGGTTTGTTCGCCCCCCCCCAAAACTTTTTTAGCACCAGCCGCCACTGGTCACAAGGCTTTAGAAAGTGAGCCCATGTGTGAAGAAGTAGCGTAGGAACCCCAGAGGTGTGGAGTCTAAGCACCAGCTGATTCACTAGAGCTCCCGATGGAGGAGTTGGGATTTCCTGCAAGCTGGTGTCATATCACGACCACCAGGTTTACCCTACTCAGCGTCCCCAGACTAACCATTGCAAGCAGGAGTGGAAGTGATGCAAGAGGGCCTGCGGCACACAAACAAATCCGTGAGAGTAGAAGACAAGGTCAGTACAGTACATCAGATATCAATCCAAGAGGAACAGCAGGCTGCAAGGGAATCCACAGGTGGGAGTTCGGGGAAAACAAAAGCGTGGCTCGGCAACTGGAAGCTGGGACTAGGTTATTTTAAATGATATGGTCCCTTTAAGAGAAGCACACCTTTGGAGGGGGGATGCATGGTGGTAAAGGAATGAGGTACAATGACACTGCGTTTTTCAAGATGTTCAGGACTCATTGTAGATTCACAAAAAGCATGCCACACGGAGGACTGAGGAAAATGTATCAAAACGGGAGCAGCTGTAATTTGGAGCAGTTGTGCATGGCAACCAATCAGGTTCAGCCTTTCATTTTTAAAGCTTAACTAAAAGAACTAAAGATAGAAGCACATTTGCTCCAGATTCTGGCTGCTCCAGTTTTGATAAATTCCCCCCATTAAGTTCTCTCTCCAAACTTAAGATAGTCCTAAGAAGTGTAGAACTGATCGGACATGTCCATTGTACAGATCCACACCAATCGTGTCACCCAACTTTTTGTTTTTCAAATCTGAGCTGGTTCTATCAAATGCATGACTACTGGTAGTATCTCAGTTTGGGAAGGAGGTTGGGGAACAAAACCATGTAATGCTTTTCTGTTTGATTTAGTAAAATAAATAAATTATCATAATTTAGAATGTTTAGAACATTGTAAAATGAATAGTAATGCTGTACTATACAAAATATTTAATAATTTAATTTAATTTTCTGTGATTATGTTTCTACTTTTTGCAAGATGGACAAATTTGACAAAGTTCTGAACTACACAGAAGCGGCTCTTTCTTTCATTGAGTGTGGTAATGCAATGGAACATGGACCGATGGAAGCTAAATCTCCATACACAATGTATTCAGAGACTGTGGAGTTGATAAGGTAAGTTTCAAAAACATGTTTGATTGAGTATGTGTATGTTTGTAAATAAGGAACAGTATGAATATATATATATATATATATATATATATATATATATATACATATTACAGCAAACGTTTTAGGCAGCTGTAAAGAAATGCGGTAAAGTAAATGCTTTCAGAAATATAGGTGTCAGTATTTTTTATCAATTAACAAAGTGGAAAGTAAATGAATAGAAGAGAAATCCAAATCAATATTTGGTGTGACCACCCTTTGCCTTCAAAACAGCATTAGTTCTTCTAGATACACTGCTTTTGAAGGAACTCGTCAGGTAGGCTGTTCCCAACATGTTGGAGAACTAAATAACAGATCTTCTGTGGATGTAGGCTGCCTCAAATCCTTCTGTCTCTTCATGTAATCCCAGACAGACTCGATTAAGTTGAAATCAGGGTCCAAACCATCACTTCCATGACTCCTTGTCCTTCTTTACACTAAAGATAGTTCTTAATGACATTGGATGTATGTTTGGATTTGTTGTCCTGCTGCAGAATAACCTGTTGGTATGGCATGCCGCATGATGGATAAGTATCTGCCTGTATTTCTCAGCTTTGAGGACACCAATGATCCTAACTAAATCTCCAACTCCATTTGTAGAAATGCAGCCCCAAATTTGCAAGGAACCTCCACCATGCTTCACTGTTGCCTGCAGACACTCATTATTGTACCACTCTCCAGTCCTTTTGTAAACAAACTTCCTCCTGCTACAGCCAAATATTTCAAGTTTTCGCTCATCAGTCCAGAGTACCTGTTGCCATTTTTCTGCGGAGCATATCACAATGTTCACTCTCATGCACTGTGCGGTAAGTCCCAACGTGTTATCAGACTCTTATCTTGACATGTTAGTATATGTAGATAATGCACACCTCGCTGCCTTCCAAAGACTGGGGAAGTCCAAATGAACTGAAAGCATAGAAGAAAACAGAGGGCGCCTAGGCCTAGCGTATTATCCTCAATACATGTTTTCATTGAATAAAAAAAGAGGTGACTATACTCACAAACCAGTACTTGCGTCATCGTAAAATCATCCGCTTATGTCCATATGCGAAAATTCACAACACTTGTAGTCACATCGCCTGACGCGTTTCAAGGTTTCCCTCTTCTTCAGAGCCTTGTTTGGATGTCAGGATAAGTGCTTCTCTATTTAGTGCTTCTGTATATAGCTTCCTTGTTCCAGTTGTTGTGAATTTTCGAATATGGACATAAGCGGATGATTTTATAATAGTGCTATGCCATTTTTCTGCACCTCAGTTCATATGTTTTCAGACAGTAGATTGGTGTACCTGGGTCCCACTGGTTTCTGCCAGTTCTGTGCTGATAGCACTGCTGGATATCTTCCGACGTCAAAGGAAAGCAAGCATGTGTCTTTCATCTGCTGCATTAAAGTGGTTGTAAAGGCAGAAGTTTTTTTTTTATCTTAATGCATTCTATGTATTAAGAAAAAAAAACCTTCTGTGTGCAGCAACCCCCCTCATCCCCCCTAATACTTACCTGAGCCCCATCTCTATCCAGTGATGTGCACGAATGCCTCAGCCGTCCGGGACTCTCACTCCTGATTGGCAGAGACACAGCAGCAGCGCCATTGGCTCCCGCTGCTGTCAATCAAAGTCAGTTAGCCAATCAGGAGAGACAGGGGGGCCAAACCCCGGCTCCGTGTCTCAGGCTCAGGTGCCCCCATAGCAAGCTGCTTGCTGTGGGTGCACTCAACAGGAGGGAGGGGTCAGGAGCACCAGCGTGGGACCCGAGAAGAGGAGGATCGAGGCTGCTCTGTGCAAAACTGCTGCACAGAGCAGGTAAGTCTGACATGTTTGTTATTTTTAAAGAAAAAAATTGACTTTAGTATCACTTTAAGCTTCCTTGGCCAACCGCTGCATCTACAATCCTCAACGTTGCCCATTTCTTTGTGCTTCTTCAAAAGAGCTTGAACAGCACATCTTGAAATCCCAGACTGCTTTGGAATCGTTGTCTGGGAGAAACCTTGCTGATAAAGTATAACTACCTGGTGTCATCCAATGTCATTAGGAAATACTGTATCCTCAGTGTAAATAAAAACAAGGAGTCCTGCAAATGACGGTTTGGCCCCCACAGAGCCTTGGTCTCAACATCATCGAGTCTGTCTGTGATTATATGAAGAGACAGAAGGATTTGAGGCAGCCTATATCCACAGAAGATCTGTGGTTACTTCTCCAAGATGTTTGAAACAACCTACTGACCAAGTTCCTTCAAAAACTGTGTGCAAGTATACCTGGAAGAATTAATGCTATTAGGCAAAGGGTGGTCACACCAAATATTGATTTGATTTGGATTCCCTTCTGTTCATTTACTGTCCATTTTGTTAATTGGTAATAATAAACTATTAACACTTCTATTGCTAAAAGCATTCTTACTTTAAAGCATTTCTTCATACCTGCCTAAAACATTTGCACAGTACTTATTAACTTTAAGGTCATTACAAAGGACAAGGGGGCTATCTTCATGTCTGGAGGAAAAGAGATTTAATCTTCAAATACGGAGAGGCTTCTTCACAGCAAGAGCTGTGAAAATGTGGAATAGACTCCCACCAGAGGTGGTTCTGTCCAGCTCAGTAGATTGCTTTAAGAAAAATTGATTATTTCCTAAATGTACATAATATAACTGGGTACTAACATTTATAGGTAAAGTATATCCAGGGAATATCTGTTTGCCTCTTGGGGGATCATTAAGAAGATTTTTCCCCTGCTGGAGCAAATTGGATCATGCTTTGCTGGGTTTTTTTTTGCCTTAAGCCTCGTACACACGGTCGGACTTCCATCGGACTTTTCCGTGGTTTTTTGTCCGAACAGAGTTGGTTGGGAACACCCATAGCATACACACGCTCGGACTTTTCTGCAAACTTTCTTAAAACTTCTTACAACATCACATGTTTTTTCTGCTCTTTACTGCCACCCTTTGGTCAACTTCTGCTATTGTTGGTTGATTTTACCATTAGTTGTTTTGTCCATCGGACTAAAGTCCGATGGTTTTTTGTACACACGGTCGGACTTTGCTCCATCGGACTTTTGTTGGGCAAAAGTTTGTCCGTTTGCAGACCCAACTGTCATGGATATGCATTAATGTCTGTCTGCCATCTTACCTTCCTCCTCATGTGTTCATCTAGAGACCAGACCTCCTTCACCTGGCTTCCTTTATAATCTCCTCCCAGCCTGACTCCACCCCAGGCCCTATCACTGAACACTATATTAACCTGTGCACTGCAAGCCTGCTTTGCTGATCAACGTGTTTGTTAGGCATTGTGTGTTTGGGTTCCTGCCTGCCGTGTGCTACGTCTGTCTCTCTGTTACGTTATTGGCTTGTCCCCGACCATCCCTGTCTGCTCGTGACCCTTGACCTTCGGCTCGTTCTTCGTTATCCTTGTCTGCTTGTGGCCCCTGACCTTCGGCTTGTTATTCGGTTCTCTCTATCGTGTGCTGCTGCTTCCCCTTATCCTACGGGGCGTGAGCTAGGAAACTCCAGGGGCCGCGACCTGGTCCCAGCCTGCAGCGTAACATCCTCACCACTAGAGGCCCTGGAGAAGACCAGCTGGGTCTTAGACTCCGCGCCCTGGGGAATCTTGGCTCTCGCTTCCGTTGGGATCCCGGTTGTGCTCCTCTGGTCCCGCTTTCCACAACCACCCAGTTTCCTATCCACAGAAGCCAGCCATAGGGTTCACTACCTCGCGGTGCACTCCTGTCCCCCTACGGTGTGCATCTGTCACCTGGCCACAGGTGACCCTGACAGTTTGATCAGCCATGAACCCGGCTGACATCCCGCTTCCCGCGGATGATCCATTGCAGGGCATAGTTCGCAGACTTGAGACCCAGGAATCAAATCAGACCCAGGTGATGCGATTCCTCCAGGATCTGGCTTCTCGATTCGAGCAGCTTCAGGTCTCCTTGGGAACCCCGAATCCGCAACCCCAAGTACAACCAGCGGCTGTACCTATCGCACCAGTCGCAGCCTCACACTCACTAAGATTGCCAGCTCCGTTCCGTTTCTCTGGGGACTCCAAGGCCTGCAGGGGGTTTCTCAGCCAATGCACTATTCATTTTGAGCTTCAGCCTCAAAGCTTCCTATCTGACCGGGCTAAGGTAGCCTATATCATTTCCCTCCTCTCCGGTGAAGCTTTGGCCTGGGCTGCCCCCCTGTGGGAGAGGAACGATCCGGTGGTTTCCAGTCTGTCCGAATTCTTGAAGCTCTTTCGTAATATCTTCGAAGAGCCGGCTCGGGCTTCTTCAGCGGCTAGTGCTGTCTTACGTCTTCGCCAAGAATCTAGTTCAGTGGGGCAATATGCTCTTCAGTTCCGTATCCACACAGCTGAATTGAGCTGGAATAATGAGGCCCTGGTCGCTACCTTTTTACATGGCCTCTCTGACCGAGTGAAAGACGAATTAGCGGGAAGAGCCATTCCCGTCGGTCTGGACGATGTAATTTCATTATGCAACCAGATCGACATTCGTTTTCAAGAGAGGTCCTTAGAAAAAAGACGCCAGCACTCTCTGGGTCCTAGCCAGTCTGAGCTCCCCTCCCTTCATTCCGTGGAGCATCCTCTACCTGCTGAAGAACCTATGCAGCTGGGTCGGACCAGACTAACCCCCGAAGAACGTGCTAGGCGCAGAACTCTGGGCTTGTGCCTCTATTGTGGGGGCAAGGGTCATTTTCGTGACTCCTGCTCGCTTCGTCCGGGAAACGCTCGGGTCTAATACATTTGGAAGGTGGAGTATTGGACCCAGAAACATCACCTTCTCGCCTGCTCTTGCCGGTGTCCCTTCATGTAGGCACTTCTCCTCAGTCAACCCTTGCATACCTGGATTCCGGGGCTGCCGGCAATTTCATGGATTGGAGAACTGCTTCTTCTATGAAGCTTACCCTTTCACCTCTCACTACCCCATTGGTAGTCTCGGCAATTGATGGCACTGTTCTCCCAGGGGGCCCTATTCGCTTCCAGACGCTACCCATTAGGATGTCGGTAGGGATTCTCCACCAGGAGTGGATATCCTTTCTTATTCTACCCAAGGCCTCTACCCCAGTTGTATTGGGCCTCCCTTGGCTACAGCTCCACTCCCCACATGTGGACTGGGTCTCTGGGCAGATCCTGGCCTGGGGTTCCTCATGTTTCTCGTCGTGTCTTCTCAAGGTGACCCCCAAGGAGAGTCTTCCGGTTGCTGCCACTTCTGTTTCTTCTGATCTTCCCGCCGCATACAGCGATTACCGGAATGTGTTCTGTAAAAAATCAGCTGAGGTGCTTCCTCCCCACAGGTCTTTTGACTGTGCTATTGATCTTGTCCCCGGAGCAACTCTACCCAGGGGTCGTACCTACCCTCTGTCCATCCCAGAGACCCAGGCCATGTCGGAGTATGTAGCAGAGAATCTGGAGAGAGGGTTCATCCGGAAATCCTCATCGCCTGCAGGGGCAGGGTTCTTTTTTGTTGCCAAAAAGGATGGTACCTTAAGACCCTGCATCGATTATCGGGGTTTAAATGCGGTTACTATTAAAAATCGATACCCCTTACCCTTAATATCTGAGCTATTCGATAGGTTGAAGGGTGCCTCCATTTTCACCAAGTTGGATCTCAGAGGCGCGTACAATCTCATTCGAATACGGGAGGGTGACGAATGGAAGACTGCATTTAACACTAGAGACGGGCATTACGAATATCTGGTGATGCCTTTTGGTCTGTGTAATGCTCCAGCCGTGTTTCAAAACTTTGTCAATGAAATCTTCAGAGATCTGCTGTACCAGTTTGTTGTCATCTATCTGGATGACATTCTGATCTTTTCTGAAAATCTGCTCGTCCACAGAAACCATGTCCGCACTGTACTTCAACGTCTTAGAGAGAACAATCTCTATGCCAAGCTGGAGAAATGTTCCTTTGAATGTTCTGAGGTCCTGTTTTTGGGGTGCTTTGTCTCATGTTCGGGGCTTCGTATGGACCCTGGGAAGGTCTTGGCTATCACCAACTGGCCTCTTCCTGCTAGCCTCAAGGCCACACAGCGCTTTCTTGGCTTCACTAATTATTATAGGCAGTTCATAAGGAATTACTCTTCCATTGCCGCGCCTATTATCGCTTTGACCAAGAAGGGTGTGAATGCCAGAGACTGGCCTCCCGAAGCTGTCTCTGCATTTCACAACCTGAAACAGGCCTTTGTTTCTGGCCCCCTCTTGAGGAGACCAAATCCTGGGAATGCATTTTTTATTGAAGTGGACGCTTCCTCAATGGGGGTGGGAGCTGTGCTTCTTCAAATCTTTGAGAAGAGACGCCAACCATGTGCGTTCTTCTCCAAAAAATTTTCTCAGGCAGAGAGGAATTATGCCATCGGTGATCGGGAACTTCTCGCAATTAAATTGGCGTTAGAGGAGTGGCGTCATCTCTTGGAGGGTTCCCCTCACTCCATAACGATCTTTACCGATCACAAGAATTTACAGTATCTACAGAATGCTAAACGTCTGAATCCTAGACAGGCCAGGTGGAGTCTCTTCTTTGCCCGTTTTAATTTCACGATTACCTACAAACCTGGTTCCTGCAACGGTCGGGCTGATGCGCTCTCTAGGTCATTTGACACTTTGGACGAGGAGTCCGCCCCTGAACCTGAGCCGATCATTCCCACCTCATGCATTGTTGCCCACTCTACCACCCTGAAGTCTAAAATTCCGCCTGGTAAGACCTTTGTCCCCACTGAGCTAAGAGCTAAGATCCTTCGTTGGGGACATGATTCCAAGGTGGCAGGGCATTCTGGATTCCTCCGATCCTTCCTACTCATCAGTCGTCACTACTGGTGGCCTAATCTCCGCTCAGACGTCAAAGACTACGTTAAAGCTTGTCATGTCTGTGCTCAGTCCAAATCCTCCACACAAGCTCCTGCTGGTCTCCTCATGCCCTTGCCTATTCCTAAGGAACCCTGGGCCCATATTGCCATGGATTTTATCACCGATCTCCCACTGTCTGAGAATAATACAGTCATTTGGGTGGTAATCGATCGATTCTCCAAGATGGCTCATTTTGTTCCTCTTCCTGGTCTTCCTTCTGCCCCTGCCTTGGTTCCCATTTTCATTCGAGAAATTCTCCGCCTACATGGGGTCCCTTCTCATATTGTTTCCGACAGGGGAGTCCAATTCACGTCTCGTTTTTGGAGAGCCTTTTGCAAATCCCTCAATATTGTCTTGGATTTTTCTTCTTCTTACCATCCCCAATCCAATGGACAGACTGAGAGGGTTAATCAGGAGTTAGAGGTCTTTCTTCGCACCTTTGTGTCTTCTCACCATGACGATTGGTCCTCTCTACTCCCGTGGGCAGAATTCTCCCATAACAATCATGTGAATACCAGTTCGCAGAAGACACCCTTTTTCACAGTTTATGGAAAACACCCTCAACTTCCTCTTCCTATGATCTGTTCTCCAGACATTCCAGCTTTGGCTTCGGTTCAGGAGTCTCTCAATTCCGTTTGGGGTCACGTTCATGATTCCCTCCGGGCAGCTGCTGAAAAATTCAAAGGCTTTGCCGACCGCCGCAGGCGTAAACCGCCTTCTCTTCAGCCAGGGGACAAAGTCTGGCTCTCTACCAGGAACATCAAGCTCCGAGTTCCTTCTCTGAAGTTTGCTCCACGATTCATCGGTCCATACACGGTAACTGCTAAACTGAATCCGGTTTGTTTCAAACTCCAGATTCCTAAGAGCCTTAAAATCACTAACTCCTTTCATGTTGCTCTTCTAAAGCCTTTAGTCCTCAATAAATTCTCTCGTCCTCTTCCTACCGTGGCGCCTGTCTCGGAGGATAATCAGGAGTACGAGATCAGTCAAATTCTGGACTCCCGACTCTGTAAAGGCGTTCTTCAGTACCTCGTTCATTGGAAAGGGTTTGGTCCTGAGGAGAGGTCTTGGATCACTGCATCTGAGGTCTTTGCACCTCGTCTGTTAAAGGAGTTTCATCTGAAGTTTCCCTCTAAACCTGGGCCCAGGCGGGGAAGGGGGAGGCCTCGTAAGAGGGAGGGTACTGTCATGGATATGCATTAATGTCTGTCTGCCATCTTACCTTCCTCCTCATGTGTTCATCTAGAGACCAGACCTCCTTCACCTGGCTTCCTTTATAATCTCCTCCCAGCCTGACTCCACCCCAGGCCCTATCACTGAACACTATATTAACCTGTGCACTGCAAGCCTGCTTTGCTGATCAACGTGTTTGTTAGGCATTGTGTGTTTGGGTTCCTGCCTGCCGTGTGCTACGTCTGTCTCTCTGTTACGTTATTGGCTTGTCCCCGACCATCCCTGTCTGCTCGTGACCCTTGACCTTCGGCTCGTTCTTCGTTATCCTTGTCTGCTTGTGGCCCCTGACCTTCGGCTTGTTATTCGGTTCTCTCTATCGTGTGCTGCTGCTTCCCCTTATCCTACGGGGCGTGAGCTAGGAAACTCCAGGGGCCGCGACCTGGTCCCAGCCTGCAGCGTAACATCCTCACCACTAGAGGCCCTGGAGAAGACCAGCTGGGTCTTAGACTCCGCGCCCTGGGGAATCTTGGCTCTCGCTTCCGTTGGGATCCCGGTTGTGCTCCTCTGGTCCCGCTTTCCACAACCACCCAGTTTCCTATCCACAGAAGCCAGCCATAGGGTTCACTACCTCGCGGTGCACTCCTGTCCCCCTACGGTGTGCATCTGTCACCTGGCCACAGGTGACCCTGACACCAACTTTTGTCCGATGAAATCCAAAACCAAACGAAAAAAGTTTGTCCGATGGAGCGTACAAACGGTCGGATTGTTGGTCCAACTTGCTTAAAACAAAGTTTGTTGGGCAAAAGTCCGACCGTGTGTATGGGGCTTTACTCGGGATCAACTGTGGGTATAAGATTGTTTATATAGGGTTGTAATTTTTCCCTCTTTTATTGGTTGAACTAGATGAACTATAAACACATAAAACATATATGTAGATTATACGAGAACCAAGAGGAATATATTAGGTTATTTCAATAATTTTTTACTATATCAAATATTTATGGTATGTGTTAAATATCTTGGGTGTTTCCCTATTTCACAAGGAGGACATTGTATAGTTCTCTATTGAAGTCATATATATTGGTTACTTTGTAACTGGTCCAGGGGATATATATTTTATGAATGAAATGAGTAATACAGTATGTGTAATATTTGCATATTACAATTTTCTTTTGTGAGGCTCCACAGCATTTGTTATAACGCAATCTTTTACTGATCTATGTAAATAAAAGTTATAATTTACCTCATAGTGTGTTTGTTTTACCCAGACCTCCTTATTTGTACCTGATGATCATTTATTTTTGAGTGGGTACCACTGTATTTACAAGTAATTGCTTCAGAGCCAGTTCACACAGGGGCGGCACGACTTTGGGGGCGACTCGGCAAGGCGATCTCAAGACGACTTGAGAGGTGATTTGCAAAATGACTTCTGAATAGAAGTCAATGCAAGTCGCCCCGAGTCTCCCCCAAAGTAGTACAGGAACCTTTTTCTAAGTCGGAGCGACTTGAGTCGCTCCTATTAGAACGGTTCCATTGAACAGAACAGGACACGACTTGTCAGGCGGCTGAGTCGCCTGACGAGTCGCCCCTGTGTGAACCGGGTCTTAACATTTATGTTCTTTTTTGCATACTCTTTACACAAAAAAAGTCTATATAGCATAGACAACTACAAAATTAGGAGGTAAAATCTATAAATGTATATATTTTTTTGTTGCAGGTATGCTTTGAGATTAAAATCCCATTCAGGTCATAGTGGATCATCTCTGGATAAGAAAATTACAGCATTATGGTTTGTATATTTCTCTGATACATTCCCCCTGTCCTATTTTCCACTCTGTATTTCTACATGTATTTGCTACATGCATTTGCTATTAATACACAGAGTGGAGGATTTCCATTGGGTACGATTAAATTACTATCTTTTAATAGAGTCTTTCATTTTCATATTGGAGGGGGTATACAGTACTTAACAAAGCCAATAAACTAGCTAACTTGGCTGAATGTCCTGTACTGACCCCATGCATTTTCCACATGGGGCATAGCAATAAAGTTGTCTGATCCACTAAACAGTGAAACAAGCGTCGCGTATCTTATTTTGGCATGTTTTCACATTGTAACTTTTTCAGTTAAATCTGATTCACTAAACTGTTAGATGATATCATAACTACAGTGTAGTTGTAGGTTAGCGGGCCACGAGAATTTTTAAATGTTTAAGTGTGAAACTGGTGACAGCTCAATTTCTTCTGCTGAAATCAGGTAACATTTAGATGTAGATGAGAATTGACTATTTTGGTAGGTTTCTCAAAAAATGTTTACTAGTGCCTGCCAAATATGACACCACTGAGCATTATATTTATATATATTTATTTATTTTTCTTCTTGCAGTTATCGTTGTCTTGCACTTCTGTACTGGAGAATGTTTCGCCTCAAAAGAGATCATGCGGTGAAGTATTCTAAAGCACTCATTGATTATTTTAAGGTAGGCACAAATAACTGCTATGCGACAAATTTATTTTATTGTATTCACTGGTATAATTACAAAATGCACAATGGCGGGGTTTACAGAACAACTTAAAGCAGAACTCCAGCCAAAACATCAAGATAAAATATGTAGCCCTTCAAAAGCTAAAATTATAAAACTGCTTATGCCGCAATATTCACTTTCAGTCCAGATAGTTCCCCAGCAGTACTTTCCTATCTGCTAGATGTCTAGGTTTTCCAGGACCAGCCCCAGATTGTGACTGGTCAATGAAAGGAGAAACAGCACAGTGATGAGCTCAACTCTCTCCTCTCTGCTTTCTTTTCCTTCTTGCTACCTCATCAACTGATTGACTTCTTGTACTTCTTCTCCCTAATTCAGATACTTACACTGCTCGCATTTAAAAACACATTTAATATGTAACGGGGGTCTAAAACTAGGGGGAGTGCATGGGTGGTAGTATGACCCAATGCATCCTGATTGTTGGAGATTAAGGACCATTGATAGTCTTGGAGGACTCTGGGGGTGTGAGGTTCCCTGCGGCCTGCAGGTGGTGTTATCGCCATGGGCCGGAATTGAACCCTCACCGCAAGACTACATCCGTTTTTGTCCTTTCCTGGCGCTTGTACGGTGGGGCGGGGAACCCGCTGTGACGCAAAGGGAGAGGAGATAAAAGGGGCGGACGCCCTTACCACGGGGTTCAGAGTCGGAGGACGCGGCCGTGCCCAGGCACCTTCAGCCTGGGTGCTGGCGTTCCGGAGTTCCAGGCCCAGGTGCCCTTGACCTGGTGCCCTTGACCTGGCCGGAGCGGGAGATGGAGTCCATCCCAGGCACCTTTAGCCTGGGGTGAGGTACTAATGCGGAAGCCTGGGACTCAGTACCTTCGACTGGGTTTCGCAAGGGTGGAGGAATCCGAGGGGGCCCTAACGCCTTGAGAAAGTTGAGAGACGCAAGACCCAACACTCTGGATGAGCTTAAGGCCGCTATCGAAGCATCCTGGGCCTCCATAACACCTCAGCAGTGCCACAGGCTGGTTGCCTCCATGCCACGCCGCATTGAAGCAGTCATTTCTGCAAAAGGATTCCCGACCAAGTATTGAGTGCATAACTGAACATAATTATTTGAAGGTTGACTTTTTTTGTATTAAAAACACTTTTCTTTTATTGGTTGGATGAAATATGCTAATTTTTTGAGATAGGATTTTTGGGTTTTCATGAGCTGTATGCCAAAATCATCAATATTAAAACAAGAAAAGGCTTGAACTACTTCAGTTGTGTGTAATGAATCTAAAATATATGAAAGTCTAATGTTTATCAGTACATTACAGAAAATAATGAACTTTATCACAATATGCTAATTTTTTGAGAAGGACCTGTATTACTTTTATTAATTCTTACAGAGCTGTAATAATGGGTGTTATACCTGCTTAGAGTTAAGCTTAATTATTATTCAAATGGACCTATCTTGCAGCTTAGCAAACATTTTCTCCTAATACCACAGTCCAAACTAGAATTAAAATGTAGTTGCTACTACATAAACTACACAACTCTTTATTCATTAACATATAGATAAATGTATTCTTTACATGCAGGCAGTGTTTTAAATACCTCAAGTTTTAACTTCTTGCGATACCCTTTACATCAGAGTTTACTCTTGGAGAGAGAGGAGCAGCACAAATAGCCATTTAATTGTGATGCAGTACTCATGTTCTAACAAGGAACATTCTGACAGGAATAGACAACAGAGTGACAGAGAGGTGAGCTAATCAGTCTGATGTTTCTCTTTTTACTTTCCAGTCACAGGCCGGGGGAAGGACAAGATCATTATGTATTGCAGTACAAAAAATACAGGTCTTCTGGCCAGCCATACAGGCATGTGCTGTGTGAAGGGCCTGTGTAAATTGCAGAACAGGATAAACAGATATACAAAATCTTTGGCGGATTAAAAAAAAAAAAAAGTTTGAATAAGGGTCTATAAATTCCTGTGATTCTCAAAAAATCTTAAAAGTGGCCCAGTTATGTATGTACCGCTCCTCAGTATCCACTGCCAATGATGTGGGATAACTACATGGGCTGCAGTAAGAAAACATCTAAGCATGGCTGTCTTGGGGAAATGTCTAATGCCCCGTACACACGATCGTTTTTCATGCCGTTAAAAATGCCATTTTAAAAAATGGCCATTAAAAATGATCATGTGTAGGCTCCAGAGCATTTTTAACGACGTGAAAAACGGCCATTAAAAATTCCGGACATGCTCTCTTTTTTCACGTCGTTTTTCATGTCGTTTTTTTTAACGACGTGAAAAACGATAGTGTGTATGCTTTCACGACGTGAAAAAAAACGTGCATGCTCAGAAGCAACTATGAGACGGGAGCGCTCGTTTTGGTAAAGCTAATGTTGGAAATGGAGATGGCACATTCGTCACGGTGGAATTAATAGCATCGTTTTAATGCTGCGCATTCCGTTCTTCTTTTGATAATGGTTTAAAATTACCCTCTTTTGATAATGACATTGAGAGTTTTATGCCAAACTTGTTTCTAAAGTAATTCCAAATTGCTCTAATGATTATAAAATATTATTTATAAGCCGCACCTCCCTCCTAAATAATACTAATAATAATAAAATAATGTAATTCTCCTTTTTTCTTTAAATTTTATATTATTTTTGTTTTTGTTTTTTTGGCCTTTTTTAAGTATTTTGGCTTAAATTATTCTTGTGTAAAGTTACCACAACAACCTTCCAAATGTGTCTCATTTGGCCTCAGGGAGGTTTGTGTCCCCTGATAATAACAATAATATAATTTGAGATGTCCCTGCCTGCTTCCTAGCAAGCTCTCTTTTGAAATACAAATCACATAGTCAAGTATTTAAAGGGCACTCAAATTTTTTTTATTTCAGAACATTAACAAATTAAAGTGGAAGGCAGCACTGGAGAGCCTGCTTGCATTTGTGCATCCCTTTCACCCCACAACAACCATACAAGATGTCCAAACCAAAATAGAGATTAGATCCCCCCCAAAAATGAGCCCAATCTTGTCTTGAGCTCCCAGAGGTCAGGAGCCACAGCAGATAAGTCCTATATGTCCCCAGTCTGTGGTACTACAGCAGGCATTATTTTCTCCTCTTCCTTGTAGCCTTCTCTCCAGCCTTCTCTGCAGCCTTGGTTGGTTTCTTCCTTGGAGGCTGGGGATCAGGAGGAGAGGTTGTGGCAGGAGGAGTAGTAGGAGGAGGAGGAGGAGGTGGAGGAGTAGGGACAACCTCCGTTATGTCCGTGTACCTAGTGAGTTCACCCAGCACGCCCTTATTGATGACTTTCAATAGCAGGGTCTCACTGAAATTTTTTTGCTGCAACTCCATTTGCCCTAGTTTGTGGGCGAGGACTGCGGCAAATCCCTCATCAACAGAGGGTGCCTCTCTGAGGGCCGCTGTTGCCTCTTTGAGGAAGGCCCTGGTTTCCTCCTCCACCTGCCTACCTCTCCTTGGCCCTCATGGTTTAACTACCAGGGGAGGCATCTGGGCTCTTGTGCTGGGCCAAGCCTCCTCCTGGGTGCCACTGGGCCCAGCCTCCTCCTGGGTGCCACTGGGCCCTGCCTCCTCCTGATCCCCAACATCACCCTCTTCCTGGCTCTGCTCTGGCTGTAAAAAAAGAAAGGGACATTATTTATTTTGCCACATCATCATTCACAGACATTGTTCACCTCTAGACATTGTTGAAATCAATGCCAAAAGTTATGTCCTTTTCATTGATTACGCATCCTGGTTTTGTTGTCTTGGACACATAAAATTAGGCCACTACTGTATCTTGCTCTTCACAAACTTTATTGGTAGAAGTGTACATACCTTTAACAATACTAACATCTATTTAAAATCTACAATTTTGTACGATAGAAATATAGATAGCAAAACTTTACCTGGCTCCATATCTCCAAATCTGCCTCCTCAAGGCCCTGATCTTGATCCTCAGAGGAAGCCAGAGCAGGGTTGACAGGAAGGCTGGAGGACTGGCTGCAGGGAAGGCTGGAGGGTTGGGTACAAGGAAGGCTGGATTGACCTCTGGGGGGAAGGGTGGAGAGAGATTCCCGCACTTCCAGCTGGTCATCCAGAAAAGCAAGCTTACTGTAGTACCACAGACTGGGTTTATAAACCTTATCTGCTGGTGCACCTGACCTCTGGGACCTCAGGACCATAGTCCTCTGGGTCCTGTATGTCCCTCTGATGGTCCCAATTTTGTTTTTGACATCTTGGAGAGTTGTTGTGGGTATCTTTGTTTGCACAAATGCAAGCAGGCTCTCCAGTGCTGCTTTCCTGGCGTCTTTATTTTTATTACCGCCACTTTTTGTTTGCCATAATATAGGGAGCTCTTGCCATTTATCGATGAACTCCCCCATGAAGTCTGGGTTTTTAAAAGTATTCATGATATCTGTAAAAGCGAGAAACCAAAAAAAATATATATTTCAGGCAACATTCCTCAACTGTGCATTGTCTACATATTTTGAGCACACAAATCTCCTCGTCTGATGAACCTCAAAAAGTAAAATTGTTAGGTACCTTGGTCACGACGTTCGTTGCTAACTCTCTCTCCCGAAAAATGAACGTATTTCCCAGACATGGATCTTCACTTTATATACACAGCGCATGCGTGAAACTCCGCACGCTTTCCCCGCCCCTGACGTTCGATATTGTACTTTCCCCGCCCCTTCTCGCTCATAGTGCTGAACAAAACATGGCGGAGACACAGGTGGCTGAGATTACCTCTACAGAGGATGAAATTACAGAGGAGCCCAAATCAAGACCCAGGAGATATAAGGCATCCAACGTGTCATTCGAGGAAATGGTGGAGATGGTCGCCATTTTAAAGAAGGAGGATTATGATGCCAAGCATGGTCCGTATAAAAGGCCTAATCTGGTCAAGTCCAGAATTATGGGCAAAGTGGTCAAAAGTCTCCACCAAAAATTCGGGGTGTGCAGAACGAAGGAACAGCTCAGAAAACGATGGTCAGATCTGAAGTTGCGGGAGGCCGACCAATATAAAAGAATCAAGAAAGTTATATTAAAAAGTAAGTTGTTTTTTTTGACTTTCAATGGTACATATTATTTTCTGGTATTCTGTCGTGTATTTTGAACTTTCATATAGTACACTGAAAGATACCATCTTTTTTAGGTTCGTCCGCATAGTAAACGGACGTATTAAACCTCTTTCTCCGTACAGTTCCTCAAACGATGTTTTAGGATCATCCAGTGTGAACACCCATGTTTTTTGGTTTATTTGGGGGAGTACATTTGGGCCACACTTATTTTTGGTGTGCTAATCCAAAGGACATTTGTTCATTTGAAAAAACGATATGCATGGTAATGTTAAAGGGAGTGAATGCTCAGCAGCTGATGAAACATCTGAACGCAGTAGTACAAGTGTGGGCCTAAAGCCAAAAAGCTTGAGGGAGTCACACACAGGTGATCCAGTGTAGATACTTTGGGGTGTTAGAATGTTTCAAATTTGTTTACAAAATGTATATGCTCTGTTTTGGCCTATGTATCCAATCATTTGTCCCGGTTGGCACAGGGGGTAAAAATTAAAATGGAGCATGCTTCAAAAGAATGATTACAAAGTTTTTTTTCATGTTTCTTATTTTAGCAAAATTGAGTCGCTACTAATGAAACTATTCCTTTTATTTCAATCTCCCTAGGGATTCGAAAAGCTACCTCAGATGAGACGAGAATTGCAATACCTACAACAATACCCCCAGAACCCCAGGATGGAGAGGAATGTGATGTTGTGGAAGTGGAAAGTGGCACCACCACAGGTCAGAGAGAAACCAGACACATGCATGTTAAATAGATGTAGGCCTACATATTCTATCCTACATATTTCTTTTTACATTTAGGTGCAGTTCTGGCCGAAGACCCCAATAAGTTGACACATCACAGTGCCCAGATCCTGATCCAATACCTGATGGTCTGCTGTCGTGACCTCGAAAAAATTAAGGGAGATTTGCTAGAGATCAGGGCAAATACAAAGCGGGTGGAGGAAAGGCTCCAAAATATCATGGCTGTGCTTGGGCGTGTCTAATGTTTTTACACCAAATAACGTTTTACTTGCAGAGATTTCAATTTTTTTGGGTTATTTTACCCTTTAATGACTAGCACATGTTTAGCTTTTTCTAAATTTGGAGAAATATAGTTTGTTTATGCATGGCTGGTCATGCGTTTTAATACACCTGAAATTAAGGGAACATCCACATTTCTAAGGAAGTTGCCCACCTAAACAAAAAAAATAAAGGTCTTTTTACATAACAAATCATTGTGGCTTCATTATGTAAATGTGGTGCTGAGTGAACTAATCAATGTTTGGTGTTTACACTGACAATGAAGGCTAATTAAAAGATTTTTTAATCCACATGGCAAAACAAGTGCACTAGGTAAACCTACCAGAAACATCAAACATTATACAATAAAAATGACAAACCAATCTTTACTTTTTAAAAAAGTTTTATTTTTTTGGTCTAAAATTATTAGAGATTGTCTGGCATTTCAATGGCCCCCCTACCCATAAAATAGTCCACATATTGGTTACGGACCTCACGTCCGGTTGGGGGGGCCAAGCCAGGACGGCCAGGTTCCAGGGCCACCAAAGTTTCGGCATTGATTAAAGAGGCCTCAGGCCCACTCAAAGATATATAACTCGTTGAATGCACCCTTAGGAAATTATGCAGCACACAGCACGTCATAACCACATGGTTCCATTTGTATGGGGCAAGGTGGATGGAGGTAAGGAAGAGGCGAAATCGGCTGGCCATGATCCCAAACGCATTTTCCACCACCCTTCTGGCTCTGGCCAGCCGATAATTGAAAACCCTCCTCTCAGGGGTGAGGGTGCGTTGCGGGAATGGCCTCATCAAATGGGGTCCCAGGCCAAACGCCTCATCCGCCACAAACACAAAAGGTAGTCCCTCCACATTCTGCTCCGCTGGTGGCAAGGCCAGCAGATCCAAAAGGAGCCGTTCTCCAAACTCCGTCTGGCCAAAAACTCCTCCATCAGACATCCTGCCATTCTTGCCAACGTCCACATAGAGGAACTCGTAGGTGGCCGACACCACTGCCATCATCACGACGCTGTGGAACCCCTTATAATTATAATAAAAGGATCCCGAATGGGGTGGTGGGACGACCCGAACATGTTTGCCGTCGATGGCTCCTCCACAGTTCGGAAAGTTCCATCGCTGGGCAAACTCGGAAGCCACATTCTGCCATTCATGTGGCGAAGAAGGGAACTGTGGAATTAAAGAAATAACAAATTAATACTTGGAGCCAGAAACATTGAAAGCTGATTTCATACACACATTCATGGCCAACATTGGTAGAAACTGTTCAAAACATAAAAAATTGGAAGCAAAAAAAAAAAAAAAAAATTATGGGGGGGGGGGGGGGTAAGGGTTGAAGATGAGTTGGGAATATCACACATGAAGGCTGTAGCACTCTGTATTGAAGTTAACAAAAATGAAACATTCCTAGGCCAAATTTAGGGTGTGTTTTGGGTAAAGCACTACGATGGAACATATAATAAAAAACATGGAAATGACTAGGCAAGGTAGGTATGGCCCCAGGATAGCATGCTGGAGAGGTTAGGTAAGGCAAATTTACAGGTAGGCCTCAAACCCCAAACTTTAAATAATAAAACATGGGGAGAAAGGGGACATTCCCTGCAGCTAAGAATCATGTGAATTAGGGACTGCAAATAAAGCAAATTAAAAATATCCAAAAATAAATACCATACAATGTGAATTTTTGAAGAAGAACACTTACCTTAATATAGTCCTCCTGCAAAACTTGAAGGATGGCAGAACAAGTCTCTGGTATAATGATCCCCAGAGCCTGGGGGGATATGCCTGTGGAGAACTTAAGGTCCTGCAGGCTTCTCCCAGTAGCCAGGTATCGCAACGTGGCGATGAGCCTCTGCTCAGCACTGATGGCTTCCCGCATAATGGTGTCCTGCCTGGTAATATAGGGGGACACCAAAGCCAACAGCTGCTGAAATACGGGGTCAGACATCCTGAGAAAATTCCTGAAATCATCAGGATTATTCTCCCTGATCTCCCGCAACAAAGGCATGTGACAGAATTGGTGCCGCTGGAGCAACCAATTCTTGGTCCATGAACTCCTCCTGACCCTGCTCATGGCATGGAGTCGGGATACAGCATGAACCCCTGCACCAACTACAGCACGAACTCTACGACGAGTACGTAGCCGCAACATGGCTAGATAACGGTTGGCTGAACAGAACGAACTAGAAGAACGCACGGAAGAACAGCAAGGCCTATGAAGAACAAGCTGAAAAACACGAACGTGCAGAGCAGGCCGCACTGAATAAACAGATACGAACTGACTACAAGCAGTGCTAAACAGATATGAACCCACAGGCGCAATCTGAACTCCCGAAAACGATCTTCAAAGCACGAAGACTGAAAAGCGCGAATCGTCTCTCACCAAACTTTTACTAACACGCGGAAACACGGAATTAGCAAAAGCGTCCCAAAGGGTGGCGTCATTCGAACGGAACTTCCCCTTTATAGTGCCGTCGTACGTGTTGAACGTCACTGCGCTTTGCTTGATCGTTTTTTTTAATGATGGTGTGTACGCAAGGCAGGCTTGAGAGGAAACATGAAAAAAAACGAGGAGAAAAACGTTGGTTTAAAAAATGACATTAAAAACGATCGTGTGTACGGGGCATAAGAATGGCTCTCTTGGCTGTCTTTTTTGAGCCAGGAATCATAGAGAGAAATACCACATGAGGGTAAGTGTTGCAATTTCAGCGACTCTAGTTGGATGAGTTAAGCATTGCCAGCATCGTTCTGACCACAAGGGGTAGATACAGTGGAGAGTAATTGGGCACTCATACCAGTGTGAAAGTATTTTGAAGTTGACCTTGTGAGCCCTGTTGGCAAGGGTTAAATGGTGAGTTAATGTAACGGTTTCATCCCATTCTTCCAGAGAATAGAGGGTAACCATTTCTGAAGCCCATTTTTCCAAATAGAGAGACCAGGATGCACAAGTGATAAAAGTATATTGTAAATATCAGGGAGTGTGCAAGGAGGAGACTCTTGGCATAAAAGGGTCTCAAATGGTGTCAGGTTCATAGACAAGTTTGTTCAATTTGGAATTGAATGAAGAAGTAAAAGGGTTTCAAACGGTGACAGATCCATAAACAAATGTGTTATATATTCAGAATTGAATGAAGAAACAAGAAAATGCCGGGTTCCCAATTAAGGGGGTCATATGGCCCAATGGGAGGGAGATGTGAAATTTAGGCAAGGCCCCATCCCACACACTTGTAGGAGGTGGCAGGTAATAACTAAGTATGAGGTTGGGGTATCCCTGTGTATGGGTTCAATCCAAGGAAGGGCCTGAAGGTCAGATGCTAGGGTTCTACTTTAAAATATGTCAACATTTGACTCTTACTAGGAATTTGTGCATTCTGGAAAACTTTTGCCAGTGAACTGATCAGTCTCCCTTTTAGAAAAGTAAAAAGAGTATATCTGTTGAGTGAGCATGAGTTTTCTTCTTTTTTTTTTACTTTTGGGTTGAAATGTGTTACATTTATGAGAATATTTATTAAGAGGTAACAATGAATTCTTCTTATTGCTCTTCTTGCTGAAATGGAAATGTTTGTATGCTAATTTTATTTGGTAATTATATAGTTGACTGGTATCATAGGTCTTACTTATGTAAAACAGTGTGCTTTTTTTTTTTTTTAGAATTCATCAAAAACATCTCGAATATCATCACCAGGGAATGGCAAGGAAAAGTAAGTGGCTAGATCAGAGCTTGGAAAATTTTCCTCTAGTATTCTAAATTATGAAGGAGCAGAGTGAAAATGTTTCAACCAACTGAAGATAATGCAATATTGTCTGCCCGCTGAGAGGTATTAACTGTTAGTCATCAGTTAACACACAAAATTTCCCATTTACTCATGGCATACTGTTATACACCTTTACATATTTCTAGCAAACTCTTGCTTAAAATAGTGATCATTAGTTTGCTCATACTGCAATAAATTTTCTAGCTGGCCAGCTGAGTCAAACTGAGCCCTCTTTGGCAAGTTCCTACTTTACTGTGCAAAATTCCAAATACTTACAGTTGTGCTCATACGTTTACATACTCTGGCAGAATTTGTGATTTCTTGGCCATTTTTCGGAGAATATGAATGATAAAAAAAAACTTTTCTTTCACTCATGGTTAGTGTTTGGCTGAAGCCATTTATTATCAATCAACTGTGTTTACTCTTTTTAATTCATAATGAAAACAGAAACTACCCAAATTACCCTGATCAAAAGTTTACATACCCCAGTTCTTAACACTGTGTATTAACATCAATGACAGCTTGAAGTCTTTAGTGGTATTTGTGGATGAGGCTCTTTATCTTCTCAGATGGTAAAGCTGCCAATTCTTCTTGGCAAAAAGCCTCCAGTTCCTGTAAATTCTTGGGCTGCCTTGCATGAACTGCACATTTGAGATCTCCCCAGAGTGGCTCAATGATATTGAGGTCAGGAGACTGAGATGACCACTCCAGAATCTTCAATTTATTCTGCTGTAGCCAATGACAGGTCGACTTGGCCTTGTGTTTTGGATCATTGTCATGTTGGAATGTCCAAGTACGTCCCATGAGCAGCTTCCTGGCTGATGAATGCAATTGTTCCTCCAGTATTTTTTGATAACATACTGCATTCATCTTGCCATCAATTTTGACCAAATTTCCTGTGCCTTTGTAGCTCACACATCCCCAAAACATCAACGATTCACCTCCGCGTTTCACAGTAGGAATGGTGTACCTTTCATCACAGGCTTTGTTGACTCCTCTCCAAATGAAGCGTTCATGGTTGTGGCCAAAAAGCAAAATTTTGGTCTCATCGCTCCAAATGACAGTGCCAGAAGGTTTGAGGCTTGTCTCTGTGCTGTTTGGCGTATTGTAAGCAGGATACTTTGTGGCATTTGCGTAGCAATGGCTTTCTTCTGGGGACTCGACCATGCAGCCCATCTTTCTTCAAGTGCCTCCTTATTGTGCATCTTGAAACAGCCACACCACATATTTTCAGAGAGTGCTGTATTTCACCTGAAGTTATTTGTGGGTTTTTCCTTGCATCTCAAACAATTTTCCTGGCAGTTGTGGCTGAAATTTTAGTTGGTCTACCTGACCGTGGTTTGGTTTCAACAGAACCCCTAATTTTTCACTTTTTGATTAGCGTTTAAACACTGCTGATTGGCATTCTCAATTCCTTGGATATCTTTTTTTATCCCTTTCCTGTTTTATACAGTTCAACTACCTTTTCCCGCAGATCCTTTGACAATTCTTTTGCTTTCCCCATGACTCTGAATGCACACTAAATACAATCAAACAGATCACAGGTGAGGGTGGTTACCTTTAATAGCCATTCAAACCCCTTTGTGTCAACTTGTGTGCATGTTATCAGGCCAAAATCACCAGGGTATGTAAACTTTGGATCAGGGTCATTTGGGTAGTTTCTGTTTGCATTATAATTTTTGTAGCGCCCTGATCTTAATGACTGGGCGCTATGTTTCAATTCAGAGGGTATCTGAGCCAATAGTTAGGCTCAGATGTAAATAATTGATGCTAAATTAGCCTCTGTTCGGGCTATGGCTGTGTTGGGCAGACTTCCCACTGTTCGCCTGTAGGTGGCGTTACCACCCCAGGCCAATGTTGAAGACTGACAGGCCAGAGTGTATTGGGTACCTTCCCCCGGGAACAGTTCAGTGGGCGAGGTCTACCCGCTGAGCATGCTGGGGAAGGGTACTTAAGGGGCAGATGCCATCTTGAAGAGGTCCTTCGTCCCCTCACGGCCCTCCTGGCGTGAGGGGTGTATTGTGTGATTTTTGGCCTCAGAACCATGCTGGTCTGAGGCCGCAACTCCAACAAGTAGGCCCAATTATGCTGACTGGGCCTACGCTTTGATGGTGATCCTGTGCTGTCCGTCCTGAGGGAGGAAGCCACTCAATGGAGGAAACCAGGGGAGGACCTGTCCTGGAAAATACCAAGCGGAAGGCTGGTGTCTTGAGGAGGGCCTGGTAATTCTATTGGAGGATGCACAGCAGTTAATGTTCACCTAATATAAAACAGAAAAAAACCCTTGCGCTAACTGAGTAGTGAAAAGGGTAGAAGGTAAGGGGAAGGGATAGGAAACGGATGGGATACTGCAGCAATCACCGAGGGGTCTGGTCCAAGTGAACAATAAAGTATAAAAAACGTGATGGTGACTGCGCTGTAGTGTGTCAGATAGAATAAAATTGGGGAGGGGAGAGGAAGTATAAATGAAAAAACGGTGGGGATAGGACAAACACAGGTGAAAAAAGTGAAAGGGAGGGGGAGGGGAAGGGGAAGGGGCCAATGAGGGAAAATAAGAGACAGAGTGAATAAGTAATTAGCTGGTATTCCGCTAACTAACAGCGATGTGCAATGTGTACAGTGACACAAAAGTACGTGCACTAATAAAGAACTGATCGAAATGTGATCAGAACAACAAAAGAAACAACTATATAACACAGTGAATAATAAGGCAATATAAGTGACATATACAACCAATATCTAAATAATCCAAATGTACAGCACGTGTTAAAAAATTAAATCACTAAAACATATTGGTAATCCACAAACATTATCCATAACTGAAAAGAATAGGATGGATAGGATGAATAGAGTAACACACTCAGTGCATACGTGAACTGAACTGGTAAAGAAAAAACAGTCCCAAAAAAAAAAGTCCTGGTGGTGACTTCCCAATACTTCCAAAAATAACTAATAATGAGTTTATAGTAAATGGATAATATATGTGAATAAGGTCCCGTCACCAAATGCTTGGAGAAAGTCCTGTGGCATCCACCCTGTGATCACACCTGGCTTACCTCCCTGTTGGAGGGGGGGCGGTATGCAGCAACTCTCTGTAGTTAGGGAGGGTATCGCGTCCTTATGGGCTGGTCTTTATGGCACCGTTAATCATTGGAGTGTATATGGAAAAACACAAACAAAAAGGACATCAATAGCGCAACTTTGTGAGTGCAGCAAGATGGATCACTGGTGCATACATTCACACACTCACTTGTAATGAAGTGAGCGTGGACCTCAATCCAAACGAACGCCGAGCTCGTGCCAGTGGAAAAGGGTGTAGCATCTATGGTACAGTCAGTGCATCCCTCAGGTTCCAGCAGCGGCAGTCACAAAGTTGAGATGTACAAAATAAAGGAAGGAAAAATAGTGTGGGTCTGAAACCACTAAGGGCGTTTTAATAAAATCAAAGTAAAAAACTCACATTTAAAAGTCAGAGCGGGGTGTTGAATCCTTACGAGCGGCGAGCTCGTCTCCTCTCAGATCTGCTGGCGGTGTGTCTGTCCCCGCTCTGACTTTTAAATGTGAGTTTTTTACTTTGATTTTATTAAAACACCCTTAGTGGTTTCAGACCCACACTATTTTTCCTTCCTTTATTTTGTACATCTCAACTTTGTGACTGCCGCTGCTGGAACCTGAGGGATGCACTGACTGTACCATAGATGCTACACCCTTTCCCACTGGCACGAGCTCGGCGTTCGTTTGGATTGAGGTCCACGCTCACTTCATTACAAGTGAGTGTGTGAATGTATGCACCAGTGATCCATCTTGCTGCACTCACAAAGTTGCGCTATTGATGTCCTTTTTGTTTGTGTTTTTTCATATACACTCCAATGATTAACGGTGCCACAAAGACCAGCCCATAAGGATGCGATACCCTCCCTAACTACAGAGAGTTGCTGCATACCGCCCCCCCTCCAACAGGGAGGTAAGCCAGGTGTGATCACAGGGTGGATGCCACAGGACTTTCTCCAAGCATTTGGTGACGGGACCTTATTCACATATATTATCCATTTACTATAAACTCATTATTAGTTATTTTTGGAAGTATTGGGAAGTCACCACCAGGACTTTTTTTTTGGGACTGTTTTTTCTTTACCAGTTCAGTTCACGTATGCACTGAGTGTGTTACTCTATTCATCCTATCCATCCTATTCTTTTCAGTTATGGATAATGTTTGTGGATTACCAATATGTTTTCGTGATTTAATTTTTTAACACGTGCTGTACATTTGGATTATTTAGATATTGGTTGTATATGTCACTTATATTGCCTTATTATTCACTGTGTTATATAGTTGTTTCTTTTGTTGTTCTGATCACATTTCGATCAGTTCTTTATTAGTGCACGTACTTTTGTGTCACTGTACACATTGCACATCGCTGTTAGTTAGCGGAATACCAGCTAATTACTTATTCACTCTGTCTCTTATTTTCCCTCATTGGCCCCTTCCCCTTCCCCTCCCCCTCCCTTTCACTTTTTTCACCTTTGTTTGTCCTATCCCCACCGTTTTTTCATTTATACTTCCTCTCCCCTCCCCAATTTTATTCTATCTGACACACTACAGCGCAGTCACCATCACGTTTTTTAATGTTCACCTAAAGCCCTGTACACACGATCGGATTTCCGATGGATTTTAGTCCGATGGATTTGTCCATCAGAAATCCGATGAAACTGTTTTTCTTCAGTCTTGGCCACACACCATCAGTCCAAAAACCGACCGTCCCAAACGCGGTGACATAAAACACTCCGATGAGCCGAGAAAAATTAAGTTCAATGCTTCTGAGCATGCGTCGACTTGATTCTGAGCATGCGTGGGTTTTTCATCCAATGGAGTTCCCCACAGACGATCGGTATTTTCTATCGGTTTTTGATCCATCGGAAAAATTTAAAACATGTTCTATTTTTTAAAACCGATGGAAAAAAGACCGATGGGTCCCATACACGATCGGTTTGTCTGATGAAAACAATCCATCGGACGGTTTTCATCGGTTAAACCGATTGTGTGTACGGGGCTTTACAGTCTGCCGGGTTGGCTTACAGGCTCTAGACTGTTTGGCTGGAAGTTCGGGCGTTGAATCCTGTGGCAGAGGATCCCAGAGTATCCAATTTGTTCACAACCGGTCTGTGGCAGAGACTGGTCCTGATTATAGTTCGTGCATCATTCCGGCTGCTAGGCCAGGTGAGAGGGGCCTATCCGGGGAGCAATACCCACTCAGGGAGGAGTGGAGACTAACTTTATTACGTGAGAAGTTTCCCCAGTGATCTGTATCGTGTGCCTGAACCTACCCCTTCCCTTCACCCTTCTACCATTGTTCATCTGTTTATTGCAAAAAGGAAAATAAAACCTAACTGCTTAAGGTTTTACATCTTGTGTGGACATTGGAGTTTCTACAGACTTTTTTCCCCTAGACAACGAATACTGAGGTAACATGCAAGGCCCAAATTAAAACCAGCAGCTCCTGCGGGGGTGTGCTACATTTAAAAAGAGTAAACACAGTTGATTGATAATAAATGGCTTCAGCCAAACACTAACCATGAGTAAAAGTAAAGTTTTTGTGTTAATCATTCAAATTCTCTGAAAAATGGCCAAGAAATCATAAATTCTGCCAGGGTATGTAAACTTATGAGCACAACTGTAGTTACTTATAGGACATATAGGTGTTGATTTATTAAAGGCAAATAGGCTGTTAACTTTGCAAAGGAAGTTACACTTTGTTGTAGAATTTTCCTCAGAGCTTAGTGAATGTGGTAAAAAAAAAAAAAAAAAAAAAACAGCTGTATGCTTGCACAGGATTGGAAATTGGAAATCAGAAACATTTCACCTCTTAAAAATAAGCAGCTGGGAAAATGGCCTTCCAAGATTAAAATTTCCTTGTAACACATACAGTCAATTTGCCTCTAGTAAATCAAGTCCCTTGTGCCAATATGGCATAAACTAACACAGCCGAAGGAGAGCTACTTTCACAAGTCTGATCACCTAACTGAACACTGCAATAGTAATTATAATTATAAACTGTGTGTGGTTAAATCTAAATGGCCATACGGTATACGGTATATAAAACATAAGAGGTGTGTGACCACATGTTAATACAAACAATTTTTGAGCCCTCTGCATACTGATGTAGACCCTTATATACTTTCTGCAAACTTTTGTATCAAAAACAGGGATTTTTGGCTTGTGTATATTTCATACATATTCAAGCTGGCCAAAGAGTGGTGCGGGAACACAGGAGAGACAGACATAGGCGTGTGCACAGGGTGTGCCAGGTGTGCCTGGGCACACCCTAATTACCCCCTGTGGAGCATAATCCCCCTGTTTAGACCCCTAATATTTCACCAATGCCCCTAATGGGGCTCCTAAAAAAAAATTTGTAAAAAGTAAAAAATTGTGAAAAAAATAAAAATAAATAAATAATAAAAATTAAAAAATACTGACACCGTCCTCTGCCCCACTAACACCAATCTCTGCTCTACTGACCCTGTCTATATATATATATATGTATATATATATATACTTACACATGCACACACACACCCATATGTGTTTGATCTTTGGGGTGCACACCCTAATGCAATAGGCTGTACACACCTATGAGGAGAGATGAATATCTGTACGTTGGGGTAGAGGTGGCTTCACACAGACCCTGTCACTTTACCCTGAATGAACAAGACAACAGTGAAGTCAATTCACTAATGCTTATCACATGGGATATTTGTGTTTTATACAAAATATCTCATGCCATATGTGAACTGTTAATTCTCTACCAATAAATACCACATTTGCAGTAAATACAGCAAATGCAGTAATTACTTATATTAAATATAAAACAAAAAAAAACAGATATTACACTTAAGTCAATTCACAAAAAAAAATCCATTCGTTAATTATTTATTAATTATCTTGCTATTTAAAAAATGTTTCATTTAGGCCGATTCACATGGGGCTGTCCATTTTGGACAGACTCCGCTTGCTCAGCAGGGATCGCTTCGTTGATCCACACTGAGCCGGCGGATGACCGGTCCGAAACACATATATCCATCTACAGTATATCCACCATTGCTGCAGTATTCATATGTGGAAACATACGCCAATGTACATACATTAACTGCAAGGAAAAGTAATACATGCAGAAATCTGGTAAAGCTAAACCGCTTCTATTGACCCGCAACTGTAGAATTTCAAGTGATACTCTGGGTGTCTTAAATCCCCAAAAAAGGAATTGAGTAGGGAATTTATATATTGAAAAAGTATTTTTCAAAATAATTTCTTCTTACAATGACAATTGAACCTGTTACTTTTTGCTGATCTTACATATAATAAACACTTGAGGAGTTTGTTTATTGGCTTAACACAAGCAAAATCCATTATCACATAGCTCCCAACTGTCCCTGATTTCAAGGGACTGTCCCTGATTTGGAACAAAGTTCATCTGTCCCTCTTTCCTCCTCATTTGTCCCTCATTTTGGTCTGATCTATATAGTTGTATATAAAATGTACTATTTATCTTTTAACCACTTGCCGTCCCGTGAGCTCCGTGACCGTACCCGCGGGACCCGCGGACTCGATGTCCGCCAGTGTCCCGCGATTGGGTCACAGAGCTGAAGAACAGGGAGATGTTAGTGTAAACACAACATCTCCCCGTTCTTCCTAGTGACATGTCACTGATCGTCTGTTCCCTGTCATTGGGAACAGCGATCAGTGACGTGTCACTCGTAGCCACGCCCCCAAACAGTTAGAATTACTCCCTAGGACACACTTAACCTCTTCAGCGCCCCCTACAGGTTAACCCCTTCACTGCCAGTATCATTTTTACAGTTAACAGTGCATTTTTACAGCACTGATCGCTGTAAAAATGACAATGGTCCTAAAATGGTGTCAAAAGTGTCTGTTGTGTCCGCCATAATGTCGCAGTCATGATAAAAATCGCTGATCGCCGCCATTACTAGTGAAAAAAAAATATTAATAAAAATGCCATAAAACTATCCCCTATTTTGTAGACGCTATAACTTTTGCGCAAACCAATCAATAAACGCTTATTGCGGTTTTTTTTACCAAAAATATGTAGAAGAATATGTATTGGCCTAAACTGAGGAAAAAAATTCGTTTTTTTAGATATTTTTTGGGCATATTTATTATAGAAAAATTGTCGCTCTATTTTTGTTTATAGCGCAAAAAATAAAAACCGCAGAGGTGATCAAATACCACCAAAAGAAAGCTCTATTTGTGGGAAAAAAAGGACGTCAGTTTTGTTTGGGAGCCCCGTCGCACGACCGCGCAATTGTCAGTTAAAGCGACGCAGTGCCGAATCGCAAAAAGAAGTGGCCTGGTCTTTGGCCAGCCAAATGGTCCGGGGCTTAAGTGGTTAAAACGTGTTACCTTTCATCCAATTTCTAAATGACTGCATTTGTAACTTTCAAAGGCCAATATAAAGGAATAGTAGTGCTGAAAAAAGCACTTGTGGGTTTAAATATATATTTTTTTGGTATATTTCTCCTTTAACCACTTGCCTACAGGGCACTTTCACCCCCTTCCTGCCCAAGCCATTTTTCAGTGCTGTCACATTTTGAATGACAATTGCGCCATCATGCTACACTGTACTCAAATGACATTTTTATAATTTTTTCCCCACAAATAGAGCTTTCTTTTGGTGGTATTTGATCACCTTTATGGTTTTTATTTCTTGCGCTATAAACAAAAGAAGAGGGACAAGTTTAAAAAAACACAATATTTTTTACTTTTTGCTATAATAAATATCCATTTTTTTTTTTAAACAAATTTTTTCCTCAGTTTAGGCCGATATGTATTCTTCTACATATTTTTGGTAAAAAAAAATCACAATAAGCGTATATTGATTGGTTTGCGCAAAAGTTATAGCGTCTACAAAATAGGGGATAGATTTATAGCATTTTTATTTATTTTATTTTTTTACTAGTAATAGCGGCGATCAGCGATTTTTATCATGACTGCGATATTGCAGCGGACACATCGGACACTTTTGACACATTTTTGGGACCATTCACATTTATACAGCTGTATAAACATGACTGGCAGGGAAGGGGTTAACACTAGGGGGCGATCAAGGGGTTAATGTGTTCCCTGGGAGTGATTCTTACTGTGGGGGGGAGGGGACTGACTGGGGGAGGTGACCGATAGTTGTCCCTATGTACAAGGGACACACCATCGGTCTCCTCTCCCTGACAGGACGTGGATCTGTGTGTTTACACACACAGATCCACGGTCCTGCTCAGTTACTGGGCAATCGCGGGTGTCCGGCAGCCGCGCGCGGCCCCCAGGCACGCGCATCGGGTCCCCAGTGACACGGCGCGCGCGCCCTCTAGTGGCTTTGGAAGGCGCGACGTCATATGACATCCGCCCAGAACAACAGGGTCTTCCTTCTGCCATCATTTGACGGCGGGCGGTGTACAAGTGGTTAAGGGGGAGTGGCAGGTGTGTGCCTTATGCCTACATACTTTTTCTAATAGGTGTTCCCATCTCAAAAAGTTGTGAGGTATGTAATCATACCTTTTAATACTATATGTATCACAGCTCTAGGTGAGCAAGAACATAACAAGTCACTTTAGTGATCAGGGATAGGACATAGTCCACCCTTTAATTGACTGGCTTAGTTGAATAAAATCTGCTAGCTTATAAGTATCAATAGTATTTTTTAATTAGCACAATGGCATTCATAAATAAATTGTGAACTACATAGATGCTAGGAAATGATAGCTAATTAGTATTTATGTTTTATTCAGGACCACAATTACTTCATCGCCCATATCTCCCAGTCCGCTGGTGAACTCTGTCATAAGCAACTCTACAACAAGTACTTCTATTATCAGCATCCCTCAGCGAATCCACCAGATGGCAGCCAATCATGTCAGTATTACTAACAGTATACTGCATAGCTACGATTATTGGGAAATTGCTGATAATCTCGCCAAAGATAATGCAGGTTGGTCATCTTTTTTGTCACTGCTTCTTATTTCACAATACTACATTGTCGCGTCTTTTATTATACCTGCCTCAAAAATAATATATTTTTTTAAAAACCCATTTAACAGAGCATTTTAATATTTTGGTACAAATGATTTACTAAACAGGTGTGATTTGACAACAGCACATAAATAATTCAACATTTTTGGAAGAAATTTACAAATACATGATACTTTAATGGCAATGACAGGAATATATTATGACAAACTTGCTGAATAATTATAACTCCATACATGGCATAGCTCATTTAAAGTGTATGCATATAATTTTTTGTACTTTGTGGTTATATAAGGAAGGGTTAAAAAACCTGTCAGATTTTATTTGCCACCTGTGGCCCATTGAGGAGATTTCCATTTACTTCCCAAAGACCCAACAAAACTTAAACTTAATAAATGGAATTCCCCTTCTATACAGTTGTCACCAGAACAGGTATCCTCCATTGGAAGACCCACAGCTCTTACGTTTTGTGTAATGGCGACAGGTGTCATCAGGACAAATAGAGAGGCTAATCTTCCTAACAGGGAGTTAAATGGTTTGACTATTTTATTTCACACTATCTTACCAAAGTTAATAGTTAGTAAAGTAAGAGAAGGAATAAGAGTAACGGGACATACCCCAGCAGAGAGACCCAGAATCCAGTCTCTGGAGATGGATAGCGGTGAAGGAATAGAATTACCATAGAGATATAGCAACAGACATTACTTAGAACATAGCTGATAAAATATAGAACATGAAAAGAAAAAGTAATTGGTAGTTTTCCCTGTGCATGGAGGTGGAAGTTATGGTATTATGCTAAAGGTCACTTGCATATGCATATGTATATGCAATTACTAACTGTGCACAACAATCACAGCCACACATGACTCATTTATAAGGAAAAAACACAATCCGGTAGGTTAATAAAATAATATCAGTAATATTATCTTCTACAAGCCATACCGATCAAACTCCCCCCCTCCTACTTTGCCTCATTTAAACGATTATGCAGACACCTGCTATGGTCAGCGGGTCCCCCTCGGCTGAGCTGGGGAAGACTAACACTTCCCAAAGGTAAAGGAGGCATAGGACTCCCAGACCTACACCTCTATTATAAGGCCTGCCAACTCGTGAGAATAGTGGACTGGCACGCGCATTCCACTAGCAAAGCATGGATACAGGTAGAAAATTCTTTCTCACAGATTCCTATTGCACACTTACCATGGATCAATCCACGCTCCATCCCGAAGGAATGCTCCGCTCACCCACTGATAGGCCCAACGCTATGTAACTTCAAATCATCCTGCCGTATACTCAACTAACCCCTGTTCCAGGGCCAATGACGCCTCTCACTCAGAACCCAGATTTTCCGGCGGGAATCCAAACTAAAGACCGACAAACAGGGCCCATGGACCCACTGGTTAGAGCACATCAACTCTTTGATGCCGACGCGCTTTTATCCCAGCCTGATTTATCCTCTAAATTCCCTAACCTACATATACCCTTCTTTAAATACCTCCAATTACGTCATTTTCTCCTTCATACTTGCCCCCCTCCCCACTGGAACAGGACTCTTACCCCCTTCGAAATCATCTGTACTGACCCGGAACCCCAAAGACATTTAATATCTACTTTGTACGCCCTTTTGATCTCAGGTTGTCCGCCCGACACTCAGACTCACCGACAGTGGGCCACTGATCTATCCGTAGACCTTTCCACAGCTGACTGGGAACGTATTTGCGAACACACACATAGAGGTTCAGTCAACATATCCGCGCAGGAAAATAGGTATAAGCTATACACACGATGGTACCGTACTCCAGATAAATTACACAAATTCTTCCCGACCCTCTCCCCTCTCTGCTGGAGGTGTAAATCCACCCTTGGTTCTTTTCTCCACATTTGGTGGACATGCCCTTTAATACAACCATTCTGGATAGAAATACATAATTTAATTACTAAAATTACTACATACACTCCGGATTTTACCCCAGCACAATACTTACTACACCACACCTCCATACCTGGCTCTGCCTACCGCAAATCCCTTACCTTACACCTTATTAATGCGGCAACCCAATGCATACCGACCCACTGGAAAAGCACTGTCCCCCCCACCATTGCCGAATGGCATAATAGAGTAGACAAGATAGCAGAGATGGAAAGACTTATCTTCCAAACTAAAGATATGCCTACTAAGTTCAGAACCACATGGGCATGCTGGACCCAATATAGGGATGAAGATTCAACCACGATACCCCATCTGACAACCATGCCCATACCGGGGACATCTATACCCACCTAAAAACCTAACTTCTTACACTCGAATGATTATGACCAACCCGTCATTCCCCATTCCCCTGGCCCTCCCCTTCCCCTTCTTCACCATATCGCTTAATAGTACAGTACCTTCAAGTCAAAACTACAAATCTCTCCAGACCCGATCTTCCCTCCTTATGGTTCTCTATTGATTTTTGTTACATATACTTGATACTCAAGGATGCTATAGTTTCCCTGATAGGATAGGCCTATCCTTCGGCGGGGTTGCAGGGGGAGAGGTAGTGCTGTCGGGGGTTTTAGGTCTGGCTACTTTCCGACAAACCATCAGCGCTCCAATATTTAATTCATAAATACGGTCGCCTTGCCCGCTCACAGAATGTTCCCAGTAGGGGTGGGCGGGAGGGGCATGGCCCTCGCTGGTTTGTCTTATTCTATTTTATATTCTGTATACCCTCCTGCGGTGCCCCTTTCCCCCCAACCCCCTGGAACTCGTTGACTCTGTCTCGCCTCTGAGCTCCAGATATAGACTATACTCCCCATACTATTGTGTATAGGCTTTGATCCGACCCCTACTCTAATCCCCTGGTTAAGTCTCAAACATATCGGATTAATTGGTTTAGATTCAAAAATGTTCTACTGTGATACAATTCCTCCTGTTATCCAAGCCATGATGTATACTCTTTGTTACACATGTTTTCATTTTTCTCTACCTGCTCAGTTGTTATTGTGAAAACTTCAATAAAAATTATTTAAAAAAAAAATAAAATAAATAATATCAGTAATAATATAAGTGGCGTAATGGAAGTAACATGCATTACAATATACATGCCAACCCCATTAGAGACTATAAATTCACTCTTTATTACCGTAATCTCTTAAGTTTCAATAAAATTACTGCCACCATTGTTCCTTAAAAGCATATAATTCCAATGGCACAATTTAAGAGAAACTGATCCTCAAATAAGTTTTTTATTGAAGAATACAGTCTCCTTTGGAAAGGGGATATCCAGAGAGAACATTTAGCACTGCATTATTCCAAGAAAAAAAAAAAAAAGAAATGCGAGTTGCTGTTGGGTAACAAAGAGGTAGATGGCGCAAATACAATTTGTGTCATAGAAAATTACACAAGATAAGAATCTGAAAATTGTTTTAAATAACCACCAGAGTATAACATATCAGAGAGGAAGAAATCTGAGAGAAGAGTTGGTGCATAGCCACTTTGAAGTAAAGTAAAAAAATTGGAAGAGAAGTTGACTATAATCTGGTTACCAAAACCACCAAGGAGGTTGCATCACTGCGGACACTACAAAGCCTACAGTAAATACATTTTATAAATCCAAAAGATGGTTCACTAATATGAATCCAGTCTTTCCTCAATTGTAGCACTACAGAATTATTGAAGGTAGTCAAATGTCCATGTCCCTTTTTTATATGGGTAAAAATATAAGACACCTAAGAAGGAGAATTTTAGAATACATAAATGACAGTTTTAAAAGAGAGGCATCAATCCTAAAGGAAGGACACGGGGTCTTAAAGTTTGGAGCCTTCAAGTGGAGAAATTTGGCCCTAGAAAAAGTGAGCTAAATTCCGAACTATTATGCTCGAAAGCAAAAATGTTACTTTGGACTTGTAAACCCCAGATGGTTTAAATGAGGGCTTTACCTACATTTATTTTGTGTATATATTGTAAATATACAGTTTTAAATGGTTAAAATAAATTGTGAAAGAGTCTTAGTGGGAGGTAACAAATATAATATTGGATAGAAATCTGTCTGTGTGTGTATATACAGTATCTCACAAAAAAGTGAGTACACCCCTCACATTCTCGTAAATATTTTATTATATCTTTTCATGTGACAACACTGAAGAAATTACACTTTGCTACAATGTAAAGTAGTGAGTGTACAGCATGTTTAACAGTCAAAATTTTCTGTCCCCTCAAAAATTACTCAACACACAACCATTAATGTCTAAACCGCTGGCAACAAAAGTGAGTACACCCCTAAGTGAAAAGGTCCAAATTGGCCCAAAGTGTCCATATTTTGTGTGGCCACCATTATTTTCCAGCGCTGCCTTAACCCTCTTGGGCATGGAGTTCCCCAGAGCTTCACAGGTTTCCACTGAAGTCCTATTCCACTCCTCTATGATGACATCACGGAGCTGGTGGATGTTAGAGACCTTGCGCTCCTCCACCTTCCGTTTGAGGATGCCCCCACAGATACTCAATAGGGTTTGGGTCTGGAGACATGCTTGGCCAGTCCATCACCTTTACCCTTAGCTTCTTTAGCAAGGCAGTGGTCATCTTGGAGGTGTGTTTGGGGTCCTTATCATGTTGGAATACTGCCCTGTGGCCCAGTCCCTGAAGGGAGGGGATCATACTCTGCTTCAGTATGTCACAGTACATGTTGGCATTCATGGTTCCCTCAATAAACTGTATCTCCCCAGTGTCGGCAGCACTCATACAGCCCCAGACCATGACACTCCCACCACCATGCTTGAATGTAGGCAAGACACACTTGTCTTTGTACTCTTCACCTGGTTGCCGCCACACACGCTTGACACCATCTGAACCAAATAAGTTTATCTTGGTCTCATCAGACCACAGGACATGGTTCCAGTAATCCATGTCCTTAGTCTGCTTGTCTTGACTGTTTGCAGGCTTTCTTGTGCATCATCTTTAGAAGAGGCTTCCTTTTGGGACAACATCCATGCAGACCAATTTGATGCAGTGTGCGACGTATGGTCTGAGCACTGTCAGGCTGACCCCCCACCCCTTCAACCTCTGCAGCAATGCTGGCAGCACTCATACGTCTATTTCTCAAATACAACCTCTGTATATGACACTAAGCACGTGCACTCAACTTTTTTGGTCAACCATGGCGAGGCCTGTTCTGAGTGGAACCTCTCCAATTAACCCGCTGTGTGGTCTTGGCCAATGTGCTGTAGCTCAGTTTCAGGGTCTTGGCAATCTTCTTATAGCCTAGCAACAATTCTTTTTTTCAGATCCTCAGAGAGTTCTTTGCCATGAGGTGCCATGTTGAACTTCCAGTGACCAGTATGACAGAGTGAAAACGATAACACCAAATTTTATTACTTCCGCCCTAGACCGGAAGTGACGTTATGATGTCGCTCCGATCCTCCAAGATCATAGAAGCGATCAGAGATGTTCTGGACTCAGTTCACCACTATGACCAGCCACGCAAACCATTGGATCGTTTCCCAGGCTCGCCAGTAAAAGCCGATGAGGGGGGGGCGACCCCTCCCACTGCTTCTGAAAGTGACCCAGGGGGCTAATTAGCTGCTCGGACCACTTTCATTAGAAAGCCAATTGCCGGCTGAAAAAAAAAATACCAGGGTTATGGCTGATAGCTACAACCATAACCACTAGTGAACCACTTGCAAGCCGCAATGTATATACATATTGCGGTAAGCAAATGGGTGTGTGTGTATATATATATATATATTAGGCTTGTGCAATTCGTTTCGTAACGAATCGAAATTCGTCCGAATTTAGCAACTTTCGGACATTCGGAAGCATTCGAATTTCCGAACAAAGCAATTACGAATAAAACCGAATCCGAAATAAATTATACCGCAAAATAGCGAATGCCCGAATGTCTTCGGCATAATTCGTTATGAAAAAACTTACGAATGTACAAATCCATTGGAAACACAATAACACTCACTCTGCTCTCTGCTTCTCCTTCACCGTGCTGAACTCCCTCTCAAAATGGTGTACAGGGGCGGAGGCTATAGCCGCATGTAAAAAACGAAAGTAAAATACGAGATTTCTAATCCATTCGAAGCACAATAACACTCTGCTCTGCTCTCTGCTTCTCCCTCACCGTGCTGAACCCTCTCAAAATGGTGTACAGGGGCGGAGGCTATAGCCGCATGTAAAAAACGAAAGTAAAATACGAGATTTCGAATCGTTACAAATAACCGCTATGTATTTCGAAAAGTACAAATCCATTCGAAGCACATTAGGCATAATAGTCAGCGTCGTCGTGAGAGAGACACAGAAAATTACGAATCAACGAACCCAAAAAAAGTTACGAAAGTAGGAGTTGTGTCCAGAATCAACGAAAAACAACGTACTCTACCGAAAGTACGAATTATAAAGCAACAAAAAATTCAACGAAAAATGTCGCTTGCAAAAATACGAATGAGTCCGAACACGAAAAATCCCGTCTAGCAAAATTACGAATGATTACGAATCAACAGGACCGGAAAGAAACGAACCGAAACGGAACGAATTTTTCCGTTGTGCACAAGCCTAATATATATATATATATATACACACACACACACACAATATATATAGTAAATATATGTATATATACTTAATTCATATATATTTTTTTTAAAAGATGACCATTGGCCGCAGTTTATGTAAGGGAGCACCCTGGCAGATTATTATAATTAGGGCATATTTGGGCTCTAGGTATACCTCCTGCCCATTTACAACTGTAAAGACAAAAAATGTGACTTGTTGACATTTGTGACAAAGTAGCATCACATTGGCTTCACAATAGCATAGCATTTGTAATTACGTCATAAACAGGGATTCTGAATGATATGTGTGTGTGTGTGTGTGTGTGTGTGTGTGTATGTGTGCAAAGCATGTTTTAAGAGAACTATGTAAAGCATTTTCGAATCCCTAAAGAAGCCGCAGTACAGAGAAAATTATTTTAAGTTAATTTCTGAAAAATAAAACCTCATAGTAATAAAATTTCAGGTAGGTTAATAAGTAAGACAGCTCTCTTGAGGCAACTGGTTTGGGGTAGTACTGGTGTGATAAGGGCATAAATGTTGTAACTTCCAGTAAAAATATGGTAAGTGTGTGAGGAGGAACAACTTTTTCACTAAAAGTAGAAAGGGAAGTCCCTAAATGGTTTTACCATCATCTCAGTTCATGTCTGGATGGTCATCTATGTTGCTATCCTATCCGTGCCCCATGCCCAGATAGTCATCCACTGTACTGTATGTTGCTGTGGAAATGTAGGAGATGAAATATACCAAAAGCTAAGTTCAGGGCTGTTCTGTAACGAGTGTGGTGGTAGGCCTGTGATCTAGTTGGTTAAAGTTTTTTCTGCCCGATGATCAGCGAAGCAGCAGCTCTCTTTCATCCCAGGCAATTATTTTTTAAGGTTGCCTGGTATAAGTGAGTTAGTTTTATCTATTTGTTCACAATTTTTTGCAGGTTTGATGTTTTTATGTAGCTTGGTGAACTTTCATTTTTTTCTATGCAGAATGCTTGCAAAATTTGTTTTTTTAAGCAAAGATATTTCAAGGTGGCTGGTCTAGGAATTATTCTAATATGGTTTGGTGGAACAGGATGGTGGGCATGATCCACTTTATAAGGTACTTTGAGGGCAAGGCCAGTGGGACATGTGTAGAGCATATTTTGTTCAGGTCTGAGAATTTGGTGGACTCAAGATCTTCCAGTTTGTTGGTAATGGCGATTTTCCAAATATGTTGACCTCCACTGGTCAACCATTCAAAAAAAATGCCTTTACACACACACACACTTTAATGTACTTTTGCCATTCTGTGAAGATTTACTGCTTTTGGTTTTCCAAAGTGCCTCTCTTCTTAGTGGGTTAACACTTAGTGTATCTGAAGGGATGTAACAGTGCTTCCAATTTTGGTTGTGTAAATGTATAGGACAAAGGGCACTTCGCTCCTGTGTAAAGACCCTGATTGTAAGTAAAGCTGTAGGATATATTGTAGATATGTTTTTTCCTTTTGTATTCTAAACAAGACATTTTTTTTCATATTCCTCTATTAGAATTCTTTAAGGAGCTGGATGCATTAATGGGACCAATCACACTGCACAGTTCAATGGAGCACTTGGTTCAATACACTCGACAAGGACTTTTATGGATTCGACAGAGGTCACATCTTGTATTGTAGCAGCTTCTGGTCACTGGGTTTTATTTCCACTGGACTGCTAGAACTCCAAGCACTGAGCATTGTTCTAATACTGGCAGCACTTGTTTAAATATCTGTTTCTCCAGCATTGGGCAAATTCATGAACTCCTTGTTATCATTATGCAGGTAATAATTTATATTAAATCCATGCAGATAGGCAAACCTTTGCATATTGTAAATGCATTACATAATCTGTTCTATGCACCCCAAATGGTTTATTTTTGAATGGTTTGCTGGAAATTCAGGGCAATAATAATGCACCAAACATTCTCTTTTCACTTGCAAGTCTCACGTTCTTTCTTATCTGTAGAACATTGTAAGAATAGGCCACTAAACTCCAGATTAAAAAAATATCTGTTCAATAGACACACACAGAAAGGCTATCCCTGCCCCTTCTTCCTCTGCACTTCCTTTGATTGACAGTCCAAGTCCCTGTGTGAAAAGGAAGAGAGGGGAGAAGAGATGCAGCAGTGCACAGCCTGGATCTCTTTTCCCCTCTCTACCCATTCACACAGGAAAGGGGGAGGACAGAAAAATATAAAACATTTTTTTTACCTAAATGCGAGTAATGCAAGGTTAAAAACGTTTTGGGTTTAGAACCACTTTTTTTTTAAAAATTCCTTTGGAAAACTGTATACTGAGATGCTCAAAATGCTGAAGAATAGATTTTCATTCTATGTATACTTGAAGGAGACCCATTCACCATCACCAGCTTAAAAAAAATGCATGTTAAAGTGATACTAAAGTCTCAGTTTTTTTTTTTCCGTTAAAAATAACAAACATGTTATACTGTACTTTCCTGCTCTGTGGAGTGATTTTGCACAGAGCAGCCCAGATCCTCCTCTTCTCAGGTCCCTCTTCGGTGCTCCTGGCCCCTCCCTCCTGCAGAGTGCCCCCACCGCAAGCAGCTTGCTATAGGGCACCCAAACCGAGCCACTGCTCTCTGTGTCTATTAAGACATGGAGATGTGGCTTCGCCCCACCCCCTTTCTCTCCTCATTGGCTCACTGACTTTGATTGACAGCAGCGGGAGCCAATGGCGCCCCACTGCTGTCTCAGCCAACGAGGAGCTGAGTCTCTCCTGCAACATTGATGGATCTAGATGGACCTCAGGTAAGTTTTAGGGGGGCTGAGGGGGGCCGCTGCACACAGAAGGCTTTTTATCTTAATGCATAGAATGCATTAAGTTAAAAATACCTTCTGCCTTTACAACCACTTTAAAGCACGGAAACAAATTATTTGCAGTGTTTTTCCTTTCCATAAATTATTTTTTATTCACTTGCAATGTGCCTTTGAACTTGCGAGAAAATCAGACCACTCCAGAAAGTCATTTCCTTTTCACACTCCCCTCCCTCCTTACACATTATAGACCTCTCCACATCTGGGGGTATTTAATAAAACTCTGTGCTGGCCCAGCATCTCCACCCCTTCCCTCACCTCCCAACATAACCTTTTATGTAGCAGCTGGAGGAGGAGCGAAGGGAAAATTATAGAGGGTCAATTAAGTAAGTGGGCTGGGGCTGCTGACATCACAACCAAGATGGCAGTACTCAGCAATAGCCTCTGGGCTTTTTATTGTCAACACAAGGGAGGCCTTTACAGGTAAAAAATACAGCATAAAATACAGCACATATAATTTTATGGTGAGATTTTTGTTGAAATGAATGGCTTGGCAGCAAGGTTTCATTCAAAGTAAACTTCTTCCTGGTATTGCATACTGTTTTTTTTGGCATTCTTTTACAAAATAGCATTTGGCATTCTCTTACAAAAGAGCACATTGAACTGATACACAAATTGCTTTTATATACAACCTTACATGGTTTACTATATCTCAATGCATCTTCTTCTGTTATTGGCAAGTCATTTTGAATTGAAGATCCTTTACAGAGTACTATACTCAATTGTGCCATATTTGTGAATTTTTGACGTCAAAATAAATATATTTAAATTTAAGGTGCAGGAGCTTTAAGTGAAAGAAGACACTATATTTATATCAATAAACTTTTCAAAATTTTACAGTGCAATATTAAATAGGATCTACAATGCTGATGAAAAGAGGATCAAAGTGTTGCCTAGTGCTTCTGTGTTTTCTCAATACATGATAACCCAATGTAGCACACTTTCTAGATAATTAATATAACAAAAGGGCCTTAATTATTATATCCAGAAGCACTTTTATATTTAAGAGATAAATGTTCATTACTCTGTAACAATACTTTTATATGTGATATTAAAAATAAAAACTCTATAATCACAATTTGTGTATAGATTTCATGTTTATAGTTTATGCCATTTCTCTATACCCACATGATCAGTTTGTTAGGACTTACCAACAGCTGTGTAACATATTAAAGAGGAACTGAACTCAAAAAGTGAACATTTGCTATGTTATAGGGATCATTATGTGTTGTGACAATGCACCCCAAAACACACCCATTACCACAGTGAATGATACCCCAATGCATTGTACAGTAGAGCCAAACACACCACACCACAATGCATATACATTGTGGTGCGCTGCATTTAAAAAAAAAAAAAGGGTAATGTATTATTGCTTCATTCGTTATGGTGCACTGGCAGCCCATTCATATTAAGTGGACTGCCCTAATATAACACGCCTTAATAGATGTGATTTTAACGCTCCACAAAGAAAGACTTTAGTGTGAATGAGCCTTTAGAAATGTTAATTGTGCTTAAAGGATATGTTCACCTTTACAAGAAAGAAAAATAAATGTACAATTTTTTGCAGGTAAAAAAAATATGCATTTGTTATTTTTTGTGTTAGGAGGCTGTAAAGCATTGCACCCACGGTCAGCAGATCGTGAGTATAATGCCAAGCTCTTGCAGACTGTCTGTGTAGCTGTCTGCCCGTACCTCTGATACAGGCAAGCAGTCTGTTACACAATGGCAAGAAGCTCAATGAACTACCTAGAGCGCTCAACAGTGCCCTAGTAGTTAATTGAGAACTACAAGCTGACAGCCGCAAAGGCTGTCAGTACTTGTAGTTTATTGATTTACAGGGATCTGTGATTCAATGACGTGGTCAAGTGGGTGGAGCCCCACACAGCCGTGCTCTCTTTGAATTGTGACAGCGAGTGTGAGGAGAATATCCCTGGCTCGCTGTCACAAGGGGGGTGGGGATTGGGGGGAAAGGGGTCAGATGCTGAACATGTTACATGTTACACCCTACATATGGGTGAACTTATCCTTTAAGCACTGCCCTAAAAAATGTATCTTTTGTCTTGAATTACTACCGAAAATATCAGTGCACTTCCTGGTACGTGAGGTTGCCTACAGAGATTTAAGATTTAAGGCACTACAGATTTAAGGCACTGCTACCTCTGACTGCTAGTCTCAGGAAACATGGAGTATGATTTGGTGAGGTCACTACCATAGCCACAAAATTGCTTGCTCTATTCTGATTACTGACAGGTCTTTTGTAGTGGTAACACGCACATTACCAAAACACATGCTAATGTATGTAAGTGCAGTGGGGTTCAATTTATGCTGACTGGCACCCCGACACACCTTCTCAGTGCACGTGTGTTGCAGTCCAATATGTGGCAACACACTTGTGATGTGATGCGCTGAGGAAAATGTTGCATTCATGATATTTAGTCCATTTTGGTGCCTTAGGCAAACCTTTCAAATTAATGTGTTGCCTTAAGACAATGCACATTAACACATTTCAAACTTCATTGAAATGTCAAAATAAAATTTCATTCACAATTATTTACAGGGGGAGAGCTGTGTTGTGGTGTGAACAGGGAAAATACAAAACAATTGTTTTCTATGTGACTGACATTGGTGCAGTGCAGAAAATGCCAGTCACCTATTAAAATGTTCTAAATCCAAAAGAGGAAATGAATGCTGTTTAATATAGCTCAGTTACTGGAATAGAGTAAAAGTAATTTGCGTAACAGACAAAAGTGTAACAACAGGCTGCTAATGAATCCCCCAGTACAAAACAAAAATAAAAAATCTCCTAGTCTTAGTTGATAGGGTTTTATATTCAGTTGGCCCACCCTTTGCAGCTATAACAGCTTCAACTCTTCTGGGAAGGCTGTCCACAAGGTTTAGGGGATGACCCCTTCCTGTTCCAACATAACTGCGCACCAGTGCACAAAGCAAGGTCCATAAAGACATGGATGAGTGAGTTTGGGGTGGAGGAACTTGACTGGCCTGCACCTAAACTTGCTAGAACACCTTTGGGATCAATTAGAGCAGAGACTGCGAGTCAGGCCTTCATGTCCAACCTCAGTGCCTGACCTCACATATGCGCTTCTGGAAGAATGGTTAAACATTCCCATAGACACATTCCTAAACCTTGTGGACAGCCTTCCCAGAAGAGTTGAAACTGTTATAGCTGCAAAGAATGGGCCAACTAAATATTGAACCCCGAGGACTAAGACTGGGATGCCATTGAAGTTCATGTGTGTGTAAAGGCAGGTGTCTCAATACTTTTGACAATATAGTGTATATGAAAATGTTAGAAAAAAGCTCCACTGCCATTCTTAGTAGCTCTGAGGAGTGACTCATTCCATTGATAGCCAAAATACGGCTCCATTCTGCTTATTACTGCCCACCCTAAAGTGGACCTGAACTTATGTTATAGGGAACATGTAAAAAATGGGAACATGTAAAAATGTTAATTGTGTCTAAGCAGTACCTTGAAAAATTTACCATTCATCTGGAATTTCTCAAAAAATATTGCAGGGCACTTTCAGGTATGTGAGGGTGCCTAGGCAGTAGGCCATCTACAGCCTTATAACTGCATATCTGCAGTTCGAAATTTTAGGCACTGATGCCTTTTCGAAAAGCAGTGCTAAGAGTAACACCATAAGCACAGAAGGTTGAGGCATGTGTCCCTCAATTAACTCCAAGACAAGGTTTCTACTGTAAGTTCAAAAATCCTATTTTCTTCTCTTCCACTGAGGAACACAGGATTCAGAGACTCTTGGATGCCCAAAAGCAGTCCAGCCAAGTAGGCAACACAGCAAACAAAGCGCTAACAAGCCCAGTAATAAACAAGATAAACAATGGGGACTGCCTGCAGCCCAAATTGCTCCCTGAAGAACCTTTTTCCCAAAGCTAACATCAGATGAGAAAATCCTAAATTCAAAAAAGAGCAGTGCTATTACCGTTATTGGTAAGATATATACAGTATATATATATATATATATATATATATATATATATATATATAACAAATCAAATGCTCAAACCCAAAATACAGATATTTGTAAAGTGCATTAAAAAGTGCTAAACAGTGGCATCAAAAAAAAGTGCTGAGAGAGTCCATAAAGTGTCTTGTGCTCTGTGTGACCCTTCTTCACAACTATAGTTCAACAACCTCTAGTGCTCTTCCACATGTCACCTAAAGGGTTGCTCACTCACCAACAAGTATTGATCGCCTGTATTTGTCATAAGCATGTCAATATATGCCAGCATTCAACTCCTTTCCACTCTTTGATTCCACTCTCCTCCATTTGTGTGGCCTCCAGAGACCTTACAGAAACAGGTTAACTCCATTTTCACATGTGATATTATTCCTAGACTTGATGGCTGCATGTGCAATTTTCACATGGTGAGCTGGCCAGAAAATCAGCTCTCCTGGCCTCGTGGTGGGCACCTGGCGGCAAAGGAGAAGGAGAAATCCAGCCTGCTGCCTCCACAGTGCAGAAAGGTGAGACTGACAGAAGGAGGGAGAGGGCTGGTGCCAGCCATCATGTCTAAGAATTTATATCAATTGTGAAAATGGAGTTAAAATGTTCCTGCAAGGACTCTTGAGGCCACACAAGTTGAGGACAGTTGAGTCTAAAATTGGAAAGGAGTTGAATACTGGCATATATTGACCTGCTTATGATAAATAAGGGCTCTATGCATTTCGGTGGGTGAGCACCCTTTAGGGGAGACGTGGAAGAGCACTAGAGGTTGTTGGAACACAGAGCACAAGACACTTTATGGATTGCCTCAGCACTTTAATTTATAGCACTGTTTAATGCACTTTACAAATATTTGAACATGTATTTTGGGTTTGCACATTTTGATTTGTTGTATATACAGTATATAACTACAGTTTACCACTAACGTTAATAATGCTACTCTTTTTTGAATTTACGATGTGGCCACTACATTGTACTAAAATTTACACATTTTAGAGCAGCAGCTGATTGCACATAGGTATTTTACAGAGCACCACATCAGATTATTTTGAAATTGAAATTGTATTTCACACATAGCGCGGGTGTTTGCGATTGTAATTTTGGCTAACATCAGATGAGGCCTGTACACTCACCTGGTAAACTTAGAGAATGCATGAACAAAAGATCAGGTGGCAGCCTTGCAAATCTGGAAAACAGTTCCCTGATGTCAAAAAATCCCAAGAAACAGTCATAGATTTAGTAGAGTGTGCTTTTGAACAGGAAAGTGTGGAACCTGAACCTTGAGACCATAGGCTTGTAAGTGGGTTGAAATAGCTAGATAGGTGCTGTCTTGGCTGGGAGGGTAGGATTTAATGTCTTTCCCGGGTCTTTGGTCTTTTGGCAGGTTCTTCTCTGGGTCTGGCCCACTATCCTGTGGTATATAAATATGGGACAGTGGTCTGGTACGAGAGTTCCATCTTGTGGATAAAGAGTTTGTGGCTTCCCCCTAACAAGAGTCCCAGAGGGATCGAGTTCCCGTAAGGGAGGGAGACGGAGAATGATACCTGCAAAGAGTAGAAGGAGGCCATCTATTACCATCGGAATGAAGACACCAGCACTGGAGTGTGCCTCTGAAAGACTTACAGCCACACAAGAGTGCCTCTGAAGCACTGTAATTGCTTGGATTTCACATTCACAGGTATGCTGGGGCAGCACACAGCCTATAGTTAGAAATAGGGACGTAGGAATAAACTTGCACTTGTATGTTGGACTTTGGAATGCTCATTTTGCACTTTTCTAACTAAAGTATTGAAACGTTGTCCCTGCCTGGTCTGAAGTTGGTAAAGAGGTGTATTGCAAGTAACCAGCACACATATAGTTCACCAAGTGAGTCTTAACACATTGGGGTATGAAGACATTGGCGTGGAGTGGAGTATTGAAAAGACATATGTGGTTACCTAGGATAACGAAAGTGTAACAAGCAGCCTAACAACACCAATATGTCTGGCAGAAATCCAATACAGCTCACTATCCAAATAACACCATTCCTACAGTAAAGAATGGAGGTGGTAATATCCTTAGGGGGTGTTTCTCTGCAGCAGGTACTGGAGCACTTGTCAGGATAGAAGGAAAAATGGATGGGGAAAAATACCATCAAATTCTTGAGAAAAATCTGCTGCCCTCTGCCAGAAAGTTGTCAATGGGAAAAAGGTTTACCTTCCAATATGACAATGACCCAAAGTACACAGCAAAAATGTGAATGTCCTTGCATGGCTTAGTCAGAGCCCAGACTTAAACCACATTGAAAATCTGTGGAATGACTTGAAGGCTGCCGTCCATAAACGGTCACCATCAAATTTAACTGAACTTGAGCAGTTCTGCAAAGAAGATTGGGCAAATATTGCAAAGGCTAGATGAGCACAGTTAGCAGAGACATATCCCAACAGACTAAAGGCTGTAATTAAAGCAAAATGTGATTCAACAAAATACTGACATAAGGAGGTGCCCGTTTTTCCAACTCAGTGATTCTGTTTTTTAGTTTTTTATCTGACATGTTGGTGTTATATCTTTCATTTGGATGTTATAAGTTGCACTAGTAAATACAGCTGGATAAAACAAAAATTGTGTCTGTCTTAATTTCAGGCTGCAAAGCAACAAAATGTGATTATTTTAAAGGGGGGGGGGTGATTATTTTCTATACCCACTGTATACAAAAACCTCACACTGCAGTCCAAAGCACAGATCGGATGGCAACGTTCAGACAAGCTCATCTAGGCTAGCTGAAACAGATCAAAAGACAGAGCGTAGAAACATTGCACACCTGAAGCCGGGCACTATATAGAGAGATAAAGATACGGCTTCAGCCTGAACTACTCCTGGCTATGCTCATTTGACACGTTTCGCCCCACCTATGGGGCAGAATCACGTATTTTTTCCTCTTTATATAGTGGCTGGTTTCTATGAGTAGAGTTTCTACAGTCTGTCTTCCGATTAGGTTTGAAGGGCATTTTTTTTAACTACAAAAAGAACCAAATTCAAATCCCACAGACAGACAGGTGAACAAATGGGGGAATCACATGAGAGGCACCCTGTAAAAAAAATTTACAAAATGCTACAGGCATTTTGGAACAAGATCACAATTGGCGAAATATGACCCTTGAAGATATCTATATGTAAAAAAGTCAGAATACGCCCTGCAGAATACTTTCCTTGCACTAAGCTAATTTAATCTTACATGTGCAAAAGAGGCCCTTATCCATCTAGACCTGGGCTTCAAAATGCCTTTATCCATCCAGACCTGGGCTCCAAGAGCCAAGTCGTTAAAGCCAGCCACTAGGGATGAGCTCGGTGTTCGAGTCGAACATACGTTCGACTCGAACATCGGCTGTTCGATCGTTCGACGAAGATCGAACGATTTGGGCCGTTCGCGCCTAATTCGAGTGACACGAACGGCCCACAATGCACTACGCCATCGCAGTGTCATCCAGGCGCTGTGATTGGCCAAGCATGCACTGTGACCCCGCATGCTTGGCCAATCACAGCGTCGGCAGCGAGGAGAGCAATGATTGGCCACAGGCAGGATGCCTGTGGCCAATTATTGCTGAGGGTGTTTAGTACACGCCCCACACTATAAAAGGCCGCCAGCACGGTGGCCTAGTGTAGTGTGTTCCGGAGCAGGGAAAGAGAAGCATAGGCAGGGACAGTGACATTTTTTTTTCTTGCTTAACCTGGATTCCTTTAGTTTAGGGAAAGAGAAGGATAGGTAGGGAGAGTGTCAGTGTGTTTTACTGTGCGAATCCTTGTTTCTAGGGACAGGGAAGGACAGTGAGGGAAATTCTCCTTGTGCTATAGTGTGCTAAAGCATTGATCATCAACCATCTTTAAAAAATCTTTTTTTCTAGGGACAGAAAACTATAGGTAGGGAGAGTGTCAGTGTGTTTTACTGTGATAATCCTTGTTTCTAGGGACAGGGAAGGACAGTGAGGGAAATTCTCCTTGTGCTATAGTGTGCTAAAGCATTGATCATCAACCATCTTTAAAAAAAAAAATTCTAGGGACAGAAAACTATAGGTAGGGAGAGTGTCAGTTTCTTTCACTGTGCTAATCCTTGTTTCTAGGGACAGGGAAGGACAGTGGGGGAAATTCTCCTTGTGCTATACTGTGCTAAAGCATTGATCATCAACCATCTTTAAAAAAACATTTTTTCTAGGGACGGAAAACTATAGGTAGGGAGAGTGTCAGTTTCTTTCACTGTGCTAATCCTTGTTTCTAGGGACAGGGAAGGACAGTGAGGGAAATTCTCCTTGTGCTATACTGTGCTAAAGCATTGATCATCAACCATCTTTAAAAAAACATTTTTTCTAGGGACAGAAAACTATAGGTAGGGAGAGTGTCAGTTTCTTTCACTGTGCTAATCCTTGTTTCTAGGGACAGGGAAGGACAGTGAGGGAAATTCTCCTTGTGCTATAGTGTGCTAAAGCATTGATCATCAACCATCTTTAAAAAAACATTTTTTCTAGGGACAGAAAACTATAGGTAGGGAGAGTGTCAGTTTCATTCACTGTGATAATCCTTGTTTCTAGGGACAGGGAAGGACAGTGAGGGAAATTCTCCTTGTGCTATACTGTGCTAAAGCATTGATCATCAACCATCTTTAAAAAAACATTTTTTCTAGGGACAGAAAACTATAGGTAGGAAGAGTGTCAGTTTCTTTCACTGTGATAATCCTTGTTTCTAGGGACAGGGAAGGACAGTGAGGGAAATTCTCCTTGTGCTATACTGTGCTAAAGCATTGATCATCAACCATCTTTAAAAAAACATTTTCTTTCTCGTACATCACGGGACACAGAGCGACATAGTCATTACTAATGGGTTATATAGTTACCGTCAGGTGCTGGCACTGGCAACTTCCAAAACCGGAAGTACCCTCCCCTATATAAGCCCCTCCCATCCGGGAGCACCTCAGTTTTTTGCCAGTGTCTAAGGTGTTGGCCAAGAAGAAACATGTGTTTTTCACTGAGCTTGCGTACAGGTTCTTTTGGGCCTCAGTAAGCTATTCCGGATCCGACCAAAAAAGCTTCATAGCTAAACGGTCGGTACCCGGGCCTTGCAGAGAAGAGCAAGGTTCTGCCTGTAATGCTTCTCTTAGGAGAGCTGGACCCTGGGATCCAGAGCTCTGGTCATACCCACGACCAAGATGTTTTCTGTGCAGGGTGCTATACAGGTCCAGGGGAGTGGAATCCTTGGGAACCCGGTCCCTGAAGGTTTGATTACAATGCCTGCCGTGATAGGTGAAGTTTGGGCTTTTGTGGACCAAACAAAGTCCTGCGGCGGGGAACAGGTAAGTGGGGGCCCCCAGGAACTTGGTTCTATTGGGGGACCCCCAAGCCTAATTTGTCTTTCTGTCTGTTACCTAACGGTATTCCCGCTAATATCTGTGCATGCCTGTAACTACTAAAAAAAAAAAATGTAATAATTTTTAATGGTGGTCAAGAAAAAAAAAAAAAAAAGAATGTTTTTTTATATATGTTTAGTATATTAAACTGCGGTACCTGTGTTTGTCCACTAGAGGCCGCTGTGGAATGTTTTTCTTGTCATATGGACTAGTTTCTTCTCAGAGAGCAAAGTCCAGGCAGCTGGTGAGTTCTCCTACAGGAAACTGTTTCCTCTGCCATGTTGCAGTGTTCGTCTATCCCCCGGCCTGCGGCAAAGGGGGCCCTGGCTCCTGTCCCTGGTTTCCATGTTTGAAAATTAGCGCCGAGGCGCACGTGGCCGCGCGCGTGCGCGTGCACGCGCCTCTATATATAGAGGTGGCCGGAAAAAGGGGCGGGGCCTGGGGGATGACGCTCTGTGCGCGCCGCAGCGCTTCTGCGCATGTGCGGGCGTCCCAGCAGGTTTTTAAAAAAGCCACATTATTGCAGTAAGCTGGCTATGAAGTACAGAGACAGAGCTGGCAACATTTAAAGGCATACAGCAAGCGGTTGATACAGGCATCCCCTAGAAAGGCACATTAGTAGACACCAACTGTTTATTATAGCAGCATTTATGCTAGACTATTATCAGTAACTGGTGTATTTTCGGCTGGAATACCTCAGCTTTGTGGCTTAGGAATATGCCGTCTAAAAACTCCGGGACTAGAAATTCCAGGAGGAATAGGGGGTCTCCATCGGGCTCTGAGGATCTTGGGCATGCTTTGGCTGCACCAGTCTCCCCTGAAGAATCAGAGGTTAGTGACCGTAGGGCACCCCCAGGAGTACCTGGTACTGTGGCTGTCCCCAGTTCACCTGCTCCTGTGTATGTAACAGAGGAGGTTTTTTCCTCAGCTCTGGGAGGGCTGGAAGAGAGATTGTCAGCACTAATTGCTGCTTCCCTGTCACAGGAGAAAAGCGCTCGATCTCCGTCTCCTCCCTCAGAGTGCCTGTTAACAGAGCAACAGTCCCATACAGAGAACGACCTACCTGAGGGGGATCAGGATGAGGTTGATTCAGTTGTAGAGGAATCAACAGTGGAGGAGCCGTTCTCAGCATCACATGCTGAGAGGTTATGGGTGCAGTCCCTGACTAATATGGTCCGATCAGCATTTAAAATGCCACTTGCGGAGCCATCCTCCTCTTCTGTCTCCTCGTTGGGGTCGCTAAAAGCTCCCCAGACTGTTTGTTCTTTTCCGATCCATCCTTTACTGGAGGGGCTCATTTACCAGGATTGGGAGCATCCTGACAAAATATTTACTCCCCCCAAGAGATTTCCGGTGGTCTATCCTATGGAGGATAAGTTCGTCAGAAAATGGAAGGTCCCTACAGTGGACGCAGCCATCTCTTGTGTGAATAAATCACTGACATGTCCGGTGGAAAATGTCCAAATGTTCAAGGACCCAATAGATAAAAAATTGGAGTCCTTATTGAAATCTGCTTTTTCTACAGCAGGATTGGTGACACAACCAGCAGTGGCAGCTATAGGGGTCTGCCAAGCAGTGAAGGATCAGTTGAAACAGGTCTTAAGGGACGTGCCAGATCAGCAGGCTCTTGCTCTAGCTGATCTACCTAGAGCCTTATGCTTTGCGGTGGACGCTATAAAGGATTCAATCCATCAGGCCTCCCGCCTTACGCTGTCTGTAGTACATATGCGCAGGCTTCTATGGCTCAAAAACTGGTCTGCTGAAGCTCCCTGTAAAAAAATTGCTGGTCAGCTTCCCATTTCATGGGGAGCGCTTATTCGGGGAAGACCTGGACAAGTATATCCAGAGAATTTCCAGCGGTAAAAGTACACTCTTGCCGGTCAAAAATAGAGTTAGAGGTCCCTCTTTTAAGAGGCCGGCCTCTCCAGTCCCTAGGACATCGGCTGTGAAACAGTTCCGACGGCCTCCCCGGTCAAATCCCGGAGGTAAAAATCAGGGACAGTTGCAGGGTAACAAGAAGCCCTGGAGCAGGAGAGGTACAAAACCTCCCCCAAAGTCAAATGCATGAAGGGTTGCCCCCACCCAATCGGGTGGGGGGAAGACTTCAGTTGTTCACAGAAACCTGGCGGGACACGATCCGAGACAGATGGGTGCTCTCCGCAGTAAATCTGGGATACAAATTGGAGTTAAAAAACTCCCCTCCTTCCCGCTTTATAAGGTCGAACGTGCCAAGGGATCCCCAGAAGAGAGGATCCCTCCTGTTGGCACTGGAACAATTATTGCTTCAAGCAGTAATTATAGAGGTCCCCCTGGAAGAATGGGGGTTCGGGTTTTACTCAAACCTCTTTACAGTTCCGAAGCCAAACGGGGACGTGAGGCCCATATTAAATCTAAAAGGGCTAAACAAATTCCTACATATCAGGACTTTCCGGATGGAGTCGATCCGATCGGTAGCCACTGCCCTACAAGGGGAGGAATGGTTAGCCTCGATCGACATCAAAGATGCGTATTTGCACATCCCCATCTTTCCAGCCCACCAAAAATTTCTACGCTTTGCGATAGAAGGGCGCCATTTTCAGTTCAGAGCCTTACCCTTCGGTCTGGCCACAGCACCAAGAGTGTTCACAAAAATTCTGGCCCCATTATTGGCCAATCTAAGAACACGAGGTGTAACGATAATGGCATATCTAGACGACTTGTTGCTGATAGACCACTCAGTGGAAAAACTAGAAGTGGTTGTTCACGAGACAATCAAGTATCTGGAATATCACGGTTGGATTATCAACCGAGACAAGTCAGCCCTAAAACCAGTCAAAAGTCTGGAATACTTGGGGCTAAGGCTGGATTCAGACCAGAGAAAAATTTTCTTGCCTCGAGAAAAGGGGTCGTCTTTGAGAGATTTGATCCACTTAGTGGGTTCAAAAAGACAGCCATCCATACGCCTGTGCATGAGGCTGCTGGGAAAAATGGTGGCATCATTCGAAGCAGTACCCTACGGTCAATTCCATTCAAGGAAGTTGCAAAGGGCCATACTGTCAGCCTGGAACAAAAAAGTTCAGGCTCTGGACGTACCAATGTCCTTGTCCCCTTCCGTTCGCAGAAGCCTCCGTTGGTGGTTGGTTCCCCGGAATCTGGAAAAAGGGAAATCCTTCAGTCCGATTTCTTGGAAGGTGGTCACTACAGATGCCAGCCTTTTAGGCTGGGGAGCAGTACTGGAGCAATGGTCTCTCCAGGGCAGATGGTCGGATGCGGAAAAGGCCCTGCCCATCAATCTCTTAGAGATACGAGCAGCCCGGTATGCCCTAGTAGCATGGACATCCAAACTCCAAGGGTCCCCTGTCAGAGTTCAGTCAGACAATGCCACAGCAGTGGCATATATCAATCGTCAGGGGGGCACCAGGAGTCGTGCAGCCCAAAGGGAAGTAAATTACATCCTGAGATGGGCAGAAAGATATGTCCCAGCCATATCTGCGGTATTCATTCCAGGGGTGGAGAATTGGAAGGCGGACTTTCTAAGTCGCCAACAATTATGCCCAGGGGAATGGTCCCTTCATCCCGAGGTTTTCCGGACAATATGTCAGCGGTGGGGAACACCGGATGTAGATCTGCTAGCATCCAGGTTCAACACGAAAGTGGACAGGTTTGTCTCTTGGACAAGGGATCCCCTAGCGTGCGGCTCGGATGCCCTAGTGTTCCCTTGGGATCAGTTCAAGCTGATATATGCATTCCCACCGCCACAATTGTTACCTCGATTACTCCGCAGAATCAGGGTAGAAAAGAAACCAGTGATTCTGGTGGCTCCAGCGTGGCCCCGAAGAGCATGGTACGCGGAGATTGTAAAAATGTCTGTGGGGAGTCCTTGGACCCTCCCACATCGTCCGGACCTGCTTTCGCAGGGACCGATATACCACCCTTCCTTACCAGCCCTAGGTTTGACGGCCTGGCTATTGAAGCCCACATTCTAAAAAGGAGAGGGCTCTCTAATGCTGTGGTGTCTACCATGATCAATGCCAGGAAACCGGTATCCAGGCAGATCTACTATAGAATCTGGAAGGCGTACATCGCCTGGTGTGAGGCCAGGAAATGGCATCCACGTAAATACGTAATAGGTAGAATTCTGGACTTCCTACAATGGGCTGTAGATAGGAAGCTTGCCTTGAGTACTATCAAAGGTCAGATTTCGGCCTTGTCAATATTTTTTCAAAGGCCCTTGGCTTCGCATTCACTAGTCAAAGCCTTTATACAAGGAGTGATGCGTATTAGTCCTCCGGTTAATATTCCCATATGTCCATGGGATCTAAACTTGGTTCTGTCGGTTCTACAGAAACAACCATTTGAACCATTACAGCATATTTCCTTAGTGCTTCTCACCAGGAAATTGATTTTTCTAGTAGCCATTTGTTCGGCTAAAAGAATATCGGAATTAGCAGCTATGTCCTGTAAGGAGCCATATCTGGTTATCCATAAGGACAGAGTAGTGTTACGTCCTCATCCAGCCTTTCTTCCTAAGGTGGTATCGAGTTTTCATTTGAACCAAGATGTGGTTCTTCCTTCTTTTTTCCCCAAGCCTACTTCGGTAGAGGAAAAGTTATTGCATTCTTTGGATGTAGTAAGAGCAGTTAAAGCTTATCTAAAAGCCACTGCTCAGATTCGCAGAACGGATACTTTGTTTATTCTGCCGGAAGGCCCCAGAAAGGGTCAGGCAGCGTCAAAATCTACTTTAGCCAAGTGGATTCGACAGGTCATAATACAAGCCTATAGCTTGAGAAGTAGACCGCCTCCGTTCAAAGTTAGGGCGCACTCCACGAGAGCAGTTGGAACTTCATGGGCAGTGCATCACCAGGCCTCCCTGGCTCAAGTCTGTAAGGCCGCAACATGGTCTTCCGTACACACGTTTACTAGGTTCTACCAGGTGGACGTTAGAAGTCAGGAGGATGTCGCCTTTGGGCGCAGTGTGTTGCAGGCCGCAAAAGATCCTCATGTCTGATAGCGCTCAGCTTATATATGGTGTATCCCCCCCCCTCATTTGGCATTGCTTTAGGACATCCCATTAGTAATGACTATGTCGCTCTGTGTCCCGTGATGTACGAGAAAGAAAATAGGATTTTTATAACAGCTTACCTGTAAAATCCTTTTCTTGGAGTACATCACGGGACACAGAGCTCCCGCCCCTCTTTGGGGACACTTATTGCTTTGCTACAAAACTGAGGTGCTCCCGGATGGGAGGGGCTTATATAGGGGAGGGTACTTCCGGTTTTGGAAGTTGCCAGTGCCAGCACCTGACGGTAACTATATAACCCATTAGTAATGACTATGTCGCTCTGTGTCCCGTGATGTACTCCAAGAAAAGGATTTTACAGGTAAGCTGTTATAAAAATCCTATTTTTTCTAGGGACAGAAAACTATAGGTAGGAAGAGTGTCAGTTTCTTTCACTGTGATAATCCTTGTTTCTAGGGATAGGGAAGGACAGTTAGGGAAATTCTCCTTGTGCTGTACTGTGCTAAAGCATTGATCATCAACCATCTTCAAAAAAACATTTTTTCTAGGGACAGAAAACTATAGGTATGAAGAGTGTCAGTTTCTTTCACTGTGATAATCCTTGTTTCTAGGGATAGGGAAGGACAGTGAGGGAAATTCTCCTTGTGCTATACTGTGCTAAAGCATTCCTCATCAACCATCTTTGAAATCCTTGTTTTTTGGACAGTCAGGGAAATTGTCGTTGTGCTATTCTGTGCGAAAGCAATCATCCTCAACCATATTTAGAAATCCTTAAGTAAAGGGACAGAGAAGGACACCTGAAGGTAGCCCTTATTGCTTTTTTCCCATCTCCCTGCAGGCCATCTATTAGAATGTCTGGAAGGCAAACAAGGAGAGGCAGACAGTCAGGAGGCAATAAAAGAGGGCAAGCAGGCTCTGTGTCTGGGGGCAACAGTGCTGGTCGTGGACGCGGTGCATTGTCATCAGCACATGGCCATGGGACACGCTTGTCCTTCTTTTCGGCAGCTGGACATGTTGAGCCACATCATGCCGAAGACTTGGTAGAGTGGATGACCAAGCCCTCCTCCTCCTCCTCATCCTCTCTCACCCAGGCTCAGGGTACTGGCAAAGCAGCTGCCAAAGCGTCCTCTTCCCTGGTATCAATGTCAGACTCATCATCAGTCACTCCTTCCCTAGACCCACCATGTCCTCCTCCTGAGGAGTCCCCCGAACTGTTTGAGCACAGTGTTGGGTACATGCTCCAGGAGGATGCCCAGCGTTTCGAAGGGTCTGATGATGAAACCCAGCTACAGGAAGGCAGTAGCGTGAGAGCAGACAGAGGGGATGCTCAAGAAGGACACCAATCTGGCAGTCATGTTCCAGCAGCTGCAGCATACTGCCAGATTGGCTCCAGTGATGAGGAGGGAGGGGATGATGAGGTCACTGACTCCACGTGGGTGCCTAATAGGAGAGAGGAGGAGGAGGAGGATGAGGAGGAGGCACATCTCCAACGAGGCAGGATGCCCTTTGGTGGCCAGCGTAAGGGCAGTACACCGACGGAATCACACCGCAGAGCTCCGCCTGTGCAGGGCGCTGCCTCTGCCCGTCATTCAAAAAGTTCTTTGGTGTGGGCCTTTTTTGAGGCTAGTGCATCAGATCGCACAGCTGCTGTTTGCAACATATGTCTCAAGCGTATATCGCGTGGCCAAAACATCAGCCGCTTGGGTACCACATGCCTGACCAGACATATGTTGACCTGCCATGCAGCTCGTTGGCAAGCCTACCTCAAAGACCCACACCAAAGAACAAAGCGGACCTCTCCTTGCACCGCATCAGCTGGGATCTCCAACCCCACTATAACTTCAGTCCTCTCTGAAACATGCACTGAGAGGAATGAAGGTGTAGAATTAGGTGTGTCACAGCCAAGTACTTGCGGCCACTCTGCTAGCAGTACACCGACGTCCGATTCTAGCAGGCAAATTTCCCTGCCCCAGCTGCTGGACCGTCGAAAGAAGTTCACTCCCAGCCATCCACATGCCCAGCGGTTGAATGCTAGCTTGGCTAAATTGCTAGCGCTTCAACTGCTGCCTTTTCAGTTGGTAGACTCGGCCCCCTTCCGTGAGTTTGTGCAATGTGCGGTTCCTCAGTGGCAGGTTCCCAAACGCCACTTTTTCTCACGGAAGGCTATTCCGGCTCTCTACCGGCATGTGGAAGGCAATGTCTTGGCCTCGCTGGACAGGGCGGTCAGCGGTAAGGTGCATATTACCGCTGACTCATGGTCCAGCAGGCATGGACAGGGACGTTACCTTTCTTTCACGGCCCATTGGGTCACTCTTTTGGCAGCTGGGAAGGATGCAGGACAAGGTGCAGTAGTGTTGGAGGTTGTTCCACCGCCACGCCTCCAAAATGCTACTACTGGTTGTGACACACCTCTCTCCTCCACCCCCTCCTCTTCTTCTTCCTCCATGGCCTCTTCCTGTGCTTTGTCCTCTGAACCAGCGGTGCTCCGTAGCCGTTCAAGGGGCTACGCAAGTACGCAGGCAAAAAGATGCCATGCCGTGCTTGCGCTGGTGTGTTTGGGGGACAGAAGCCACACTGGGGCAGAGGTCCTGTCTGCTCTGCAGGGCCAGGCCGAGAGGTGGTTGACGCCATGCCAGCTTAAGCCAGGAATGGTGGTTTGCGACAATGGCACCAACCTCCTCTCCGCCCTCCGACAGGGACAACTGACCCATGTGCCCTGTGTGGCTCACGTCCTTAACCTGGTGGTGCAGCGGTTCTTGGGCAGGTACCCGGGCTTACAGGATGTCCTGAGGCAGGCCAGGAAAGTCTGTGTGCATTTCCGCAGATCTTATAATGCCAGTGCTCGCCTGGCTGAGCTGCAAAAGGAGTTGAACCTGCCCAAGAACCGCCTTATATGTGACATGCCCACCAGGTGGAACTCAACGTTGGCCATGCTGCAGCGGCTGCACACGCAGCAGAGGGCCATCAATGAGTACCTGTGCGACTACGGCACCAGGACAGGGTCAGGGGAGCTTGTTTTTTTTTCTCCACGCCAGTGGGGCATGATCAGGGATGCATGCACTGTCCTGGCACCATTTGAGGAGGCCACGAGGATGGTGAGCAGTGACAGTGCATGCATCAGTGACACTGTACCTCTTGTCCACCTGTTGGAGCACACGCTGCGTGGAATAATGGACAGGGCACTTGAGGCAGAACAGAGGCAGGAAGAGGAGGACTTCCTTGCCTCTCAAGGCCCCCTTTACCCAGACAGTGTTCCTTCTGTCCCACCCATCGCACAGGAAGAGGAGGAGGAGGAGGAGGAGGAGGAGGATTGTGTCAGCATGGAGGTGGAGGCTGGCACTCAGCATCATCAGCAGCAGTCTTTTAGGGATGATTTACAGTCCCAAGAAACCAGTGGACTTGTACGTGGCTGGGAGGAGGTGGCTGCGGATCATGTCGTCCTTAGTGACCCAGAGGACTCCGGAGCGAATGCCTCAGCAAACCTACGCTGCATGGCCTCCCTGATCCTGCAAAGTCTGCGGAAGGATCCTCGTATTCTTCGGATCAAGGAGAGGGACCATTACTGGCTGGCCACTCTCCTTGATCCACGGTACAAGGGTAAGGTTGCGGACCTTATGTTACCGTCGCAGAGGGAGCAGAGGATGAGACAACTCCGGGAGGCCTTGCAGAAAGGTCTGTGCAACGCGTTCCCAGAGACTGGGAGGTTACAAACTCCTGGTCCTGGACAACGAGTTGCTGAGGCTTCGGCCAGTCAAAGAAGGAGCGGTGGGGAAGGTGGCCGTCTGACCGATGCGTTCAGACAATTCTTTAGTCCGCAGCCCCAAAGTATGATCGGTTCCAGCAACCATCGCCAGCGTCTGATAAACATGGTGCAGGAATATCTAGGGGCAAGGTCAGACTTGGACACCTTCCCCACCGAAAATCCTCTGGCTTACTGGGTCTTGAGGATGGATCACTGGCCAGAGCTTGCACAGTATGCAATTGAGCTACTGGCCTGTCCTGCATCCAGCGTTCTTTCGGAACGCACATTCAGTGCTGCTGGAGGATTTGTCACGGATCACAGGGTGCGCCTGTCCACCGACTCGGTTGATCGACTGACTTTCATCAAGATGAACCAGTCTTGGATCACCACCAGCTACCACACACCTGATGCTGATATAACAGACTAATTGATTTTAACATGTCACATCCCTTCAAGACTGATGCTGATGCTGAGTGCCTGTGCTGTTATGTTGACTGGCTATCCTCCTCCTCCGAGTCCTCAATGATACGATTGATGATGATAGCTTGGAAGATCATTTTTGTTTATGGGTGCCGCCACCAGTGGCTAAGGCCCAATTTTTCAGCCCCTGTTTAACAGGGGCGTGTAATTACAATTTTTGAAGCAATAATTTGCCATAGGGCTCATTGCTGTGCTCCAAGTACAGTATCTGTGAGGGGTTGGAGTGTTGTGCCACCAGTGCCTAAGGCCCAATTTTTCAGCCCCTGTTTAACAGGGGCGTGTCATTACAATTTTTGAAGCAATACTTTGCAACAGGGCTCATTGCTGTGCTCCAAGTACAGTATCTGTGAGGGGTTGGAGTGTTGTGCCACCAGTGCCTAAGGCCCAATTTTTCAGCCCCTGTTTAACAGGGACGTGTCATTACAATTTTTGAAGCAATACTTTGCAACAGGGCTCATTGCTGTGCTCCAAGTACAGTATCTGTGAGGGGTTGTAGTGTTGTGCCACCAGTGCCTAAGGCCCAATTTTTCAGCCCCTGTTCAACAGGGGCATGTAATTACAATTCTTGATCTAATAATTCACAGCAGGGCCCATTGCTGCACCCACCAAGAGTAACTCTGAGGGCTTACAGTGTTGTGGCAACGCCACCACCACCACCACCACGAAAGGCCCAATTTTTCAGCCCCTGTTCAAAAGGGGCATGTAATTACAATTCTTGATCTAATAATTCACAGCAGGGCCCATTCCTGCACCCACCAAGAGTAACTCTGAGGGCTTACAGTGTTGTGGCAACACCACCACCACCACCACCACCACCACCACGAAAGGCCCAATTTTTCAGCCCCTGTTCAACAGGTGCATGCAATTACAATTCTTGATCTAATAATTCACAGCAGGGCCCATTGCTGCACCCACCAAGAGTAACTGTCAGGGCTTACAGTGTTGTGGCACCAGCACCACCATCAAAGGCCCAATTTTTACTACCACTGTTCAACAATTATATGTAATTAAAATTCCTGATATAATAGTTGACAGCAGGGCGTTCCAGCACCAACCAAGAGTAACTGTGAGTGCTTACAGTGTTGTGCCAACACCAACAACTAAGGGGCCTATTTCTGCAGAGTATATACGGCAGGTCCCTACTTTCAAACATCCAACTTACAAACGACTCCTACTTGCAAACGCAAGAAGACAACAGGAAGTGAGAGGAAATCTACCCCTTGGAAGGAAAATTCTCTCCTGTAAGAATTAATATGGGAGAAAGGTGTCTCCTCTGTACTGATGCTTTATCACCAATCCTTGTTTCAAGAAAAACACCACATTTCAAAAACAGTTGTCATTGGGACGGAAAGTGAGGTGAAATGTTCTGAACAGGGGCACAGACAGCAAAACAAATGTTACAGGGGTGATAACCCTTACCTATGTTTTCCAAAAAGTTTAAAAATAGATTTTTGGTCTGGAGCTACACTTAAACAATGTACCTGTTCAAAATTACAAACAGATTCTACATAAGAACAAACCTACAGTCCCTGTCTTGTATGCACCGCCTGTATACGGCTGTTCAGAGTATATAGGGCCTTTTTTATTTTATGTGCGGGGTTCCCCTTAATATCCATACAAGACCCAAAGGGGCTGGTAATGGGCTGGGGTAGGGGGGGGGGTCATGGGGTAGCTATGCCATTTTTCTTAAAGATTTTCATCCATATTACCGGGACCAGACATTACATTAAAGCCGCAAGCAGTTTTAAATGGCTTTTTTTTCCTTTAGAAGTGTCATTTTGTGCAGGGACAGTTCTAAACACGGGAAACACGTGGCACTTCACAGGCATACTTTAGACACCCCCCAGGTACGATATTTAAAGGAATATTTGACTTTTTTTTTTTTCACTTTATGCATCATTAAAATGACTGCTCCCGAAAAACGACCGTTTTTAAAACTTCTTTTTGCATTGATACATGTCCCCTGGTGCAGAACCCGGGTTCCCAAACCCTTTTTAGGACAATAACATGCATAATAGTCGTTATAATTAGCACTTTAGAATTCGAACGTTCGCATCCATTGTATTTAATAGGGTTCTAATGTTCGTACGAACTTTCGGTCCGTTCGCGGGTTCTGGTGCGAACCGAACCCGGGGGTGTTCGGCTCATCACTACCAGCCACAATGAATCAGGTCTTTGGTATAGGAGATCCAGACAATCTGGAAGAGCTCACAGGGTATCTGATAGGTGTCTGATCAGGTCAGAGTACCACATTCACTTGGGCAAGTCTCGCGCTATTAGTATAATCAAAATGCCCTCAATTTTGATCCTGTGGAGCAGGATTCCTAAAGAATGAGTTTTAGGGCAGGAAAGGTGTAACTCTGGCTGTACTGATTACATGTAGCCACCAGAGTATCCACTGCTCATTCCTTCTGAAGTTCAGATGAGTTCTGTATTTGAAGACATACCTGTTTAGTTTTCTATAAAACCTGGAGGCCAGGAGGTCCACCAATCCCTCACATTTGACAGGTCCTGGAACACCTCTGGGTATAGGGCCTATTATTCTAGATCTAGGCAATGCTGGCTAAGGAAGTCCACCTGCCAATTGTCTACGCTTGGAATGTAAACTGTAAAAGGCTGAAACATGAAGTCAAGTGCAAAACTTCATATTCTTCAATGCAAATTGATGTCCAGCGTTGAAGGAAAAAACAAATCACCCGGATTTCCAGAATGTTGATTTCCTGAGCATCCAAGCAGGTTTCTGAAAAGTGTGTAGGACTCCTCTCCAGAAAGGAATGATTTCCCCAACTCCAGGCAAGGATTAGCAAAACATCAGGCCAAAGACAGCCCAGTCCTCGGTGACAGGTAAATCAGTTTGTCCACAATGACAGGATGTTTAATTGTAAGGGTTTGGAGCTAAAATGGCCAAATGAGTATGCCTCAAAAGGTGGATACCATTAACCCCATGACCTTGGTCAACACACAGGGTGCAGAAGAGAGGCTGAATGGTAGAGCCACAAATTGATAGTGTTGAGAAACTACAGCAAAGCTAAAGAATCACTGGTGTACTGAAAAATAAGGACATGCAAGTACATGTCTTTGATGTTTACAGAGACTAGAAAGTCTCCCTGATGGAGGTAGGCTATGACAGACCTGGTGGATTCTATGGGGAATTTATTGGTTCAAAGGATAATATTTTAAGCGCTGAGATCCAAGATGGGGCAAATGTTTGGTTTAGAAGCCATGCAAATGTTTGAATAAAATCCTGCTCTGAAGGCAAATATTTCAACAAATGTTCACTAATAGGAGACTTATTCAGGACATAAGACTGGAGACATTCACTATTCCATGTACGCAGTAGTATAGGGCAGCTAACATAAGCTCTAAGCACTCTACGAATAGGGGACCAGCGTGAATGGGAAATTAATCCTTTTTTATGATTTTAATTCATTCCTCTATTTTTTACATACTAACTCAACTGACATAGCAGGCTGAAATGCAGGGCCTGCCAGAGAAAACACAGTTTTTGCTAGAATTTCCAAATCCGCCGGGGCGTGTGAACACCTCCAACATTGACCGCTAGATGATGGATATATACGAGAAAGCCTGACAAGGGTGAGGTAGACGCGGTGTAAAAAGTTGAACTGGATCAAATGGTCCCTAGCCGAAGCCAAATGTTTGAAGGGGTGATCCCACATATCCTCCCAATCCTCCCCCTGAATCTCCGGGATCTCTCTTTCCCACCTCTCTCTACACCTAGAGACCCCCAGGGGCGTCTTTTTAAATAGGGATTTATAAACCGTGGATAGGGGTTTGGCCAGGTCCTCATCCCTCAAAAGGGTCTCCAGCGCTGATGGAAGGAACTCAACTCTTCGGCCACTGAACTGCGCCTGAAAAGCATGGCGCAGTTGCAGATAGCGGAAGAAGAAGGAATTCGGCAGGTCATGTCTAGCTTTCAATTGATCAAACAAAATAAGCTCACCTTCCCTAGTGACATCCTCTAATAGTTTAACCCCCCTACACGCCCATATCATGGGATCAGAGAGAGAGCAAAAGTCCGGAAGGCTTGGGTTAAGCCACAAGGGGGCCGAGGGCGATACTCTTGTATAAGATGGTGACATCAGGGTGGTGGTGACCTCCCATGCTTTGATGGTGGCTTTCATTCAGACAGTTAAGGGCAGACCAGATTTAGAGCCCCTGTAGAGGACCAACCTCAGGCTTTCGTACGACCCTAAGTGTGCCGCTTCCAGGACTGTGGCAGAATCTCCTTCATCAGCCAGCAGCCAGCGCCTGGCAAACACCATTTGGCCGGCCAGATAATACTTTTTCCAGTCCGGAAGTGCCAACCCCCCCTGCCCCCAAGGCTCCTGCAGGACCGTAATACTGATACGAGGTGATTGTGGGGACCAGAGAAAGGATCCCACTATACCATTTAGTGTGTTAAAAAAATTCTTGGGGACCCACATTGGGGAGTGACGCAAGTAATATAAAAGTACAGGCAGGAATTTCATTTTAATGAGACTGATTCTCCCCAGTAAGGAGAGAGGCAGTTTCCGCCAAACCTGGGTTCTCTGTTTGAGACTAGATACCAGCGGGAGAAGGTTTAGAGGCATGAAATCTCTAATATCGGCAGTTACCCTGACAACTAGATAGGTAATAGAGGATACCCACTGTAATGGCAACTCGCTATCTCTTAGTGTCTGAGCTTCTGGACCTAGCGGCAGAATAGAGGACTTGCCCCAGTTCACACGCAGGCCCGAAAAGGAGGCAAACTGGTCCATGATTCGTAAGGCAGCCCTGAGAGAAGGTCCCGGATCCCTAAGGAACAGGAGCAGATCATCAGCGTATAGCGCCACACATTCTTTAATGGAGCCAACCTGTATACCCCCCACCTCATCGGACTGTCTAAGGGCTCTGGCAATGGGTTCCATCATCAACGCAAAGATAAACAGAGACAGCGGACACCCCTGTCTGGTACCCCTGCCCAAGGGAAAAAACTCAGAGACTGTCGTACCAAGCCGGATCGCCGTCCGAGGATCCTTATACAACAAAGCGATCCACTGACGGAAACCAGGCCCAAACCCCATTACTTCCAATACTTTCTACATGTAACGCCAGTCCACAGAATGAAAAGCCTTTTCTATATCGATTGTCATGCCGGTTTTTTCAATGACTTTTATCTGTATTGCCGGGACCCAACAATTTATTATCGCCGCGAGTAGTTTTAACCACTTAAGCCCCGGACCATTACACAGCTTAATGACCAGAGGTGATTTCACAATTTGGCACTGCGCTGCTTTAACTGGAAATTGTGCGGACATGCAATGTTGTACCCAAACAAAATTTGCGTCCTTGTGAAGCCACAAATAGAGCTTTCTTTTATTTTTCTTTCTTTTATTTTTTTTGCGATATAAACGGAAAAAGACTGAAAATTTTGAAAAAAAATGCAATTTTCTACTTTTTGTTATAAGAGAAATCGAATAAACTAAATTTTAGTCATACATTTAGGCCAAAATGTATTCAGCCACATGTCTTTAGTAAAAAAAATGTCAATAGCGTATATTTATTGGTTTGCGCAAAAGTTATAGCGTCTACAAACTAGGGTACATTTTCTGGAATTTACACAGCTTTTAATTTATGACTGCCTATCTCATTTCTTGAGGTGCTAAAATGGCAAATGACCCCATTTTGGAAAGTAGACACCCCAAGGAAATTGCTGAGAGGCATGTTGAGCCCGCTGAATATTTTTTTTTTGTCCCAAGTGATTGAATAATGACTAAAAAAAAATTAAAAATTACAAAAAGTTGTCACTAAATGATATATTGCTCACACATGCCATGGTTATATGTGGAATTGCACCCCAAAATACATTTTGCTGCTTCTCCTGAGTACGAGGATAACGCATGTGTGGGACTTTTTGGGAGCCTAGCCGCGTACGGGCCCCCGAAAACCAAGCACCGCCTTCAGGATTTCTAAGGGCGCAAATTTTTGATTTCACTCCTCACTACCTATCACAGTTTCGAAGGCCATAAAATGCCAAAATAGCACAAAACCCCCCCAAATGACCCCATTTTAGAAAGTAGACACCCCAAGGAAATTGCTGAGAGGCATGTTGAGCCCATTGAATATTTTTTTTTTTTGTCCCAAGTGATTGAATAATGACAAAAAAAAAAAAAAATACAAAAAGTTGTCACTAAATGATATATTGCTCACACATTCCATGGTTATATGTGGAATTGCACCCCAAAATACATTTTGCTGCTTCTCCTGAGTAAGGGGATACCACATGTGTGGGACTTTTTAGGAGCCTAGCCGCGTACGGGACCCCGAAAACCAAGCACCGCCTTAATGATTTCTAAGGGCACAAATTTTTGATTTCACTCCTCACTACCTATCACAGTTTCGAAGGCCATAAAATGCCAAAATAGCACAAAACCCCCCCAAATGACCCTTATTTTGGAAAGTAGACACCCCAAGCTATTTGCTGAGAGGCATGGTGAGTAGTGATGAGCCGAACACCCCCGGGTTCGGTTCGCACCAGAACCCGCGAACGGACCGAAAGTTCGTACGAACATTAGAACCCTATTAAATACAATGGATGCGAACGTTCGACTTCTAAAGTGCTAATTATAACAACTATTATGCATGTTATTGTCCTAAAAAGGGTTTGGGAACCCGGGTTGTGCACCAGGGGACATGTATCAATGCAAAAAGAAGTTTTAAAAACGGTCGTTTTTCGGGAGCAGTCATTTTAATGATGCATAAAGTGAAAAAAAAAAGTCAAATATTCCTTTAAATATCGTACCTGGGGGGTGTCTAAAGTATGCCTGTGAAGTGCCACGTGTTTCCCGTGTTTAGAACTGTCCCTGCACAAAATTACATTTCTAAAGGAAAAAAAGCCATTTAAAACTGCTTGCGGCTTTAATGTAATGTCTGGTCCCGGTAATATGGATGGAAATCTTTAAGAAAAATGGCATAGCTACCCCATGACCCCCCCCCCCTACCCCAGCCCATTACCAGCCCCTTTGGGTCTTGTATGGATATTAAGGGGAACCCCGCACATAAAATAAAAAAGGCCCTATATACTCTGAACAGCCGTATACAGGCGGTGCATACAAGACAGGGACTGTAGGTTTGTTCTTATGTAGAATCTGTTTGTAATTTTGAACAGGTACATTGTTGAAGTGTAGCTCCAGCCCAAAAATCTATTTTTAAACTTTTTGGAAAACATAGGTAAGGGTTATCACCCCTGTAACATTTGTTTTGCTGTCTGTGCCCCTGTTCAGAACATTTCACCTCACTTTCCGTCCCAATGACAACTGTTTTTGAAATGTGGTGTTTTTCTTGAAACAAGGATTGCTGATAAAGCATCAGTACAGAGGAGACACCTTTCTCCCATATTTATTCTTACAGGAGAGAATTTTCCTTCCTAGTGGTAGATTTCCTCTCACTTCCTGTTGTCTTCTTGCGTTTGCAAGTAGGAGTCGTTTGTAAGTTGGATGTTTGAAAGTAGGGACCTGCCGTATATACTCTGCAGAAATAGGCCCCTTAGTTGTTGGTGTTGGCACAACACTGTAAGCACTCACAGTTACTCTTGGTTGGTGCTGGAACGCCCTGCTGTCAACTATTATATCAGGAATTTTAATTACATATAATTGTTGAACAGTGGTAGTAAAAATTGGGCCTTTGATGGTGGTGCTGGTGCCACAACACTGTAAGCCCTGACAGTTACTCTTGGTGGGTGCAGCAATGGGCCCTGCTGTGAATTATTAGATCAAGAATTGTAATTACATGCCCCTTTTGAACAGGGGCTGAAAAATTGGGCCTTTCGTGGTGGTGGTGGTGGTGGCGTTGCCACAACACTGTAAGCCCTCAGAGTTACTCTTGGTGGGTGCAGCAATGGGCCCTGCTGTGAATTATTAGATCAAGAATTGTAATTGCATGCCCCTGTTGAACAGGGGCTGAAAAATTGGGCCTTTCGTGGTGGTGGTGGTGGTGGTGGTGTTGCCACAACACTGTAAGCCCTCAGAGTTACTCTTGGTGGGTGCAGCAATGGGCCCTGCTGTGAATTATTAGATCAAGAATTGTAATTACATGCCCCTTTTGAACAGGGGCTGAAAAATTGGGCCTTTCGTGGTGGTGGTGGTGGTGGCGTTGCCACAACACTGTAAGCCCTCAGAGTTACTCTTGGTGGGTGCAGCAATGGGCCCTGCTGTGAATTATTAGATCAAGAATTGTAATTGCATGCCCCTGTTGAACAGGGGCTGAAAAATTGGGCCTTAGGCACTGGTGGCACAACACTACAACCCCTCACAGATACTGTACTTGGAGCACAGCAATGAGCCCTGTTGCAAAGTATTGCTTCAAAAATTGTAATGACACGCCCCTGTTAAACAGGGGCTGAAAAATTGGGCCTTAGGCACTGGTGGCACAACACTCCAACCCTTCACAGATACTGTACTTGGAGCACAGCAATGAGCCCTATGGCAAATTATTGCTAAAAAAATTGTAATTACACGCCCCTGTAAAACAGGGGCTGAAAAATTGGGCCTTAGCCACTGGTGGCGGCACCCATAAACAAAAATGATCTTCCAAGCTATCATCATCAATCGTATCATTGAGGACTCGGAGGAGGAGGATAGCCAGTCAACATAACAGCACAGGCACTCAGCATCAGCATCAGTCTTGAAGGGATGTGACATGTTAAAATCAATTAGTCTGTTATATCAGCATCAGGTGTGTGGTAGCTGGTGGTGATCCAAGACTGGTTCATCTTGATGAAAGTCAGTCGATCAACCGAGTCGGTGGACAGGCGCACCCTGTGATCCGTGACAAATCCTCCAGCAGCACTGAATGTGCGTTCCGAAAGAACGCTGGATGCAGGACAGGCCAGTAGCTCAATTGCATACTGTGCAAGCTCTGGCCAGTGATCCATCCTCAAGACCCAGTAAGCCAGAGGATTTTCAGTGGGGAAGGTGTCCAAGTCTGACCTTGCCCCTACATATTCCTGCACCATGTTTATCAGACGCTGGCGATGGTTGCTGGAACCGATCATACTTTGGGGCTGCGGACTAAAGAATTGTCTGAACGCATCGGTCAGACGGCCACCTTCCCCACCGCTCCTTCTTTGACTGGCCGAAGCCTCAGCAACTCGTTGTCCAGGACCAGGAGTTTGTAACCTCCCAGTCTCTGGGAACGCGTTGCACAGACCTTTCTGCAAGGCCTCCCGGAGTTGTCTCATCCTCTGCTCCCTCTGCGACGGTAACATAAGGTCCGCAACCTTACCCTTGTACCGTGGATCAAGGAGAGTGGCCAGCCAGTAATGGTCCCTCTCCTTCATCCGAAGAATACGAGGATCCTTCCGCAGACTTTGCAGGATCAGGGAGGCCATGCAGCGTAGGTTTGCTGAGGCATTCGCTCCGGAGTCCTCTGGGTCACTAAGGACGACATGATCCGCAGCCACCTCCTCCCAGCCACGTACAAGTCCACTGGTTTCTTGGGACTGTAAATCATCCCTAAAAGACTGCTGCTGATGATGCTGAGTGCCAGCCTCCACCTCCATGCTGACACAATCCTCCTCCTCCTCCTCCTCCTCCTCCTCCTCCTCTTCCTGTGCGATGGGTGGGACAGAAGGAACACTGTCTGGGTAAAGGGGGCCTTGAGAGGCAAGGAAGTCCTCCTCTTCCTGCCTCTGTTCTGCCTCAAGTGCCCTGTCCATTATTCCACGCAGCGTGTGCTCCAACAGGTGGACAAGAGGTACAGTGTCACTGATGCATGCACTGTCACTGCTCACCATCCTCGTGGCCTCCTCAAATGGTGCCAGGACAGTGCATGCATCCCTGATCATGCCCCACTGGCGTGGAGAAAAAAAACCAAGCTCCCCTGAGCCTGTCCTGGTGCCGTAGTCGCACAGGTACTCATTGATGGCCCTCTGCTGCGTGTGCAGCCGCTGCAGCATGGCCAACGTTGAGTTCCACCTGGTGGGCATGTCACATATAAGGCGGTTCTTGGGCAGGTTCAACTCCTTTTGCAGCTCAGCCAGGCGAGCACTGGCATTATAAGATCTGCGGAAATGCACACAGACTTTCCTGGCCTGCCTCAGGACATCCTGTAAGCCCGGGTACCTGCCCAAGAACCGCTGCACCACCAGGTTAAGGACGTGAGCCACACAGGGCACATGGGTCAGTTGTCCCTGTCGGAGGGCGGAGAGGAGGTTGGTGCCATTGTCGCAAACCACCATTCCTGGCTTAAGCTGGCGTGGCGTCAACCACCTCTCGGCCTGGCCCTGCAGAGCAGACAGGACCTCTGCCCCAGTGTGGCTTCTGTCCCCCAAACACACCAGCGCAAGCACGGCATGGCATCTTTTTGCCTGCGTACTTGCGTAGCCCCTTGAACGCCTACGGAGCACCGCTGGTTCCGAGGACAAACCACAGGAAGAGGCCATGGAGGAAGAAGAAGAGGAGGGGGTGGAGGAGAGAGGTGTGTCACAACCAGTAGTAGCATTTTGGAGGCGTGGCGGTGGAACAACCTCCAACACTACTGCACCTTGTCCTGCATCCTTCCCAGCTGCCAAAAGAGTGACCCAATGGGCCGTGAAAGAAAGGTAACGTCCCTGTCCATGCCTGCTGGACCATGAGTCAGCGGTAATATGCACCTTACCGCTGACCGCCCTGTCCAGCGAGGCCAAGACATTGCCTTCCACATGCCGGTAGAGAGCCGGAATAGCCTTCCGTGAGAAAAAGTGGCGTTTGGGAACCTGCCACTGAGGAACCGCACATTGCACAAACTCACGAAAGGGGGCCGAGTCTACCAACTGAAAAGGCAGCAGTTGAAGCGCTAGCAATTTAGCCAAGCTAGCATTCAACCGCTGGGCATGTGGATGGCTGGGAGTGAACTTCTTTCGACGGTCCAGCAGCTGGGGCAGGGAAATTTGCCTGCTAGAATCGGACGTCGGTGTACTGCTAGCAGAGTGGCCGCAAGTACTTGGCTGTGACACACCTAATTCTACACCTTCATTCCTCTCAGTGCATGTTTCAGAGAGGACTGAAGTTATAGTGGGGTTGGAGATCCCAGCTGATGCGGTGCAAGGAGAGGTCCGCTTTGTTCTTTGGTGTGGGTCTTTGAGGTAGGCTTGCCAACGAGCTGCATGGCAGGTCAACATATGTCTGGTCAGGCATGTGGTACCCAAGCGGCTGATGTTTTGGCCACGCGATATACGCTTGAGACATATGTTGCAAACAGCAGCTGTGCGATCTGATGCACTAGCCTCAAAAAAGGCCCACACCAAAGAACTTTTTGAATGACGGGCAGAGGCAGCGCCCTGCACAGGCGGAGCTCTGCGGTGTGATTCCGTCGGTGTACTGCCCTTACGCTGGCCACCAAAGGGCATCCTGCCTCGTTGGAGATGTGCCTCCTCCTCATCCTCCTCCTCCTCCTCTCTCCTATTAGGCACCCACGTGGAGTCAGTGACCTCATCATCCCCTCCCTCCTCATCACTGGAGCCAATCTGGCAGTATGCTGCAGCTGCTGGAACATGACTGCCAGATTGGTGTCCTTCTTGAGCATCCCCTCTGTCTGCTCTCACGCTACTGCCTTCCTCTAGCTGGGTTTCATCATCAGACCCTTCGAAACGCTGGGCATCCTCCTGGAGCATGTACCCAACACTGTGCTCAAACAGTTCGGGGGACTCCTCAGGAGGAGGACATGGTGGGTCTAGGGAAGGAGTGACTGATGATGAGTCTGACATTGATACCAGGGAAGAGGACGCTTTGGCAGCTGCTTTTCCAGTACCCTGAGCCTGGGTGAGAGAGGATGAGGAGGAGGAGGAGGGCTTGGTCATCCACTCTACCAAGTCTTCGGCATGATGTGGCTCAACATGTCCAGCTGCCGAAAAGAAGGACAAGCGTGTCCCATGGCCATGTGCTGATGACAATGCACCGCGTCCACGACCAGCACTGTTGCCCCCAGACACAGAGCCTGCTTGCCCTCTTTTATTGCCTCCTGACTGTCTGCCTCTCCTTGTTTGCCTTCCAGACATTCTAATAGATGGCCTGCAGGGAGATGGGAAAAAAGCAATAAGGGCTACCTTCAGGTGTCCTTCTCTGTCCCTTTACTTAAGGATTTCTAAATATGGTTGAGGATGATTGCTTTTGCACAGAATAGCACAACGACAATTTCCCTGACTGTGCAAAAAAACAAGGATTTCAAAGATGGTTGATGAGGAATGCTTTAGCACACTATAGCACAAGGAGAATTCCCTCACTGTCCTTCCCTGTCCCTAGAAACAAGGATTCGCACAGTAAAAGACACTGACACTCTCCCTACCTATAGTTTTCTGTCCCTAGAAAAAATGTTTTTTTAAAGCACACTATAGCACAAGGAGAATTTCACTCACTTTCCTTCTTTGTCCCTAGAAACAAGGTTTATCACAGTGAAAGAAACTGACACTCTTCCTTCCTATAGTTTTCTGTCCCTAGAAAAAAATGTTTTTTTAAAGCACACTATAGCACAAGGAGAATTCCCTCACTGTCCTTCCCTGTCCCTAGAAACAAGGATTCGCACAGTAAAACACACTGACACTCTCCCTACCTATAGTTTTCTGTCCCTAGAAAAAATGTTTTTTTAAAGCACACTATAGCACAAGGAGAATTCCCTCACTGTCCTTCCCTGTCCCTAGAAACAAGGATTCGCACAGTAAAAGACACTGACACTCTCCCTACCTATAGTTTTCTGTCCCTAGAAAAAATGTTTTTTTAAAGCACACTATAGCACAAGGAGAATTTCACTCACTTTCCTTCTTTGTCCCTAGAAACAAGGTTTATCACAGTGAAAGAAACTGACACTCTTCCTTCCTATAGTTTTCTGTCCCTAGAAAAAATGTTTTTTTAAAGCACACTATAGCACAAGGAGAATTTCACTCACTTTCCTTCTTTGTCCCTAGAAACAAGGTTTATCACAGTGAAAGAAACTGACACTCTTCCTTCCTATAGTTTTCTGTCCCTAGAAAAAAATGTTTTTTTAAAGCACACTATAGCACAAGGAGAATTCCCTCACTGTCCTTCCCTGTCCCTAGAAACAAGGATTCGCACAGTAAAAGACACTGACACTCTCCCTACCTATAGTTTTCTGTCCCTAGAAAAAATGTTTTTTTAAAGCACACTATAGCACAAGGAGAATTTCACTCACTTTCCTTCTTTGTCCCTAGAAACAAGGTTTATCACAGTGAAAGAAACTGACACTCTTCCTTCCTATAGTTTTCTGTCCCTAGAAAAAAATGTTTTTTAAAGCACACTATAGCACAAGGAGAATTCCCTCACTGTCCTTCCCTGTCCCTAGAAACAAGGATTCGCACAGTAAAACACACTGACACTCTCCCTACCTATAGTTTTCTGTCCCTAGAAAAAATGTTTTTTTAAAGCACACTATAGCACAAGGAGAATTCCCTCACTGTCCTTCCCTGTCCCTAGAAACAAGGATTCGCACAGTAAAAGACACTGACACTCTCCCTACCTATAGTTTTCTGTCCCTAGAAAAAATGTTTTTTTAAAGCACACTATAGCACAAGGAGAATTTCACTCACTTTCCTTCTTTGTCCCTAGAAACAAGGTTTATCACAGTGAAAGAAACTGACACTTTTCCTTCCTATAGTTTTCTGTCCCTAGAAAAAAATGTTTTTTTAAAGCACACTATAGCACAAGGAGAATTCCCTCACTGTCCTTCCCTGTCCCTAGAAACAAGGATTCGCACAGTAAAACACACTGACACTCTCCCTACCTATAGTTTTCTGTCCCTAGAAAAAATGTTTTTTTAAAGCACACTATAGCACAAGGAGAATTTCACTCACTTTCCTTCTTTGTCCCTAGAAACAAGGTTTATCACAGTGAAAGAAACTGACACTCTTCCTTCCTATAGTTTTCTGTCCCTAGAAAAAAATGTTTTTTTAAAGCACACTATAGCACAAGGAGAATTCCCTCACTGTCCTTCCCTGTCCCTAGAAACAAGGATTCGCACAGTAAAAGACACTGACACTCTCCCTACCTATAGTTTTCTGTCCCTAGAGAAAATGTTTTTTTAAAGCACACTATAGCACAAGGAGAATTTCACTCACTTTCCTTCTTTGTCCCTAGAAACAAGGTTTATCACAGTGAAAGAAACTGACACTCTTCCTTCCTATAGTTTTCTGTCCCTAGAAAAAAATGTTTTTTTAAAGCACACTATAGCACAAGGAGAATTCCCTCACTGTCCTTCCCTGTCCCTAGAAACAAGGATTCGCACAGTAAAACACACTGACACTCTCCCTACCTATAGTTTTCTGTCCCTAGAAAAAATGTTTTTTTAAAGCACACTATAGCACAAGGAGAATTCCCTCACTGTCCTTCCCTGTCCCTAGAAACAAGGATTCGCACAGTAAAAGACACTGACACTCTCCCTACCTATAGTTTTCTGTCCCTAGAAAAAATGTTTTTTTAAAGCACACTATAGCACAAGGAGAATTTCACTCACTTTCCTTCTTTGTCTCTAGAAACAAGGTTTATCACAGTGAAAGAAACTGACACTCTTCCTTCCTATAGTTTTCTGTCCCTAGAAAAAAATGTTTTTTTAAAGCACACTATAGCACAAGGAGAATTCCCTCACTGTCCTTCCCTGTCCCTAGAAACAAGGATTCGCACAGTAAAATACACTGACACTCTCCCTACCTATAGTTTTCTGTCCCTAGAGAAAATGTTTTTTTAAAGCACACTATAGCACAAGGAGAATTTCACTCACTTTCCTTCTTTGTCCCTAGAAACAAGGTTTATCACAGTGAAAGAAACTGACACTCTTCCTTCCTATAGTTTTCTGTCCCTAGAAAAAAATGTTTTTTTAAAGCACACTATAGCACAAGGAGAATTCCCTCACTGTCCTTCCCTGTCCCTAGAAACAAGGATTCGCACAGTAAAACACACTGACACTCTCCCTACCTATAGTTTTCTGTCCCTAGAAAAAATGTTTTTTTAAAGCACACTATAGCACAAGGAGAATTCCCTCACTGTCCTTCCCTGTCCCTAGAAACAAGGATTCGCACAGTAAAAGACACTGACACTCTCCCTACCTATAGTTTTCTGTCCCTAGAAAAAATGTTTTTTTAAAGCACACTATAGCACAAGGAGAATTTCACTCACTTTCCTTCTTTGTCTCTAGAAACAAGGTTTATCACAGTGAAAGAAACTGACACTCTTCCTTCCTATAGTTTTCTGTCCCTAGAAAGAAATGTTTTTTTAAAGCACACTATAGCACAAGGAGAATTCCCTCACTGTCCTTCCCTGTCCCTAGAAACAAGGATTCGCACAGTAAAAGACACTGACACTCTCCCTACCTATAGTTTTCTGTCCCTAGAAAAATAGGATTTTTTACTCACCGTAAAATCCTTTTCTCTGAGTCCATGGACCGACACAGCTTCTCTATTGACAAAGTGGGTATTATCCGTTAATTAGGAGTGACTAGGCAGAAAAACTTGTAAAAAGTGTTGCATCACACCTTCTACAGTACCGCCCAGGGGGCGGACCCTCTGGGTATACCCTCTCAGTCTGCACATCGCAGATCAGTTCGTCAAAAAGCAGTACAAACTTAAAAGGAGGGGTGGGTGCTGTGTCGGTCCATGGACTCAGAGAAAAGGATTTTACGGTGAGTAAAAAATCCTATTTACTCTTTCGTCCATGGACCGACACAGCTTCTCTATTGACAAAGTGGGACGTCCCAAAGCAGTGTCAGAGAAAACAACGAGGGGTGGTAACAGCATAAAAACAAACTTCACCCCAAAACACAAAACAGCACTCCTCCAACGGAGGAGTTGCAACTCTAAACAGCCGCCTGCAAAACCTTGCGGCCGAAAGAGGCATCCGAAGATGCACCTACATCAACTTTGTAGAATTTTGTGAAAGTGTGAGCGGACGACCAAGTCGCCGCTTTACATAGTTGGGAAACAGACGCTTGATGTCGGAAAGCCCAAGAGGCACCTATTGCCCTGGTCGAATGCGCCGTGACAGGAAAGGGGGGCGCCTGACCCTTTAAGGCGTAAGCCTGGATTACTATCTGTCGGATCCACCTAGAGATGGTGGCCGATGAGACTGCTTGGCCCTTCTTGGGACCAGCCACCGAAACAAACAGTGAGTCTGACTTCCGGAACAGGGAAGTAGCAGATATGTATACTCTCAAAGCTCGGACAACGTCCAAGGAATGCAACGCCGACTCCTTAGGATTCGACGGCTGAGGACACAAGGATGGAAGTACAATGTCTTCGTTGAGATGAAAAGCCGAAACGACCTTCGGAAGAAAGGAAGGCTGCGGCCGCAGCACCACCTTATCCTTGTGGAAAATCAAATAGGGAGCCTTGCAGGACAAGGCTGCCAGCTCAGAGAATCGTCTAACTGACGTAACAGCCACCAAAAAGACCACCTTCTGAGAAAGTGTCAACAGGGGAATATCTCTAATATTCTCAAACGGTGCCTTCTGAAGCACCGAGAGGACCAGGTTCAAGTCCCACGGAGGTAACGGGGGGCGGACCGGAGGGGCCACATGTCGAACCCCCTGCACAAATGTACTCACGAGAGAGTGAGTCGCCAGGGGTCGCTGAAAAAAGACAGCCAGGGCAGATATCTGTCCCTTAATCGTACTTAGGGCAAGCCTTTGGTCTACCCCATGCTGTAAAAACAGCAGGATTCTGGAAACCAAATAGGTACGCGGATGCCATTTCATTTCCTCACACATGGAGATGTAGGCCCTCCAAGTGCGGTGATAGACCTTCCTAGAGGACGGTTTCCGAGCACTTCTCATAGTAGAAATTACTGAGTCTGACAGGCCCCGGTCTCTCAGTACCTGGTTCTCAACAGCCATGCCGTTAAAGCCAATGACTGTAAAGCAGGATGGAATATGGGACCTTGCGACAGCAGGTCCTTCCGTAGTGGTAGGCGCCAGGGGACGTCTGCTACCAGACGTACTAGATCGGCGTACCAAGGACGCTGAGGCCAATCTGGAGCGATTAGGATCATTGGAATTCCCTCTGCCTCCACTCTGCGGAGCAGAAGAGGAAGAAGCCTTAAGGGAGGGAAGGCATAGATTAGCCGATACTGGCCCCACGATGCTACCAACGCGTCCGTTGCGTCTGCCCATGGGTCTCTTGACCGGGCCACAAACCTCAATACCTTCCGATTGAGTCGGGAAGCCAGAAGATCTACGTCTGGTGTGCCCCATCTTTGGCAGAGGAGTTGGAACACCTCCGGGTGTAAGGACCATTCTCCCTGGTCCAGCATCTGGCGGCTCAGGTAGTCCGCCTGCCAGTTTTCCACACCCGGAATGTACACGGCCGACAGTGCCGGTACGCTCCTCTCTGCCCACTTCAGGATGCGAGCGATCTCCGATGCTGCAGCTGAGCTTCTTGTTCCTCCTTGATGATTGACATATGCCACTGCTGTGGCGTTGTCTGACTGGATCCTGACTGGACGCCCTTGCAGTCTCTGAGACCATTTGAAGAGGCACAGCTTGATCGCCCGGATCTCCAGGACATTGATCGGCAGGAGGGCTTCCTCTGGGGTCCAGCGACCTTGCGCCGACTGGACACCCCAGACTCCCCCCCAACCTGTAAGGCTGGCGTCCGTCGTGATCACTATCCAGTAAACCGGAAGAAATGACTTCCCGGCCATTAGAGCCAGTGCTGTCAGCCACCATACCAGGGATCTCCTGACTAGGTGGCTCACTCGGATTTGATAATCCAGAGATGAAGGGCATCTGTTCCATCTGGACAGAACTTCCCTCTGTAACACTCGAGTGTGGTATTGAGCATATGGGACCGCCTCGAAGGAGGCTACCATGAGGCCCAACACTCGCATGCAAAAACGGAGTGACGACCAATTCCTGGAAGTCAGCTGCCGTACTGCAGCCCGGAGGGTCTGCAACTTCTCCACAGGGAGGAATACCTTTGCCTCTGAGGAATCCAGAATCAACCCCAGGTACACTAGGCGTTGAGTGGGCACCAATACTGACTTTTGCGTGTTTAGTATCCAACCACAGTCTCGAAGAGTCTGACAGGTAATGGACACGCTTACCTCTAATTCTGAGCTTGAAGGGCCCTTCAGCAGAAGGTCGTCCAAGTAACCTGTGATAGCGATACCCCGCTGTCTTAGAAGTGCCAGAATCAGAGCGAGCACCTTGGTGAACGTCCTGGGTAGTGATGAGCCGAACACCCCCGGGTTCGGTTCGCACCAGAACCCGCGAACGGACCGAAAGTTCGAACGAACATTAGAACCCTATTAAATACAATGGATGCGAACGTTCGAATTCTAAAGTGCTAATTATAACAACTATTATGCATGTTATTGTCATAAATAGGGTTTGGGAACCCGGGTTGTGCACCAGGGGACATGTATCAATGCAAAAAGAAGTTTTAAAAACGGTCGTTTTTCGGGAGCAGTCATTTTAATGATGCATAAAGTGAAAAAAAAAAAGTCAAATATTCCTTTAAATATCGTACCTGGGGGGTGTCTAAAGTATGCCTGTGAAGTGCCACGTGTTTCCCGTGTTTAGAACTGTCCCTGCACAAAATGACACTTCTAAAGGAAAAAAAAGCCATTTAAAACTGCTTGCGGCTGGTCCCGGTAATATGGATGAAATTCTTTAAGAAAAATGGCATAGCTACCCCATGACCCCCCCCTACCCCAGCCCATTACCAGCCCCTTTGGGTCTTGTATGGATATTAAGGGGAACCCCGCACATAAAATAAAAAAGGCCCTATATACTCTGAACAGCCGTATACAGGCGGTGCATACAAGACAGGGACTGTAGGTTTGTTCTTATGTAGAATCTGTTTGTAATTTTGAACAGGTACATTGTTGAAGTGTAGCTCCAGCCCAAAAATCTATTTTTAAACTTTTTGGGAAACATAGGTAAGGGTTATCACCCCTGTAACATTTGTTTTGCTGTCTGTGCCCCTGTTCAGAACATTTCACCTCACTTTCCGTCCCAATGACAACTGTTTTTGAAATGTGGTGTTTTTCTTGAAACAAGGATTGCTGATAAAGCATCAGTACAGATGAGACCCCTTTCTCCCATATTTATTCTTACAGGAGAGAATTTTCCTTTCTAGGGGTAGATTTCCTCTCACTTCCTGTTGTCTTCTTTCGTTTGCAAGTAGGAGTCGTTTGTAAGTTGGATGTTTGAAAGTAGGGACCTGCCGTATATACTCTGCAGAAATAGGCCCCTTAGTTGTTGGTGTTGGCACAACACTGTAAGCACTCAGTTACTCTTGGTTGGTGCTGGAACGCCCTGCTGTCAACTATTATATCAGGAATTTTAATTACATATAATTGTTGAACAGTGGTAGTAAAAATTGGGGCTTTGATGGTGGTGCTGGTGCCACAACACTGTAAGCCCTGACAGTTACTCTTGGTGGGTGCAGCAATGGGCCCTGCTGTGAATTATTAGATCAAGAATTGTAATTACATGCCCCTTTTGAACAGGGGCTGAAAAATTGGGCCTTTCGTGGTGGTGGTGGTGGTGGCGTTGCCACAAGACTGTAAGCCCTCAGAGTTACTCTTGGTGGGTGCAGCAATGGACCCTGCTGTGAATTATTAGATCAAGAATTGTAATTGCATGCCCCTGTTGAACAGGGGCTGAAAAATTGGGCCTTAGGCACTGGTGGCACAACACTACAACCCCTCACAGATACTGTACTTGGAGCACAGCAATGAGCCCTGTTGCAAAGTATTGCTTCAAAAATTGTAATGACACGCCCCTGTTAAACAGGGGCTGAAAAATTGGGCCTTAGGCACTGGTGCCACAACACTCCAACCCCTCACAGATACTGTACTTGGAGCACAGCAATGAGCCCTATGGCAAATTATTGCTAAAAAAATTGTAATTACACGCCCCTGTAAAACAGGGGCTGAAAAATTGGGCCTTAGCCACTGGTGGCGGCACCCATAAACAAAAATGATCTTCCAAGCTATCATCATCAATCGTATCATTGAGGACTCGGAGGAGGAGGATAGCCAGTCAACATAACAGCACAGGCACTCAGCATCAGCATCAGTCTTGAAGGGATGTGACATGTTAAAATCAATTAGTCTGTTATATCAGCATCAGGTGTGTGGTAGCTGGTGGTGATCCAAGACTGGTTCATCTTGATGAAAGTCAGTCGATCAACCGAGTCGGTGGACAGGCGCACCCTGTGATCCGTGACAAATCCTCCAGCAGCACTGAATGTGCGTTCCGAAAGAACGCTGGATGCAGGACAGGCCAGTAGCTCAATTGCATACTGTGCAAGCTCTGGCCAGTGATCCATCCTCAAGACCCAGTAAGCCAGAGGATTTTCGGTGGGGAAGGTGTCCAAGTCTGACCTTGCCCCTAGATATTCCTGCACCATGTTTATCAGACGCTGGCGATGGTTGCTGGAACCGATCATACTTTGGGGCTGCGGACTAAAGAATTGTCTGAACGCATCGGTCAGACGGCCACCTTCCCCACCGCTCCTTCTTTGACTGGCCGAAGCCTCAGCAACTCGTTGTCCAGGACCAGGAGTTTGTAACCTCCCAGTCTCTGGGAACGCGTTGCACAGACCTTTCTGCAAGGCCTCCCGGAGTTGTCTCATCCTCTGCTCCCTCTGCGACGGTAACATAAGGTCCGCAACCTTACCCTTGTACCGTGGATCAAGGAGAGTGGCCAGCCAGTAATGGTCCCTCTCCTTGATCTGAAGAATACGAGGATCCTTCCGCAGACTTTGCAGGATCAGGGAGGCCATGCAGCGTAGGTTTGCTGAGGCATTCGCTCCGGAGTCCTCTGGGTCACTAAGGACGACATGATCCGCAGCCACCTCCTCCCAGCCACGTACAAGTCCACTGGTTTCTTGGGACTGTAAATCATCCCTAAAAGACTGCTGCTGATGATGCTGAGTGCCAGCCTCCACCTCCATGCTGACACAATCCTCCTCCTCCTCCTCCTCCTCCTCTTCCTGTGCGATGGGTGGGACAGAAGGAACACTGTCTGGGTAAAGGGGGCCTTGAGAGGCAAGGAAGTCCTCCTCTTCCTGCCTCTGTTCTGCCTCAAGTGCCCTGTCCATTATTCCACGCAGCGTGTGCTCCAACAGGTGGACAAGAGGTACAGTGTCACTGATGCATGCACTGTCACTGCTCACCATCCTCGTGGCCTCCTCAAATGGTGCCAGGACAGTGCATGCATCCCTGATCATGCCCCACTGGCGTGGAGAAAAAAAACCAAGTTCCCCTGACCCTGTCCTGGTGCCGTAGTCGCACAGGTACTCATTGATGGCCCTCTGCTGCGTGTGCAGCCGCTGCAGCATGGCCAACGTTGAGTTCCACCTGGTGGGCATGTCACATATAAGGCGGTTCTTGGGCAGGTTCAACTCCTTTTGCAGCTCAGCCAGGCGAGCACTGGCATTATAAGATCTGCGGAAATGCACACAGACTTTCCTGGCCTGCCTCAGGACATCCTGTAAGCCCGGGTACCTGCCCAAGAACCGCTGCACCACCAGGTTAAGGACGTGAGCCACACAGGGCACATGGGTCAGTTGTCCCTGTCGGAGGGCGGAGAGGAGGTTGGTGCCATTGTCGCAAACCACCATTCCTGGCTTAAGCTGGCGTGGCGTCAACCACCTCTCGGCCTGGCCCTGCAGAGCAGACAGGACCTCTGCCCCAGTGTGGCTTCTGTCCCCCAAACACACCAGCGCAAGCACGGCATGGCATCTTTTTGCCTGCGTACTTGCGTAGCCCCGTGAACGGCTACGGAGCACCGCTGGTTCATAGGACAAACCACAGGAAGAGGCCATGGAGGAAGAAGAAGAGGAGGGGGTGGAGGAGAGAGGTGTGTCACAACCAGTAGTAGCATTTTGGAGGCGTGGCGGTGGGACAACCTCCAACACTACTGCACCTTGTCCTGCATCCTTCCCAGCTGCCAAAAGAGTGACCCAATGGGCCGTGAAAGAAAGGTAACGTCCCTGTCCATGCCTGCTGGACCATGAGTCAGCGGTAATATGCACCTTACCGCTGACCGCCCTGTCCAGCGAGGCCAAGACATTGCCTTCCACATGCCGGTAGAGAGCCGGAATAGCCTTCCGTGAGAAAAAGTGGCGTTTGGGAACCTGCCACTGAGGAACCGCACATTGCACAAACTCACGGAAGGGGGCCGAGTCTACCAACTGAAAAGGCAGCAGTTGAAGCGCTAGCAATTTAGCCAAGCTAGCATTCAACCGCTGGGCATGTGGATGGCTGGGAGTGAACTTCTTTCGACGGTCCAGCAGCTGGGGCAGGGAAATTTGCCTGCTAGAATCGGACGTCGGTGTACTGCTAGCAGAGTGGCCGCAAGTACTTGGCTGTGACACACCTAATTCTACACCTTCATTCCTCTCAGTGCATGTTTCAGAGAGGACTGAAGTTATAGTGGGGTTGGAGATCCCAGCTGATGCGGTGCAAGGAGAGGTCCGCTTTGTTCTTTGGTGTGGGTCTTTGAGGTAGGCTTGCCAACGAGCTGCATGGCAGGTCAACATATGTCTGGTCAGGCATGTGGTACCCAAGCGGCTGATGTTTTGGCCACGCGATATACGCTTGAGACATATGTTGCAAACAGCAGCTGTGCGATCTGATGCACTAGCCTCAAAAAAGGCCCACACCAAAGAACTTTTTGAATGACGGGCAGAGGCAGCGCCCTGCACAGGCGGAGCTCTGCGGTGTGATTCCGTCGGTGTACTGCCCTTACGCTGGCCACCAAAGGGCATCCTGCCTCGTTGGAGATGTGCCTCCTCCTCATCCTCCTCCTCCTCCTCTCTCCTATTAGGCACCCACGTGGAGTCAGTGACCTCATCATCACCTCCCTCCTCATCACTGGAGGCAATCTGGCAGTATGCTGCAGCTGCTGGAACATGACTGCCAGATTGGTGTCCTTCTTGAGCATCCCCTCTGTCTGCTCTCACGCTACTGCCTTCCTCTAGCTGGGTTTCATCATCAGACCCTTCGAAACGCTGGGCATCCTCCTGGAGCATGTACCCAACACTGTGCTGAAACAGTTCGGGGGACTCCTCAGGAGGAGGACATGGTGGGTCTAGGGAAGGAGTGACTGATGATGAGTCTGACATTGATACCAGGGAAGAGGACGCTTTGGCAGCTGCTTTTCCAGTACCCTGAGCCTGGGTGAGAGAGGATGAGGAGGAGGAGGAGGGCTTGGTCATCAACTCTACCAAGTCTTCGGCATGATGTGGCTCAACATGTCCAGCTGCCGAAAAGAAGGACAAGCGTGTCCCATGGCCATGTGCTGATGACAATGCACTGCGTCCACGACCAGCACTGTTGCCCCCAGACACAGAGCCTGCTTGCCCTCTTTTATTGCCTCCTGACTGTCTGCCTCTCCTTGTTTGCCTTCCAGACATTCTAATAGATGGCCTGTAGGGAGATGGGAAAAAAGCAATAAGGGCTACCTTCAGGTGTCCTTCTCTGTCCCTTGAAACAAGGACTTTGACAGTGAAAGAAACTGACACACTCTCCCTACCTACAGTTTTCTGTCCCTAGAAAAAATGTTTTTTTTAAGCACAATTTAGCACAAGGAGAATTACCTCACTGTCCTTCCAGGTCCCTGGAAACAAGGACTTTGACAGTGAAAGAAACTGACACACTCTCCCTACCTACAGTTTTCTGTCCCTAGAAAAAATGTTTTTTTTAAGCACAATTTAGCACAAGGAGAATTACCTCACTGTCCTTCCAGGTCCCTGGAAACAAGGACTTTGACAGTGAAAGAAACTGACACACTCTCCCTACCTACAGTTTTCTGTCCCTAGAAAAAATGTTTTTTTTAAGCACAATTTAGCACAAGGAGAATTACCTCACTGTCCTTCCAGGTCCCTGGAAACAAGGACTTTGGCAGTGAAAGAAACTGACACACTCTCCCTACCTACAGTTTTCTGTCCCTAGAAAAAATGTTTTTTTTAAGCACAATTTAGCACAAGGAGAATTACCTCACTGTCCTTCCAGGTCCCTGGAAACAAGGACTTTGGCAGTGAAAGAAACTGACACACTCTCCCTACCTATAGTTTTCTGTCCCTAGAAAAAATGTTTTTTTTAAGCACAATTTAGCACAAGGAGAATTACCTCACTGTGCTTCCAGGTCCCTGGAAACAAGGACTTTGACAGTGAAAGAAACTGACACACTCTCCCTACCTACAGTTTTCTGTCCCTAGAAAAAATGTTTTTTTTAAGCACAATTTAGCACAAGGAGAATTACCTCACTGTCCTTCCAGGTCCCTGGAAACAAGGACTTTGACAGTGAAAGAAACTGACACACTCTCCCTACCTACAGTTTTCTGTCCCTAGAAAAAATGTTTTTTTTAAGCACAATTTAGCACAAGGAGAATTACCTCACTGTCCTTCCAGGTCCCTGGAAACAAGGACTTTGGCAGTGAAAGAAACTGACACACTCTCCCTACCTACAGTTTTCTGTCCCTAGAAAAAATGTTTTTTTTAAGCACAATTTAGCACAAGGAGAATTACCTCACTGTCCTTCCAGGTCCCTGGAAACAAGGACTTTGGCAGTGAAAGAAACTGACACACTCTCCCTACCTACAGTTTTCTGTCCCTAGAAAAAATGTTTTTTTTAAGCACAATTTAGCACAAGGAGAATTACCTCACTGTCCTTCCAGGTCCCTGGAAACAAGGACTTTGACAGTGAAAGAAACTGACACACTCTCCCTACCTACAGTTTTCTGTCCCTAGAAAAAATGTTTTTTTTAAGCACAATTTAGCACAAGGAGAATTACCTCACTGTCCTTCCAGGTCCCTGGAAACAAGGACTTTGACAGTGAAAGAAACTGACACACTCTCCCTACCTACAGTTTTCTGTCCCTAGAAAAAATGTTTTTTTTAAGCACAATTTAGCACAAGGAGAATTACCTCACTGTCCTTCCAGGTCCCTGGAAACAAGGACTTTGGCAGTGAAAGAAACTGACACACTCTCCCTACCTACAGTTTTCTGTCCCTAGAAAAAATGTTTTTTTTAAGCACAATTTAGCACAAGGAGAATTACCTCACTGTCCTTCCAGGTCCCTGGAAACAAGGACTTTGGCAGTGAAAGAAACTGACACACTCTCCCTACCTACAGTTTTCTGTCCCTAGAAAAAATGTTTTTTTTAAGCACAATTTAGCACAAGGAGAATTACCTCACTGTGCTTCCAGGTCCCTGGAAACAAGGACTTTGACAGTGAAAGAAACTGACACACTCTCCCTACCTACAGTTTTCTGTCCCTAGAAAAAATGTTTTTTTTAAGCACAATTTAGCACAAGGAGAATTACCTCACTGTCCTTCCAGGTCCCTGGAAACAAGGACTTTGACAGTGAAAGAAACTGACACACTCTCCCTACCTACAGTTTTCTGTCCCTAGAAAAAATGTTTTTTTTAAGCACAATTTAGCACAAGGAGAATTACCTCACTGTCCTTCCAGGTCCCTGGAAACAAGGACTTTGGCAGTGAAAGAAACTGACACACTCTCCCTACCTACAGTTTTCTGTCCCTAGAAAAAATGTTTTTTTTAAGCACAATTTAGCACAAGGAGAATTACCTCACTGTCCTTCCAGGTCCCTGGAAACAAGGACTTTGACAGTGAAAGAAACTGACACACTCTCCCTACCTACAGTTTTCTGTCCCTAGAAAAAATGTTTTTTTTAAGCACAATTTAGCACAAGGAGAATTACCTCACTGTCCTTCCAGGTCCCTGGAAACAAGGACTTTGGCAGTGAAAGAAACTGACACACTCTCCCTACCTACAGTTTTCTGTCCCTAGAAAAAATGTTTTTTTTAAGCACAATTTAGCACAAGGAGAATTACCTCACTGTCCTTCCAGGTCCCTGGAAACAAGGACTTTGACAGTGAAAGAAACTGACACACTCTCCCTACCTACAGTTTTCTGTCCCTAGAAAAAATGTTTTTTTTAAGCACAATTTAGCACAAGGAGAATTACCTCACTGTCCTTCCAGGTCCCTGGAAACAAGGACTTTGACAGTGAAAGAAACTGACACACTCTCCCTACCTACAGTTTTCTGTCCCTAGAAAAAATGTTTTTTTTAAGCACAATTTAGCACAAGGAGAATTACCTCACTGTCCTTCCAGGTCCCTGGAAACAAGGACTTTGGCAGTGAAAGAAACTGACACACTCTCCCTACCTACAGTTTTCTGTCCCTAGAAAAAATGTTTTTTTTAAGCACAATTTAGCACAAGGAGAATTACCTCACTGTCCTTCCAGGTCCCTGGAAACAAGGACTTTGGCAGTGAAAGAAACTGACACACTCTCCCTACCTACAGTTTTCTGTCCCTAGAAAAAATGTTTTTTTTAAGCACAATTTAGCACAAGGAGAATTACCTCACTGTCCTTCCAGGTCCCTGGAAACAAGGACTTTGACAGTGAAAGAAACTGACACACTCTCCCTACCTACAGTTTTCTGTCCCTAGAAAAAATGTTTTTTTTAAGCACAATTTAGCACAAGGAGAATTACCTCACTGTCCTTCCAGGTCCCTGGAAACAAGGACTTTGGCAGTGAAAGAAACTGACACACTCTCCCTACCTACAGTTTTCTGTCCCTAGAAAAAATGTTTTTTTTAAGCACAATTTAGCACAAGGAGAATTACCTCACTGTCCTTCCAGGTCCCTGGAAACAAGGACTTTGGCAGTGAAAGAAACTGACACACTCTCCCTACCTACAGTTTTCTGTCCCTAGAAAAAATGTTTTTTTTAAGCACAATTTAGCACAAGGAGAATTACCTCACTGTCCTTCCAGGTCCCTGGAAACAAGGACTTTGACAGTGAAAGAAACTGACACACTCTCCCTACCTACAGTTTTCTGTCCCTAGAAAAAATGTTTTTTTTAAGCACAATTTAGCACAAGGAGAATTACCTCACTGTCCTTCCAGGTCCCTGGAAACAAGGACTTTGGCAGTGAAAGAAACTGACACACTCTCCCTACCTACAGTTTTCTGTCCCTAGAAAAAATGTTTTTTTTAAGCACAATTTAGCACAAGGAGAATTACCTCACTGTGCTTCCAGGTCCCTGGAAACAAGGACTTTGACAGTGAAAGAAACTGACACACTCTCCCTACCTACAGTTTTCTGTCCCTAGAAAAAATGTTTTTTTTAAGCACAATTTAGCACAAGGAGAATTACCTCACTGTCCTTCCAGGTCCCTGGAAACAAGGACTTTGACAGTGAAAGAAACTGACACACTCTCCCTACCTACAGTTTTCTGTCCCTAGAAAAAATGTTTTTTTTAAGCACAATTTAGCACAAGGAGAATTACCTCACTGTCCTTCCAGGTCCCTGGAAACAAGGACTTTGGCAGTGAAAGAAACTGACACACTCTCCCTACCTACAGTTTTCTGTCCCTAGAAAAAATGTTTTTTTTAAGCACAATTTAGCACAAGGAGAATTACCTCACTGTCCTTCCAGGTCCCTGGAAACAAGGACTTTGACAGTGAAAGAAACTGACACACTCTCCCTACCTACAGTTTTCTGTCCCTAGAAAAAATGTTTTTTTTAAGCACAATTTAGCACAAGGAGAATTACCTCACTGTCCTTCCAGGTCCCTGGAAACAAGGACTTTGACAGTGAAAGAAACTGACAAACTCTCCCTACCTACAGTTTTCTGTCCCTAGAAAAAATGTTTTTTTTAAGCACAATTTAGCACAAGGAGAATTACCTCACTGTCCTTCCAGGTCCCTGGAAACAAGGACTTTGGCAGTGAAAGAAACTGACACACTCTCCCTACCTACAGTTTTCTGTCCCTAGAAAAAATGTTTTTTTTAAGCACAATTTAGCACAAGGAGAATTACCTCACTGTCCTTCCAGGTCCCTGGAAACAAGGACTTTGACAGTGAAAGAAACTGACACACTCTCCCTACCTACAGTTTTCTGTCCCTAGAAAAAATGTTTTTTTTAAGCACAATTTAGCACAAGGAGAATTACCTCACTGTCCTTCCAGGTCCCTGGAAACAAGGACTTTGACAGTGAAAGAAACTGACACACTCTCCCTACCTACAGTTTTCTGTCCCTAGAAAAAATGTTTTTTTTAAGCACAATTTAGCACAAGGAGAATTACCTCACTGTCCTTCCAGGTCCCTGGAAACAAGGACTTTGGCAGTGAAAGAAACTGACACACTCTCCCTACCTACAGTTTTCTGTCCCTAGAAAAAATGTTTTTTTTAAGCACAATTTAGCACAAGGAGAATTACCTCACTGTCCTTCCAGGTCCCTGGAAACAAGGACTTTGGCAGTGAAAGAAACTGACACACTCTCCCTACCTACAGTTTTCTGTCCCTAGAAAAAATGTTTTTTTTAAGCACAATTTAGCACAAGGAGAATTACCTCACTGTCCTTCCAGGTCCCTGGAAACAAGGACTTTGACAGTGAAAGAAACTGACACACTCTCCCTACCTACAGTTTTCTGTCCCTAGAAAAAATGTTTTTTTTAAGCACAATTTAGCACAAGGAGAATTACCTCACTGTCCTTCCAGGTCCCTGGAAACAAGGACTTTGGCAGTGAAAGAAACTGACACACTCTCCCTACCTACAGTTTTCTGTCCCTAGAAAAAATGTTTTTTTTAAGCACAATTTAGCACAAGGAGAATTACCTCACTGTGCTTCCAGGTCCCTGGAAACAAGGACTTTGACAGTGAAAGAAACTGACACACTCTCCCTACCTACAGTTTTCTGTCCCTAGAAAAAATGTTTTTTTTAAGCACAATTTAGCACAAGGAGAATTACCTCACTGTCCTTCCAGGTCCCTGGAAACAAGGACTTTGACAGTGAAAGAAACTGACACACTCTCCCTACCTACAGTTTTCTGTCCCTAGAAAAAATGTTTTTTTTAAGCACAATTTAGCACAAGGAGAATTACCTCACTGTCCTTCCAGGTCCCTGGAAACAAGGACTTTGGCAGTGAAAGAAACTGACACACTCTCCCTACCTACAGTTTTCTGTCCCTAGAAAAAATGTTTTTTTTAAGCACAATTTAGCACAAGGAGAATTACCTCACTGTCCTTCCAGGTCCCTGGAAACAAGGACTTTGACAGTGAAAGAAACTGACACACTCTCCCTACCTACAGTTTTCTGTCCCTAGAAAAAATGTTTTTTTTAAGCACAATTTAGCACAAGGAGAATTACCTCACTGTCCTTCCAGATCCCTGGAAACAAGGACTTTGACAGTGAAAGAAACTGACACACTCTCCCTACCTACAGTTTTCTGTCCCTAGAAAAAATGTTTTTTTTAAGCACAATTTAGCACAAGGAGAATTACCTCACTGTCCTTCCAGGTCCCTGGAAACAAGGACTTTGGCAGTGAAAGAAACTGACACACTCTCCCTACCTACAGTTTTCTGTCCCTAGAAAAAATGTTTTTTTTAAGCACAATTTAGCACAAGGAGAATTACCTCACTGTCCTTCCAGGTCCCTGGAAACAAGGACTTTGGCAGTGAAAGAAACTGACACACTCTCCCTACCTACAGTTTTCTGTCCCTAGAAAAAATGTTTTTTTTAAGCACAATTTAGCACAAGGAGAATTACCTCACTGTGCTTCCAGGTCCCTGGAAACAAGGACTTTGACAGTGAAAGAAACTGACACACTCTCCCTACCTACAGTTTTCTGTCCCTAGAAAAAATGTTTTTTTTAAGCACAATTTAGCACAAGGAGAATTACCTCACTGTCCTTCCAGGTCCCTGGAAACAAGGACTTTGACAGTGAAAGAAACTGACACACTCTCCCTACCTACAGTTTTCTGTCCCTAGAAAAAATGTTTTTTTTAAGCACAATTTAGCACAAGGAGAATTACCTCACTGTCCTTCCAGGTCCCTGGAAACAAGGACTTTGGCAGTGAAAGAAACTGACACACTCTCCCTACCTACAGTTTTCTGTCCCTAGAAAAAATGTTTTTTTTAAGCACAATATAGCACAAGCACAAAACACACTGACACTCTCCCTACCTATCCTTCTCTTTCCCTAAACTAAAGGAATCCAGGTTAAGCAAGAAAGAAATAAAAGTCACTGTCCCTGCCTATGCTGCTCTATCCCTGCTCCGGAACACACTACACTAGGCCGCCGTGCTGGCGGCCTTTTATAGTGTGGGGCGTGTACTAAACCCCCTCAGCAATAATTGGCCACAGGCATCCTGCCTGTGGCCAATCATTGCTCTCCTCGCTGCCGGCGCTGTGATTGGCCAAGCATGCGGGGTCACAGTGCATGCTTGGCCAATCACAGCGCCTGGATGACACTGCGATGGCGTAGTGCATTGTGGGCCGTTCGCGTCACTCGAATTTGGCGCGAACGGCCCAAATCGTTCGATCTTCGTCGAACGATCGAACAGCCGATGTTCGAGTCGAACGTATGTTCGACTCGAACACGAAGCTCATCCCTAGTCCTGGGTGCTGAGGCAAGGCCAAACGGGAGGGCCACAAACTGGTAGTGGTTCTTCCCGATAGCAAATCGCAGAAACCTCTGGTGTCTGGAGTATATGGGGACATGCAGGTATGCGTCCTTGATGTCCAAGGAGGCCAGAAAGTCCCCCGGATGGAGAGCCGTGACTACAGATCGAACCGACTCCATCCGAAAACTTTGTACCTTCACAAAGCAATTGAGGGCTCTGAGATCCAAGCTTGGACGAACCCCCTCCTTCTTCGGCACAATGAACAGATTTGAGTAAAAACCCCGTTCCAGTTCTGGAACTGGAATAACTACCCCGCGTTCCAGTAGACCCTGGACCGCCCCATACAGGGCCTCCCGACGGGTCGGTAGTAGCTGGAGATTGGAGGTGTTGAATCTGTCCGGTGGACAAGAGAGAAACTATCTTGTAGCCTGAGGAGATTACTTCGCAAACACACCTGTCGGAGATTAGTGCTGTCCACTGAGTCGCGAATTTGCGAAGACGTCTCCCCACCCGAGAGCTGGGTGGGGGTGGACCTTCATGCGGACGCAAATTTGTCCGCAGGCTTATTGGGTATGCGGGACCAGGGACGCTTTTGTCCTTGGGCAGGCGCTTTATCGGCCTGGGGTCTTTTCCCTGTCGCCCTAGGGGGACGAAAAAACCACTTGTGTGCAGTAAAGGAGGGCCCTTGCCCTTGGCGTGGCCCCTTACCCTTGCTAATTTGGGGAAGCAAAGTGCTTTTACTTCCTGTGGCATCCTTGATGATGTCATCCAGAGAAGCCCCAAAAAGTCTGTCGCCCTTAAAAGGCAGATCCAACAGGGCTTTCTTGGAAGTCTGGTCCGCAGACCAGCCTTTTAGCCAGATCAGGTGGCGTATTGCTACTGCATAAACCGAAGTTTTAGACAGCAGGGGAATAGTATTCATGTCTGACTCGCAGACAAACCTAAGGCCCTGGACCAACAGGTCGGCCAATGTTATCTCATCAGGAGGAGCATCTCGCTCCTTAACCCCTGGAGTAGCAATCTTGCCCATTCAGTAAGTGTGTGAGACACTAGGGCCCCCGCCAATGCCGGGCGTACTGCCGAGCCTACCACTGAGTATAGGTAGCAAGCGAGTGCTTCAGCCTTCTTATCCACAGGGTCCTAGAAAACAGGAGCCCCTTCTACAGGAATTGTGGTGGCTCTATTAAGTCTGGACACCGGAGGGTCCACTATAGGGGGGAGAGGTCCATTTCTTCAGAAAACTCTCCTCAAAAGGGGTACCGTACCGCAAACCTCTTTGGGGCTGTAAAGACCCTCAGTGGGTTCTCCCATTCCTTGTATAAGAGTTTATCAAAAGACACACAAGGGAACACCTTAGCAGTGCGGGCAGGTCTATGAAACCCAAGTGGACCGGAGTCTCTGCTGCTTCTGCAGTATTTTCCAATTTTAGCATATCCCGCACTGCAGTAATAAGGTCAGATACCAAAGCCGTCTCGCGTACTGACCTGGACTTTGAGTCATTCTCACTGTCCGGTCACGGTCTGCAGTCTCTGGTGCGTCAGAATCTGGGCCCGAGCCGTAGCTGGACCTGGTTCTGCACCAGAATTATCCCCAGAAGCTTGCAGGGGATGGGGCGTTTACTACCCCCTGTATTCCCGTGTGCTGCTTCCACCCTGGCAGCAAACGCCTCTAGGATTGCCGACATAGCGTCCATAGACACCTCAGGGACACCAGCTGCTAAATCTGGTGTTTCAGGGGAGAAGACATCTGGCTCAGATGCCATGCTGACCACACGCTGACACTCACAGGGCTCCAGGAAAGATATCAATAGGCCACCCTCCTGCGCTGCAGAGATGCTGGGTCACCCAGAGGACTCACCACCCTGGATAGGTACTGCTATGCTGCGCCTATGATGCTGTCCCCTTTCTGCTGTGTCAGTCTGCTTCTTTTATCAGCACTTCCTGTGTGAATTTTCGCGCCAGTGTAATGCACCCTAGAGGCCGGAGGCTCTCGCAAAATGGTTGCCAAAACTGTCTGTATGGAAGATAATGTGGGCTCTAAGAAAATGGCCGCCGACAGAAGATAGAGGTCAGGCAGCCATAGCCCACAAAAAAGATGGCCGCCGAACGGCAATATCTGCATACAGGGTGGACAAACATGGCCGCCGATCACCTGATAGGGGCCAGTGGGTGTGGCCGAACTACAGGAAGATGGCCGCCAGGCAGTTACAAGAGGCCAAACTTGGCATGGACCACCTCAAAATGGCCGCCGACAGCATGGAGACACTGAAACACAGGTAAGCAAAAATGACATTTCTTTTAAATGTTAGTTACAGCCAGCCCCGCTCCAGTGGGACCCCCTAGGTGACCCCCAGCACCCAGCAACCTTTAGCTAGAAGCCCAGGGAGGAGGGAAAGGCAGGGAGAGAGGGAAGAAAGGGGCCACAACCACTTACTTGATCTCTCCAGGAATGTCCAGCTAAATCACCCAGCCGAGGCAGGGGAGTTTTACTTACCTATCCTGCATGTATTCTGCTGGAAGACATTCCAAACAGATCATCGTCCGCGCACGGAAGGTGACTGTTGGCCAGGCATGCTGTGATTGGACCCAGAAGGGACGATCATATGTATGCCCTGGAGCATGACGCTCACCGGACAGGCTGCTGCGACTCGGCCGTAAGGTCAGCCGAAGCTGAGCGGTCCGATGCAAGCCTTGGAGCGTAAGCTCACCGGCCAGGCTGCTGCGACTCGGCCGTAAGGTCAGCCGAAGCTGAGCGGTCCGATGCAGGCCCTGGAGCGTAGGCTCACCGGCCACCCGTGGAGCGACGGGCATGTCGTGGAAAACCCAGCGCGTAGCTAGGGTCGGCACACGCTCGATGGCCGAAACTGGGGAGACTACAAGGATCGAGGATCCAGCCTGTCACCCAGTCGGCAGTTGATCGAAGATCGCAGGAAACAACAAATGTAGCAAAAAAATAAAAATATATATATCTTTTTTCCCCGGACCAATGAGCCCGAAGGGAGCCATGTCCTACTCCTTGCTAGACAGAAAAAAACTGATCTGCGATGTGCAGACTGAGAGGGTATACCCAGAGGGTCCGCCCCCTGGGCGGTACTGTAGAAGGTGTGATGCAACACTTTTTACAAGTTTTTCTGCCTAGTCACTCCTAATTAACGGATAATACCCACTTTGTCAATAGAGAAGCTGTGTCGGTCCATGGACGAAAGAGTAAAATGTTTTTTTAAAGCACACTATAGCACAAGGAGAATTTCACTCACTTTCCTTCTTTGTCCCTAGAAACAAGGTTTATCACAGTGAAAGAAACTGACACTCTTCCTTCCTATAGTTTTCTGTCCCTAGAAAAAAATGTTTTTTTAAAGCACACTATAGCACAAGGAGAATTCCCTCACTGTCCTTCCCTGTCCCTAGAAACAAGGATTCGCACAGTAAAACACACTGACACTCTCCCTACCTATAGTTTTCTGTCCCTAGAAAAAATGTTTTTTTAAAGCACACTATAGCACAAGGAGAATTCCCTCACTGTCCTTCCCTGTCCCTAGAAACAAGGATTCGCACAGTAAAAGACACTGACACTCTCCCTACCTATAGTTTTCTGTCCCTAGAAAAAATGTTTTTTTAAAGCACACTATAGCACAAGGAGAATTTCACTCACTTTCCTTCTTTGTCCCTAGAAACAAGGTTTATCACAGTGAAAGAAACTGACACTCTCCCTACCTATAGTTTTCTGTCCCTAGAAAAAATGTTTTTTTAAAGCACACTATAGCACAAGGAGAATTCCCTCACTGTCCTTCCCTGTCCCTAGAAACAAGGATTCGCACAGTAAAACACACTGACACTCTCCCTACCTATAGTTTTCTGTCCCTAGAAAAAATGTTTTTTTAAAGCACACTATAGCACAAGGAGAATTCCCTCACTGTCCTTCCCTGTCCCTAGAAACAAGGATTCGCACAGTAAAACACACTGACACTCTCCCTACCTATCCTTCTCTTTCCCTAAACTAAAGGAATCCAGGTTAAGCAAGAAAAAAATAAATGTCACTGTCCCTGCCTATGTTTCTCTTTCCCTGCTCCGGAACACACTACACTAGGCCGCCGTGCTGGCGGCCTTTTATAGTGTGGGGCGTGTACTAAACACCCTCAGCAATAATTGGCCACAGGCATCCTGCCTGTGGCCAATCATTGCTCTCCTCGCTGCCGGCGCTGTGATTGGCCAAGCATGCGGGGTCACAGTGCATGCTTGGCCAATCACAGCGCCTGGATGACACTGCGATGGCGTAGTGCATTGTGGGCCGTTCGCGTCACTCGAATTTGGCGCGAACGGCCCAAATCGTTCGATCTTCGTCGAACGATCGAACAGCCGATGTTCGAGTCGAACGTATGTTCGACTCGAACACGAAGCTCATCCCTAATGGTGAGTATTTTACAGCTCTCATTTGTTTTTAAAAATGAAGAAATACATTTTTTTTTTTTCAATTTTCAAAACTTTGTGACAAAAAGCGAGATCTGCAAAATACTCACCATACCTCTCAGCAAATAGCTTGGGGTGTCTACTTTCCAAAATGGGGCATTTTTGTGCCATCTGGGCATTCCATGGCCTCCGAAACTGTGATAGGCAATGAGGAGTGAAATCAAAAATGTATACCCTTAGAAAGCCTGAAGGCGGTGCTTGGTTTTTGGGGTCCCGTACGCGGCTAGGCTCCCAAAAAGTCTCACACATGTGGTATCCCCGTACTCAGGAGAAGCAACAGAATGTATTTTGGGGTGTAATTCCACATATGCCCATGGCATGTTTGAGCAATATATCATTTAGTGACAACTTTGTGCAAAAAAATAAAAAATAAATTGTCTTTTTTCCGCAACTTGTGTCAACATATAAAATATTCCATGGACTCGACATGCCTCTCAGTATATAGCTTGGGGTGTCTGCTTTCCAAAATGGGGTCATTTGGGGGGGTTTTGAACTGCCTGGCATTTTATACACAACATTAGGAAGCTTACATCCACTCTTCTAACCACTTGAAGACAAAGCCCTTTCTGACACTTTTTGTTTACATGAAAACATATTTTTTTTTTTTGCAAGAAAATTATGTTGAACCCCCAAACATTATATATATTTTTTAAAGCAAAGGCCCTACAGATTAAAATGGTGGGTGTTGCATTTTTTTTTCCACACAGTATTTGCACAGCGATTTTTCAAACGCATTTTTTGGGGAAAAAAATACACTTTTTTAATTTTAATGCACTAAAACACACTATATTGCCCAAATGTTTGATGAAATAAAAAAGATGATCTTAGGCCGAGTACATGGATACCAAACACGACATGCTTTAAAATTTCACACAAACGCGCAGTGGCGACAAACTACATACATTTTTAAAAGCCTTTACAGGGTACCACGTTAGATTTACAGAGGATGTCTACTGCTAAAATGACTGCCCTCGATCTGACCTTCGCGGTGATACCTCACATGCATGATGCAATTGCTGTTTACATATGACGCCAGACCGACGCTTGCGTTCGCCATTGCGCAAGAGCAGGGCGGGACAGGGGTGCGTTTTCCATATTTATTTATTTTTTTATCATTTTTATTGTTATCTCAGGGAATGTAAATATCCCCTATGATAGCAATAGGTAGTGACAGGTACTCTTTTTTTGGAAAAAACTGGGGTCTATTGGACCCTAGATCTTTCCTCTGCCCTCAAAGCATCTGACCACACCAAGATCGGTGTGATAAAATGCTTTCCCAATTTCCCAATGGCTCTTTTTATATCCAGGGGGGGCATTCCCTCCCACTGCTTGTAAAAGCAGTCCAGAGGCTAATTAGCCGCTAGGATTGCTTTTACATGAAAGTCGGCCGCTGGCTGAAAAGAATGATACCAAGATGATACCTAAACCCACAGGCATCATTCTGGTATAACCATTCAAAGTCCAGCAACATACCAGTACGCTGCTGGTCCTTGTTGGAGATGTATTGTAATCTTTTTTTTTCATGCAGCCTGTTGGCTGAACGAAAAAAAGAGATTGATCGGTGGGTATGCCCACCATTAGAATACCTCCCTTCATTCAGCCACTTCTAATGATGGGCATACATGCACCATTTATATATGCCGAAGCATGGGGGCATCCTCCCGCAAAAGTTATGCCGCGTAAACACGGTCTGACTTTTCCACGGGCAAGCCTCTGTCAGGATTTCGACCGTATGTACGCGGCATTAGGAGCAAAATCGCTCCTCCGCCCCTGCTGCACCCCTGCTTCAGCATATATGCTCTTTTTTTTTTAACTGTGGTGGTAAAATCACCTCCTACAGCACTGGAGTCGCAGGGATCAGGCCTGTCTCTGCGAACGCTGCAGTTATGTGTGTTGTGTTTTGTAAGTGACAGTGATCGATCGATACTGCACTTGGGTGGCCTGGGCTGGACGGAGGGGCAAAACGCAGGTGCTAGCAGGTATCTGAGCTGATCCCGCTAACACTGCGTTTTTGGGAACCCTAAACTGCTGGGGACGCTAGTATAGATCTGATCAGATCAGATATTGATCTGTTCAGATACTATACCACTAAGGGAGGTGTATGCTTCACGCGTGTGTGTTAGCATTCCTGGCACTAACCTGACGCTGCCTGGGGCGACGCAGACCCTCTCTGACACTAAAACCTAATTGATATCACCCGCCGGGCGATCAGGGGGTTAAACCTTTATTGGGTTATATACGACGGGTGCCGTGACACTATAAAAAGCAAACTAACTAACCAGCGTCACCCGTAACACTTATATGGTGATCACTGGTGAAAGGGTTAACTAGGGGCAATCAGGGGGTTAAACCTTTATTAGGTAATATATGGGGGTACCTGACGCTATATAAAAACCTGACGGGGAACCTAAATAACAATATAACTAACTGGCTAACCAGTGTCACCTGTAACACTTATACAGTGATCACTGGTGAAAGGGTTAACTAGGGGCAATTAGGGGGTTAAAACCTTTATTAGATAATATATGGGGGTACCTGACGCTATAAAAACCTGCGGCGAACCTAAAAAAAATAACTGGCTACCTAGCGGCATCACCGACACTAAGACAGCGATCAGAAAAATGATCGCTTGGTGACACTGGCAAAAGGGGGTGAAAGGGTTAGCTGGGGGGGGATCAAGGGGTTAAACCTTTATTAGGTAATATATGGGAGTACCTGACGCTATAAAAACTTGCGGCGAACCTAAAAAAAATAACTGGCTACCTAGCGGTATCACCGACACTAAGACAGCGATCAGAAAAACGATCGCTTGGTGACACTGGCAAAAGGGGGTGAAAGGGTTAGCTGGGGGGGCGATCAAAGGGTTAAACCTTTATTAGGTAATATATGGGGGTACCTGACGCTATAAAAACCTGCGGCGAACCTAAAAAAAATAACTGGCTACCTATCGGCATTACCGACACTAAGACAGCGATCAGAAAAACGATTGCTTAGTGACAGCGGTGAAAGGGTTACCTGGGGGGCGATCAAGGGGTTAAACCTTTATTAGGGGGGGTTAGGGGGCTACACTGGACCTAAAACACTCTTTTACAGTCACAAATGTCACTGATTGCAGTGATCAGTAAATAAATGGTCACTGCAATCAGTGACACTGTGACTGGGGGCTGGGGGGTGATCTGGGGGGTCCTGGGGGGGCGATCGTGTGCCTATGTGTCCTGGTGTCAGTGTGCTGTTTAGTGCACTAACCTGATGTCTTCTCTCATGCGGCGCTCGGTATATGTGAGCGCCGCATGAGAGATGACATCACTTCCTCTGCCTGTGTAAACATTACACAGGCAGAGGAAGCTTTTCATTCGCCGGGAGCGATCGCGAGGGGGTGGCCAGAATCGAATGGCGGCCCCCTCATCACGGATCGCTACCGAAACGATCCCGGCCGCTCACTGTACCGGAGGGGGGTCCGATTGGACCCCCCACCCATACGAAGGCAGGCACGTACAGGTACGTGATTGTGCCTGTCCGTGCCATTCTGCTGACGTATATATACAGTGAGCGGTCGTTAAGTGGTTAAATGACTTTTTTTCCTTTAGAAATGTCATTTTGTGCAGGGACTATTCTAAACACGGGAAACATGCACCACTTTACACGCATACTATAGACATCCCCCAGGTACAAAATTTAAAGGAATATTTCACTTTTATTGTTTCACTTTAAGCATTATTAAAATCACTGCTCCCGAAAAAACTGCAGTTTTTAGAACTTTTTTTTTGCATTGATACATGTCCCCTGGGGCAGAACCCGGGTCCCCAAACACTTTTTATGACAATAACTTGCATATTAACCTTTAAAATTAGCACTTTTGATTTTTCATGTTCGTGTTCCGTAGACTTTAGCGGTGTTCGCGTGTTCGAACAAATTTTTTGCCTGTTCGCATGTTCTGCTGCGAACCGAACCGGGAGGTGCTCATCCCTAGGCTGGAAGATTAATGATAGAGAAATACACTACATTAGTCACTGTAGCAATAAGAATGGTACTTCTGTCATATTACATCTACATCACAGGCCTCACACCACTAATATTCACATTTCTATGGCAACCAGAATTTTAAGACTCATTGTCTGATGCAGCCAAAACATCTGCAATTGTCAAGCCTTTGTTTTCTATACATCAAGTGTAAAGAAGTAAAATCGAGATTTTATGTACATTTTATTGTAACCACAGTCTTTTCTTTTAGACAGACCTTCACAAGAATGTGTGGAGTTTGAAGAATACTACTTGTTGATTTAGTCTTACAGCTACTTAGATTATTGTAGAACTATAGGCAAAACTTTGTTATTTCATTTTGGATAGAGCAAGGGAGGGTTATGACCCCTGTTCATCTTTTTCCGCCCTCTGTATCCCTTTTGCAAAGATTTCCCTTCACTTCCTGTCCCAGTGCCAAACAGGAAGTGAGAGGAAATTCCTTTGGGACCAGAACTAATGTCCCCAAGGGAAGATTTCCCCTCTATTACTTTTTTGGGGACAATGCAAAATTTGGGATTTTCTTTTACTTTCACTTTTTAAACACTTCAGCCCCAGAAGGTTTTACTACCTTAATTACCAGGCCATTTTTTGCAATACGGCACTGCATTATTTTAACTGATAATTGCGCAGTCGTTCAACGCTGTACCCAAATAAAACTGATGTCCTTTTTTTCCCCACAAATAGAGCTATCTTTTGGTAGTATTTGATCACCTCTGCAGTTTTAATTTTTTGCGTTATTAACAAAAAAGTGCGAAAATTTTGAATAAAAAAATATTTTTTTACTTTCTGCCATAAAACACATCCAATAAAAACATTACCGTATTTATCGGCGTATAACACGCATCATTTTTTCCCCTTAAAATCAGGGGAAAATCGTGGGTGCGTGTTATACGCTGAATGGCTGCCTCGGAGGGAACGAGCGCCGCCTAAATAGACAGAGCCGAGTGTACTGTGTACTCGACTCCGCTTGCAGTCACGCCCAGTCCCGCCTCCCGCCATTGGACTGGTGCTATGTCCATCATAGGAGTCGGGCCAAGGGGCGGGACTGGGCGGGACTTCGAGATGAGCCGAGTACACAGGACATCCAGCTCTGTGTATCTTGGCGGCACTCGTTCCCTCCTCGGCTTAATGGCAGAGCAAAAGAGGGATGGTGGGAGATAATTCAGGGGCAGTTTGATTCCACTTTATTGAACAATTAAGAAAACACTCTATTATTATTAAGTTACGGTGGCAGTCTCCTTCTAAACTCCGAAGATGGACACTGATCATGCTGCGATTTTGGGCAAGGCTGCAGATGGACAATGATCATGCTGCCAATGATGGGCAAGGCTGCAGATGGACATTGATAAGGCTGCATTGATGGGCATTTAAAATGTAAGTTTTGTTTCCTTAACCTTCCCCCCTAAAAGTTTTTTTCCTAAAACTTTCCTCCTAAACATGGGGTGCGTGTTATACGCCGATAAATACGGTAAAAAAAAATCTTCATCAATTTAGGCCAATATGTATTCTGCTACATATTTTTGGTAAAAAATCCCAATAAGCGTATATTGATTGGTTTGCGCAAAAGTTATCACGTCTACAAACTATGGGATATTTTTATGGCATTTTTTTTTTTTTACTAGTAATGGTAGCGATCAGCCATTTTTAGCGGGATTGCAACATTGTGGCGGACAAATCTGACACCTGACACTTTTTTGGGAACCAGTGACATTATTACAGTGATCAGTGTTAAAAATATGCACTGTTACTGTACTAATTACACTGGCAGGGACGGGGTTAACATGGGGGGCGATCTAAGGGTTAAGTGTGTCCCTAGGGCAGTGATGGTGAACCTTGACACCCCAGATGTTTTGGAACTACATTTCCCATAATGCTCAACTACACTGCACAGTGCATGAGCATCATGGGAAATGTAGTTCTAAAACATCTAGAGTGCCAAGGTTCGCCATCACTGCTCTAGGGGGTGCTTGCTAACTGTGAGGGGGATAGTCTGACTGGATGAAGACAGAGATCGGTGTTCCTGCTTAGCAGGAACACAAGATCTCCATCCTCTTCACTGTCAGAACGGCGATCTGCCTTGTTTACATAGGCAGATCACCGTTCTGCCTCTCTGGGGAACGATCGCGTGTGGCCGGCTGACATCGGGTCCGCCTCATCTGCTGAATGGCACCCCCTCTGTCCAATCAGTGCGCACGCCCTCAGTGTCTATTGCACGAAATGACGTTCAGGTACGTTATTTTGCGCAATAGATCCAACCTGCCGCAGTACATCTGCGGTAGGCGGGCGAAAAGTGGTTAATGAAAATGGTAAATAGTACAAATAGAGAGGGTGGTTCTCCTAAATGGGGACACAGACAGTAATAAAAACTGACAGGTGTTCTAATCCCTATCCAAATAAAATAAAAAAGTTTTGCCTTTAGTTGTACTTTAATTCCTTGCTAATTATATGGTGATGACAATGCTGATTCAGTGCCCAGTGAGCAGAATGGAGTTGAAGGGTGACACGGGAAACGTATTGCTTATGCAGAATTAAGTGTGTTAGCTGCCTGACTGTGAAGTGTGGCAGATGAGTGTAAACCAAAAGACTGCCTGTACAATTTTACTAATGTAGCGGCCTCACCCCGACCTCTTTAACTAGGGGTATGTCGAGCGACAGAGTGAGGTGCGCTACGGCCCATGTCCTCCCCATGGCTGTGGGTGAGGTGAAGGCCAGTACCAATCTTTTCCTCGGGCCAAATGTGTGCTGGTTATGAGGGTCAGTCCTTCCGTGCCAGAATCTCCCTTTGTTCCCATCAACAGAGTCCATACACCCATCAAAGTCCAAACTCAGGTTTATTGCGTATCTCCACATACAGTCAAATGCAACGGCATGATACGATGGGGGAGCAGGTCGAGGCACTGTACCGGTTCCTAGTCCCTACACTCCCTGTGCTATGACCAGGGGTTGCAGGAGTCTTGATTAAAGCTCCTCCGCTGCGCTGTAGCCCCTATCAGGGGAAGATGTCCTCCAAGGGAGTTACCGAAGGCCCATCCGTCACCGGGTTGACACTGCACCGGGTCTTCGGACGGGTGACCTCCCCAGCCTCCTCACCTCAGATGCGGGTCCCCTCGCAAGGGGCGCCCTGGAGCAACTTCACCCTCGCGGGACCCAGTCGGAGTCACCGGGTCCCAGGCCTCCTCAATAGTACCTCACCCCAGGCTGAAGGTGCCTGGGATGGACTCCATCTTCATTCCGGCCAGGCCTAGGGCGCCTAGGCCGGAACCTTGAACCACCCGCACCCAGGCCTAAGGTGCCTGGGTGCGTGAAGAGATGATCCTCCCGAAAGACAGACCTCGTGGCGAGGGCGTCTCCCCCTTTTATATCCTCCCATCAACACCACGGCGGGTTCCCCGCCCCAGCCGTACCATCTCCAGGAAGGGACAAAGAAGTGTAGCACTGTGGTAGTGATTCTACCTCGAGACAGTAGGTACACTGACACCCACAGGTCAAAGAGAATATTACACCACCCAATCCTCCACGAATAAGAAAAAGGGGTCTAATCCCTGACATAATTACACACCTCGGTCTCTCTACCCCCAGGTGTATCCCACTAACTTTTAAGACCCCGCTACACACTCCCCCTGGTGATTTGACGCTGGTCCCCAGCGTCAGGTGCACACCCATGTCTCCCAAGGAGTGGTGACATGAAGTGGGCCCCAGAGGCTATCCCTCAAATTTTGGATACTGTATGTGCCAAGACCTGCTCAACAGAAAAGGGAACTATAAAACATTAAAACTTTTGTATAAAACATCTGTCATGTACACATATACAATCCCTCCCGTCACTGTCTAAGAACCACCCCATACTCAGTAGCCTTGACCGACGAATCTCCTGCAGAAGGGAAACAAACAAAAAAAAACACATCCTAACACTCTGTGTTAACTTGGCATGAGTGGGTCCGTCAGCCGAGAGACCCACTCACTCCAATAAGTAAGTAATGCATGTGTAACATTTTCAAACATTCGTTGCACAACACTGCCACCTGGTGACAGCGCTGCGGTAATGACACTTGGTGAGATCTTCATTCTTCCTGCTTTCCTACTCTAACTCTACCCCAAAAGTCTCTGCCTTTGGCACATGAAGAAAAGGGAGAAAAAAAAACAACAGCTCCCAAATCTCCAGTGAGTAAAAGAAAAACCCAAATCAAAACAAAAGTAGGGCACAGTTCTAGGCGTCTGGGAATGTCTCTTCCAGAAAGTTTCAACAGCAACAAGATAGGAGCTCACTTCTCCTATAAATAGAACCTTGGATCCGGCAGAAACAGGGGCTTCAGGTGCCCGTCAAACACTTCCACCGAATACTCGACATCCTCTCCTTCTTTCCGGCAGATGAGCACCTTATCGGCATGAATATGGCGCCCAAGTCTCCAATCAGCTCTGCAGTCCTTGAACTTTTTAGACACAGGCGGCGAACATGACAGGTATCGCCTGGCATGGGGTACTTTAAGTCTTTCCCATACAAACTCGTCATACCACCTTGGTCGCAGGACCTCGACTTCATACAATAAGTCCCGAGGCAAGTAGGGATACTCCCACCCATATTCACGGGCGACTCTCTGGGAGAAAAGTCTCTGCAACCTGGCTAGAGGCGGCATCACATCTCGCTCACCTTCTCTTGGCTGCACGATGGCCTCCGGGTGCCGAGGTACCTTCACCATCTCGGGTTGCTTTGTCTTTGGTGCCCGCAACGAAGCATGCTGCATCCCCACCATCAGAGCGGTGATGTAGTTGAATGAGGAAAGTTGGCCCGAGGACTAGATTTCCTCGGGAACTCCGGGGCCTGCGCCCGGAGCGTACTGTCTTCTATGGACATGAGGGAATCCTGCGGTTTACTCAGCACAGGTAGTGGGCGTCTGTCCCAGCCCTTCCGGTGAAACAGTTCGTCTATCTCTCCGTCATCCCCACAGTCTGACAATGATTCTAGGTCGGAGGTGTCATACATCTCAGCGGGAAGGTAGTCTCTAGTAGACGGAAGGCTACCCTCCCTTGCGGGCTCCACCAACTGTGGATCCCCGACACCTCCAACCAACACCACAGTCCCAGCCCCTGGCTCACCTGGACCTTCTGAAGAACTGGGATGTCCGGGACTCTCTTCTCTACCGGCGTCATCCAGGCCAGGCAAGCGGCGGGGTGAAGCTCGACCACGACCATAGGATGCCTGTACCAGGCCGACTTTCCTCTTCGGAGGTGGGAGCAGGGAGTCTGTAGTGACCGAAGCAGTGTCCTCTGATTTTTCTCTCTCAGTCTCTGGTTGGGCAGTCACTTCGCCCTGGTCAGCGCGCACGGGAAACTCCGCAAAGGCTTTGATCTCTCCCTCCGGAGTGGCGGTTCCTGTGATGCAGTTGAGGCGTAGGGCCCGGGGCCTTTCCGTGTGTGGTTCAACCTCAAAAAGAAACTCCTTGCATGCTTCGCATCGCCTGAATGGCTTTAGTTGGACCACCAGTCCCGAGCATCCGGGACAGATCACACCGAGGGCCTCCGTGTCTCTGCATGAATACAGAGCCAACTGTCCTCGGGGCCTGAGCCTTATCCCCGTGTCTGTAATGGGTGCAGCAAATGCAGTCATCTTGAAAGGATAAGGTACCGGCATCCACGGGGAGCCTGAGTTCGCTCCGACCACTTGCTGCTCCATCACGCGCTGACCTCGCGCCGGAGTCTCCACGTGTATCTCCACACGTGACCAGACTCCTCCCACGACTTGCACGTTTTTGCGGGCTTCCTTCAGTCTCCTCCCATGAATTGCGCAGTCATGGGGTGCCTCGTGGCGCAGTGCAGCAAAAGTCCCCACATGTAGTTCGTCACACGGCTGGACTCCTCCCTCTTCCCGCTCTTTCTGCATGGGCCTCTCCCGGTTTTTCAGGGAAATTTCCACGACTTCGAGCACAGGGATGCACTTTGGCCAATCACATGGCCGACCTGCTCGGACCTCCTCCGGGCAGCAAAGTTCAAACACAGCCGTTCCAAATCTCAGGGTCAACACACATTTCATCCCGGACGAGCCCCCACGTGTAGCGGCCTCACCCCGACCTCTTTAACTAGGGGTATGTCGAGCGACAGAGTGAGGTGCGCTACGGCCCATGTCCTCCCCATGGCTGTGGGTGAGGTGAAGGCCAGTACCAATCTTTTCCTCGGGCCAAATGTGTGCTGGTTATGAGGGTCAGTCCTTCCGTGCCAGAATCTCCCTTTGTTCCCATCAACAGAGTCCATACACCCATCAAAGTCCAAACTCAGGTTTATTGCGTATCTCCACATACAGTCAAATGCAACGGCATGATACGATGGGGGAGCAGGTCGAGGCACTGTACCGGTTCCTAGTCCCTACACTCCCTGTGCTATGACCAGGGGTTGCAGGAGTCTTGATTAAAGCTCCTCCGCTGCGCTGTAGCCCCTATCAGGGGAAGATGTCCTCCAAGGGAGTTACCGAAGGCCCATCCGTCACCGGGTTGACACTGCACCGGGTCTTCGGACGGGTGACCTCCCCAGCCTCCTCACCTCAGATGCGGGTCCCCTCGCAAGGGGCGCCCTGAAGCAACTTCACCCTCGCGGGACCCAGTCGGAGTCACCGGGTCCCAGGCCTCCTCAATAGTACCTCACCCCAGGCTGAAGGTGCCTGGGATGGACTCCATCTTCATTCCGGCCAGGCCTAGGGCGCCTAGGCCGGAACCTTGAACCGCCCGCACCCAGGCCTAAGGTGCCTGGGTGCGTGAAGAGATGATCCTCCCGAAAGACAGACCTCGTGGCGAGGGCGTCTCCCCCTTTTATATCCTCCCATCAACACCATGGCGGGTTCCCCGCCCGAGCCGTACCATCTCCAGGAAGGGACAAAGAAGGGTAGCACTGTGGTAGTGATTCTACCTCGAGCCAGTAGGTACACTGACACCCACAGGTCAAAGAGAATATTACACCACCCAATCCTCCACCAAATAAGAAAAAGGGGTCTAATCCCTGACATAATTACACACCTGGGTCTCTCTACCCCCAGGTGTATCCCACTAACTTTTAAGACCCCGCTACACTAATAATTTGACAGGTAGAACAGTAAACATATAGCATACTGTATGTATTTAAAGAGACTCTGTCACTTTGCCAATTCAAAGTCTTTTGCTAGCATAAGTTGTCAGCAGGCCATTCATTTGAGATGGGGCGCTGGGTATCGTCTTAAAGAGGGCGACAGAGGCTAAGAAGTGAGCATGAGTGCAGTTATGGTCGGGTTCCAGGAGACAGCAGCAAGGCAGGGGGAACATGGAGCTAGCATTGACCAGAGTTCATGACATTAAAGCGAAGGTGCCGCGGAAAAAAAAATATTAAAAGCCAGCAGCTGCAAATACAGCAGCTGCTGACTTTTAATATATGGACACTTACCTGTCCTGGAGTCCAGCGACGTCCGCAGCAGAGGACGAGCAATTGCTCATCACTCTGCTGCCTTGCGGCTTCATGCCCGGTTCCCTACGTCGCATGCGCGAGTCACGCTGCGCCGTTCTGAATGGTCCACTGTGTTCTGGGAGCCGAGTGTCTCCCAGAACACAACGGGGAATCTGCGGGAAGTGACGTGCTTCCCGCAGAGAGGGCTCCCGGAAGTGGGTGCAAATACCTGTCTTAGACAGGTATCTGCACCCCCGTCCCCCTGAAAGGTGTCAATTGTGACACCGGAGGGGGGGAGGGTTCCGATCAGCGGAAGTTCCCCTTTAGGGTGGAGCTCTGCTTTAAAATGAAAATCAATATTTCCCACCATGATAAGGTGACCAGATTTTTAAAATGAAATCCAGGGACATATTTTTTTTTTTTACTAATAATGGCGGCAATCAGCGACTCTCTGCCCGTCGCCGCCGCCTCCCTCACAACCTGTCGTTTGGGCCAAACATTTGCTTGGCTACAACTCTTCACCCAACTCTAGTCAGCAGGTGGTTAAATAAACTGTGAATTTTCTGTTATGACGAAAATTTTTCTTTTACGATACCAAAACGAATGATTGGTACAGTATTCGTCTAAAAAAAATAGGAAGAGCAAGACCATGCACTTAGAAAGTAAAGAATAAATTACAATACTAAACATTACATCACTTCCTGAATTTGAATTCTGTTGTACGAGAATTTTCCTAATTCTAGTAACCTCTTAATTTTCGATAGCAAAAAAAAAACAGATAATCATTTGTCCAATAGAATCACTGCCTACAATACCCAAGCTCTACTGTTGTTGATGCTATCCAAGGCTGAAAACTGGTGCTCGTGTATGGGATGTGCAGTCCCTCAATACTTTTAAGGTTGATAGATATAAGCCAGCAACTCGGTGGACTCAAACGTTGAAAACCTTTATTGGCTACACAAGTAAATCCAGTAAAACAATGCTAATGCATTTGGGCCATTGTGGCCTAAAACCCGGAACACACTCTGAGTTTTTTTTCGTTCAACCCAGCGACTTGAACGAAAAAAAAAACTGTCAGCTCTGGTCAGAGCTGCTGTACTAATTATACGAAGTTAGTACAACAATCTCCCCCGCTAAGCTGTTGCATTCTGACAGGGGTCACCCTGCCCCCAGAACCCTCCGATCGGCTCTCTCCTCCATTGGCTGAGAGCACTGATTGGGAGTCTGTTGGCTGCTGCTTTTCTGGCATGCTCGGCTGGGTTCTGTCGAACAGGGTGGCATACACATGGACCAAATGTCATCTGTTTTTTTTTAACCAGCCGATGTCTCCCCGACATTCGTCCCGTGTGTACGGGGCTTTACTCATAGCTAGTGACGAGCTTGGACCGAACCTGCCAGGAAACCGTCACTGCACACCGCCAATCATAGGCAGTGAGGCATTTTCCAACCGGTAGCTGCACATACACACTCTGCCTATGATTGGTGGTGTACAGTGCTAGTTTCCTGGTGGGTTTCAATCCGAACACGCCCAAGCCCATTCCTATTTATAACTGAGTCTATGAGTAAGGCCACAGCGGCCAAAATGTTTCAGCATTGTTTTACCGGATGCACTTGTGTAGCCAATTAAGAATTTCAACGTTTGAGTCCAGCGAGTTGCCAGCTTATATTGATCATTCGTCTGATATTCTCGTTGTGTGTATGAGGCTTAAAGTGGATTTAAACCCGATTCATGAAATTTGACCTAGACAGAGCTATCTGTAGTGTTTACATATCTCTCTCCAAAGCCCTGAATCCTGTGTCTTTCTGCTGCTCGGTTCTTCTGTTAGCAGCAGGATAACTTCTGACATGTTCTCCGAGACGGGAGATAAAAGCAGCCTGAAATATGTGTCCGGGGGTGGGTGCTATAAAAAGATTAGCAGAGAGCTTGTCTTGTCACAGCACAGCTCTGAAAGTATCTTTGCTCCTCTGTCTATGTGGAGTGCGGACGTGTGCCTTTCCTCCAATCAGCTGCCACACAGTGTAAGCCAAGACTACACTCCTACAGCAGAATGAGGAAGTAAAAATTCTAACACGATGTACGAATTTCTAAAGAATACAGAAGACAGCAGATATACATGTAAAAACGTATGTAGGGAGATTTGTTTCATCTCTGTATATCATTTGAGGCTGTGCACTTCACTGGGTATATGTGAGGGTTTACATCCACTTTAAAGGGGTTGTAAAGGCAGAAGGTTTTTCTATCTTAATGCATTCTATGCATTAAAATAAAATAAAAACTCTGTGTGCAGAAGCCCCCCTCAGCCCCCCTAATACTTACCTGAGCCCCTTCTCTATCCAGCGATGTCTACAACTCCCTCGATCGTCCAGGAATCTCCCTCCTGTTTGGCTGAGACACAGCAGCAGCGTCATTGGCTCCCGCTGCTGTCAATCGGAAGAGAGAGGGGGCGGGGTCGAAACCGCACCTCCATGTCTGAATGGACACAGAGAGCTGTGACTCGGCTCGGGTGCCCCCATAGTAAGCCATTTGCTGTGGGGGCACACAACAGGAGGGAGGGGCCACAAGCAGCAAAGAGGGACCTGAGAAGAGGAGGATCAGGGCCGCTCTGTGCAAATCCACTTCACAGAGCAGGTAAGTCTAATGTTTGTTATTTTTATAGAAAAAAAAATGAGATTTTACAATCACTTTAAAATAGTAAAAAAATTCTAAAATGACAGAAGACAACTTCCCACGTACGTAGCTATGGCCTTTGTCTAGTCTATGGTCATGCTTTGTTTCTGATCATGTATGGACTTGCTCATTACATTTTTATAGGACGAATACTGCGCTAATTTTTGCACTTTAGTAACCTCTTCATTTTTAATATGAAGACTAGAATACAGGGAAAAAAAATATGATAATTTGTCTGATAATCTCATCATGTGTACTAGGCTTTAAGTGGGGTACACACTATAAGAAAACTGGCCCAACGATCGTCTGATTTTCCTCGTCATTTCACAGCAAGTCGGAACCAAGGATGGAAATAGTGTACGAAAATTCTTGTACAACAAAGGCCTTTTTTTTTGTAGTTTATTGTTTCTGATTAGAGATGAGCTCGGGCATGTTTGGGATCCCACCTGCCCACGCCCACCAGGAATTGTTGGCTTCCTGGCAGGATCGGGGAGAGGGATCCTGAACACGCCCGAGCCCATTCCTATTTCTGATCATGCACAGTCTTTCATTTCTGATTTCTCTTGTATAGTTTGTCACTTTGGAAATTTTCATTCGGAATCGGCTGTCAAAAGTTGTGCGCACACTATCAGAAAATCGTTCGATCGTTCCTAGTGTGTTACGTACCTAATAGCTTGTACTCAAGAAACATTTTCGTCCGAGGAATGATCGTACGATTTTCTGATAGTGTGTGCACAACTTTCGACAGCCAATTCCGACCTTCCGAACAAAAATTTCCAAAGAGACAATTTTTTTAAATTGTTGTCATATGGGAACAGAACTAATGATTTTCGTTTGACGTATACTGTTTTCATACGAGAAGAATTTGATACGAAAGACTGCGCATATTCAGAAGCAAATAACAAAAAAAAAAAGCCTTTGTCGTGCGTGAATTTTCGCACATTATTTCCTTCCTCCGTTTCGACTTGCTGAGAAACATTGAGGAAAACAGGTGTTCTGTCAAAATAGGCAATTCATCAAGATCTCCTTCATTCATGGGTGCTGATGAGGAGGCACTAATATACCGCACTGATGGGCACAGATAGGCATCACTGATGAGCAGGCACTGATGGACACTGAAAGGGAGCCGTTATTGGCATCACTAATGGGCACTGATTGGTGACACTGGAGGGGACTTTACTGTAATCAGGGCACTGATGATCAGTGCCCTGATTACATGTCTGGCCGTTCCCTGTGAGGAGATGCTGCTGATCAGCACTCCTCGCCACAGTCAGCGTGAGGCGATGAGAGCCAATCACCGGCACTTCTGTGTTTACATGTGACTGGCTGTGATTGGACACAGCTGATCACATGGTTAAAGAACCGCGTGATCTGCTCCTTACAGAGATCAGGGTCATGCCGCGCCCTAGCAACACAGCGCAGCCGCAATGTGCGAGAGCGGCCATTCTGAGGTAACGTCATATGAAGTCCACCCAGAACAAGAGCCGCGCCATCCCTCTATCATTTGACGGTGGGTGGGCGGCAAGCGGTTAATTGGAGCTTTCGATGACTTGCTGTTTTGACACAACACCGGCAAGCACGTACACTCTGGTACGCGAAGACTTTGCTGTTTTGACACAACAGCGGGTAACGAGGAAAAAGTGGTCGCCGCTGTGGAGGCGGCCATTTTGTTGGTTAGTATCGGAGTGGACTAACAATATCTGCTCATAATACCGTGTACCTGAGTGTATACATAGTTGCCAACAGTCCCGAATTTCCCGGGACAAGCACGATTTTTGGACCCTTGTCCCGAATTGGGCTTGTCCCGATTCGGGACAGGCCCAATTCTTTTTGTCCCGTTTTGTCCCGGTAAATTTGGGAATGTTTAGGGCTTAAAACGGCGACGGCTACACAAAAATGGCCGCCGTCGCCGCCACAAGTGTTAGTTTCACTGACCTCTAGTGTGAGGGGAGGGGCAGCCAATCGCGGCTCTCTCTCTTCGGTGGCCCCTCCCTTCACACAGTGACCCTTAACCCTGCCGCCGCCGCCACCGATCGCTGCTGGAGGTGATGGAAAAGTTCTTCCCCTCCCAAACATAACTGCCTAGCAATGCCTGCGCTGCACCCGCTTGCCATGGCACAGCCGGGGCTGTCTTTACCTTGCCACCTGCTGTGTCGGATGTCCTCAGAGTCACCTCAGGTTAGGGGAGGACTCAGGAGGATCCCAGGACAAGCACAGCACAAAGTAAGTCCAGCAGCACTGCAGCTCATCGCACATCTAGCTGCAGATCGCTCACTCTATAGTCCTGCAATTTATGCTGCCTGGAATGCAGTGTAGTGTAGAAATTAGTGTAGTGGGTGGCAGGGTAATCAGTGTAGTGGGTGCATAGTTGCCAACAGTCATGGATTGGCCGGGACGTTCCCGGGATTCAAACCCTTTTCCTGGATTTATTTTGTCCCGGCCAATCGATTTTTCCCGTTTTCCCCGAATTTGGACGCCGCAGGCCGCCGCCGCTAGAGGTCCACGGCTTGCGGAGACAATGTCTCGGCCGGCCGCCATGTTCAAGAAGACCAAAACATGGATGTAGTACAATAGAAAATAAAGCCGCTGCGGCGCCGCCCACACCCCGCACCTCCGCGGGGGTGGGCGGCGCCGCAGCAGCTTTATCTTCTATTGTACTACATCTGTGTTTTGGCTGGCCGGCAGGCCACCCCCCCCGCCCCGCCCCGCCCCGCTGCAGGTCTGTCTGTAATGGAAAGGGGCGGGGGTCGGCAGCGCCACAGCTTAATTTTTTTTTTCAGCCACACTGTCGGCTCCGCCTCTATTTTGTTCCCCTTCGGGGAAGGGGAAACAATAATGGCGGCCGAGACAGGAGACGCCTGTGGTTAAGGGGGGACTCCGCTGGGGATGCCTGTGGTAAGGGGGGACTCCGCTGGGAACGCCTGTGGTAAGGGAGGACTCCGCTGGGGACGGCTGAGGTAAGGGGGGACTCCGCTGGGGACGCCTGATGTAAGGGGGGACTCCGATGGGGACGCCTGATGTAAGGGGGGACTCCGCTGGGGACGCCTGAGGTAAGGGGGGACTCCGCTGGGGACGCCTGATGTAAGGGGGGACTCCGCTGGGGACGCCTGAGGTAAGGGGGGACTCCGCTGGGGACGCCTGAGGTAAGGGGGGACTCCGCTGGGGACGCCTGATGTAAGGGGGGACTCTGCTGGGGACGCCTGATGTAAGGGGGACTCCTCTGGGTACACCTGATGTAAGGAAGGACTCCGCTGGGTACGCCTGAGGTAAGGAGGGACTCCTCTGGGGACGCCTGATGTAAGGAGGGACTCTGCTGGGGATGCCTGATGTAAGGAGGGACTCCTCTGGGGACACTTGATGTAAGGGGGGACTCCACTGGGGACGCCTGATGTAAGGGGGGACTCCACTGGGGACGCCTGCATAGTTACCAACAGTCCCGAATTTCCCGGGACAAGCACGATTTTTGGACCCTTGTCCACAAGTGTGGAGGGGGCTCTGCTGGGGAGGCACCTGATGCAAGGACGGACTGCTGGGGAGGCACCTGATGCAAGGACGGACTGCTGGGGAGGCCATCTGGTGGCAGGCGACGTGGCAGGTAACACGCTCAGGGCTTCCACTGATTCGGCATTATGGTGAGTTGAATGATTTCATTTTATATTACAATGTAAAAATAGAAATAATGCACTTCAATCATCCTGACACCGTAACAACCATGGTGCCGGGATGATTGAAGCGCCAACAGGTGTTTTGGAGTATCCTTATCTGCCAATTTTGTTACACATTACTATTGTGGTGTAGGATCTGGCTTCTTTCTTTCTATTTCTTTCTCTCTCTTTCTCTCACCTCGGACTCTAGCCACACCCCTTTGAACCACGCCCATTTAAACCACACCCACTATCGTGCGTAAACCACGCACATTTTTCGCCGCGGCACGCTTCGCGCGCCGCATTTTTCACTCCGGCATGGCACGCCTACAAACGAATGCCCCGCCCCCTGATTATAGCAAGGCTCCGCCTCAATACAAAAAAAGTGTCCCAGATGTTTTTTTTGCAATGTTGGCAACTATGGTGTATACGGTTGCCGGTGTTGTGTCCAAACAGCAAGTCATCGAAATCTCCAATTACTGACGGTTTACAAAAGTGACGTCATTGGAGATCTTGATGAATTGGCTATTTTGACAGCTAATAGTTTGCTAGATTATTATTTTTTATAGTGTGTACTAGGCTTTAGAATAGAATCGATCATGGGTGTTCAACCTGTGGCCCTCCAGCTGTTGTGGAACTACAAGTCCCAGCATGCCTCTGCCTTTGGGAGTCATGCTTGTAACTGTCAGCCTTGCAATGCCTCTTAGAACAGCTGGAGGGCCACAGGTTAAACATGCTTGCTTTAGATGTAGCCTAGTCTGTAAGAGAGTGTGTGTTCGTTGTGCGGAGTCGGAATAAAGCTGGTTGAAGAAGAGCAGCGCTGGGAGGGAGAGCAGGCAGGGCCCGGTAGGAGGTGCAGACAGAAGGCGGGAGAGACGGCTCCAGTGACACACAGGAAGCGCTGCCTGAAGGGGGACACACACCTCCCGGGACCGGCCGCTGGGGACACTGCCGCACTGACGGGACGACGGCGGGCTCTCTCCTCCATGACCCCGGCCGGCACACCGTGATAGCTGCTGTCACTCCGGGAATGCTGGGCACACACCGGGAGGAAGGTGAGCGCACTGACCGACGTATCACAGACACCCAGGTACGGTGTGAAGGGAAGGGGAGTACGGGGCGGTAGAGGCGCACATGATGCAGCAGAGCGGAGGAGCACGTCTGCTTAGCGTTATACTGCAGGAGGTGGCCTGGGATGACCCGCTCTCTCTCAGGGAGTGTTGTGTTACTGAGGAGACACCACTGGCTGGGGGGGCATAACCGCCCACCCACCCTCTTATCCTCCCCCCGGCTCCGCCCACTCAGCCTGCTGCAGGGCTAAAAACAGTGACAAGTGCCGCTGAGCGCCCAGCCAGGCCTGACATCGGCATGCACCGCACGGACTCGGCACAGGGCGGCCTCCTGACAGCTGGCCCCTTGGAGCACAACACTCATCTACACAGCCTGATCTTTATGGGCTTCCCTTGCTGCAGTGTTTTCACAATGACATGCCATTTCTTTACATAGATTTATGATCCTCCTCCCCCCCCCCCCCCCCCAGTAATTTACTGTGTATAAACTCTGCATTTTGAAACAGTAATAAACCTTGATTTGTTTTTGTTGCTACATCTGTCAGACCTCCTTGATTTATAGTGGCTTTTTTCAGCTTAGTTCTTAATCCCTTTGTGTTTTCTCTAAGGTGTGCATGAATAGTGTACAGCACCCCCTCCCATTGTGTCACATCACATGGGGGATGTCACTAGACACACACACACACGCACACGTATATTTAGGAGTCATCATCCGGCTCTCAGAGGCTTTGTAGTGCTCTGGTTTGCTGGCAGCTGCATCGCTCCAAACCCTTCGCCGTGAGAAGATTAGAGTCCTCCACAGCCATTTGTCACACTTTATTATTTGGTAATACCCTCCATCTGCTGCGGCGGGTCTCCCTTTTACAGCGTTTTTTTAATTTTTTTTATTGCAATCTGTTGTTATTGATTTTTTGCACAAGCATGCCAATTACATCCACCCGCCATTTCTGTGTCAATGTCAGTTTGACAATAAAGATTCAGAAATATCCCAGCAAGATCAGGAAAGACCCTTGGTTCACTATACTTTATTTTTATTTATTTTTAGTGCATTTTGCAGAAACCCACTACAGTCCATTTAACATGGTTTCCTTTGGATCTAGTTCACATCTGTGCGTTCTTAGTTGGGGCTTTTTTTTCCCGCAGCAGATTGCGTTTTGTGTGTAATAGACTTCAATAAACCTGCACCAAAAAATGCAAGTGTTGCATTTTTGATGTATTTTGCAGGGGTGGGGGGTTTGGTTAATAGGAAAGTATAATAATAAAACCGTGCAGTGCAAAAGACGATAACATTAAAAAGTCCATAAGGGTATCAAGAGTCCATATGTGAATAGATGACACAGCAGATAATCACAGCATGCAATGTGGATGAAACCAAGTGACCAAAAAATCCCTCCACTGCACACAGATTGGCCTCTCACCTTACAAATTCGACCTGCAAGAGGTCATTGGGCATGGAATCTCACAGAAACATTCTGCTAATAAACATCCAATCAGCAAGTGGCAGCACAACATTTGGCATTGAGATCATGAAGCAGGATCCTGAGCTTTACTCCACCGTACATATATGGATAGAAACAGAAACGATCTAGTGCTCTCTGAATCCAACAGTTTATTAGCAAAATAAAGCATAAATGGCTACTCACATGTAGTAGCACTCAATTGCGAGTGCCGACAGATAAAGCATGTAATGATAAAACAGCGGTGATCGCGGGTGACGTCTCCCCCCCCCCCCCATGCGGGTTACGTCAATGGGCATGACTTCATCAGCGTGGGGCAGGAAAGCACCTGCCCCACGCTGATGAAGTCACGCTGAAAGCTGATGGAGTCACGCCCATTGACGTAACACGTACGGGGGAGGAGCCACGTCAGATGTCGCCCGCGATCACCACTGTTTTATCGTTGCATGCTTTATCTGTCGGCACTCGCAGCTGAGTGCTACTACATGTGAGTAGCCATTTATGCTTTATTTTGCTAATAAACTGTTGGATTCAGAGAGCACTAGATCGTTTCTGTTTCTATCCATATATGTACGGTGGAGTTAAAGCTCAGGATCCTGCTTCATGATCTCAATGCCGAATGCTGTGCTGCCACTTGCTGATTGGATGTTTATTAGCAGAATGTTTCTGTGAGATTCCATGCCCAATGACCTCTTGCAGGTCGAATTTGTAAGGTGAGAGGCCAATCTCTGTGCAGTGGAGGGATTTTTTGGTCACTTGGTTTCATCCACATTGCATGCTGTGATTATCTGCTGTGTCATCTCCTATTCACATATGGACTCTTGATACCTTCATGGACTTTTTAATGTTATCATATTTTATTGTTTTTTGCACTGCACTGTTTTATTATTATGCTCTCTCTGAGTGCCGGTTCACACCGCTGCGCTGTGAATTTGTTCCGTTTTTTCAGTCCATTCTGAGGTGCGAATTTACCGCGATTTTAATGCGAATTTCAGGAGTGGAACATGGCTGCGATTAATGTTTTTGTGGAGAATAGTGTGGTGGAATTCGCACATATGTGAACCATCAAATGCGATTTCAGAACGATTTACATTGATGTCTATGGAGACTAAATTCGCAACGCAACACTCTAAACTCGCACAAGACCCTTTTTTTCATCGCATCGCATTCGGAGAGGAATCGCAACGCATAGATGTGAACCACCATCATTTGAAAACAATTACTTTTTGGATGACATGCGAATCTAGTTTGTGTTTAACGCATCGCATTCGGTATCAACTCGCACAAGTGTGAACCGGCACTTAGGGATTTTTTTATGAATTCACCCTGAGTGCTGGCTTCAGTGGCTTGCATATTTTTCATTTATTTTGTTCTCATTTATGTTTCAGCGCTGAATACTTTTATCTTTATTAATAGGAAAGTATGACAGTTCTGTACATCGAGTACGACTTTGAGGCGATTTTACACTCCCTGGCACTAGAGTAGCATCAAAGTAGTGCAGGAACCTTTATGTGTCCAAAGTAGCATGTAAGGGTTAGGATTCAATTTTAGGGTTAGGGTTAGATCGCTATCCCTAACAATGACCCCTAACCTTAAAGAGGAAATAAACCCTGATGGGCTTTACTTCCTTTTTTGTTCTCTGCAAAGTAAAAGCATAATGTGCTAGTATGCATCGCATATGAGCATATTATGTGACACTTACCTACAAACGAAGCCCGTGCTGTCCCCGCTGGAGGCCACATCCATGTTCGCCCCTTTTCCTTCCGGGGCCACGGACTCCGGCTCTGTGACTGGCCGAAGTCGCGTGACGTCACTCCCGGCAATGCACGCGGAAGCCGCCAGTCACGGCACTCGCTATTGAAGAAATGGCACGGAGGGCTGTTTCTTCACAGTACATGCGCCGATGACATCATTGGCGCAGTACAAAGTAAATATCACCTAAAACAGTTATTATAGGCTTGCCTATAGGTACAACTGGAAAATGGAGGTTTACAACCTCTTTAATGGTTAATGCTAACCCTAACTCTAAATGTTAGGGTTAGCAGTGATTTGTTAGGGTTAGTGATCTAACATTTAACCCTAACCCTAGGCCTTAACACTAACATTTAACCCTAGTGCTTAACCCTAACCCTAACATGCTACTTTAGACACATAAGGGTTCCTTTACTATTTTGATGTTACTTGAGTGCCAGAGAGTATAAAGTCACTTCAAAGTCTAACCCTTACATGCTACTTTGGAGACATAAAGGTTTCTGCACTACTTTGATGCTACTGGAGTGCCAGAGAGTGTAAAGTTGAACTCCATGAACAGAACCGTAATACTTTCCTATTAGCCACAAAAACCAGCAGAACACAACAAAAACGCGTGTTCAAAAATGCACTGCAAAATGTGCCAAAAAAACTCATCAACCACAACCTGCATAAATGTGAACCTAGCCTGAGACCACAGTTCTAGCAATTACAAGCCTCTTAGCACAATGTTTGTGTATCCTATAATGTTTTTGTTTTTTTCTAGAAAAGGCAAATAGACTGTCCACTTTGCGGAGATGCACCCATTTTTCCAGAGCTTAATGAGTGTGGTGAAGTTCTACTGATTTCCATCATCCAGTCATGTGCAAGTAAAATTGCTGTCTTTTTTTATTTTCCTTGCACCCAATTGGGTATTCTTTACAAAGTGAAATTTCACCACATTTACTAAGCTACGTGGAAAGTAAATGCAACTGCACTTGCAAAGTTCACAGTCTATTTGCCTTTAGTAAATCAACCCCACTGAATCCTTTGGCAGTCCATAATTTATGCAATTTTCTTTCTTTCAACAATGGGATGAAGATAAGAAAATTGCTCGATTTCCCCCATAAGCACAGTGAGTGTTGAATTGATGGAGGAATCCCATCAACATTTTTGATTAAAAAAAACGATTTTTAAATAAAAAAAGTTTTTTTTTGTTTTTTTTTAAATGATTGATTTGTATCAACCTGGTCAGGTGACCCTTTCAGTTAAAGCCGTTGTTAGCATTTCCTAAGGTGTTCAAAGAAACATCGCTGAGTAAGAGCAAGCCAGCGACTTTTAGAAGATAAGACAGAAATAACAAATCTATTTTGATAAAAAACTTGCTGTGCAGGTTTACATACTGCATATTAATACTTGAAGTTCTAATGGGTTAGTGCCGGTTCACACAGGGGCAGCACCGACTTGCCGTGTGACTCTGCAAGGCAATCTGCACACGACTTCAGAGGCGACTTGCAAAATGACTTCTATATTGAAGTCAATGGAAGTCGTCCCAAAGTCGTACAGGAATCTTTTTCTTGAGTCGCTCCTATTAGAGCAGTTCTATTGCAATGCATGGAGTGTGACTTATCAGGCGGCTAAGTTGCCTGACAAGTCGCCCCTGTGTGAACCGGCACTTAAGGATTTTTACCTTATTGCACTCTCTTACCGTTAAAATGTTGTTGGGAAGATTATCATAGATGCTGAGCTTAAGAAGGTCTCTTACATTAAATTATCACCTGTGTATTTGTTAAAATTGGTATCCATGTAAGATTTGGCTCCTAATGGGGTATATGTGGATTCATTTCCTACTTGTTCCCACTATCAGTTGGTCTCTGTGTGCCCTGTTCCCACCATAACATTGCACAGAGGAGGGTTACAGTGCATCATGTTAACATGCAAACCTACATCATTTTTACACAGTGCAACTTACTGCATCCTTCAGCATATCGCAACGTCCTGAGGTGTATAGACTTGAATAAGGTATCATTTTGTGGAGCTTGTATTCCGTAGCCTTCAATGTTTAATAGAACAACATTTTTAAAAATATCAGTTAGAAAATGAAACTAAACATTTATTGCTTTTAAAATAATAAAAGTATTAATAAAGGAAAAACATTTTGGATATAGTTAGGGAGGATTATAACCCCTGTATTTTTTATTTTTTTTTGCCATCTGTGTCCCATAGGGGAAATTTCTCTTCACTTCCAGTCCCAAAGCCTAAACAGGAAGTGAAAAGAAATTCCTTCACACTGAGGGAATCCCAGAGTGCCACCAGGGTCACCAGAACTAGCGTCCTGATTGGAAGTCTATACTATTATTACTGTCTCAGTGTCAACCCAGAGTTTGGGATTTTAACATTTACTTTTGGTGATAATGGTAAAAAGGGCAAGTAGAGCAGGTGAATTTTTGTAACAGGCACAGACAGAAATAAAAACTGACAGGGGTTCTAATACATCTTCACCCTTTATCCAATAACAATGTATGCCTTTAGTTCAACTTTAAAAGTACTGTGAGAAATTACTAATGTACCGTATATACTCATGTATAAGCCAAGTTTTTTAGCCCTTTTTTTTTAGTGCTGAAAATAGCCCCCTCGGCTTATACTCGAGTCAGTGTACCTGTCGGGTCGCGGGCGTCCATTTTTCAAAAGTCACGGCTTCCTCCTGGTCCGTGGTAGGCGTTTGACACTGCATTCCACTACCGCCTATCACAGAGCTCCTCTCATACTCGGACTTTCCCAGCAGACACTGTGTTCAGTGTTCCGCCTATCATGGACGTCCTCTTTTTCCGAGGATGAAAGAAGGTCCGTGATTGGCGGAACACTGAATACAGTGTCTGCTGGGAAACTGAGTCCGAGGATAAGAGGAGCTCCGTGATAGGCGGGTAGCGGAACACAGTGTCAAACGCCTATCACGGACCAGGAGGAAGCCACGACTTTTGAAAAATGGACGCCCGCGACCCAACAGGTACACTGACTATCAAGGAACGGAACGGGACCAGGAGGAAGCTGCGACTTTTGAAAAATGGATGCCCGCAGCCGGTCAGGAATACAGCTACACTGAGGCTGCAATGGGCACAGTGAGAATGGGCACAGTAAGGTTGCAATGGGCACAGTGAGGCGTGCAAATGGGCACAGTGAAGCTGCAAATGGGCATTGTTGACCCTCTTTTCCGCTTACAGTAGCTGCTGCATTCTCACCCTAGGCTTATATTCGAGTCAATACGTTTTTCCAGTCTTTTTTGTGGTAAAATTAGGGCCTCGGCTTATACTCGGGTCGGCTTATACTCGAGTATATATGGTGTATGTGTGTATGTGTGTGTGTATATATATATATATATATATATATATATATATATATATATATATATATATAACCATTTTTTTTTTTTTTTTTTTTTTTTTTTTTTTTTTTACTGTTTATTTTTTATTCATCAGAAGCTGCACAATGCGTCAAGGAGGATGGAGGAATCATGCCAGCGACAGTGATGGCTGGAGTGCCTGGGTATGTCTTAACTGAAGCACCAGGTCTTGTAAAAGCAAATCATTGTTTACCTTGCACCTCAGCTACATTAAGAATACTAATCAGCATGACATTATGGTCATGGTTGCTGACCCCATGCCTATAGGATGCCCCATACCTTATTTTTAAGGTACATTCAGTTAAGCAGATTAGAAAACCTGCCCAAATCGCTGTTGTGCCCCTATAAGATAAGTAGCACCACTAATGTTTGCTAGGACAACTCATCCCTTTTCCATTGACCTCAATAGCAGCTTTCTGCTGGATGATTGTCTGATTAGTTAGATCATTTATTCAGGCTAGAAATTCATTATGCTAAACTATTCTACCATTTCGATCATCAGCAGGGATATATAACTTAGGTTTGTTAACAGGAAGATGTATACATGTTCTGAAATTACACATTATGAAAAATAATCGACTATGTAGCATTGTTTATCTGGTACAGTAAAATAGTAACCGACTGTGCAGTTTAAGGCCTTGTGCACACTTTTTTACTGGCGTCTGAGCTTTTTCTCTTTTTATTTCTAAATGCCCCTCCATGTTCCATGTTAACCTAGGTGTCCCTGCACACATAGGTGTGATTTTTCTGCCTCTACACTCCTAAGGTTTAGCGCATCACCACGCAATTGCCGTGTGTGTAAAAAAGGTACATGTTCATATTTCTGTGCAGCAAGGTGCTCGAACAGCACATTCAAAATTAATAGGCTGCCTTAATGCTGTGAATCTTACTGTATGGTAACATGTTGCACCCTCATCTTCCAGGGTGGATATATTTCGGCTAAGGTGCAGAAATTAGATCAGCAGTTCCGTCTGGATGCCCCAGTGCAGCAGCAACATGAGGGAACATCATCTAATATCTTTAACGGTGTATCCATTTATGTCAATGGATATACAGGTATGTTGTATTTATTTATTGTGTATATGTATGTATATGTATGTGTGTGTGTGTGTGTGTGTGTATATATATATAATATATAATTTGTGACAAGTTGGGGGTTTTGTAGCTCATTGGTATTGCTGTGAGTTTACACCAGAAGTACATTTTCAGGGCTTTTTCTACCCACTTCTATTTAAAACAAAACAAAGCAAAAGTTCACAAATATCTTTCAACGCAGGGGGTTCTCACTATCAATGCAGCAAAACGTAGGATTCAACCTTCTGGCTCTTTATCAGCCTCATGGCTCAGGCCTTGTGCTTTGGTCCCCCTGACCGTCAAATACACTTTCCAGTGCTCGTGCACACACACTGTACTTCAGCTCTGTCTCTTTTCTGCAGCTTCCCAGCTCCGTCTCTCATAGACTGTGTGTCTCCCTCCTTTTTCAGGCTTGGGCCTTTGTCTTTCCTGACCTGGACAGTAGGGTGCAGGCATGCACCTCTTTCTGCTCCCTTCACACACTGACCCCCCTCGGGAGGATGGGGCCCTGACCTCTACTACTTCTGACTCAAACAGAAAGCCAGCTCACACCTGTGCTATTAGTGTGCTTGCTTCCTGGAAAACCTGGCCCAGATCGCAATATTAAACAGGGGCACGGCCTTGCCCTGCCACAACGTGTGTATCTATCTATCTATAATGTGTGTGTGTGTGTATGTGTGATATATAATTTATTTTTATATTACAGTATCTCACAAAAGTGTGTACACCCCTCTCATTCTTGTAAATATATTATTATATCTTTTCATGTGACAACACTGAAGAAATGACACTTTGCTACAATGTAAAGTAGTGAGTGTACAGCTTGTATAACAGTGTACATTTTCTGTCCCCTCAAAATAACTCAACACACAGCCATTAATGTCTAAACCGCTGGCAACAAAGGTGAGTACACCCCTAAGTGAAAATGTCCAAATTGGGCTCAGTTAGCCATTTTCCCTCCCCGGCGTCATATGACTCAATGTTACAAGGTCTCAGGTGTGAATGGGGAGCAGGTGTGTTACATTTGGTGTTATCGCTCTCACTCTCTCATACTGGTCACTGGAAGTTCAACATGGCACCTCATGGCAAAGATCTGAGGATCTGAAAAAAAGAATTGTTGCTCTACATAAAGATGGCCTAGGCTTTAAGAAGAGTGCCAAGACCCTAAAACTGAGCTGCTACACGTTGGCCAAGACCATACAGCGGTTTACCAGGACAGATTCCACTCAGAATAGGCCTTGCCATGGTCGACCAAAGAAGTTGATTGCATGTGCTCAGCCTCATATCCAGAGGTTGTCTTTGGAAAATAGACGTATGAGTGCTGCCAGCATTGCTGCAGAGGTTGAGGGGGAGGGGGGTCAGCCTGTCAGTGCTCAGACCATACGCCGCACACTTCATCAAATTGGTCTGCATGGCTGTCGTCCCAGAAGGAAGCCTCTTCTAAAGATGATGCACAAGAAAGCCTGCAAACGGTTTGCTAAAGACAAGCAGACTAACAATATGGATTACTGGAACCATGTCCAAGATAAACTTATTTGGATGGTGTCAAGCGTGTGTGGCGGCAACCAGATGAGGAGTACAAAGACAAGTGTGTGTTGCCTACAGTCAAGCATGGTGGTGGGAGTGTCATGGTCTGGGGCTGTATGAGTGCTGCCGCCACTGGGGAGCTACAGTTCATTGAGGGAACCATGAATGCCAGCATGTACTGTGACATACTGAAGCAGAGCATGATCCCCTCCCTTCGGAGACTGGGCCGCAGGGCAGTATTCCAACATAACGACCCCAAACACACTTCCAAGATGACCACTGCCTTGCTAAAGAAGATGAGGGTAAAGGTGACGGACTGACCAAGCATGTCTCCAGACCTAAACCCTATTGAGCATCTGTGAGGCATACTCAAACGGAAGGTGGAGGAGCGCAAGGCCTCTAACATCCCCCAGCTCTGTGATGTCATCATTGAGGAGTGGAAGAGCACTCCAGTGGCAAACCTGTGAATCTCTGGTGAACTCCATGCCCAAGAGGGTTAAGGCAGTGCTGGGAAAATAATGGTGGCCACACAAAATATTGACACTTTGGGCCCAATTTGGACATTTTCACTTGGGGGTGTACTCACTTTTGTTGCCAAAGGTTTAGACATTATTAAAGAGGAAGTAAACCCTGATGGATTTTACTTCCTCTTTTTCCCCCTGCAAAGTAAAAGCATAATGGGCTATTATGCTTTGTATACTAGCCCATTATGTTGCACTTATCTGCAAACGAAGCTCGTAATGTCCCCCGCTGGTGGCCGCATCCATCTTCACCCCTATTCTTTCCGGGGGGCCGTGGACTCCGGCTCTGTGACTGGCCGGAGTCTTGTGACATCACTCCCGTGCATACGCCGGTCACGGCACTGGCCCTTTAGAAACTGCACAATCGTACCCTTTCTTCAATGCACATGCGCCGATGAAGGCACAAGTGTATATGGTGTATATATCTCCTAAACTGTACAGGTTTAAGAGATATTTCCAGTACCTACAGGTAAGCCTTATAGGTTAACCTGTAGGTAAAAGTGGTGTAACAACCGCTTTAATGGCTGTGTTGAGTTATTTTGAGGGGACAGCAAATTTACACTGTTATACAAGCTGTACACTCACTACTTTACATTGTAGCAAAGTGTAATTTCTTCAGTGTTGTCACATGAAAGGATATGAACATGAAAAAATATAAAAGATATAATAAAACATCACAGCACAGTGGTGTAGTGGTTAGCACTTTCACCTAGCAGCAAAAAAGGGTCCCTGGCTCGAATCCCAACCACTACCTGCCTGGAGTTTGCATGTTCTCCCTGTGCGGGTTTCCACCGGGTACTCCGGTTTCCTCCCACACTCCAAAGACATGCTTGTGGGTTAATTGGATCCTGTCTAAATTGGCCCTAGTATATGTATGAATGTGAGTTGGGGACCTTTTGATTATAAGCTCCTTGAGGGTAGGGACTGATGTGAATGTCCAATATTTAACATAATATTTTTTTTAAATGGCACTTTTAGGTAGAAATTATTCAAGGGTCACAGTTTTGGAGTATTTGTTTGCCAGAATGTGAAAATGTTTGATACCACTATGCTGAGACTATGAGCGATAACACTAATAATATTCATTGGCTGCTTGTGAGCATAGGGCTGTCTTGGGACTCGGAGTCTATAATTATAATGGTATGTGTGCATCATTTGTACGTATGCCAGTTCCTTGCAGACATAGGTTTCATTGTCATCTTACAGTCTATATTCCTTTGTAGACTGATGCGCATAATACATTTATGGTGTAATTAAGCTAATTTAAAAGATCTGTCTGCAGTTAGAAAAAGGCCGTAAATAAAGCACCTATATAGATTTAGCTTCTCAACATGCAGTCATGGCCAAAAATATTGGCACCCCTGCATTTCTGTCAGATAATGCACCACTTCGCCCAGAAAATTGCAATTACAAATGTTTAGGCATTCTGGCTTTGGCTTTTTGTTTCTCCGCTTTTTTGTGTCCTACCAATACAAACAAAAAAATAAATGATGAAAATGCCTAAAGATTTGCAATTGCAACAATTGTTTCGGCAAAGTGGTGCATTTTCTGACAGAAATGCAAGGGTGCCAGTATTTTTAGCCTTGACTGTATAGAACATCATTCCAAACTTCTTCTAAGCCCTGGTTCACACTGGTGCGATTTGACATGTCAAATCGCATGTCAAATCGGCGATATTTGCCGCAAATTGCGGGCAATGGCACCGTACTAATCGGTGCGACGCCGCATCTGCGGCGCTACACCGATTTCAAAAAGTAGTTTCTGTACTACTTTTTGCGATTTCGGCCGCGATTTACATTGACATCTGTGTCAGATGTCTTTGTAATCACGGCTGAAATCGGGACTGCCAGCGAGAGTGAAATCGTGCGAGTTCAGCTGAACTCGCACGGCTTCACTCCCGCAGCCCAGTGTGAACATGGGCTAAGGAATGGAAAGCACAATTAGGTTTATGGCTCATTTCACTGCAATTTGTGCTTGATGAGATAAATCTAATATGTAATAATATTGGTAAATTTAGCACAACCAAAAACTTTACACAAACATTTATCTCAGGGTAAAGGGAATGTAAAGCTAAAACAAAAGAGTTGATTGTAGTAATAATAGCAGAATATCCAAACCTCTGTGGGTCTCTTTCTCAAGATACTTGCATCTAAGACTATTAAAGCGTTTATTAACCCCAAAGAAAAATAAAAAAATGGATCCTGTTCCCTTAAAGGGGTTGTAAAGGTTAGTTTTTTATTTTCTAAATAGGTTCCTTTTAAGCTAGTGCATTGTTAGTTCACTTACCTTTTTCCTTTGATTTACCTTCTAAATGTTTTTTTTCTTTGTCTGAATTTCTCACTTCCTGTTTCTCCTCACTAAACTTCACACCATCATCCAAGCGGTGTTTAGTCAGCCAGAACAGCTTACTGAACAGCTTACTGAGGAGGAACAGGAAGTGAGAAATTCAGACAAAGAAAAAAAATATTTAGAAGGGAAATCTAAGGAAAAGGTAAGTGAACCAACAATGCACTCGCTTAAAGGAACCTATTTAGAAAATAAAAAACTAACCTTTACAACCCCTTTAAATCATGTTATATGACACAGTGCTTGTTCTGTGTCATTTGGCCCCTGTAAGACCTGAAATACCTAGCTGCTCCTGCCAGTTTCTCACCTCTCCTCTGTACGCTAACCACGAAATATCAGGGCTGCTGAGCCCTGACACTGTGGTCAGCGTACGTGCCTCCAAAATCCACTGCTATCTGCAGCTCTCCTGTGTCTTTCTCTGTCCTCCTCCCCCTCCCCTCCCTGCCTGTCAGCTCTCACTATTGCCGCTCTGCTCCTCTCCATGCTGCTTCAAAACTATCTGACCTTTTTATATCATCCCTACTGTCAAAGAGCTGTATCCTAGTGCCTGTGCTTAAAAAAAAAAAAAAAAAAAAGGCAGATTTCTACCTGTTTTAACAGCGTCTCTCAGCGATCACGTGACTCCAGGCTCTCGCCTCCTTTTATTCCCTGCTGACGTCAGCAGGGAAATCTCAACCCCACCCGCTGGAGCTATCAGGTGGGGGAGAGCAGAGAGCCTGGAGTCTCGTCATCGCTGGGAGATGCTGCTATAACAGGGGGCGCACAGCGCGGGGATTGGTGGTGTGTCAGTCTGACACACTGCATCTTCGATCCTGGTAAAGAGCCTCTGATGTAGGCTCTTTACCATGTGATCAGCTGTATCCATTCACAGCTGATCACATGGTAACCAGGAAGAGCCGTTTATTGGCTTTTCCTCTACTCGCACTGAGGAGCTAGTAGAGGAGAACCGATCAGCTGCTCTCCTGATGGGGGGGGGGGGTCTTCGCTGGTAATCCGCGCATTGATTATCAGTGCAGACCCATCGAGGATGCCCACTGGAGACCTCCAGGAATGCCGACTAGAGACCACCAGGTGAGGCCACCAGGGATGCCAATCGGTGCCCATTAAGATGACACTCTGTGCCCATCTGTGATACCTGTCAGTGCCTCTCGATCAGTGTCACCTATAAGTGTGCATATAAGTTCCTCATCATCAGTGCCAATCAGTACTGCCTCATCAGTGAGGGAGAAAACTTACTTATTTACAAAGTTTTGTTATGGAAACCTAAGAAAAAACATTTTTTTTTCGGTATTTTTTTATTTGGAGCACAAAAAATAAAAACCCCAGTGGTGATGAAATATCACCAAAAGAAAGCTCTATTTGTGGGGGAAAAAATTATAAAAATTACGTTTGGGTACAGTGTTGCATGACCGCGCAATTGTCAGTCAAATTGCGACAGTGCTGAAAATTGGACTGGGCAGGAAGGGGGTGAAAGTGCCCAGTATTGAAGTGTTAAAGACACCTCAAAGAGGTCAAACAAACAGGACTTTAAAGGACATCATGCTTAGTATAACCATGTCTTCATAAAATCGGAATTTATTTTCCAACAATATTAAAACATTATACACTGTTATTTGCATACATATAAAACTGTACTACATACAACACCTGCATGCACTCCTATTAAAGCTTTTACAGATACAACATGTGGGGCATAGATTATCACCGATTATTGCCTGATAGGAGATGATTTCAACTTGTTTCTCAGGTCATTTGACCCGCTTCCTCAGGAGCTAGAGTAGAGGTAAAATCTGCAACATAAATCACAATGTCATCGTATAGATCAGGGGTCTTGAATTAAAAGTTGGAGGTCCAGTCAGCAAAATTTCCTTCAGGCAGAGGTCCGAATCATCTCATGTTAGTGCTATAACACATCATGGTCTCCCTCTACATCATTGTCTTCAGCCTGCCTTTCACATCGTAGTCCCCTTTTCATCACAGTCCCCTCCTTTTTTTTTAAAGCAGTCTCACATTCCCCCCTTTACATCACATTCCCCCCTTTTAAAAGCAGTCCCATAGTGTCCTTAGTTCCTCTTTACATCACAGTGCCTTTTACACAACACAGGGCCCATTTTAATGCAAGCCTTCCCTGCACAGTCCTACTGTGGTACCTTTTGGAGGGGGAGAGGCACTAATCTTTCTGCGGTGTACTCTCCCAGGTCTCCTGATCGTGCCCCTTTACATCGCAGTGCCCTCTTTATATCAGTGTCCACAGTCGCTGGTGCCCTACAAGTAGATTTTATTTCACAAATCGTGATGGTACAACTAGTGGAAGTACTATGTTACAAGCCAGCTAAAACTTTCTTGCAGGTTTTCATTCACAATTTTCAAGTAGTGTTCTACTATGTGTATTTTGCCTACATCAAGCGCATGGTTGCTTGGAAACATTCATACTAGCTCATTCTGTTTTACTATGTTAAAATAACCTTTGTAATCCATGTGATGTATATGGATAAGGGCCAGCTGCAATACAAATAAACAAAACCACATAAGTTTTATAGTATAACTAACGGTAATTTTTTATTTTAATTTTTTGATTTTGGATAGAGAAGAGAGGGATTAGAACAACTATTTGTTTTTAATGTTAATGTGCCCCCTTTAGGGAGATTCACCCTCTCTATTTATCCTGTTTATCATTATCATTGAACGTGATTGTAAAAGAAAATCCAAAATGTTGGGTTGTTCCCAGAAAAGTAATGGAGGGGAAAACTTCCAATGGGGACACTAGTACTGGTGAACTGGGGGCCACAAGGAATTCCCTTAATCTGCAGGGATTTCCTTTCACTTCCTGTTTTGACTATGGGACAGTAAGTGGAGCGAAATCCCCACAATGGGACACAGATGGCAAAAAAAACTATCTTGGAGTACTGTACAGGGCATAGGACTTGTAGTCCTAGACCATAAGTTATATGCCACTACCGTCAGGGGAATGAACACTACAAAAAGCTGAGCGATCACATGATTGGTCTCAGTCACCACTCTGCTCTGCCCCTCCAGGGCTCACTGGGGTGTCTGGCTAGTGAGGGGTGGGAACAGCTGGCTTTAGCTCTCAGCCGCACTGAAAGCCAGAGCCAGGTGTTAATCAGGCAGCTGGGTTAATCCCGATAATATGGTTGAGTTGGGATTTTTCCAGAGACTTGAGCGGCTCTCTGACATCAGCCAATAGCCTGTCAGCTGATTCTGGGTAACAGGCGAGTAAAAGTAAGTGCACTCCTGTGATCCAGAAGAGAAGTATGGCCAAAAAAGCTTTAGCCATACTTTTCCTATATATAAAAAAAAAAAAAAAAAAAAGGATCATTGTTGAAAGGCAAAACTAATTTTGTTTCTTTTTCTTGTTTCAGATCCTACTGCAGATCAGCTGCGCCATCTAATGATGCTGCATGGAGGTCAATTTCATATTTATTATTCTCGTTCTAAAACAACGCACATTATTGCCACAAATCTTCCCAACAACAAAATAAAGGCGCTGAAAGATGAGAAGGTTGTACGTCCTGAGTGGATTACAGATAGGTATTTTAATTTTAATTTCTCTAATTGAGGGGAACTGTTTAATTGGCAACTATGTGACAAATGAGGTTTAATGTTGATAAATGTAAAGTTATCCACAGCTGTGCTTGTTCTCTGAAATGTGTGAAGGGGGGTGTGTCCCTTCCCTCCAATCCGGGCTCAGAGCTGTAGATGCTGTGTGTATATTTTGGATCCCTACCCCCTGCTCCTACTAAAGAGAAATCCTTTCTATGTGTATTTAGAATGATCTACATAAGAAATGGCTGCAGATACAGATACTATCTTATGTAGAAGGATTTGTTTCATTTGTGTGTCACCTAATGCTAATCATTTCACTGGGCACATATCCACAAATTTGAAAAAATGATGTACCTTTCTGTAAGGAAAGGCCTTCTGTTTATGTGGTTACTGTTTGCTTCTTTAGAACCTCAGGCTGACAGTTTTCATGCATTACTTCCTGTGTTCTGTTATAAGTCATGGGCCAGGGGCAGCAAAGCACATCATTCCCAGCATCTTGCTGTCAATCACAATGACGTGGCAGATGGTGTGAACACAGAATGTACATCACTCTCTGAGCTCTCCTGTCAGTTGTAACGTTTGGGAGTGCCCTTTTATTTTCACAATAGTACTTCTTGTCAGTGCAGGCAGGACCATGATACTGAGAGATTAGACAGAGACACAAAATTAATTTAGGGTTTTTGGTGTTTTGTTTCAAGCAAAATTTCCTTTTTAGTATATATTCTACCTTCATTTATTTGCAATAAATATCACCTACACCCACAAAGAATGTATTATGTGGGCTGAATAACCTGAAAACAGTTCTTTCACTAAGTATTTCCTTGTTATGTGTTTTTTGGTTCATATTCTTGAAGGGTGGATCCTTTTTAACCACTTCAGCCCCGGAAGGTTTTACCCCCAAATAACCAGGCCATTTTTTGCGATATGGCACTGCGTTGACAATTGCGCGGTTGTGCGACACTGTACCCAAATAAAATTGATGTCCTTCTTTTCCCACAAATAGAGCTTTCTTTTGGTGATATTTGATCATCTCTGCGGTTTTTATTTTTTGCGTTCTAAACAAAAAAAGGCCGACAATTTAAAAAAAAAAAAAAACATTATTTTTTACTTTCTGCTATAATACATGAGGAAAGGAAAAACGTACCGCTCAAAAGCTTGAGAATTCACCAAATAGCTGCTTCCGCCCGGTCACTCACACAGGTGCTGGCTCTGCACTGATGCATGGGAGAAAAAGAAACCCTGGACTGCCACACTCTGTATAGACAGTTATTTATTCCAAAATTTCAGGTAAAAAATCCAAATTCAAAATAAATCCATAAATCCAAAACAACAAATGCAGATAGTGTGCATGCAGGGAAGGGTGGCTAACGCGTTTCACGTCACGAATTGACGCTTACTCATTTCTTTTTCTCCCATGCTATAATACATATCCTAAAAAAAATGAATTTAAGCCAAAATCTACATATTTTTGTAGAAAAATCCCAATAAGCGTATATTGATTGGATTGCGCAAAAGTTAGTGTCCGCAAACTATGGGATAGATTTATGGACGTTGTTTTTGCGGAGGTGTTCGGCCGATAGCGGGATGCTTTTAACCCCCCGCTAGCGGACGAAAAAGGGGTTAAAATTGTCTGCAAAGCACCGCTGCAGCAGCGGTTTGGTGGCGCTGCCCATTCATTTCAATGGGAAGGAGCGGTGTGTACACCGCTCCTTCACAGCTCTAAAGATGCTGCTTGCAGGAGTTTTTTTACCGTCCTGCCAGCGCATCGCCTCAGTGTGAAAGCCAGAGTGCAGGGAAGCCGTTTTTCAGTTGCTTTACAGGCGCTATTTTTAGCCCAAAAGCGCCTGAAAAATGCCTCAGTGTGAAAGGGGTTTAACTGTGGGGGGGGATGGACTGACAGGAAGAACACAAAGAGCAATGTTCCTGCTTACAAGGAACAGAAGATCTGTGTACTTCCCTGTCCCAACCCGTTGGACACACTGATTGGCTCTCCCTCTGTGCAGCGGGTGCATGCACGCCCACAGTATCTTCTGCACGAACTGATGTACAGGTACATTGTTTCACGCAATAGAGTCACCCTGCCACAGTATATATGCGGTGGGCGGTCTTTAAGTGGTTAATGGATAAGGGCCATTTTTTGACTAGTATCTGCTTACAAAGATATGATTCTTGTAATCATCATAAGGGACACAGCTTGAGTGTTCCCTCTGCTCAGTTTGGACTGGTTTTGGATAACCCTAGGTTGCTTATTTTCATCAAGTTGTGTCCCTTATGGTGATAACAAGAATCATATCTTTGTAAGCCAGTGCAAACTGAGTAGAGGGAACACTCAAACACAGGCTAAGCAGCCCAACAAGCAAAAACAAAAGGAAATCAAGGGCATTAAATAGCCATTTGCAGCACTTTTAAACCACATCTGCATTTTCTCTCCTGAGCCTTTTACCTTGTCTACTTAGAATGAGCGAGGCCGAGAGCAGAAGACCTGGCAGTGCCATATGATCAGTGTACCTTGATCTATGCATTTCCTCTGCTGAAAATTTTATTTTGTCTACTTCAAAGGATCGAGGTTGAGGGCATTCCGGATTGGCTTTAGTGAGCATGGTACACCAACCATGTTTGTTAGTTAAAGCTCTGTGCACTCTACTGATGCTACAGTTTTGGCAACTTCTCCCAGGGCAGGAAAATCTTGGCCTGAAAAATATGTTGGCGAAGGCCTAAATGAAGGAATTAGAGATGACTTCTCGAAGTTCAGGATCCAGCAGAAGTCCTTAAAGGTCTACACATTCAAGTCTAAGGTTAGAGAGGTCTGCCATTGCAGCAGCAGATCGTCTAGGTATTTAATGACTGGAATATCTCTAGAAGATCCAAAACTGGTGTGAGGAACTTTGTAAATACTCTCTGAACTGAGGTGAAGAGAATAGCACACACTGATGGTGGTCATTACCCTTGACAAAGAAACCACTGATGACCTGGAAACATGAGTATGTGTATTTACGCATCTTTCATGTTGCTAGATGCTCAGAAGTCTCAATGATGAATGGAGTCAATGACTGACCAATCAATTTCTTCCAAAACTTTTGAAGAGCAACAAAGGCATTGAAAACCTTTATGTCCAAGTTAGGACAAAAGCCTCATTGTTTGGATTTTGGAATTGTAAACCGGTTTAAATAAAAACCTTGAAATGTTTTGCTTGGAGAAAGAAGATCGATAACCCCCTGGTTCAACAATCCCTGAATGGATTAAAGAAGGTTCGTCTGACGTTGCTGAGACTTGGGAAGATGAAAGGAAAAAATTGTGGTGGAGGACAGAGCTACTGTAAATAAGTACTCTGACCCCCCATAACCTTTTTAATGATTTTGTCCAGTAAAAAGTCAAAAAGAAGATCTCCAATGAAAGTTGTAACAAAACCTTCTTACTATCAGGCTTAAATGCTCCAACCAACGTGTAAGCCATATCTTCTCTGCGAATTTGGACAGAATAAAGGGATACCCAAGACATAACCTGGCTTGTGTCCAGCGCCATGTTGCACATAAAAAAAATACTTCTGCTTAAAGACAGGGAGGAATGAGTACCCGAGGAAGGAAGGGGAGAGTTCAGAAATAACCAGTGACACATGCGGCTCTAACTGAGATTTGTAAAACAAAAAGCACAACTTTCTTTCTGTTTCAGTAGTTTTATTCAAAAATAACAAACCTGTACTTATCTGCCCTGTGTAGTGGATTTGCACAGAGCAGCCTGGATCCTCCTCTTTTTGAGTCCCTCTTCAGCTCTCCTGGCCCCTCCCTCCTGTTGAGTGCCCCCACAGCAAGCAGCTTGCTATGGGGGAACCTGAGCTGAGCCACAGCTTGGTGTGTCCATTCAGACACGGAGCTGTGCCCCCGTCCCCTTTCTCTCCTTATTGGCTGGCTGGCTGACTGATTTTGGCAGCAGCGGGAGTCACAGGCGCTGCCCTGCTGTCTCAGCCAATGAGGAGGGGAATCCTGGGCAGCTGAGACACTCCTACAACATCACTGGATCGAGATGGGCTCAGGTAAGTATTAGGGGGACTTCTGCACACAGAAGGTTTATATCTTAATGCATAGAGTGCATTAGGATAAAAAAACCTGCCTTTACAATCACTTTAACATGCAAAAGTTCTGCCCACGCAGGGGCTAGCATTGAGGTTGTAACAGAAGTTAGCTCACAAGGAAGACAAAAAAAAGGCGATGCATAAACAGAAAAAAATGAGAGCGAACACAACAGCAGTAAATAGGCATCTTACTTGAAACCAAAAGAACCAAGGGGTCCCGGAGAGGTTCCCCACCACCATGGACAAAAAGCACAATTTTTTCTTCTGCCAAACTCAACCTTGCTCATAGTGCAAATTAGGTCATGCTTAAAAAATTTAGCCACATGCTTCTTCCATTTGGTGCCAGACATGTTGCCTGAAATGGTGTATATCTTCAAAAAAAGTAACCACCCAAATCCCCCAGGAATACATATAAACCCGTTTAGCCCAGTGGTGTACTAGGGGTCATACACTGTAGCTTAAAAGCTAATCCATACATTTTGTGTTCTCCCGACTTGACTACTACAATGATCTTATCCCTGGTGTGACTAAATCCGCTATTAATCGACTACAATATGTTCAAAATTCTGCAGCCAGAATCCTGACCTAGGTCTGGTACAAGTGATCATATTACCCCTATCCTGGAGTCCTTGCACTGGCTACCTGTCAGGTTTTGCATGCTCACCTATAAGGCTCTTTATTGCTTGGCACCCCATTATCTATCTGAACTTTTGTCAAATTATTCCCCCACTTGTAACCTCCGGTCTTCTGTGTGTCACCTACACTCGATGTGAGACAGAGGCTATGTTAATTCCAGAGTTTAACTTCCAATAAACATCAGAGAATCATCTTTTCTAAACTCATTCAAATTAATTCTAAAAATGTATTTCTTTAGACAAGCTTTCATATAATTGTCCCGTTTTTTTCCTTTGTTTTATCCTGTGTATCTCTTGTGGTTTTCTTTGTAAAGCACTTTGAGAAGCTACCTTTTAAAGGCGCTTTATATTTTATATCTTTTATATATTTCTTGTATTGAAAGTGGTATGGACTCCAGAGAGAGAGAAATCATTTTGCCCCTGTTCAAATCATTAGTAAGACCTCATCTGGAATATGCAGTTCAGTTTTGGGCACCAGTTCTCAAAAAGGATATCGGGGAACTGGAGAAAGTGCAGAGAAGGGCAACCAAACTGATAAGAGGCATGGAGGAACTCCGCTATGAGGAAAGATTAGAGGAACTGGATTTATTTTCTCTTGAGAAGAGGAGATTAAGGGGGGATATGATCAACATGTACAAATATATAAGGGGTCCATATAGTGAACTTGGTGTTGAGTTATTCACTTTACGGTCAACACAGAGGACAAGGGGGCACTCTTTACGTCTAGAGGAAAAAAGATTTCATCTCCAAATAAGGAAAGGTTTCTTCACAGTAAGAGCTGTGAAAATGTGGCATATACTCCCTCCAGAGGTGGTTCTGGCCAGCTCAGTAGATTGCATTAAGAAAGGTCTGGATACTTTCCTAAATGTACATAATATAACTGGGTACTAAGATTTATAGGCAAAGTTAATCCAGGGAAAATCTGACTGCCTCTCGGGGGATCAGGAAGGTTTTTTTTCCCCTGCTGTAGCAAATTGGAGCATGCTCTGTTGTTTTTTTTTGCCTTCATCTGGATCAACTGTGGGTATAGAATTGTGTATATGGGATTGTACAATTTTTGTGTTTTTATTTATTTTTATGGTTGAACTAGATGGACTTGTGTCTTTTTTCAACCTGACTAACTATGTAACTATATAAAAAAAAAGTTTATTATTAATAAGGCTCTGTTCACATCTCTGCGTTCCGAATCGCGGGTGGAAGCGATGCAATTCTGCCTGCGATTCAAAATAGCGGCAAATCGCGGGATGCCTGTACGTTCCCTGTCACTTTCAATAGCACCCCAAACGCAGCTCGATGTTGCAAGAGCTTCTTTTGGGAGACAGGCGTCCCGTAATTCTGCTTGCGCGATTTTACCGCGATTGTCTCCGGATACGCCAAGATGTGAACGGAGCCTAAAGCAATAGTCCCTGCAAGCAACATTGTAGAAATAAGTGTGTGTCCACTAACAAGATTTATCTATTGGTGTAGCCAAGGCTGTAGAGATGCTTGCTCTTCATAGAAATGCAAGCTGTGAAGCGGTAAATGTTATAGCTTCAAGGAGGCTGGCCTTCATTTCTATGTGCCTAGTGTGTGTTTATCCTGTAGGTGGCAGTATAACCTTGGGCTGCTTATTATCACCAACCTTTGTCTTTCAATAGATAATAGAGAAAAAGCTGCTTGATATGGATGAATGCAGAGTTCTATGCCCCCTTTTTATGGAAAGTCTATAACATATTAGGAGTCAGATGATTTAACTGATGTTATGTATGGATATAATTGTGATGTATAAGGCAGGTATTGAAAAAAACATTTGCACAGACTTAGAAACTTGTCTATTTATACATCAATCTTTGTTGCCTATTATTTAGAAAAACAGTGATATTGTTTTCTACTCTCTTTTTTTTTTGTTTTTTTCAGCATAAAAGCTGGTCGCCTCCTTTCCTATGTACCCTACCAGCTTTACACAAAGCAGTCTAGTGTTCAGAAAGGCCTGGACTTCACATTCAAATGCAGGACAGAGAATTCCCACTCCGGGTCAAGAAATGTAACACGAGATTTAGATCTTAAAGTGTGAGTAATGTCAACAACTGTGTGTTTGAACTCAGCTAAAGAGTGAAATACAGGAGTTCAATACTACCACAATTGTTGGATTCAGCTAAAGGATTGATACCTAAATATTGGCGGTCAGATAAACTACCAACTATTATTTTATTTTTTTTCACAAAAAAGATTTTTTATTTGGCAATATGTACATACAGGTTATACATGCAGGTCGATAACATGCACACGTAATTGGTAAACTTGAGTACAGTATAGTGAAAGAGGGTCACATACATTTGGGGGGTACACCAAAAACCACTAGAAGAGGGTGTCCGAAACTCCCAACCACCTGTCCCATATCTTATTGTACTTAGCCGGACACCCTCTATTAATATACATAAATCTGCGATAAGGAAGGGCTCCGTTAACATCAGCTTTCCATTCGGCCATGGTCGGTGGGGATGATCTCATCCACTTCCTCGCTATCATTTTCCTTGCTGAAAAAAGTGTCTCCTGAAGAAACGCTTTAGTGAACTTATCCATTTCTGGGCCTGGGTAAATGCCCAGTAAGCATGCCCGTGGGTCCAGCGCAAGAGGTGAGCCCATATTATCATGGAGGAAGTCCACTATTTGCTTCCAATAGCACTGGATCACAGGGCAGGACCAGATTAAATGGAAGAACGTACCCAGCTCCCGCGTACACATGGGGCAGGTGTTGGGAAGGTCCTTCTTATATCTGGAGACCCGAAGCGGAGTGAGATAAGATCTATGGGTAATGTATATTTGGGTGAGTCTATCCGAGAGTTTTGGGGAAGCCTCCTTGCAGGTGTCTAGGGCCTCACTCCATTCCTCATCTCCAAGGTCCCCCACCTCCCTCTCCCATCGGGGCTTAAGAGCATACGCTAGTTTTGTAGAGGAAGGTGTGAGCAGCATATTGTAGAAATAGGAGATGAGCTTCTGGGGGTCTGTGCCCTTGACTATGGCCATGACGGAGTTAGGGGAAGACTGTGGCAATGCCCCCCGAAATTGTGTAGTAAGGGCGTGGTGTACCTGAATGTATCTGAAGTACATACTGTCGGGAAGCGCAAACTCATCTTGGAGAGCAGGGAAAGATTTGATGTTGCCGCCCGCAATAATTTGTGAGAGGTAAATTACCCCCCGAGAGCACCACAGTTCAGGGTCAGGGATTCGGGAGAGCTCAGGCAGGTGGCCATTATGCCAGAGGGGAGTGTAATCATTAAGCGGGTCTATGGTCAGCTTAGTCATAGCAATGTCCCAGATTCTTCTATATTGGTGTAGAGTGGATTTGGCCTGTGTAGAGCGGGTGCCTCGCACTCCCAGTGCAACTGCTGCAATAGGGTCCCGTGTGTGGTGTGTTAAGCGAGGGCATAGTAGGGTCCCAAACCTATCCCTGTCGATTTTATCAACGTGGAACAGTTGTGAGAGCTGTGATGCCGTGTAGTAGAGGTGAAAGTCGGGCATGGCGGTTCCCCCCAAATCCGTGGGATTCTTAAGGGTCCGCCAGGCCAGCTTATGTCTGCTCCCACCCCACACGAAGGGCCTAAGCAAGGAATCAAAGCATTTTAAATATTTGAGAGGGATATATACCGGGGAATGCCAAAGTACATAGAGCAGTTTGGGGAGCAACACCATTTTTATCAGGTTTATTCTGCCCCATACTCCAAGAGGCAATCGTGACCATATTTGTATCTTATCCTTCACTAAAGAATAGAGAGGGTCTATGTTGAGGGCAATGTAATCTGACGGTGACCTAGTGATCTGAATTCCCAGATATTTCGCAGCACTTACCCGCATTAGTGGGAGCTCCGACTGTGCCCGAGGGGGCGCATAGGGGTCTATAGGAAGGATCTGTGACTTACCCCAGTTAATTTTTAAGCCTGAGAAGACCCCAAAGCGTTCGATGGTGTCGAGTGCTTGTCGCAGGGAGGGGCCCGAATCAGCTAGGTATAGCAGGGTATCATCCGCGTACATACTAATCTTTTCCACCAGCTCCCCAGAGGTCAGTCCGCGTATCTCAGGATTCTCACGAATGGAGATGGCCAATGGTTCTGCCGCAAGGGCATATAGCAGGGGGGACAGGGGACACCCTTGACGGGTGCCCCTGGTGAGCCCAAAGGATTCAGAGGGCCATCCATTCGCCACCACTCTGGCAGTAGGAGCCTGATATAGGAGACGGACCCACGTGAGGAATCTGATGCCAAAGCCATAGCGTTCGAGACAAGCCCAGAGATACCTCCATTCCACAGAGTCAAACGCCTTGGCGGTGTCAAGTGTCACCACCACGCGTTCACCAACCGCGTCATGTGAGGCCTGAAGGTTAATATACAGCCTACGGAGATTAAAGGAGGTGTTTCGGCCAGGCATGAAACCCGCCTGATCAGCGTGTATCAGGGATAAAATAACTTGATTCAACCGATTGGCAAGGATTTTAGCTAGGATCTTGATATCCACTTGGAGGAGGGAGATGGGCCTATATGATTCCGGATATCCCGGATCCTTCCCCGGTTTAGGGATCAGCACTATTATGGCCTCTCTCATGGATGGAGGCAACACCTGGTTATCGAATAAGTAGTTGTATAGGGTAAGGAGCTTTGGAGTGAGTATGTCGCCAAACTGCACGTAGAACTCAATGGGCAGTCCGTCTGATCCCGGGGCCTTGGACTTGGCAAAACCCGCTATAGCCCCAGTAATTTCCTCTACTGTGATAGGTTCTTCCAGAAGGGCTACTTGTTCGTCAGTCAGCCTAGGGATCGAAATGTCCTTCAAAAAATTTTCCATCTCCACATCGTCAGGGGGAGTTCTAGAAGTGTAGAGGTCTACAAAAAATTCGCGAAATCGTTCAGTGACCCCTAGGGGATCCGTTATGCGCTCACCCCCCTGACCGTGGAGCGAGATTACAACAGGGGGTCTATCTTCCCTGTGAACCATATAGGCCAATAGCTTGCCAGCCCTTTCTCCATGCTCAAAGAGCTTCTGTTTGGAGAAGAACAGCTTGCGGCGTGACTTTTCGTAGTGTAGCTGACTAACCACTCGGGCCCGTAGTTTCATAAGATCTGCCTGGGCAGGGGAAGGGTCACCCAAAAATCCACGTTCGGCTGTGGCTAATTCTGCCTCAGCTTTTTCAAGAATATCCGCGGACCCCTCCTTTATTTTATTAATCTTATGTTTAAGAAGTGAACGAGCATGCATTTTGAAGGTTTCCCAGACTGCCAGAGGGGACGCGAAGGTGTCATTATCCGTGAAGTACTGGTCCAGCTCAACCGGGAGCGGATCTTCTTCCGGCATCAAAGTGAGCCAGAAGGGGTTAAGGCGCCATGAACCCGGGGGCTTGTTAACAGGGACAGACAGCAACGTCCAGTACGGGCAGTGGGGGTCTCGGGCCAAAACCTGCAGCCCGCACTCTGGGCAGCAGCCGTCTTGAGGTCAGTATATAATCAATGCGGGACATGGTGCCGTGAGTGGAGGAAAAGCAGGAGTATGTCCGTGTCTGAGGATGGAGGTGTCTCCAGGTGTCAGCCAGGTCAAATGAAGCGAGGATCCTAGAAAATCTGGTGGTTCTGGGACTAGGGACCCTTGGGTCAGTGGGTTTGAGCCTATCTAGGGATGGGTCAAGCGTTTCATTGAAGTCGCCCAACCATATAGCCTGGACTGTGGGGTGACGGGACATATATGTAAGGCCCTCTACAATAATCTTGGTATTAAAGGGGGGCGGGACATAAAATGCAAGTATGAGGAAAGGTTCCCCATACAACTTGGCATGCAGGAACACATAGTGGCCCTGGGAATCGGTGCAAATGTCGCAAAGTTCGAAGTGTAGTGATTTGGCCACCAGGACTGAGACTCCTCGAGCATGAGATGTATGGGTGGAGTGAAAAGCCCACCCTATCCATGGCCTGCGGAGTGCCAGTTGTAACCTGCCCTCAACATGGGTTTCTACAAGTATGACTACATCAGCCCTCTGCTTTTTGAGATATGCAAGGGCCGCCGAGCGCTTAATTTTGTCTCTGACTCCCCTCACATTCCAGGTAAGGAATTTAATACTCGCCATAGTTCAGGCGGTTGTGCATAAAGTGCAGTATGGGTCTGCCAGAGTTCCTCCGATCCAGTGGGCTCAGGGTGCAGTGAGATAGTATACGTAAAAAGAGGAAATAAATGTACAGTAACAAAGCAGCACGATAGCATATGGTATATAAGGGAGACCACAAGTATATAATCTGTACAATGAGTAGTGGATCATAATGTACCCAACCAACATAAAATATCTTAGAGCAATATATAATCATTGACTGCATGTGGAACGTAGCATTGCCAATCAAAAACCCAAACTTTCCCCCCCCCCCCCCACCCCGCCCTACACCCTCCCAAACTGGTGTGGGCATCAACCCAAAACATGGTGTGTCCCATCCTCCTGAGAACACAGTTGAACTCCAATGCAATGTACTCAAAAACAGCCACTAGATGGCAACGTGAGATAGGGAAACCTAGAACTGAAGAACAAAAAAAGTCCCAGAGTTCAGCATTGGGGTATGCCAGTGGCTGTGAAAATGGTAAAAATGAGCTCAGTGAATGCAAGCACCAGAGACTGTAGTACACTAATAAGGATAAGTAGATACAGGATGGTGCGAGCAGTGTCTCAGGAGATGGACGGGCGAATCCACGCTGTTCCAAACACAGAACCGTCGTGTCGCAGTGTGAGCCGGGGGCTCGTTCACATTTTCAAATATGTATGTCAGCACAATAGTAAGCGTTTTGACTCCAAGAAGGGGATCCATTGGAGTCAGAATGTAAGAGCAAGGGGTATGAAGATAATTACTAGTATGACCCCACCTGTGCGCAGCGTAGTAAAGGACTCCGGGGGTGGTAAAACAGTACTGTGGGCTGCAGTCGCATCCTCATTGATGGAGATAGGGAGACAGAGAGGGGGGTATCAGTCGACATGAGAGTGGGGTGCAGAGTCCAGGATAGTGTTGGGCCCCTCCCCAGGGGACTGAGGGTCACTATAGGGACCTCGCAAGTGGCAGTTCACATAGGAGCGTATCCAGGGGGGGGGCAAGGAGGTGGGGAGCAGGGGCAGAATGGCTGCGAAACAAGACAGGGTAAAAGCAAAAAGTACTCACGGGGACCAAGGAGAGGGATCAGAGCCGGAGCCTCCAGAAGCTTTTCATGTAGTAGCAGGACTATTAGCGTGGCGGTTCACCTCGAGCCTCCCTGCGGTCCAGCCAAGCAGTAGCATCCCCGGGGTCCTCAAAGAAGAGGATTTTGTCATCCGCTTCTATCCGCAGCTTCGCTGGAAATAGCATGGCATACTTCATATTCTTCACTCGAAGCCTGCGTTTCACCTCCATGAAGGTCTGCCTGCGACGCTGCACTTCTGCCGAGAAGTCCGGAAACACCGCTACTCTGCCATTTCCAAATGGAATGTTCCCCTTTTCCCTTGTCAGCCGCAGAACAGCATCACGGTCCTTGTAATTAAGGAATTTAGCTATAAAGGTACGGGGGGGGGGCGGCTCCCTGCGGCGGGGCCTTAGCAGGCATGCGGTGGGCCCTCTCCACTGCCAAGATGGCCGAGAAGGCCTCACGGCCATAGGTGGTAACCAGGAGCTGTTCAAGAAATACAGTGGGATCCCCCCTCTCCGCACCCTCAGGCAGGCCGATGAACCGGAGGTTGCACCTTCTCAGTCTATTCTCCATATCATCTTGCTTTGCAAGAAGCTGACTGATCTGGAGTTGCATCCTGTCTGAGCCTGCCTGGAGTGGCTGCACCGCGTCCTCCACCATGCCGATCCTGTCCTCTGCCTCCGTGACCCGGCCACGGAGGGTCTGGAGATCTTGCCTGAGGAGGGAGATGTCCACCTTCACCTCCTCTATCTGCGTAGTCAGCGCGGTGCGGCAAAGGGTGATGGCCTCAAGGAGTGTAATTGTATCTGCACTCTGTGAAGGTGGACCTCCACACGCGGCGCCGCCATCTTCCCCCCCCTCCCCCTCATTCAGTCGGCGGAACTGCGCCAGCTTGTCCTTCGCTGCCTTCTGCGCTTTGGTCGGAGACATGGAGCTAAGAGTGCCCGGGGGTCCTCCGGAAGCGATGGAGTCAAAAAACGGTGGCTGTATGTCTAAGGATATGGTGCCTTACAGGATCACAGGACGGAGCTCCCTCTCTGTGCGACTTACTCCATGCCGCGCTGGCCACGCCCCCAACTACCAACTATTATTGAGTGACTATTGAAAGTAGACCAGACCTGTCTTATGGAAGGTCTATTATATAGCCATAAAGTCTCCTATGATAATGTTTTATAGAGTTTGGAAGCGATGGGTTGAATTTAAACAGTCCCCAAAATATGCTGTTTGCATGAGTGGTAGTAGCAAAATTAAATATTTTAAAAATAAGTGATCTGATTCTGATTAAAGAATATTCAAGGAAATATGCAATTATATTAAAGGAGCAGTGAGGGCAGACCCTTAAAGTCAGTTTAAAGGCTAAAATCATAAACATTTTCTATTTACCTGCTCTGTGCAATGGTTTTGCACAGAAGAGTCTCTTACCTCCTCTTCTGGGCCCCCCCCCCCCCCCCCCACCGGGCTCTCTTTGCTTCTTCTTCTCTGCAAGTGCCCCCGTATCATGCCAGCTGCTATAGGGGCATTTGTGCGGACACACTCCCAAGCTGGGCTGTGTGCGGCTATAAACACACACCGTACTGCTCGGCCCTGCCCCCTGTTTCTTCCTCACAAAATTTGATTGACGGCAGCAGGAGCCAGTGACTGCCACTACTACCTATGTGTCCTTAGAGAGCAGGGAGAGCACTGCTGCAGACTTACACAGCGCTAGATCGGGAAAGGTGTGTGTGTTTGTTTGAGAGGGGTGGCGATACATCTACTGGGATATTTTTTACCTCAAGGCTGCATTCACACCTGAGCGTATCGTTTTCAGACGGAAAGTCGGGCAATTTACAGCGATTTAAAAAAAAAAAAATTGTACAGGTCAAAAGGTCACCAATGTAAAAAGCAGAAAAACGCCTGTAATCTGCCTAAATAGAAGCTCATCATGTACTTTTTTGAGCTTCAGGCGTTTTGTTTCAGGTGACAGAACGCTCAGATGTGAACAGGGGCCATTTAGATGAATGGGATGTTACATAGTTACATAGTTAGTCAGGTTGAAAAAAGACACAAGTCCATCCAGTTCAACCGTAAAAAAAATAAAAAAAAATAAAAAAAAAATAAACATATATCGTACAATCCCATATACCCAATTCTATACCCACAGTTGATCCAGAGGAAGGCAAAAAAAACCCAGAAGAGCATGATCCAATTTGCTACAGCAGGGGAAAAAATTCCTTCCTGATCCCCCGAGAGGCAATCGGATATTCCCTGGATCAACTTTACCTATAAATGTCAGTACCCAGTTATATTATGTACATTTAAGAAAGAATCCAGGCCCTTCTTAAAGCAATCTACTGAGCTGGCCAGAACCACCTCTGCAGGGAGTCTATTCCACATTTTCACAGCTCTTACTGTGAAAAAACCTTTCCGTATTTGGAGGTGAAATCTCTTTTCCTCTAGACGCAAAGAGTGCCCCCTTGTCCTTTGTGTTGACCGTAAAGTGAATAACTGAACACCAAGTTCACTATATGGACCCCTTATGTATTTGTACATGTTGATCATATCCCCCCTTAATCTCCTCTTCTCAAGAGAGAATAAATTCAGTTCCTCTAATCTCTCCTCATAGCTGAGCTCCTCCATGCCTCTTATCAGTTTGGTTGCCCTTCTCTGCACTTTCTCCAGTTCCCCAATATCCTTTTTGAGAACTGGGGCCCAAAACTGAACTGCATATTCCAGATGAGGTCTTACTAATGATTTGAACAGGGGCAAAATGATATCTCTCTCTCTGGAGACCATACCTCTCTTAATACAAGAAAGGACCTTGCTCGCTTTGGAAACCGCAGCTTGGCATTGCATGCCATTATTGAGCTTATGATCTACCAAAACCCCCAGATCCTTCTCCACTACGGATCCCCCCAGTTGTACTCCCCCTAGTATGTATGATGCATTCATATTATTAGCCCCCAAGTGCATAACTTTACATTTATCAACATTAAACCTCATCTGCCACATAGTCGCCCAATTAGACAGAGCATTGAGGTCGGCTTGTAAATTGGCGACATCCTGTAAGGACGTTATTCCACTGCATAGCTTGGTGTCATCTGCAAAGACAGAAATGTTACTTTTGATCTCAGACCCAATATCATTTATAAACATATTAAAAAGTAAGGGTCCCAGCACTGAACCTTGGGGTACACCACTGATAACCTTGGACCATTCAGAGTAAGAATCATTAACCACTACTCTCTGAATTCTGTCTTTTAGCCAGTTTTCTATCCATTTACAAACTGATATTTCCAATCCTGTAGACTTTACCTTACACATGAGCCGTGTGTGGGGAACTGTATCGAACGCTTTTGCAAAATCCAAGTATACCACGTCCACTGCCACCCCTCTGTCCAAGGTCTTACTTACCTCTTCATAAAAAGAAATCAGGTTTGTTTGACAACTTCTGTCTTTCATGAATCCATGCTGTCTGTTGCTTAAATAGTTTTTTTCCAGCAAGAACTCATCTATGTGGTCTTTTATTAATCTCTCCAGTATCTTCCCAACTATAGAAGTTAAACTAACAGGTCTATAGTTACTTGGTAAACACTTAATTCCCTTTTTAAATATAGGCACCACATTGGCCCTGCGCCAATCCAGTGGTACTATTCCTGTCATTAATGAGTCCCTAAAAATTAAATACAATGGCTTTGAAATTACAGAGCTCAATTCTTTTAGGATCCGTGGGTGTATGCCATCTGGTCCAGGTGCTTTATCCACCTTTATTCCATCTAAATATTTCTGGACCATATCACTTTTGAGCCATTGTGGATTTGGGGCTGTGTCACTACCACCCCCATTTTGGACATGAGCTCCCCCATGCTCCTTTGTATACACAGAACTGAAGAAAGTATTTAATAAATTAGCCTTCTCTTTGTCCCCAGTCACCCACTCTAGATTATTTTGTAAAGGGCCTACATGCTCAGACTTGACCTTTTTACTATTAATATATTTGAAGAATTTTTTGGGGTTTGTCCTACTATCTTTTGCAATCTGTCGTTCATTTTGAATTTTTGCATCCTTGATTTCCTTTTTTACATATCCTGTTATATTCTTTGTAACATTTAAATGACACTAGTGTTCCCTCATTTTTATATTTTTTAAAAGCTCTTTTCTTATAGTTTATAGCTTTTTTAACTTTGGCAGTGAGCCACATAGGTTTTATTTTTAGCCTTTTAAACTTATTGCCCATGGGAATATACTTTGCAGTGAGTTCACAAACAGTCTTTTTGAAGAATTCCCATTTCTGTTCTGTGCCCATTGATGCCAATATTCCTTCCCAGTCTAAGTCCTGGAGAGCAGCACTCATCCTTGGAAAATTTGCTCTCTTGAAATTAAGTGTTTTTATCTTTCCTGTATGTGATTTTTGCTTACAACTAACATCAAATGAAATCATGTTATGGTCACTGCTACCCAGGTGTTCCTTTATCTGAACATTAGTAATACGCTCTGCATGGTTTGAGATTACCAGGTCCAACAGAGCATCATTCCTAGTTGGGGCCTCAATAAACTGGACCATAAAATTGTCCTGCAATAGGTTTATAAATTTTTGCCCTTTAACTGTCCCAGCAGTTCCATTACTCCAGTCAATTTCTGGGTAGTTAAAATCCCCCATTATTATCACCGTCCCAGCCCTTGCAGCCCTTTCCATCTGTGCAAGGAGCTGAGTCTCTAACTCCTCATTAACATTGGGTGGTCTATAACAAACTCCAATGATTAGCTTTGAACTACGCACATCTGTATGCAGTTCCACCCATAATGCTTCAGACTCATCACACTCTCCATCCACCAGGTCCTCTTTCACACTCGCTTTGAGATCACTTCTCACATAGAGACAGACCCCTCCACCCTTCCTTTTTACCCTGTCTTTCCGAAAGAGTGCATAGCCAGGAATATTAATAGCCCAGTCATGTGAGGAATGAAGCCAAGTTTCAGCAATACCGATTACATCATAGCTCTCCTCATGCACCAGAGCTTCCAACTCACCTATTTTGCTTGGCAGACTTCTGGCGTTGGTGAACAGACACTTTAATGCATTAATATTATTTGACCGGTCACATACTATCCTCTTGGGTGTTCCCAGATTGCAACTAGGACTTGCTACTATACTTACCTTGATGTTGTTCGTTGGGCCTTTTGGAACTTTTGAGAGGAGTGTTTCACGAGCTGAAAACGCTCAGGTGTGAAAGGGCCCTTAAGCGGAGCTCCAGACCCCCACCTCCAAAAATTTAAAATCAGCAGCTACAAATACTGTAGCTACTGACTTTTAATATTTGGACACGCGATGTCGGCACCCCAGCCGATTTTTTTTCAATTGCCTCTTGGGTGCTGTCACCGCCATTCCTTGTAAGGGAAACATACAGTGACGCCTTTGGATGGAGCTCCGCTTTAATGCAGGAAGTTCATTAAGGTAAAAATCGTCTTGCCTTTAGAGCCACTTTAAAAAGGAAAAAGATAGGAGGGTGGTTAAAGCAGGTCATGCAGGATTCTTTTTTTTTTTTTTTTTTTTCGTTCAGCCAGCGGGTTGAGCAAAAATTAGCTGATTTCCCCCATCCACGCATTTAATGTGGATGAGGGAATCACTCCCACTGAGCCATTGTTTTTTCCCCCACTGGCAGAATACAATGATCAGTGTTGCTGGCAATAGCCAACAACACTGATCATTTGGGAAAAACCCGGCAGCCTGGATATGGTATTCATAGAGAAGAGGGGGTGGGAGTGTAATTGAGTGGAGACAGAGAGAGGAGAATTTTTTTAAGGTGCAATTTATGTTAAAAGCATAGAACCACCTGAATTTATCACTTTTTGTTTTGTCTTGCCTCACGTGTCATGTCTGATTGTGAGAATATAGAGATGTATGGTTGATTAACCACTTCCCGCCTGCCGGCCGTCATATGACGTCCTTGACTTTGTGCAGGTAAATCTGAATGATGCCTGAAGCTATAGGCATGATTCAGATATCGGCTTTTTCAGCCGGCGATTCCTTACACCATAAGGATGATCATAGCGGCTGTTTCACTGCTTGATCGTTGTTACGGACGGTGAGAGGGGACGTCTTCCCCCCCCCCCCTCCCGCCGCCCTCCGGTGCTTCTACCGACTCACCGCTACGATCGGTGAGTCGGAGACAGAATCCGCCTATCCTGGATGTTTACCATAGAGATTTCCGGCGGACCAGATGGTTGCCAAAGTCTCTATGGTTGTTCGGAGTTCAGGCGCGATGTTATGACGTCACGACTGGCCTCTGCATTCAAACAATCGGCGCCGCCTCGGCTGGGAAGCCGAGATCGTTTTTTTTACTTTAGGCTTCTCAGCCTATAGGTGAGATGTGTGGGGTCTTTATTGGCCCCATATCTCACTGTAAAGAGATATTCCTATTACAAGGGATGTTTACATTCCTTGTAATAGAAATATAAAAGTGATCACTTTTTTTTTATTCTATTTTTTTTTTGTGTCAAAAATTAAAGTAAAATTAGCAATCAAAATGTATTTAATTTTTTTAAAGTGCCCCTGTCCCCGTGTGCTCGCATGCAGAAGCGAACGCATACGTAAGTCCTGCCAACATATGAAAACGGTGTTCAAACCATACATGTGAATGTTGGAGCGAGAGCAATAATTTTGGCCCTAGACGTTCTCTGTAACTCCAAACATGTAACCAGTAAAAAAAATTTGGTGTTGCCTATGGGGATTTTTAAGTACCCAAGTTTGGCGCCATTCCACGAGCGCGTGCAATTTTGAAGCGTGACATGTTGGGTATCTATTTACTCAGCGTAACTTCAACGTTGGGCTAACTTTACTGTTTTTTTTTTTTTTTAAGCACAAAAAAATGCTGCGCAAATACTGTGCGAGATAAAAAGTTGCAACGTCCGCCATTGTATTCGTTAGGCTCTTTGCTAAAAAAAAATATATAATGTTTGGGTGTTCTATGTAATTTTCTAGCAAAAAAATGTAGATTTTTACATGTAGGAGAGAAATGTCAGAATTGGCCTGGGTGGCAAGTGGTTAAAGGAGGGGATAAATATGATTTTGTATTTAAATGTGGTAAAATAATGTGAATATTTAAAATTACCAACTGTTTGTTACCTGATTTATAAGAAGTATGTATTAGCTATTTTATTTAAATTATTATTGAACTTGATATTTTTTTTAACCTATGCAACTATATAACAATGTGTATTAGCTGACCGCATAGTTGATATTTAAAGAGATTATAATATAATAAACATGTTCACATTGTTGTTAACGGTAGAGTAATACAAATTTGCAATTCTGATATGTACATTTTATCATTTTAAATTTGCCATTGTTGCCCCACTCTAGAAATCATTCAATAGAGACAACTGATCAACTTAATGGAGTGGATGAATTAGAAGAGGATGTAGAAAACTTTGAACAAGAGAAAGAGGATTTTGATCTTTGGGATCTGGAGGAAAAATCGTGTGATCCCCAGGTTAATGGATTACAGAACCACAAAGGCAACACGGCAGTGTTCAACGGACATAGCTGTAGCTCTAATGGTGCCTTAAAGTCACTGGATGTCTCAGTGCAATCAAGTAACTCTTTCACAAGTAGACTTCACTCATTGCAGCAGCAGGAAAAGCCTGGCGCAGGCACTATAGACTGCACTTTAGAGCAGTTACAACCAAACAATGGGCACACAGGTATTCCATGTGACCCTCACAGAACTGCGTTAAACTCAACCTCATTCTCATATTTGCACAATAATAATAAACTCAATGGTGCTCACCACTCTCTCCAGGGGCCTTCAAGCACAAAAAGCACTACCAAGGCGGCCTCTCCACAGCTGCCTAAAACGGCTGACTCTAATTTTATTTCAGACTATTATTCTCATTCTCGGCTTCATCATATTTCAACATGGAAGTGTGAGTTCACAGAATTTGTCCGGGATCTGCAGACTCAGAGTAATGGCATTTTCCCTGGTCGGGAGAGATTAAAAAAGATAAAAACGGGTATGTATGCATTATAAAAAGGTCTGGTATGCTACATTTGCATTTTGGAAATTATGTTTCTACCCTGCTGCAGCTAAAAAGCTTCTTTGTTGCTTCTGTCATTTGTAATTCTCACACAAGAATAGTGTCTTGTAAAGTTGGCCATAGACTGAGCGATTTTAAGAAAATCACTTGATTCCACCCATCAAGACAGTCAGTGTTGATGTGGGAATCCCTCCCACAGAGCCTTTGTGTTCTCCTGGGGGGGAGCGGGTATACTAGGCACTAGCAATAATTGCATCCAAAATCTGACAGGCTGGTTGTACCCAAGTTGATCGATCAACTTGAGTACATTCAGCCTGCCCATACATGGTTAGAGTCTCGGCCGGTCCCTGCTGAACTGGCCGAGATTTGAACCATTTATGCCCAGCTTTAGCTCTTGTATGCAGTTAGCTTAACTGAAGTGAGGTTTTTTTAAGCACAGCAAGCAAGCACTCTTTACTGCCTTGTGGCTCAAAAAAGAAAAGAAGGGATTCACTCCAAAAACTAAAATAAACATGGGCTGCATTGTTTGTTTTACATTGCATGACCAATTTATTCTATTTTTCATGCGCTTGCTTAAAGTGATACTAAGGCTCCATGTACACAGAAGCTCAAAAACGGTCGTTTTTAAAGCAGCTTTTATCAGCGTTTTTTTTACTAGCTTTTATTAGCGTTTTTCAGTGTAGCGTTTTTGTTTTTTTCAATGGACCAAAAAACGCTCGCGGCCAGCGTTTATGAGCGTTTTTCGGCGTTTTGCGTTTTTTTTCTGCCAAAAAACAGCACTTTGAACGCAAATTTCTTGCGTTCAGAAAAAAGCCCATTAACTCCACTGCTCATTAAAAAACGTTGTGTGTACATGAACACATAGGCTAACATAGAGTGCAGTTAATGGGCTTTTTAAAAAACCGCCAAAACGCCAATAAACTGCAGTTTATCAGCTTCTGTGTACATGGAGCCTAAAAGCTTCACATTTTTTAGTTATTTTTTAAATAACAAACATGTTATACTTACCTCCACTGTGCAGCTCATTTTGCACAGAGTGGCCCCGATCCTCGTCTTCTGGGGTCCCTCGGCAGCTGTCTCGGCTCCTCTCCGCTTCTGATAACCCCCTCTTGGAAGCCCTCTCCCAAGGGGGTTACCTTGCGGGCGCACTCCCCAATCCTGTATTCGGCGTCCATAGGCGTCAACTACAGGACTATGCACCGGCCCTTGCGTCATTGGAGTTGATTGACAACAGTGCGAGCCAATGGCTGCGCTGCTATCAATCCAATGAAGAGCCGAGAAGCCCGGGCCGAGAAGCCAGCGCGTTCCCAACGCGGGACTTTCAAGGGCTCAGGTAAGTAAACGGGGGAGCTGGGGGGGCCTGTAAGCATCGGATGTTTTTTCAACTTAATGCATCCTATAAAAAACGGGAAGCTTTACAACCCCTTTAAGTGCCCATAAACAACTTTTTAAAAGCAGAGGGTTGGTTGTTTTTGTATTTTCTTAATATACAGTGCCTTGAAAAAGTATTCATACCCCTTGAGATTTTCCACATTTTGTCATGTTACAACCAAAAATATACCGTATATACTCGAGTATAAGCCGACTCGAGTATAAGCCGAGGTACCTACTTTTACCAAAAAAACTGGGAAAATTGATTGACTCGAGTATAAGCCGAGGGGGGGGGGGGGGGGGGGGGGCGGATGTGCCCATTGCCCAACCTTTTTGTGCCCATTGGCATCTCACTCTGCCACCTCACTGCCCATTGTCACCTCACTGTGCCCATTGTCGTCTCACTGTGCCCCCTTACTGTGCCCATTGCCATCTCACTGCCCACTGTCACATCACTGTGCCCCCTTACTGTGTCGATTCCGCCTCCCTGTGCCCGAGTCAGTACCTCAAAATCTTGTAATTCCGCGGCGGCGTCCATTGTTCAAATCTCGCGCCGTTCTCCCTGTCCCTTCCGTGATAGGCGTTTCCAGCAAACACTGTGTTGAGTGTTTGCGCCTATCACGGAGGTCCTCTCATTCGCCGACTCCGTTTCCCAGCAGGCACTGTGTTCAGTGCTCGGCCAATCACGGACGTCGGACAAGAGGACCTCCGTGATAGGCGCAAACACTCATCACAGTGTTTTCTGGAAACGCCTATCGCCGAAGGGACAGGGAGAACGGCGCGAGATTTGAACAATAGACGCCGGCCGCGGAATTTCACGATTTTGAGGTACTGACTCGAGTATAAGTCGAGGGGTATACTTTCAGCCCTTAAAAAAGGGCTGAAAAACTCGGCTTATACTCGAGTATATACGGTAAATGTATTTTATTGGGATTTTATGTGATAGACCAACACAAAGTGGCACATAAATGTGAAGTGAAAGAAAAATGATAAATGGTTTTCCAATGTAGCATGCATTTGTATTTGTATTCAGCCCCCCCCCCATAGTCAATACTTTGTAGAACCACCTTTTGCTGCAATTACAGCTGCAAGTCTTTTTGGGTATGTCTCTACCAGCTTTGCACATCTAGAGACACAATAAAGCTCTTCATTCACTCCCTGGTTCTCTCTTGTCTCGACTACTGCAACTCCCTCCTCATTGGCTTACCTCTACATAGTCTATTCCCCCCCCCCCCCCTTAATCCATCATGAATGCTGCTGCCAGACTCATCCGCTATACCAACTGCTCTGACTCTGCTACTCCTCTCTGTCAATCCCTCCACTGGCTTTCGCTCACCCAACTAATTAAATTCAAAATACTAACAACTACTTACAAAGCCATCCACAACTCTGCCTCCAGCTACATCACTAGCCTAGTCTCAAAATGCCAACCTAATCGTTCTCTTCGTTCCTCCCAAGACCTGCTCTCTAGCTCCCTCGTAACCTCCTCCCATGCTCCCCTTCAGGACTTTTCCAGAGCCTCTCCAATCCTATGGAACACCTTTACCCCCATCTGTCTGATTATCTCCTACTCTATTAGCTTTTAGACAATCCCTGAAAACCCTCCTCTTCAGAGAAGCCTATCCTACCCACACCTAACAACTTTGTTTTTATTTTCTCCATCTGATCACCCCCCCCACAGCCATTACCTTTTGTTTCACTTGACCCTCCCTTCTAGACTGTAAGCTCTAACGAGCAGGGTCCTCTGATCCCTCGTGTAATGAATTTTATTGTAACTGTACTGTTTGCCCCCATGTTGTAAAGCGCTGCGCAAACTGTTGGCGCTATATAAACCCTGTATAACAATAGTAATTTACGTTTTTGGTTGTAACATGACAAAATGTGGAAAATTTCAAGGGGCACTGTATGTGCTAATGTGTAATGGTATTGCTATCTTAGTAAAAAAAAATACACTGAAAAAAATGTTAGTGCACACAAACAATATAATCTGCAACAATTTTTGTGTCTGTGAAATTGTATAGTACTTTAAATCTTTTCCATCACATCACTTTAGAGTTAAAGTAGAAGTCCACCCTAACACTTAAATTCTCCCCCTGCAATCATTAATGTGAGCTAAATTCAGCCTTATGTCTCAAAATGAAAAAAATCCTAGTTTCTCTTGTGTTCATGGACGGACACAGCAGCTTAATCTTGACAATAGGGTATTAGCCTTCTATCAGGAGAGGACTTGGCAGAAACATTGCTAATGTGTTAATACAACTTTAAACTGTACAGTACTGCCCAGGAGGTGGTCCCTCTAGGTACAACCCCTCTCCCTGCATGCAGTAGCTCAGTTTTTTTTCTGCCTAGCATAGGAGTAGGACCTGGCTCCCTGTGGGCCCTTTGGTCTTGGAGTTTTTTATATATTTTTTTCTCTACTTTGATCCTGAGATCTGCTATCAACTGCCGACTGGGCGACAGGCTGGATGTCCTAGATCCTTGAAGTCACCCCAGTTTTGGCCAGCGATCGTGTGCAGGCCTTTAGCTACACGCTGGGTCAGCCACGATATGCTCCGTTTGCTCCAGGGTTGGCCGGTGAGCTACGCCCTCCGGGGCACACATATGACCGGGCTAATTACTGTCTCTGTCACATTGTGCCCGGCCGACAGCTACCTCCGTACTGTTTGGGTGGTGGATCTGTTTGGGATGCTTCCAGCAAGCCTTGCAGGACTGGTAAGTACCATTCCCCCTGCCTCGGCGGGTTGGGACGGCTGGACATTCCCAGGGAGTTCGATCAGGGGTTTTATTCCACCCTTCCCTCTTCTCTCCCTCCCCCTCTCTCCTCCTCATGCCTTCTAGCTGGGCCTGCTGCAGTGTCCGGGGGTCCGTCTGGGGGGGGCTGCACTGAGGGTCTGCTCTCCTGGGGGTGCTGTATGCCTTTGTGGGGGGACCTCCACCTTGATGGAGCCCCGTAGTGTTCGCTGCCATGTGTGCTTACTGCCTTGATACCTGGTTCGGCCACCATTTTAGTGGTCCCGCCGCTATACTGTGTTTTTTTTCCCTCCTCTCGGCGGCCATTTTCCTGTAGCCGAGCGGCCTGTGTTGGTCCTGCATAGCGGCGGCCATTTTCTTGTAGCCGCGCGCCTTTTTCTCTACAGGGTGGCCGCTCGGCAGCCATTTTCTTGTATTCCGCGCGCCTTGTGGTGTTCTTCACAGCGGAGGCCATGTTTTCGTAGCCCGCGCGCTTTTTTTCTTCAGGGCGACCGTTCGGCGGCCATTTTCTTGTAGGTTCTTGGCCTCTTGCAGTGGTTTTTAGGTATGTGGATGGCGCTAACAGCCGGCTTTCACTCTGTTGGACACAGTGACACGTGCAGTGGCATACGGAGAGCTCCTCTGTCAGGACAGGGCGGACGGCAGCAGTGCAGTTTCCTACCAGGGGGGTGAGTCCTCTGGGGGGTCCCCTCGGCGTACAAGCAGATAGGAGGGTGGGCTGTGTGACTTGGCTTACGTCCCTAAGGGGTCAGGCGTGCGGGTCAACATGGCGTCCGAAGCGGATGCTTTTTCCCCAGACATACCTGTGATTGCAACAGGTGCCCCGGCACCTGCTGTCTCTGTAGAGGCTATGTCGGCAGTCTTGGAGGCCTTTGTTGCCAGGGTGGCTGCAGTGTGCGGGAAAAAGGGGGGTAAAAAAACGCCCCCTCCCCCTGCCATCTTCTGGTGATGTCTCTGACTCGGATTCGGGCCCAGCTACTGCTCCCGGCCCGGGTTCTGATGTTTCTGACAATGTGGACCATGACCCTTCGGAAAGTGAGGATGATTCCGTGTCCGGGTCAGCGCTTGATAGGGCACTTGTTGGAGCACTTATCACCGCAGCGCAAGATACTCTTAAATTGGAGGATAAGTCAGGTGCATCTACAGAGGTGTCGGTCCCTTTCGGATTCCGCAAGCCTGCCCACACTGAAAAGGTGTTTCTTTGTGTGCCTTACTTGGATAAGCTCTTGTACAGGGAATGGGAACGTCCACAGAGGATTTTTTGGGTCCCCAAAATGTATAGCGGTGCGTTACCCTTTTGAGGAAGATTTCCTGGAAAAATTTACCTCTTCCCCGATTGTGGACCCCCCATTGTCCAGGTTAAACAAGGTAACCACGCTTCCGGTAGAAGGAGCTCCTGCTTTCAAAGACCCTGTGGACAGGAGGGCTGAGGCAGTGGCCCACTCCCTGTTCACGGTGGTGGGGTCAGCAGTGCGTCCGGCTGTCGCCGGGGCCTTGGTGGCTCAGACGCTTACTGAGTGGGCTAAGATGCTGCACCACGAGTTAAAAGAACATCAGGCTTCTCCGCCCTGTGTGGAACTGGCCGACCAGTTTGGTACAGGGCCTTAAGTTTGTGTGCGAGTCAGCTTTGGATACGATTCCGTTGCTATCCAGGGCCTCGGCCTCTGCAGTGGTACTGCGTCGCCTGATTTGGCTAAAATGTTGGTTCGCGAACCAGGCCTCTAAGAAGGCCTTGCTTGATTTACCTTTTTAAAGGGGAGAGGCTTTTTGGAGCCTTCCTGGATGACATCATCAAAGATGCCACGGTAGGTAAAAGTACTCTGCTCCCGCAATCTAGGAAGGGTAAGGAGCCATGCCGTAGGCATGGGCCGTCCTTCTCTGCTCATAAGCGGCTTTTTTGTCCACCAAGAACTGCAGGTAAGAGCTCCCAGACCGATGAGGCACCTGCTGAGGGACAAAAGCGTCCCTGGTTTCGCAAGCCCTACAAGCCTGCGACCGCATGGTGCCCAGGATGGGTAGGACTTCCCAGACTGTCTGACCTTCGGGTCCAGTTTTTATACTGTTCTCCTTTCCAGTTTCCAGGGGTTGTTTTATAACTTCAGTTCCTCATCACATAGTTGCTTTCTGAAATATCTATAGAGGATTTGATGCTGAGTCTATGTTTTATGAGGTGAAAAATGTGATATGTTAATTGTGATATTACCCTTAGGTAAATCATGACAATGTGTTATGTTATATCTGTACAACAGGCCTCGACAAACCCCGGGCGCCAGGTCGCCATTGCGACTAGAATTAGCGACCTGGCGCCTGGGGCAGCACAGCTGGGGTATCCTGTGTCTCCGTGCCCCCCCCTCCGCGCCGCGGGATCGCGTCAGGCTGCGCCAGCCGGTAATTGAGGCCGCGGCTTTGCGGCCTTCTGCAGGCCTATGCTTCCTTCTGTGGTCTAGCGTCATCTTGTGGTGGCCGTTGGTATTGCAACCAGCAATGCTAATGGAGTTTCCCTGTCTCTTTTTCCCTGCCATCTCCTTCCCTCTAATTGGAACCCCCAAACATTATATATATTTTTTATTCTAACACCCTAGAGAATAAAATGGCGATCGTTGCAATACTTTCTGTCACACCGTATTTGCGCAGCGGTCTTACAAGCGCACTTTTTTGGGAAAAAATTAATAAAAAAATAAAACAGTAAAGTTAGCCCAGTTTTTTTTTTATATTGTGAAAGATAATGTTACGCTGAGTAAATTGATACCCAACATGTCACGCTTCAAAATTGCGTCCGCTCGTGGAATGGCGACTAACTTTTACCCTTTAAAATCTCCATAGGCGACGTTTCAAAAATTCTACAGGTTGCATGTTTTGCGTTAGAGGAGGTCTAGGGCTAGAATTATTGCTCTCGCTCTACCGATCGTGGCGATACCTCACGTGTGGTTTGAACACAGCTTTCATATGCGGGCGCTACTCACGTATGCGTTCGCTTCTGCGCGCAAGCTCAGCGGGACAGGGCGCGTTCCTGGCTCCTAACTTTTTTAGCTGGCTTCTAGATTCCAAGCAAATTTGTCAAGCCCTGCTGTACAAGATCTGATTTGAAAAATAAAAATCTATTGGACGGAAAACCATATAACTTTCCATGCGTTTTAGATATTTATTATTATTATTATTATTATTATTCTTCTTCTTCCTTGTTTAGAATATTCCATCGAGTGGGCTTCCCCATTGAATTTATTGTTTTTTTTAATTGAAATCCTTATTTATTTTTCAAAAGACTGTTCCATTGGATATTTTTGTGGATCTATATTGACAGGCGCCCCCCTCCTTTTACTCTCTTTGAAGTGTTTATGCTTCATACTTTTTGATTTTAAGTGAGTATTTCTATGGTCTTTTAAGTCTCTATTATGGTATTTTTGATGTAGTGATCTTGTCAAACGGACCCCCTGTACGAATGTACTCACCAGTGAGTGCGCTGCCAGGGGCCTTTGAAAAAAAAAGACAGCCAAAAGGTGAAATTTGCCCCTTAAATGGTACTTAAGGCAAGTTTTTGGTCCAACCCTCGCTGTATAAACAGCAGGATCCTAGAAACAGAGTATGCACGTGGACACCACTTCAGCTCCTCACACAGAGATGTAAGCCTTCCAAGTATGACGATAAATCTTCCTATAGGAAGACTTCTGTGCTTTCAGCATGGTAGAAATAACCGCATCCGACAGGCCACGGTCCCTCTAAACCTGGCTTTCACTAGCCACGCCGTTAAAGCCAGCGACTGTAAAGCAGGATGAAGAATGGGACCTTGCGACAGAAGGTCCTCTCGTAGCGGTAGTCACCAAGGAACATCCACCACCAGACGCACAAGGTTGGCGTACCAGGGACAGCGAGGCCAATCTGGAGCAATTAGAATCATCGGGACCCCCTCCGTCTGCACCCTGCGAAGCAGACGAGGGAGAAGCTTTTGCAGGGGAAAAGCGTAAATCAGCCGATACTGTCCCCACGGAGCCACCAACGTGTCTGTCGCGTCTGCCCAGGGGTCTCTTGACCTGGCCACAAACCTTGACACCTTCCGATTGAGCCGAGAAGCCAGGAGGTCCACGTCTGGCGTGCCCCATCTTGTGCAAATGAGACGAAACACATCCGGGTGCAACGACCACTCTCCTTGGTCCAGCATCTGGTGACTTGGGTAGTCCGCTTGCCAGTTGTCTACGCCCGGAATGTATACGGCCGATAGAGCCTGCACGCTCTGCTATGTGAGCGACCTCCGAGGCTGCAGCCGAGCTTCTTGTCCCCTTTTGATGTTTGACATACGCCACTGCCGTGGCGTTGTCTGACTGGACGCCCCTGAAGTCTGTGAGACCACGAGAAGAGGCAATGCTTGATCGCCGAAGCTCCAGCACGGTGATCGGTAGGCGGGATTCTTCCTGCGTCCAGCGACCCTGTGCCGACGGACACCCCAAACACCCCCCCAACCGTCAGGCTGGCGTCCGTCGTGATTACTGTCCACTGAAGAGGAAGAGATGACTTTCCGGCCTGAAAGGCTGGAGATCTCAGCCACCAGACCAGGGAAGCCTTGACCGCACGGTCCACCCGGATCTGACAATCCAGGGACAACACGGGATCATCCTGTGCCCCAGTCAGGCCCCCCCCCAGCCCGCCACCCTCACTTAAACCCAATACCAGGGTACTATGACAATAAAATAATAATTAAATTATACTTAAACTCTGAAATGTATATCGGATTCAAATTATAGAGATGCCGAAATACTTATACAACAATCAAACCTGAAGACAAAAATATAAGAAAAATAAAATTAAAAATTAAAAAAAAAAAGATAAAGAAGAAAGAGAAAAAGGAAAAGTGAGAAGAAAAGAGGGAAGAAATCACATGCCTAACGAAATGTTTTTAGGAACTAGAGTGATCAGAGTCGTTCCTAAACATCAGAGAAATGCCACAGAAAACAGCCCAGGGTTCCCACACTGCCTCAAATTTAGGGATTGTATTTGCCAAGATGCAAACCAACTTCTCTTGCGCCATAATCCAAGAGATCTTATTTTGTATAGCCATCATGGAAACCCTTGGCTGCCTCCAGGATCTAGCAATAATGATTTTTGCCCCAAGTAGCATAAAGTGGATCAGCTTCCTAGTGGGTTTAGAGATGTTAGGAATACAGGCATTAAGGAGAGCAATAGAAGCAGACCTGGGAATCGAACACTTAGTAACCTTAAATATGAGGTTAAAAATCCTCTTCCAGACCGGCCTGATCCTAGGGCATTCCCACCAGACATGCACCATCGAACCCAAGAGTTGGCAGCCTCTAAAGCAATTGGGATCTGATGCTGGGTAGATGGTCGCGAGTCATATACCACCTCATAAAAACTTTCAAGTTAGCTTCCATAAGGGAAATGTTCAAAATACCTTGGAATGAGTTAAAACATGCCCTATGCCATGTGCCCAGGTCCCAGTTTAGCTGGAGGTCATCCTCCCATGCTGTCATATATGAGGATTTCGAAGTTGGGCAAGTAAGCGAAGAGTAGATGACAGAAATTCCTCCCCTTTGTCCCACGGTCAATCCACACCAGATCTCATAATCTGTAAATTTGGGAGGAAGAGGTTTCTCCTTCCAAATATCATGCAAGAATTGTGAAATCTGTCCAAATCTAAGTTTTTCAGAATCCGGGAGATCCAATTTACCTAGGCAGTGGGACATAGTAATAGGACCTTGTGACATAAAGTATTATCCTATCCGATATAGACCTTTGTTCGTCCAACATCTGAAGGCCATGGTATCTAAACCAGGATAAAACTTTGGGTTATTAAAAATGTGTGCAAGCGGAGTCTGTCCCAAAGGGCAAAGGATTGAGATGGGGAAGGAGATAAGATGGGTGGTCTCCGTCTTTGGGGGCACTAAAGCAGGTAGTCTAAGGAGAATTGGGGGACAGCCTGTTCCTCTAATAGTACCCAGTCTGGTTTTCCTTTATTTGAGTAAATCATAGAAAATTGTGCTAGTCTGGCAGCTAAGAAGTAATTATATAAATTAGGTAATTCCCCCCCCCCCCCTTTTTCCTATGTAAATAGAGTGTTCTGGGGAATTCTGTGGTTATGTGTTTTTCAATGGCATAGTTAACACCAGTGCTTTCAGTTCCAGTGCGTTCCAGTTCCAGAAAAAAAAGTAGAACATGCTGCATTTTACCTGCACTGGACTGTACTGGAACGCTGTAAAACGCACTGGAACGCACCAGAACACCTAAATGCACCAAAAACGCACTGGAACACAATTTGTCATTATTTACGGTTAAGAAAAAAGTGGGGTGAAAAAAAGCACTGGACTGCATCAAAAACGTACCTGGAATGCATCAAAAACGCATAAAAAAACACGCATGCAAAAAAAAAAGCACCTGGAACGCATCCGGATTGCGTTTCTATGCAGTCCAGTGCGTTTTTTTTTCTGCATCAAAAACACATGGAAAGTAGGTTATATGGTTTTCAATGGCATAGTTCACACCAGTGCTTGCAGTTCCAGTGCGTTCCAGTTCCAGAAAAAAAAAGTAGAACATGCTACATTTTACCTGTACTGGAACGCTGTAAAACGCATCAAAAACGCACAGGAACACACTTGTCCTTATCCAAGGTTATCAAAAAAGAGGGGTGAAAAAAAGCACTGGAACGCATCAAAAACGCGCATTGATAAAAAGCACCTGGAACAAATCTGGATTGCGTTTCTATGGTGTGAACTGGCCCTAAATGTAAGTAATCGTTGCCAGATGTTTGCTGAGGTTCCAGGCTCCCAAAGGATCTAGGTGAAAACTGGGAATAGGATGAAAATAATTTTGCTTGTAGTGTGTAGAAGTGATCATATGGTGTTTTAGCCACATATGGCTAACTTTAAAAAAAATGCAGCTGCTGTAGAAGAGATGCACTTGTTTTAAGATGTATTTTCACTTTTGCAGTTAAAGTTGAAAAACTCCATATGTTAGGTTTTCCCATTCACACAGCATACCTAACAGCAAAATTGATAAAAAATATATTTCCTGACATTAGATGTCTCTTAGGAGAAGGTGTCATGACTGACTGCAAGCATTTCTCATGAAAATCCCTGTGATATGGCCTAATTGCAAACTGGCTAGATTACCTAACTAACTAATTAATTTACAATGCTTCTAAATGTTTAACCCTTTGTTAGAACAAGTAGTGTTTAACCCTTTCACCACCATGTCTGTACGTCGTACAGACCTTACAGCGCAGGGTATTGCACAAAATCCGGTGGCTGCAGCCACCGGGATTGTGTGTGAAACTGACAGGCAGACTCCTGCCTGTCAGGTGAGAGCATTCATTCAGCAACACTTCTGCCCGATTGCTCTCACACACCCCCGGTACAGACGGCACCCCCCCTCGCCGCGCCCTGCCATGCTCACCGGGCTCCACTTGCCCATTCTGTGGGCCCGGGAGCTCCATGGCAGGCGCTGGCGGCTGGAGTGGATGGAGAAGAGCGGACACACGTCCGCTCTCCTCCCCTTCTTCTGGTGACCTGGAAAGCAACATCTCTGACGTCACTTCCGGGTCAAGCTCTCTGTGTACCCGGCTAGCTCAGCCGGGAAATAATGTTTTGCAATGTGATCTGCATTGCAAAACATTTAGTGGAACATATGGGAGACATGCAGGGTCTTTTAGAAGTTTGAAGTTTGACGCCATTTCACGGGCGCACAAAAATTTAAGGTTTGGCATGTTGGGTATCTATTTACTCGGTGCAACCTCGTCTTTTTATATTTTACCAAAAATTTGGGTAACGTATTGCGTGCGTTTGCCCTAAAATTCACATTAGTGTGTTTTTTACAGAAAGTTTGCATTTCCTAGACCTTTGCGTTAATATTGTGTGAAATAAAAAATGGAACTACCACTATTTTATTCTCTAGGGTATCTGCTTCCAGAAAATATATATAATATTTGTGGGTTTTGTGTAATTTTCAGGCATAAAATAGCAGCATAATGGTGTAGTGTAGTGGTTAGCACTTTCACCTAACAGCAAAAAGGGTCGCTGGTTCGAATCCCGACCACGACACTACCTGCCTGGAGTTTGCATGTTCTCCCTGTGCCTGTGTGGGTTTCCTCCGGGTACTCCAGTTTCCTCCCACACTCTAAAAAGACATTAAGTTAATTGGATCCTGTCTAAATTGGCCCTAGTATATGTATGAATGTGTGTTAGGGACCTTAGGTTGTAAGCTCCTTGAGGGTAGGGACTGATGTGAATGTACAATGTATATGTGAAGTACCTGAAATAAAATAAATAAAATGATTTTTTAACCACTTCAATACCAGGCACTTGCACCCCCTTCCTGCCCAAGCCAATTTTCAGCTTTCAGTGCTGTCGCATTTTAAATGACAATTGCACGGTCATGCTACACTGTACCCAAACAATTTTTTATAATTTTTCTCCCACAAATAGAGCTTTCTTTTGGTGGTATTTGATCACTGCTGGGGTTTTTTATTTTTTGCACAACAAATAAAGTCCAAAAATTTTGAAAAAAATTACGTTTTTCTTTTGTTTCTGCTATAAAATTTTGTAAATAAGCAAATTTTCTCCTTCCCTGACGGCCACAGATATGGCTGCACTGAGGTGGCACTGATGATGGGCACTGATAGGCGGCACTGATAGGTGGTACTCAGGTGGCACTGATGGGCACTTATAGGTGGCACTGGCACTCATAGGCGGCACTGATGGGCACTCATAGGCAGCACAGATGGGTACTTATGTGTTGCACTGCTGGGTACTCATAGGCGGCACTGATGGGCACTCATAGGCGGCACTAATGGGTACTTATGTGTGGCACAGATGGGCCCTGATAGGTGACACTGATGACACTGGGTGGCATTGCTGGGCATCACTGATCTGGCATTATGTATGAATGGTGCCAGTCAGTGCCCATTTGTGGCGTCGCACGACCGCGCAATTGTCAGTTAAAGCAACGCAGTCCCGAATCGCAAAAAATGGCCTGGTCATTGGGCAGCCAAATCCTCCGGGGCTGAAGTGGTTAATGCAGAGAATGCATTAAAGTGGGATTCCACCCGGCATTTATTTTTTTTAAAAGTCAGCAGCTACTAACACTGTAGCTGCTGACTTTTAATAAGGACACTTACCTGTCCTACTCGCCCGCGATGTCGGGCCATCGACGGCGATCGCTCGGTCCTGGCAGGTCCCGGCGCCTCCATCCTGACTAAGGGAAACAGGCAGTCAAGCCTTATGGCTTCACTGCACGGCGCTTTGTGAATGGGCGGCTGCCTCCTGGGATACACACAGTTCCCAGAAGGCAGCGCGCCCCATTCACAAGAAGAATCCGAGTGTAGGACGAGGAAGAAGATCCACCGTGGAGGATGAAGAGGCAGATTAGGGACTTCCATATAGCAACTGCTATTTCTGGTAAGTAAAAAAACATTTATTTTTTTATGATTTATTTGTAGATTTTTGGTGAAAACATTTTTTTCAGGGTGGAACTCCACTTTAAGGTAAAAAACCTTTAGTGTTTAGAACCACTTTAACAAATTGGCCTCTGTTATTTAAAGTGGTTGAAAAACCCTTACATACTGTATAACCAGCAAACAGGAACGAAAAAATCTTCTGGATAGCAGCACTCTAAAAATAAAAGCCTTTATTTAAAAATCCAGGAATCCAAACACACACTTTACATCACGACACACTGGTCAAAAAACTGGCTAACACGTTTCACACTGTACGTTAGCCATGTTTTTGACCAGTGTGTCGTGATGTACAGTATGTGTTTGGATTCCTGGATTTTTAAATAAAGGCTTTTATTTTTCGAGTGCTGCTATCCAGAAGATTTTTTCGTTCCTGTTTGCTGATGTTTGCATTGCTTGCACCCTTGGCTGCTGGGAGGAGGTAATTTGGAGGATTTCTACACCTGAGCGGCTCCCTTTTCCCTGTTTCTCATACTGTATAACCAGTTAAGTGACTGGCCTCGAGTGATACACATAGATGAAACAAATTCTCCTACATAAGCTGTACTTGTTTATATGCAGCTATCTGTCTTCTATAGCCTTCTACAACACACAGAATTTACACAGAATCTGTCAGCAGCACAAAGCAGGGGGCGTGGATCAGAATTTACACACTGTCAATCTCGGGGAGAGGAACGCTGAGCCCTGATTTGGAGGAATGAGACATCTCCCCCTCCTCACACTATGGAGAACATGCATGGCTGTGGCTGTCAATCACATGCTGTGTGCAGGAGCCCCCACAACCCCTTTTCTTTTGGTGTTCTAAAAAGCTGGCAGAAGTGATTCATGCAGATAAAAGAAGAACCAGGCAGCAGAAAGAAATTACGCTCAGAGCTTTGGGTAGAGATAAGTACACAGAAGGATGTGCTCTGTTCAGATTTCATGGCTGAACAGAGCACATCCTACAACCACTTTAATACTGTGAATTTGTGGAAAATCTTCATGTCTTCAGTTTTTTGCTAACTCTGGGTCCTGTTTATGGAAGTTGTATATGAAACAGATGGCTAATTTCTATGGATAACTACATGCCGACCATACGGCGGCAGGTCGGCGTGATCGCAAGATAGTCGGTGCGCGTGCGCCTGCTGCATCATGGGGGGGGGGGGGTGCCGATGCTTGTGACTGGCTGTCGCGATGACCGCCGGCCGTGAGCGTTCGCGGGTACGAGAGGCAGAACAGGGACGTGTGTGTGTGTGTGTGTAAACACACACATCCCTGTTCTGTTTAGTAAGGAAAGACAGATCGTGAGTTCCTAATAGCTAGGGACCACGATCTGTCATTTCCTCTAGGTCAGTCCCATCCCCCACAGTTAGACACACAGTAGGAAATACAGTTAACCCCTTGATCGCTCTTAGTGTCAACCCCTTCCAAGCCAGTGACATTTTTACAATAATAAGTGCATTTTTATAGCATTGATCGCTGTAACAATGACAATGGTCCCAAAAATGTGTCAAAAGTGTCCGATGTGTCTGCCATAATGTCGCAGTCCCGATAAAAATCACAGATCGCCGCCATTACTAGTAAAAAAATAATAATAAAAATGCTATAAATCTATCCCCTATTTTGTACACGCTATAACTTTTGCGCAAACCAATCAATATACGCTTATTGCGATTTTTATTACCAAAAATATGTAGAAGAATACGTATCGGCCTAAACTGAGAAAAAAATAGCTTTTAAAAAAATAATTAAAATCGGGGATATTTATTATAGCAAAAAGTACAAAATATTGTGGTGGGTTTTTTTTTTCAAAATTGTCGCTCTTTTTTTGTTTATAGCGCAAAAAATAAAAATCGCAGAGATGATCAAATAAGACCAAAAGAAAGCTCTATTTGTGGGGAAAAAAAGGACATCAATTTTGTTTGGGTACAACGTTGCATGACAGCTCAATTGTCAGTTAAAGCGACGCAGTGCCGAATCGCAAAAAATGGCCCGGTCATTGGGCAGCCAATTCTTCCGGGGCTGAAGTGGTTAAAGTGCTGTGAAATATATTGTACCTATTCAATTTACTCTTGCTTTTCTTTCTTTTCTTTTTCAAGAATTTTATTAGAATTTTTTCAAAGTTTACAACAAAAATGCTGATGTGATAAATATTTCAAAGTATACTCTTCTGCTTTGTCATTAGGTGCATGTGCTTCTAGCCCTCCAAAGTGCCAGAACTGCATTATTCATGTGGACATGGATTGCTTTTTTGTATCGGTTGGCATACGTCATCGACCAGATTTGAAAGGTAATCGTAAGCCTATAATTATAATATATAATAATCTAGAGAAATGTATCTATGTAATGTGTTGTGAAGTAGGGACATCAACCAGAAACGGGAAGCTCTGCTGTGTTTCCTGTTTCATACCACCCACCCCAGCCACTATACTTGCCTCCCAGTAGTACTCATTTCCTACCTATAGCTCACCTAATGGCATTATATCACCGCTCCCTGCAGCTTACCTTGCAGAAATTCCTCTCATTGCAATTCACCTACCTTATACCCAGTTAACACCCCCCCCCAACTTCTTTACTTCCTGCCACTTCACACCATGCTTGTGCTGTACAGCTGGCTAGTGTTTGAGTCACAAATGAACTGACAGACCGGTGCTACAGGAAAAACATGCTCCAATCATCTGCAGCAGGGAGGCTGGCCTTAATTCACCAGCATTACCAATACAGCAGGTATAATAGCCAACCCGTAGTCTCAGCCCCAGTGTGGATTTGATTTAACCTGTGCAGTTCTTACCCTCTTGATACAGACAGAAGTGACCATGATGCAGAGCACTGAGAAAGCTGGTCCAATCTCCTACACAATGTTAGTTTAGAGGAAACTTCAAGTGGTTCCCTCACTCTGGTCCTACCATCCCAACTCCATAATTCTAGCTTCCTGGTAGCCAGTCAGCTTAACTTTAGCTTGTTCAATTAAAGCGGAAGTCCGCCAATTTTTTTTTAATTAAAAGCCAGCAGCTACAAATACTGCAGCTGCTAACTTTTAATATATGGACACTTACCTGTCCAGGGTGCCCGCGATGTCGGCAGCCGAAGCCGATCAGTCGCTCGGCTCTCGGCTGCTGCCGCTGCCATCCTCGGTGGGGGAATCAGGAAGTGAAGCCTTCGAGGCTTCACAGCCTGTTTCCCTACTGCGCATGCGCGAGTCGCGCTGCGCATCCTCACTGGATCTGTGTGTCTCCCAGAAGACAGCGGGGGAGGACAGTGTAGGTGCAGGAAATTGTGTAGGTCACCGCGGTGATCTATGCCAGGAAGTGGGAGCAAATACCTGTATTAGACAGGTATCCGCTCCCTCCTCCCCCCTGAAAGGTGCCAATTGTGACACCGAAGGGGGGGAGGATTCCAAAAAGTGGAAGTTAAATTTTTGGGTGGAACTCCACTTTAAGCTGTGGCTAAAAAATATGGAATCTGATTGGTTTCTATGCAGAGCTGCACGAGATTTTGCACTATTCAAATTTAGTAAATCAACCCCATACAATGCATAGCCCCCACTTAAAAATACTCTAATGCCGCGTACACATGATCGGACATTCTGACAACAAAACCGTTGCTCGGAAATTCCGAACGTCGAGAATGCGGGGACGTACAACACTACGACGAGCCAAGAAAAATCAAGTACAATGATTCCGAGCATGCGTAGGATTTTTGTGTGTCGGAATTGGATACACACGATCGTAATTTGCGACCACAACTTTTGTTGTCGGAAAAATTGAGAACCAGCTCTCAATCATTTGTTGTCGGATATTCCGACAGCAAATGTCCGATAGAGCCTACACACGGTCGGAATATCCGACCAAAAGCTCACATCGAACATTTGTTGTTGGAAATTCCGATCGTGTGTACGCGGCATTAGAAGAGATTGCTTCTGTAGAAATCCAGTCTGAATCAGGCAAGTTGGGCCTTATAGAATGCTTGGCTAAACTTGGAGAGATGATTTCCCCCTTCCTGATAATTTGAAAACCTCAAATCCTATGAATTCAGAATTTAGCAAAGAATGGTCCATCTCCAAGATGGACCTGGCAATTCTTTCTCTAACCATGGCACTCTCTGCCTGGAGCTTGCATGTTCTCCCTGTGCCTGCATGGGTTTTCCTCCAGGTACTCTGGTTTCTTCCCAAATTCCAAAGACATGCTGATAGGTTAATTGGCTCCTGTCTAAAGGCTCATGCACACAGTGCGTTTAAAAAAACGAAGCAAGCGCTGCTGCCAGGAAACAGCATTTTTTGGCGTTTTTTTTTTTCTGTAAAAACACTCCCTATAATGTAAAAACGCCCAAACACGGCTAACAGCTTGTTACAGCCTTTAGCAGCGTTTTTGGGCGTTTTCTTGTTATTACTGCTCCTGGAAGCAAAGGTTGTCTTTTTTTTTTCTACTGCCCCTAAACGCTTATGCCTCCAAACACCTCTGACAGTTTATGTGTGCATGGACACACATGCTAACATGGAGGGGCGTTTAGAGGCAGTTAAAAAAAAAAAAAACAGACGGCCCTAACAGCAGCTGTAAAAACGTCCTGTGTGCATGAGCCCTAAATTGGCCCCAGTATGAGCACATGTAAATGTGAATTAGGGACCTTGGATTGTGAATGTACAATACATATCTTAAGTGCTGCGTTAATTGTCAGCCCTATATAAATACCTGAAATATGAAAATACATTCTAATGCTACGATCCCTATTAATGGTACTCCCTTCTTTAAAGACTCGGTAGATATGCACTTGGAGATTCTTTTAAATACTCCTTTGCCTCAGCAGAACTAGCCCTACAGCTAGCCGCTGTCACCTTATCGATTACCTAAACAATGGCGCTTCCTGAGGTAGACAACCCAAATCTTTACTCAAAGTTGCATCTATTGCCTTTGATCCTAATATTCTGTGTGGAGGCCATGGAGAACCTTGTTTGTCAGATCTCTAGATTGTCTTTACTTTCTGTGCATATGCGCAGAATCCTAAGGCTTAAAGCTGGGGCAACTGTTTCGGTTCAGGAAAGATGCCCTTTGCACATTCTTTTTGATGAAGAACTTCTCCATGACAAGTTCCTCGATGAATATATTGACGTGGCTACTTATGGGAGAAGTTTCAGACCCCCCCAAAATCACACTTCACTCTGCATTACATATCTGCTACTGGGCGATTGTCGTTCATGTGATCTACTGCAGGTCTTAAGCCCTGTACACACGATCAGATTTCCGATGGAATAAAATCCAATGGATTTTTCCATCAGTCTTGCCTACACACCATCAGTCGAAAATCCGACCGTCCCAAACGCCGTGACGTAAAACACTCCGACGAGCTGCGAAAAATGAAGTTCAATGCTTCTGAGCATGCGTGGGTTTTTTCTCCGATGGAGTTCTACACAGACGATCGGAATTTGCTATTGTTTTTTTTTCCATCGGATAAATTTAAAACATGTTCTATTTTTAATCACCGATGGGAAAAAAGACCGATGGGGCCCACACACGATCGGTTTGTCCGATGAAAAAAGTCCATCGGACTGTTTATCGGTAAAACCGTTCGTGTGTACAGGGCTTTACAGTTGTGGCAGACCTTCCTTCTCTAAGCTCACCAGAGGAAATGTCGTGTTCTACGGGCACTTAACGTGAGATGTCAAAATATTCTCTACCTTTTCCAGGAGATCTCGCCTTGCATAACTTGTTCTTTTCGGTTTCTTCTCACTTGGAAACGAACAAGATTTCTTTACCCCACTCTGATGTATTGTTACAATGGGTGATTGTCTCTTTTTCCCACTCAGGAATGAAATTCAGGGCTTACCAACCCCTACATAGGAACTCCTGTCTTTTTTAAAGGTTTACATACCACATTGCACAAGATGCATTGGTATAATGGTTTTGGTAGTCAAGCTTCCATTAACTGCCCCCTGACCCAGCCATTTTTCTAAGTTATAGTAAAGACTGCTTTATATCTTCATTAAAATCTCTGATTCCAGAGAAATTCTTGCCCTCCGTCCCAAAAAGGGCATCTATAGGTAAATTTCCTTCCTGATCATTCCTACTTAAGTGCAGTTTCAAAGCCGCAGATCAGTGCGATTTGGACCTTCGATTTCATTGCGACTTCGAATGACTTGCGAAGTCAATACAAGTCGCAATGAAATCGCAAAAAAAAAGTATCGTTTTTAGTACAAGTACTCGTGCAAATACTTGGTATCGGCATCGGTGCAACGCTAATTAATATTGGAATTGTAAGCAGGACATAGGCGGGATTGTTTCTTATAAGTGCCTTAAATATGTGAGTACATGGCAGAAGAGTTAGTATGATGCCAAGGACGTTAGCTGCAGTGGACAAAGTACATGAAATGAAATGCATGCACAGTATATACATCTCCTTCACATCTCCCTATGGATCCTCATTATGTAGAACCCAGAGTGTAGACCCTGGTCAACTTTTTACACTCTTTTCCTATTTATTGCTCAACACTTTGCACACCTTGTGCAACCTACCCCTACACAGGATTCTCCTTGTCACCCGATGGGACTTGGACAGAACCTTGTTGGCATCAAGAGCTATCCTTGTAAATAGAGGGATTCCCTTCTGGGGGACCCGCATAAGATCCGATCCTTCTTTTTCTGTCCACATTAGCAGCAGATTACCTTCCTTGAACACCTCTTCCACTTGGAGACAGGATTGCCTGGAGACTACTTGTGTTCTTATCTCCCATGATGTTTCTTGTTTTAACTTGAAACCTCCTTCATTTTCCTGCCATGTCCTGCCAACCAGGACAACATTTTATAGGTAAATAGTGTATAACACAGTGAATTCCTGAGCTAAACAAGTGATTAAAAAAGAATAATTGGTGATAGGAATAGAATTAAATATAAGTGATTGCTAACATTCAAGGTTTCTGCTGTCAGAGTGCACGTGCCTTTAAAATGTGAACAAGATAAGAGCGCTACCATATACTATACTAATACATCACTAAATAAATCATAAAAAAAACTCATATTACCGGTAAATATAAAATAATTATATATAAAGTCCATAAATTCCAGTGAACAAATAAATAAATAATTATATAAAGTTCATGTGAATCCAAGTAGGTTTTTACAGTGCAACTTTTTTTTCTTTTGTTACAAAAAGTGACTGCATTGACTGTTTAGACATGTTAGAAATCATAGTTAAAAAAACTAAATATGATTTAATGCACCGTTTTATGAATCATGTTTGATTACAAGCATAGCAAGAACATTTTCAGCATTTAAAAAGGCTCAGATCGAATCTAGTGTGCGTTGCTTGGGCACAACAGTCATTACTGATGGTCACATGATTGCAGATAAGAGATTTATGACTTAACTTTGTCAAATACTGGAGAGCATGAGGAAACCTGCTGCAGATCTGCTGAAATCATATCATAAGGGAATGGTAGTTCACACACAACTTGACACACTGCTACGTTTTATCCTGAAATCTTGAATCTTTGTTAGAACTACCTGGTGCCCACACAGATCGATTAAAAAAATGTTAGATTGTCCTCAATTTTAGCTTGTAACACTTGCTTACCATAATTTTGCATGAGATGTAAGCTACTATGCTAATTTTCTACAGTTGCATAGCTACAGTATACTAATCGAATGGGGGAAAAAAAAAACACACACTTTTGTATCCTTCGAAACGTACGCTGGCAGTTGATACATAAGAAAGCTGAAAACCTTTGTGGTGTGGTCAAGTTTAGTGAAACAGTGAAAAATAAATCCTTTTTGATCTCCAGATGCAATCAGACTACTCCCTAGATCCACAGTCTACATTATATTTCATTATAATATCTGTTTCCTTTTTTATATTTTCTGCTTTTTGCTTTTTTAAAACAATCTACTGAGTTGGCTAGATCCAGATCCCGTGACCGACTGACTATTCTACATCTTCACAGCTCTTACAGTAAAGAAACCTTTCTATATAGGGAGGTAAAACTCTCTTCCTCTGGTCGCTTTACCAATCTATCAAAGCTACAGGGTAAATATGTTGAACCCCCTGCTATTCTAGGTTCACATCTATGTGGGTTGTGCATCCTGCATTTGTGGGGGTACAGCAGCCCATTAATTTGAATGGGCTGCTGTGCCTGCATTTCCTGCTGGGGAGAAGTACCTGGCCTGTTTTTTTTTTTTAAAACACGTCTGTATGGCACTGCATTGTAAACCATTAAAGTAGTGGTAAACTTGGGGGAAAAAAAACAAAAACATTTCCTCTGCAAGGCAATGTTATGATGTGCCAGTATGTATCGCATACTAGCACATTATGTGAAACTCATCTTAAAAATAACCCCTCCAGCAGCGCGCTGACAGGGCTTCCATCTTCACCTGGTCTTTTTTTCAGGATTCACGGGCTCCGGTCCTTTGAATGGCCGGGCCGCAATGACATCACTCCCTGTTCATGGCACAGGGCTCTGAGGGCACTGTATGCTGTTCCTTCAGAGCGCATGCGTCGGTGACTTCACCGGGGCTTCACAAGTAGATATCTCCTAAACGGTGCAAGTTTAGGAGATATTTATAGTACCTACAGGTAAGCCTTATTATAGCCTTACCTGTGGATAAAACAGGTCCTTACTACCACTTTAAGAATCAATGGCATCCCTGCGCATCTGGAACACGTGCGATTTAAACTCGATTCAGTACTCACATATGTTTTAACCTAGGTAGTTACACAGTTACCATATACTTGGAAAGATGTAGGCGTCATACGTGCTGTTTGATGTTGTTGCTGATCTGATAATGGTTAGGATTACATAGTATAATTGGAGTAGGAATCGTCTTCTTCACGGAAAAAATGAATTCATTTACGGTATTTCTATATAAATTTATAATAAATTGATCTTCAGTATTCTCTTTTGCCTGTATTTTATAAATGTGTAGACCCACCCTTCCATGTATAATACAATATGTACGTACAAGTGGTTAATAGTATGAGTTTTTTTTTTTTCACTTTGCAGGAAGACCAGTAGCTGTTACAAGTAATAGAGGGAGTGGAAAAGTGGCTTCCCGTGAAGGTGCTAATCCTCAGTTGGAGATGGAGTACTATCAGAATAGGATAATGAAGAGAAAAGCAGAAAAGGGTATGAGGTTATAATCTATGAATTATTTAGAAATAGAAACCCTCTTGTTTTACTTTTCAAACTCTGTTGTGTTATTTATTCTATATTCTTGAAGTAATGTTACCCACTGTAAAGTTTAAAACCGTTTGTACAGGATTTAAAAGAATGACTTTGTACCTGAGGACTCTGCATGTATGTATTAATGATTTGTAGTACTAAATAAATTGTCTCTTATTGTTCATTGAAGGACACAGCCCACCTTCGGGTATTAGTTCTGTCCTCTGGAAGGTGGCAGGCATTAGATTATTTGATTTTATTTGGTTTCAGGAAAGAAAATGGCTTGATATTTTTTTTCCCCCATCTACACAAACACTGTTAATGGGGGAATCCCTCCATCACTGCTATTGTGTTCTCTGCTGGCAAAACACAATGATTACTGCTGGTGGGTGAAACCGCCAGCAGTAATTGCATGCAAAAAAACAGGCTGGTTGTACTAAAGTTGATTGATGAAACATGTACGATGAAGTAAATCTTAAAACGCTTTATTTATGGGTTTTTTAAAGCATCATCCTGTATAATTTTATATTTTGGTTTAGAAGACAAAAGTGTGAATCTTATTTCTGTAAATTTATCATTTCTATGCCCTTTCAGAAAACCCCAATACAGTAGAGCAATCTTCTCAGAGCAATGTTGACTCTTCCCAAATAAATGGAGTGGACCAGGGTAGTTGTGCACGGGACAATCTAATCTCCACACAGAATGATATGAACCTGGATACCTCGCAGCTGTCATTGGCCGAAATTGCATCCTGTAGTTATGAAGCAAGGTAAAGCCATACTTCATTTACTGTATTATAATGACTAACAAATACAGTTCATGTGTGTATTAAAAAAAAAAGGGCTGATCTCTCCTCTCCTAGTATTAAAGAACTCGTTTCTGGTGCTAATGGAGAGTAATCTGAGCTCTATTGGCTTCAATGGAAGGCAGGTGAGACATCAGGGGTACAATAAACTCCTAATGTCTCATTAGAGAACCTGTCACAACTCAAAGAAATTATATCACATAGGTAAATTTTTGTGGCTAAAAAGCCCTCACCCCTCACGTACAAGCATACACGCAAGCGCACCCACCTGAAGGCACCCATGTATAAACACGTTGCTTGCGCTACACATGCTACAAATTGCTGTGCACGCTGGAATGAGGGCATTAATTTTAGGGCCATTTTCCATGGTTTAACTTTAAAGCGAGGACCCATAGGGGCTTTTAAAGTTTAGCCTATGGGAAAAAATAGGGTTCTGAAATTTGCTATAATTTGTCATGTTCATGCAATTTAAAGCTTGACATCTTGGGTATCTAATTACTCGGCACAACGTTGTCTCTTATTTTACCAAGAACCGGGTTTGTGTGCCTTAAAATTAACTTTAGTGTATTTTTTACTGAAGATTTGCGCTTGATAAACTTTTGCACAAATATCGGGTCACATAAAAAATGGAACTACCATCATTTTACTCTCCCAGGGTGTCTGCTTTCAGGAAATACAGTGTCTTGAAAAAGTATTCGTACTCCTTGAAATTTTCCACATTTTTTTTTCATGTTGCAACCAAACATGTAAATATATTTTATTGGAATTTCATGTGATCGACCAACAGAAAAGTAGCACATTATTGTGAATGGGAAGTAAAATGATAAATTAGAGATACAAGAAAATAGGATTTTTATAACAGCTTACCTGTAAAATCCTTTTCTTGGAGTACATCACGGGACACAGAGCGACATAGTCATTACTAATGGGTTATATAGTTACCGTCAGGTGCTGGCACTGGCAACTTCCAAAACCGGAAGTACCCTCCCCTATATAAGCCCCTCCCATCCGGGAGCACCTCAGTTTTGTAGCAAAGCAATAAGTGTCCCCAAAGAGGGGTGGGAGCTCTGTGTCCCGTGATGTACTCCAAGAAAAGGATTTTACAGGTAAGCTGTTATAAAAATCCTATTTTCTTTCTCGTACATCACGGGACACAGAGCGACATAGTCATTACTAATGGGATGTCCTAAAGCAATGCCAAATGAGGGGGGGGATACACCATATATAAGCTGAGCGCTATCAGACATGAGGATCTTTTGCGGCCTGCAACACACTGCGCCCAAAGGCGACATCCTCCTGACTTCTAACGTCCACCTGGTAGGACCTAGTAAACGTGTGTACCGAAGACCATGTTGCGGCCTTACAGATTTGAGCCAGGGAGGCCTGGTGATGCACTGCCCATGAAGTTCCAACTGCTCTCGTGGAGTGCGCCCTAACTTTGAACGGAGGCGGTCTACTTCTCAAGCTATAGGCTTGTATTATGACCTGTCGAATCCACTTGGCTAAAGTAGATTTTGACGCTGCCTGACCCTTTCTGGGGCCTTCCGGCAGAATAAACAAAGTATCCGTTCTGCGAATCTGAGCAGTGGCTTTTAGATAAGCTTTAACTGCTCTTACTACATCCAAAGAATGCAATAACTTTTCCTCTACCGAAGTAGGTTTGGGGAAAAAAGAAGGAAGAACCACATCTTGGTTCAAATGAAACCTCGATACCACCTTAGGAAGAAAGGCTGGATGAGGACGTAACACTACTCTGTCCTTATGGATAACCAGATATGGCTCCTTACAGGACATAGCTGCTAATTCCGATACTCTTTTTAGCCGAACAAATGGCTACTAGAAAAATCAATTTCCTGGTAAGAAGCACCAAGGAAATATGCTGTAATGGTTCAAATGGTTGTTTCTGTAGAACCGACAGAACCAAGTTTAGATCCCATGGACATATGGGAATATTAACCGGAGGACTAATACGCATCACTCCTTGTATAAAGGCTTTGACTAGTGAATGCGAAGCCAAGGGCCTTTGAAAAAATATTGACAAGGCCGAAATCTGACCCTTGATAGTACTCAAGGCAAGCTTCCTATCTACAGCCCACTGTAGGAAGTCCAGAATCCTACCTATTACGTACTTATGTGGATGCCATTTCTTGGCCTCACACCACGCGATGTACGCCTTCCAGATTCTATAGTAGATCTGCCTGGATACCGGCTTCCTGGCATTGATCATGGTAGATACCACAGCATTAGAGAGCCCTCTCTTTTTTAGAATGTGGGCTTCAATAGCCAGGCCGTCAAACCTAGGGCTGGTAAGGAAGGGTGGTATATCGGTCCTTGCGAAAGCCGGACGACGTGGGAGAGTCCAAGGACTCCCCACTGAAATTTTACAATCTCCGCGTACCACGCTCTTCGGGGCCACGCTGGAGCCACCGGAATCACTGGTTTCTTTTCTACCCTGATTCTGCGGAGTAATCGAGGTAACCATTGTGGCGGTGTGAATGCATATATCAGCTTGAACTGATCCCCAGGGAACACTAGGGCATCCGAGCCGCAAGCTAGGGGATCCCTTGTCCGAGAGACAAACCTATCCCCCTTTGCGTTGAATCTGGATGCTAGAAGATCTACATCCGATGTTCCCCACCGCTGACATATTGTCCAGAAAACCTCGGGGTGAAGGGACCCTTCCTCTGGGCCTAATTGCTGGCGACTTAGAAAGTCCGCCTTCCAATTCTCCACTCCTGGAATGAATACCGCAGATATGGCTGGGACATATTTTTCTGCCCATCTCAGGATGTAATTTACTTCCCTTTGGGCTGCACGACTCCTGGTGCCCCCCCGATTGATATATGCCACTGCTGTGGCATTGTCTGATTGAATTCTGACAGGGGACCCTTGGAGTTTGGATGTCCATGCTACTAGGGCATACCGGGCTGCTCGTATCTCTAAGAGATTGATGGGCAGGGCCTTTTCTGCATCCGACCATCTGCCCTGGAGAGACTATTGCTCCAGTACTGCTCCCCAGCCTATAAGGCTGGCATCTGTAGTGACCACCTTCCAAGAAATCGGACTGAAGGATTTCCTTTTTTCCAGATTCTGGGGAACCAACCACCAACGGAGGCTCTTGCGAACGGAAGGGGACAAGGACATTGTAAGTCTAGGGCCTGAACTTTTTTGTTCCAGGCTGACAGTATGGCCCCTTGCAAATTCCTTGAATGGAATTGACCGTAGGGTACTGCTTCGAATGATGCCACCATTTTTCCCAGCAGCCTCATATACAGGCGTATGGACGGCTGTCTTTTTTGTACCCACTAAGTGGATCAAATCTTTCAAAGACAACACCTTTCCTCGAGGCAAGAATATTTTTCTCTGGCCTGAATCCAACCTTAGCCCCAAGTATTCCAGACTTTTGACTGGTTTTTAGGGCTGACTTGTCTCGGTTGATAATCCAACCGTGAGATTCCAGATACTTGATCGTCTTGTGAACGACCACGTCTAGTTTTTTCACTGAGTGGTCTATCAGCAACAAGTCATCCAGATATGCCATTATCATTACACCTTGTGTTCTTAGATTGGCCAATAAAGGGCCAGAATTTTTGTAAACACTCGTGGTGCTGTGGCCAAACCGAAGGGTAAGGCTCTGAACTGAAAATGGCGCCCTTCTACTGCAAAGCGTAGAAATTTTTGGTGGACTGGAAAGATGGGAATGTGCAAATAAGCATCTTTGATGTCGATCGTGGCTAACCAATCCTCCCCTTGTAGGGCAGTGGCCACCGATCGGATCGACTCCATCGGAAAGTCCTGATATACAGGAATTTGTATAGCCCTTTTAGAATTAATATGGGCCTCCCGTCCGCGTTTGCTTCGGGACTGTAAAGAGGTTTGAGTAAAACCCGAACCCTCATTCTTCCAGGGGAACCTCCATAATTACTCCTTGGAGCAATAGTTGTTCTAGTGCCAACAGGAGGGACTCTCTCTTCCGGGGATCCCTTGGCACGTTTGACCTCAAAAATGGGAAGGAGGAGAGTCTTTTAACTCCAAACTGTATCCCAAACCTACTGCGGAGAGCACCTATCTGTCTTGATCGTGTCCCGCCAGGTCTCTTGCGAACAACTGGAGTCCTCCCCCCACCCGACTGAGTGGGGGCTTCAATGAATTTAACTTTGGGGGAGGTTTTGTACCTCCCCTGACCCAGGGTTTCTCATTACCCTGCTACTGTCCCTGTTTTTTACCCCCGGGATTTGACCGAGGAGGCCGTCGGAACTGTTACACAGCCGATGCCCCAGGGACTGGAGAAGCAGGCCTCTTAAAGAGGGACCTCTAACTCTGCTTTTAACCGGCAAGAGCGTATTTTTACCGCTGGAAATTTTCTGGATATATTTGTCCAGGTTTTCCCTGAATAAGCGTTCACCATGAAATGGGACGCTAACCAGCCATTCTTTACAGGGAGCTTCAGCAGACCAGTTTTTGAGCCATAGGAGCCTACGCATATGTACTATAGACAGCGTAAGGCGGGAGGCCTGATGGACTGAATCCTCTATGGCGTCAACCGCAAAGCCTAAGGCTCTAGGTAGATCAGCTAGGGCAAAGCCTGCTGATCTGTCAAGTCCCTCAAGACCTGTTTCAACTGATCCTTCACTGCTTAGCAGACCCCAATAGCTGCTACTGCTGGTTGTATCACCAAGTAGATTTTCATAAGGACTCCAATCTTTTATCTATTGGGTTCTTGAACATTTGGACATTATCCACTGGACATGTCAGTGATTTATACATACAAGAGATGGCTGCGTCCACTGTAGGGACCTTCCATTTTTTTTTTTTTTGATGAACTTATCCTCCATGGGATAGACCACCGGAAATCTCTTGGGGGGAATAAATATTTTCTCAGGACGTTCCCAATCCTGGTAAATGAGCCCTTTCAGTAAAGGGTGAAGTGGAAAAGAACAAACAGTCTGGGGGCTTCTAGCGACCCCAACGAGGATACAGTAGTGGTTGATGGTTCCGCAAGGTGCATTTTTAAATGCTGATCGGACCATGTTAGTCAGAGACTGAACCCATAATCTTTCAGCTTAAGATGCTGAGAAAAGGTTCCCCCACTGTTGATTCCTCTATAACAGAATCAACCTCATCCTGATCCCCTTCAGGCAGGTCGATCCCTGTATGGGACTGTTGCTCTGCTAACAGGCACTCTGAAGGAGGAGACGGAGATCGGACGTGCTTTCCCTGACAGGGAGGCAGCGATAAATGTTGACAATCTCTCTCTAATCCTCCCAGAGCTGAGGAAAAAACCTCCTCTGTTACATACACAGGAGCAGGTGACTGAGGACAGCCACAGTACCAAGTACCCCTGCGGGGTCTCTACGGTCACTTACCTCTGAACTTCAGGGGAGACTGGTGCAGCAGGAGTATGCCCAAGATCCTCCGAGCCCGATGAGACCCCCTTCGCTTCCTGGAAGATTCAGTTCCGGAGCTACTGGACGGCATATTCCTAAGCCTAAAGCTGAGGTATTCCAGCCGTAATACACCACTTTTACTGAGAATAGTCTAGCACAATTGCTGCTATATCACAGTTGGTGTCTACTAATGTGCCTTTCTAGGGGATGCCTGTATCAACCGCTTGCTGTATGCCTTTAAATGTTGCCAGCTCTGTCTCTGTACTTCATAGCCAGCTTACTGCAATAATGTGGCTTTTTAAAAACCTGCTGGGACGCCCGCACATGCGCAGAAGCGCTGCGGCGCGCACAGAGCGTCATCCCCCAGGCCCCGCCCCTTTTTCCGGCCACCTCTATATATAGAGGCGCGTGCACGCGCGCGGCCACGTGCGCCTCGGCGCTAATTTTCAAACATGGAAACCAGGGACAGGAGCCAGGGCCCCCTTTGCCGCAGGCCGGGGGATAGACGAACACTGCAACATGGCAGAGGAAACAGTTTCCTGTAGGAGAACTCACCAGCTGCCTGGACTTTGCTCTCTGAGAAGAAACTAGTCCATATGACAAGAAAAACATTCCACAGCGGCCTCTAGTGGACAAACACAGGTACCGCAGTTTAATATACTAAACATATATAAAAAAACATTCTTCTTTTTTTTTTTTTTTTTTTTCTTGACCACCATTAAAAATTATTACATTTTTTTTAGTAGTTACAGGCATGCACAGATATTAGCGGGAATACCGTTAGGTAACAGACAGAAAGACAAATTAGGCTTGGGGGTCCCCCAATAGAACCAAGTTCCTGGGGGCCCCCACTTACCTGTTCCCCGCCGCAGGACTTTGTTTGGTCCACAAAAGCCCAAACTTCACCTATCACGGCAGGCATTGTAATCAAACCTTCAGGGACCGGGTTCCCAAGGATTCCACTCCCCTGGACCTGTATAGCACCCTGCACAGAAAACATCTTGGTCGTGGGTATGACCAGAGCTCTGGATCCCAGGGTCCAGCTCTCCTAAGAGAAGCATTACAGGCAGAACCTTGCTCTTCTCTGCAAGGCCCGGGTACCGACCGTTTAGCTATGAAGCTTTTTTGGTCGGATCCGGAATAGCTTACTGAGGCCCAAAAGAACCTGTACGCAAGCTCAGTGAAAAACACATGTTTCTTCTTGGCCAACACCTTAGACACTGGCAAAAAACTGAGGTGCTCCCGGATGGGAGGGGCTTATATAGGGGAGGGTACTTCCGGTTTTGGAAGTTGCCAGTGCCAGCACCTGACGGTAACTATATAACCCATTAGTAATGACTATGTCGCTCTGTGTCCCGTGATGTACGAGAAAGAAAAAGGAGGTGGGACTATAGCGGTGCTGGAAATGGGGTGATACCATAACAATGGAAGACTCAAGTAAAATTTGATTAAAAATATATACAAAAAGCTTTATTGATTATACAAAGTTGGTAAAAAATAGAGCGATGGCACAATATCGGTCATTCACAATAAAGTGGTTCCAAATGGTGGTTGCATTAGAGAGTCAGTGGTGGGTTGAGTGATCATACGTTATCCCGACATGTTTCGCCTTAAGGCTTCATTAGGGGATGTATGTATCGACCATACACAGAGAGAGCAACTATATAAATACGAAGAAAAAAAGGAGAAATTATAATACAAAAATTACATTTATTTTTTAAATCTACCTGTTGACAGGTCAACCAGTAGAAAAGTGAACTTGCCACCAAGGGCCCTAATGCCCCTATGCAGAAGGAAAATGCCACAGGGGCTTGGGAACGGGGAAGACCACCCAAGCGGCAGGGGCCAGACCAAACCTCGAGCAACTATGCAAACCTAGTGAGCGCTCTAAAGACCTGGCCAAAAAAGAATGGGAATAAATGAAAATTGAATCAAACAGTGCCACTGAAAGGGCTTGAAAATGTATATATTTAATGATTAAACAGAAAACGGCAACCATAAAAATAGTGTTGCTTAAAAAATTATTATATGTACATGAATTGCAAGAATCTGCATCAGAGTACTTCCTTAAAATCAAGATTCAAAATAACGCAGGGGGGGAGAGGGCGCCTGTGGATAAGGATACCGAGTATATCCAAGAAGAGAAACTTTATAGAGGATCTATTCAGCACGCCGAATGTGTCCAAAAAAGAACCTATTCAAAAAATTTGCTCTAAGAGCAGAGCATAAAAAATAAAAAAAACATATAATGACAAATAAGATAAATGAAAAGATGATAAGCAGAAAAACAGATTACATTAAAATAGAATAAAATTAAAAAATTAAATTAAATCTTTTTTCATTTATCTTATTTCTCGTTATGTTGTTTTAATTTTCCTTCTGCATAGGGGCATTAGGACCCTTGGTGGTAAGTTCCCTTTTCTGCTGGTGGACCTGTCAACAGATAGAGTTCCAAAATAAATGTAATTTCTCTTATCGTCCATGGACTGACACAGCTCTCATACTGATTACGTGTGGGTATTAGGGGTGCGCATCTTCACTGGCCTCACGATTCGATTACGATTATCCTGTCCACGATTCGATTCGATTCGATTCCGCGATGCATCACGATGCATCACGATTACTGCGTACGGTTTTAATCCCAAAAATTTAGTTTTTAAAAAAGACAACATTCCCTGCATGTAGAAAAGTGTAAACACAGCAGACAACTTAAAGAAGAGCTCCAGACTGCCCCCAAATTACTTACAGGAGATGGTCAGAGACTGCAGGCCTGATACAGGAGATGGTCAGAGACTGCAGGCCTACTACAGGAGATGGTCAGAGACTGCAGGCCTACTGCAGGAGATGGTCAGAGACTGCGGATATGATACAAGAGAGGGCCAGAAACTGCGGATATGATACAAGAGAGGGTCAGAGACTGCGGATATGATACAAGAGAGGGTCAGAGACTGCGGATATGATACAAGGGAGGGTCAGAGACTGCGGATATGATACAAGAGAGGGTCAGAGACTGCGGATATGATACAAGGGAGGGTCAGAGACTGCGGATATGATACAAGGGAGGGTCAGAGACTGCGGATATGATACAAGGGAGGGTCAGAGACTGCGGATATGATACAAGGGAGGGTCAGAGACTGCGGATATGATACAAGAGAGGGTCAGAGACTGCGGATATGATACAAGAGAGGGTCAGAGACTGCGGATATGATACAAGAGAGGGTTAGAGACTGCGGACAATGTCCCCATAACATCCCCCCAAACGACAATGTATGCCATTTAAAGTGGTTGTAAACCCTCCTAAAAAATATTTATTTTTTTACCTAGCTGTAAGAGAAAGCCATAATGAGCTAATATGACTAGCATAATAGCTCATTATGCATCACTTACCTTAGAAGCCGTCCTTGTCTCCCTCTTCAGCCGCATCCATCGCTGCGGCGATAGCCGGAAGGTTAGACGTCACTCCGCGCATGCGCGCGTGATCCATTGAATTCGGCTACGTCGTCGAATGTTGCGACCTAGCCAAATTTGTTAATGGGGTTAACCCCATGCGCATGCGCGTGACGTCAGCGTTGCCGCATTTAAATGCAAATATCTCCTTAACCGTGTAGGTTAAGGAGATATTTCATGCACCTACAGGTAAGCCTTAATCTAGGCTTACCTGTAGGTCTTTGTTTATAAAGTGGGTTTACAACCACTTTAATTAATTATGGTTTATGTATGTCTAATTGTCTTAGTGATTGATTTACATCACAGCTTCATTGATACCTTTTTTCCACATGTCTCCTCATCTCACGGCGACGCGGCTGGGATTGGGGCCGGCGGGAGGGCAGGCTAACGCCCACGGCTCAGTTCAGCTTAGAGGCAGGGCACAGCGCCTTCGGCTGCTTTGGGCACCATTCAGAGAGGCAGGGCACAGTGCGGCGCGCAGTTAACCCCCCCCATAATCGATTATTTGTGGTCACAGCATCGATGCCGAATCACGGACTGCCGAATCGCGATGCATCGATGCTGCGATTAAATTCAACACCCCTAGTGGGTATATGTCCCTGCTTGCAGGAGAAGACCTAGGCAGAATGTTAGATGTTAAAACATTCTAGAACAAACCAGAGCTGAACAGCCCCGCCCAGGGGGGCGGTCCCTCCGGACATTACCCTCCCACCTGCAGCTAACAGCCTCAGTTTTTTTCTGCCTAGCAGAAGGAGAAGACGTGGCTCTCTCAGGAGCCAGTCTCCTGGAAGATTTTTACTTTTACATTTTATTCCTTTGGGAATTTTATTATTTTATTTTTGAGACCTTCAATCAACTGTCGGCTGGGCAACAGGTTGGGTACACTAGTATCCTCGTAGTCTTCCCTGTCCGACCATCGAGCGTGCTGATCCTCGCCTTGTGTGCGTGAGACTCAATTCACGACATACCCCATGGCTCCAGGGGTGGCCGGGTTGCTTTCATGCTCCCACGGTCCTCTCAAGATTGAACAGTACCTGACTGTATCTTTCGCGGTGGACCAGGCCGACAGCTACGCAGTACTACTCCTGTGATAGGTCTGTCTGAAACAAGCCAGTGGGTCCCTCTAGGGACGGGTAAGTAGTCTCTCCTGCTGCAAGGTGAGTGCATGCTGGCTGTGTTTCTGTGTGTGGGAGGTTCTCCCTGTCTCCCCCCTGTTATGCTGCTCTCTGCACCCTGTTCTGGTGCTGTGCTGTGTGGGGGTGCTTGGGGGGTCACTCTGCCCTTGGGGGGGCGCTCATGGCTGTTGGTGAACTCTGGGAAGTGTTCTGGGGGAGTGTGTGAGGCCTTATTGCGTGCGCCATTGGCGCGGTGTTTTAAATTTAAAAAGTGCGCTCGGCGGCCATCTTGCCGCGGCTCAAATGCGCAGTTATACAGGCGCCCGGCCATTTTCTTGTAGCCGCGGCGCTTTCACTTTCGTTTTCGGTCTCTAGCGGCGCTGCTGAACGGCGCAAAATACCTCAATCTCCTCACAGATTCTTCACTCTCCTCAGGCTTCACTCGCGCTGCAGCGCGGCTCATACAGCGGAACCGAGCGGTCCCTAAGGGTGGTGAGTCCTCCGAGTATCCCCTCCTCAGCCTCAGCACAGCCAGTGGGTGGACTGTATTATTCACTGTAATAGTGAATATGGTCTCAGAGGGTGGAAGTATGGAGTCTGGTTCACCTGCTTCTCCACACTTGTCAGAGGCAACTGGCAGTGCTCCTGCACCTGCGGTCCCTATGGACCAGTTGTCGGCAGTCCTGGAATTATTCCTTGTCAAGCTGGAAGCGGTGTGCGAATGCACGGGGGCTGTAAAGCACCCCCTCCCCACACAAGGGGAGTGCTCTGACTCAGATATGGGCCTAGCTACTGCTGTTGAGGACCCTAGTTCTGAGGATTTTGATGTATTTGGACAGAACATTCCTTGTGAGGAAGACCCCTGTCTTGAACCACCAACTGACAGGGTGCTTGTAAGTGAACTCATTGATGCTGTGAGGGACACTCTCAAGCTGAATGTTGAGACTGAGGAACCTCAGGTGGAAGCTGTATCCTTTGGTTCCTTTAAAGCCGTTTCTTCAAAAAAGGTCTTTCCATATGTGCCTTTTTTTTAATGCATTCATTGACCAAGTCTGGGATAAGCCGCAGAAGACTTTGACGGTCCCGCTGCGCATAGCCTTAAGGTACCCCTTTGAGGAGGACCTGGTTAAGAAGTGGGCTCGGGGGGGCGTGGCCAGGGGGCGTGGCCAGCGCGGCATGGAGTAAGTCGCACAGAGAGGGAGCTCCGTCCTACGATCCTGTAAGGCACCATATCCTGGGACATACAGCCACCGTTTTTTTACTCCATCGCTTCCGGAGGACCCCCGGGCACTCCTAGCTCCATGTCTCCGACCAAAGCGCAGAAGGCAGCGAAGGACAAGCTGGCGCAGTTCCGCCGACTGAACGAGGGGGAGGGGGGGGAAGATGGCGGCGCCGCGTGTGGAGGTCCACCTTCACAGAGTGCAGATACAATTACACTCCTTGAGGCCATCACCCTTTGCCGCACCGCGCTGACTGCGCAGATAGAGGAGGTGAAGGTGGACATCTCCCTCCTCAGGCAAGATCTCCAGACCCTCCGTGGCCGGGTCACGGAGGCAGAGGACAGGATCGGCATGGTGGAGGACGCGGTGCAGCCACTCCAGGCAGGCTCAGACAGGATGCAACTCCAGATCAGTCAGCTTCTTGCAAAGCAAGATGATATGGAGAATAGACTGAGAAGGTGCAACCTCCGGTTCATCGGCCTGCCTGAGGGTGCGGAGAGGGGGGATCCCACTGTATTTCTTGAACAGCTCCTGGTTACCACCTATGGCCGTGAGGCCTTCTCGGCCATCTTGGCAGTGGAGAGGGCCCACCGCATGCCTGCTAAGGCCCCGCCGCAGGGAGCTCCCCCCCGTACCTTTATAGCTAAATTCCTTAATTACAAGGACGATGCTGTTCTGCGGCTGACAAGGGAAAAGGGGAACATTCCATTTGGAAATGGCAGAGTAGCGGTGTTTCCGGACTTCTCGGCAGAAGTGCAGCGTCGCAGGCAGACCTTCATGGAGGTGAAACGCAGGCTTCGAGTGAAGAATATGAAGTATGCCATGCTATTTCCAGCGAAGCTGCGGATAGAAGCGGATGACAAAATCCTCTTCTTTGAGGACCCCGGGGATGCTACTGCTTGGCTGGACCGCAGGGAGGCTCGAGGTGAACCGCCACGCTAATAGTCCTGCTACTACATGAAAAGCTTCTGGAGGCCCCGGCTCTGATCCCTCTCCTTGGTCCCCGTGAGTACTTTTTGCTTTTATCCTGTCTTGTTTCGCAGCCATTCTGCCCCTGCTCCCCACCTCCTTGCCCCCCCCCTGGATACGCTCCTATGTGAACTGCCACTTGCGAGGTCCATATAGTGACCCTCAGTCCCCTGGGGAGGGGCCCAACACTATCCTGGACTCTGCACCCCACTCTCATGTCGACTGATACCCCCCTCTCTATCTCCCTATCTTCATCAATGAGGATGCGACTGCAGCCCACAGTACTATTTTACCACCCCCGGAGTCCTTTACTACGCTGCGCACAGGTGGGGTCATACTAGTAATTATCTTCATACCCCTTGCTCTTACATTCTGACTCCAATGGATCCCCTTCTTGGAGTCAAAACGCTTACTATTGTGCTGACATACCTATTTGAAAATGTGAACGAGCCCCCGGCTCACACTGCGACACGACGGTTCTGTGTTTGGAACAGCGTGGATTCGCCCGTCCATCCCCTGAGACACTGCTCACACCATCCTGTATCTACTTATCTTTATTAGTGTACTACAGTCTCTGGTGCTTGCATTCACTGAGCTCATTTTTACCATTTTTCACAGCCACTGGCATACCCCAATGCTGAACTCTGGGACTTTTTTTGTTCTTCAGTTCTAGGTTTCCCTATCTCACGTTGCCATCTAGTGGCTGTTTTTGAGTACATTGCATTGGAGTTCAACTGTGCTCTCAGGAGGATGGGACACACCATGTTTTGGGTTGATGCCCACACCAGTTTGGGAGGGTGTAGGGCGGGGTGGGGGGGGGGGGGGAAGTTTGGGTTTTTGATTGGCAATGCTACGTTCCACATGCAGTCAATGATTATATATTGCTCTAAGATATTTTATGTTGGTTGGGTACATTTTGATTCACTACTCATTGTACAGATTATATACTTGTGGTCTCCCTTATATACCATATGCTATCGTGCTGCTTTGTTACTGTACATTTATTTCCTCTTTTTACGTATACTATCTCACTGCACCCTGAGCTCACTAGATCGGAGGAGCTCTGGCAGACCCATACTGCACTTTATGCACAACCGCCTGAACTATGGCGAGTATTAAATTCCTTACCTGGAATGTGAGGGGAGTCAGAGACAAAATTAAGCGCTCGGCGGCCCTTGCATATCTCAAAAAGCAGAGGGCTGATGTAATCATACTTGTAGAAACCCATGTTGAGGGCAGGTTACAACTGGCACTCCGCAGGCCATGGATAGGGTGGGCCTTTCACTCCACCCATACATCTCATGCTCGAGGAGTCTCAGTCCTGGTGGCCAAATCACTACACTTCGAACTTTGCGACATTTGCACCGATTCCCAGGGCCGCTACGTGTTCCTGCATGCCAAGTTGTATGGGGAACCTTTCCTCATACTTGCATTTTATGTCCCGCCCCCCTTTTAATACCAAGATTATTGTAGAGGGCCTTACATATATGTCCCGTCACCCCACAGTCCAGGCTATATGGTTGGGCGACTTCAATGAAACGCTTGACCCATCCCTAGATAGGCTCAAACCCACTGACCCAAGGGTCCCTAGTCCCAGAACCACCAGATTTTCTAGGATCCTCGCTTCATTTGACCTGGCTGACACCTGGAGACACCTCCATCCTCAGACACGGACATACTCCTGCTTTTCCTCCACTCACGGCACCATGTCCCGCATTGATTATATACTGACCTCAAGACGGCTGCTGCCCAGAGTGCGGGCTTCAGGTTTTGGCCCGAGACTTCTCTCGGACCACTGCCCGTACTGGACGTTGCTGTCTGTCCCTGTTAACAAGCCCCCGGGTTCATGGCGCCTTAACCCCTTCTGGCTCACTTTGATGCCGGAAGAAGATCCGCTCCCGGTTGAGCTGGACCAGTACTTCACGGATAATGACACCTTCGCGTCCCCTCTGGCAGTCTGGGAAACCTTCAAAATGCATGCTCGTTCACTTCTTAAACATAAGATTAATAAAATAAAGGAGGGGTCCGCGGATATTCTTGAAAAAGCTGAGGCAGAATTAGCCACAGCCGAACGTGGATTTTTGGGTGACCCTTCCCCTGCCCAGGCAGATCTTATGAAACTACGGGCCCGAGTGGTTAGTCAGCTACACTACGAAAAGTCACGCCGCAAGCTGTTCTTCTCCAAACAGAAGCTCTTTGAGCATGGAGAAAGGGCTGGCAAGCTATTGGCCTATATGGTTCACAGGGAAGATAGACCCCCTGTTGTAATCTCGCTGCACGGTCAGGGGGGTGAGCGCATAACGGATCCCCTGGGGGTCACTGAACGATTTCGCGAATTTTTTGTAGACCTCTACACTTCTAGAACTCCCCCTGACGATGTGGAGATGGAAAATTTTTTGAAGGACATTTCGATCCCTAGGCTGACTGACGAACAAGTAACCCTTCTGGAAGAACCTATCACAGTAGAGGAAATTACTGGGGCTATAGCGGGTTTTGCCAAGTCCAAGGCCCCGGGATCAGACGGACTGCCCATTGAGTTCTACGTGCAGTTTGGCGACATACTCACTCCAAAGCTCCTTACCCTATACAACTACTTATTCGATAACCAGGTGTTGCCTCCATCCATGAGAGAGGCCATAATAGTGCTGATCCCTAAACCGGGGAAGGATCCGGGATATCCGGAATCATATAGGCCCATCTCTCTCCTCCAAGTAGATATCAAGATCCTAGCTAAAATCCTTGCCAATCGGTTGAATCAAGTTATTTTATCCCTGATACACGCTGATCAGGCAGGTTTCATGCCTGGCCGAAACACCTCCTTTAATCTCCGTAGGCTGTATATTAACCTTCAGGCCTCACATGACGCGGTTGGAGAACGCGTGGTGGTGACACTTGACACCGCCAAGGCGTTTGACTCTGTGGAATGGAGGTATCTCTGGGCTTGTCTCGAACGCTATGGCTTTGGCATCAGATTCCTCACGTGGGTCCGTCTCCTATATCAGGCTCCTACTGCCAGAGTGGTGGCGAATGGATGGCCCTCTGATTCCTTTGGGCTCACCAGGGGCACCCGTCAAGGGTGTCCCCTGTCCCCCCTGCTATATGCCCTTGCGGCAGAACCATTGGCCATCTCCATTCGTGAGAATCCTGAGATACGCGGACTGACCTCTGGGGAGCTGGTGGAAAAGATTAGTATGTACGCGGATGATACCCTGCTATACCTAGCTGATTCGGGCCCCTCCCTGCGACAAGCACTCAACACCATCGAACGCTTTGGGGTCTTCTCAGGCTTAAAAATTAACTGGGGTAAGTCACAGATCCTTCCTATAGACCCCTATGCGCCCCCTCGGGCACAGTCGGAGCTCCCACTAATGCGGGTAAGTGCTGCGAAATATCTGGGAATTCAGATCACTAGGTCACCGTCAGATTACATTGCCCTCAACATAGACCCTCTCTATTCTTTAGTGAAGGATAAGATACAAATATGGTCACGATTGCCTCTTGGAGTATGGGGCAGAATAAACCTGATAAAAATGGTGTTGCTCCCCAAACTGCTCTATGTACTTTGGCATTCCCCGGTATATATCCCTCTCAAATATTTTAAATGCTTTGATTCCCTGCTTAGGCCCTTCGTGTGGGGTGGGAACAGACATAAGCTGACCTGGCGGACCCTTAAGAATCCCACGGATTTGGGAGGAACCGCCATGCCCGACTTACACCTCTACTACACGGCATCACAGCTCTCACAACTGTTCCACGTTGATAAAATCGACAGGGACAGGTTTGGGACCCTACTATGCCCTCGCTTAACACACCACACACGGGACCCTATTGCAGCAGTTGCATTGGGAGTGCGAGGCACCCGCTCTACACAGGCCAAATCCACTCTACACCAATATAGAAGAATCTGGGACATTGCTATGACTAAGCTGACCATAGACCCGCTCAATGATTACACTCCCCTCTGGCATAATGGCCACCTGCCTGAGCTCTCCCGAATCCCTGACCCTGAACTGTGGTGCTCTCGGGGGGTGATTTACCTCTCACAAATTATTGCGGGCGGCAACATCAAATCTTTCCCTGCTCTCCAAGATGAGTTTGCGCTTCCCGACAGTATGTACTTCAGATACATTCAGGTACACCACGCCCTTACTACACAATTTCGGGGGGCATTGCCACAGTCTTCCCCTAACTCCGTCATGGCCATAGTTAAGGGCACAGACCCCCAGAAGCTCATCTCCTATTTCTACAATATGCTGCTCACACCTTCCTCTACAAAACTAGCGTATGCTCTTAAGCCCCGATGGGAGAGGGAGGTGGGGGACCTTGGAGATGAGGAATGGAGTGAGGCCCTAGATACCTGCAAGGAGGCTTCCCCAAAACTCTCGGATAGACTCACCCAAATATACATTACCCATAGATCTTATCTCACTCCGCTTCGGGTCTCCAGATATAAGAAGGACCTTCCCAACACCTGCCCCATGTGTACGCGGGAGCTGGGTACGTTCTTCCATTTAATCTGGTCCTGCCCTGTGATCCAGTGCTATTGGAAGCAAATAGTGGACTTCCTCCATGATAATATGGGCTCACCTCTTACGCTGGACCCACGGGCATGCTTACTGGGCATTTACCCAGGCCCAGAAATGGATAAGTTCACTAAAGCGTTTCTTCAGGAGACACTTTTTTCAGCAAGGAAAATGATAGCGAGGAAGTGGATGAGATCATCCCCACCGACCATGGCCGAATGGAAAGCTGATGTTAACGGAGCCCTTCCTTATCGCAGATTTATGTATATTAATAGAGGGTGCCCGACTAAGTACAATAAGATATGGGACAGGTGGCTAGGAGTTTCGGACACCCTCTTCTAGTGGCTCTTAGTGTACCCTCCAAATGTATGTGACCCTCTTTCACTATACTGTACTCAAGTTTACCAATTACGTGTGCATGTTATCGACCTGCATGTATAACCTGTATGTACATATTGCCGAATAAAAATCTTTTTGGGAAAAAAAAAAAAAGTGGGCTCACCCCCCAGTGGTCGACCCCCCCGGTCGCCCGTTTGAATAAGGCTACCACGCTCCCAATGGAAGGGACTCCTGCATTTAAGGATCCCGCTGACAGGAGGTCAGAAGTGGCATGTAAAACTATGTTCACCTTATCGGGGGCCGCCTTACGCCCTATAGTGGCGGTGACACTTGTGTCTCAGACACTCACAGGCTGGGCAAAGATATTGCACCAGACAGTGCAGGAGCATAATCTCCCTCCTGAAACCATTGCCCTGGCTCACCAACTTGCGCAGGGTTTAGTCTTTGTGTGCGATGCCACTTTGGATGCGACCCCTTTAATAACGGGGGCCTCTATCGCTGCTGTGGTGATGCGTCGCCTTATCTGGCTGAAATGCTGGTCGACCGACCTAGCTTCCAAAAAGCTCCTGGCTGACTTGCCCTTTAAGGGCGGTAGACTGTTTGGGACTGCCCTGGATGACATTATTAGAAATGTCACAGGAGGTAAGAGCACCTTCCTTCCCCAGTCTATTAAGGGAAAGGAGCCCCACTGCAGGCCGGGCCCTTCCTTTCCGGCGAAGAAGTTTTTTCGTCAGTCCGATTCCACGGGTAAGCCCGCCCAGACTGAAAAGAATGCGGCTGGGGGACAAAGACGTCCCTGGGTGCGTAAGCCTACCAAGCAAACTCCCAAGCCCACCACCGCATGAAGTCTTGCCCTTGCCCGACTCTGGGGTACGTCTTCGCAGGTTCTCGGTGCGGTGGACCTCCCGGATCTCCGACCGGTGGGTGTGCGAGGTGGTCCCCTCGGGATACAGGATAGAGTTCCGCTCGTGGCCCCCAGACAGGTTTTTTCCCTCAAACCTCCCTCTCCTTCCTGCCTGCCGGGCGGCCCTCTTGGGGGCCGTACAGGATTTGCTCGGGTGTGGAGTAATTGTGCCGGTTCCGTCACAAGAGAGGTTTCAGGGGTTTTACTCAAACCTGTTTGTTGTCCCGAGGAAGGACGGGGTCCGGCCAATCCTGGACCTCAAGGCCCTGAATGCCTATGTGAGAGTATTAAAATTCCGGATGAAATCCATTCGCACGGTGATCGCGACACTCCAAGGGGATTTTTTGGCGTCTTTGGATATCAAGGACGCTTACTTGCACGTCCCAATCTGCGCAAGCCACCAGAGGTTTCTGCGCTTTGCCATAGGCGAAGTCCACTATCAGTTCGTGGCTCTTCCCTTCGGCCTAGCATCGGCACCACGGGTTTTCACCAAAGTGCTTGCCCCGGTTCTAGCTTTGCTGAGACAGCGAGGAATTGTTATCGTGGGCTATCTAGACTATCTCCTTCTCAGAGCAGGAAATGGCTCAGAATTGGAGGAAAATGTGACAATAGTCAGTCAGACCCTCCGGGACTTCGGATGGATTCTGAACACGCAGAAGTCGGCTCTAGTCCCGACTCAGCGCTTGGAGTATCTGGGTCTGATCCTGGACACTTCGGCAGCGAAGGTGTTTCTACCCTCAGAGAAGTTACTGACACTTCAGTCGGCAGTGCAGGTTCTGACGTCCCGAAAATGGTCGTCAATTCGCTTCTGCATGAGAGTCCTGGGACTAATGGTGGCCTCCTTCGAGGCGGTTCCGTATGCTCAATCACACACTCGGGCATTGCAGAAGGGAATTCTGTCTGTTTGGGACAAGTCCCCATTATCATTGGATCTTCAGGTTCAGTTGAGTCACTCTGTCAAGGTGTCCCTGACGTGGTGGCTGAGATCCCCGGCTCTTCGGGCCGGGAAGTCGTTCCTCCCCATCCACTGGACGGTGATCATGATGGACGCCAGCCTGATGGGCTGGGGAGGAGTGTGGGGAGTCCTGTCAGCTCAAGGGCTCTGGACTCCAGACGAATCTCGTCTCCCAATCAACGTCCTGGAATTGCGGGCAATCAGACTGTGTCCCTCCGCATGGTTGAAGAGGCTACAGGGCCGCTTGGTCAGAATCCAGTCGGACAACGCCACGGCCGTGGCGTATGTCAACCATCAGGGGGGCACTCGGAGCTCGGCTGCGGCGTCCGAGGTCGCCCACATCCTAAGGTGGGCGGAAAGAAGCGTGCCGGCGCTGTCGGCCGTCTACATTCCGGGCGTAGAAAACTGGCAGGCGGACTATCTGAGCCGCCAGTCCCTGGACCAGGGGGAGTGGTCCTTGCATCCGGAGGTGTTTCAACTCCTTTGTCGGCGGTGGGGCACTCCATATGTGGACCTGATGGCGTCTCGACTCAATCGCAAGGTGTCGAGGTTTGTGGCCAGGTCCAGGGACACCTGGGCAGATGCCTCGGACGCGTTAGTGGCCCCGTGGGGTCAGTATTGCTTGATGTATGTCTACCCTCTGCTGCAGTTGCTTCCTCGTCTGCTGCGCAGGGTGGCGGCCGCGGGCATCCCGGTGATCGTCATTGCCCCGGACTGGCCTCGGCGTCACTGGTACGCCGACCTGGTACGTCTCATCGTGGACGTCCCTTGGCGCCTGCCCTTGAGGGAGGACCTTCTATCTCAAGGTCCTATCTTTCATCCTGCTTTACAGTCTCTGGCTTTAATGGCATGGCTATTGAGAGCCAGGTGCTGAAAGACCGAGGCCTGTCAGATTCGGTAATTTCAACCATGCTTAGGGCAAGGAAGTCTTCTTCTAGGAAGATCTATCACCGTACCTGGAGAGCTTACATCGATATGTGCGAGGAGCTAGAATGGCATCCACGGACGTACTCTGTCCCCAGAATCCTGCGGTTCTTACAGCGTGGTGTTGCACAAAGGCTGGCTTTGAGCACTATTAAAGGTCAGATTTCGGCCTTAGCCGTTTTCTTTCAAAGACCCCTAGCAGGTCATTCCTTAGCACTTTTGTGCAGGGGGTACGCCATGTGGTTCCACCTGCCAAGCCCCCGCTCCCTCCTTGGGATCTGAACTTGGTGCTCTCGGTTCTTCAGGAACCTCCCTTTGAAAATATAAGAGATATTCCTCTTTTAACTTTGTCCCAGAAGGTGGCTTTTTTAGTGGCCATCACTTCTGTTAGACGGGTGTCTGAGTTGGTGGCTCTGTCATGCAAGTCGCCTTGCCTGGTCCTCCATAAGGATAAGTGTGCAAGATGGCGACCTGGTCGTCCATTCATACCTTTTCTAAATTCTACAAGGTTGATGTGGCTGCATCTTCGGATGCTTCCTTCGGCCGCAAAGTGTTGCAGGCCGCTGTTTAATGTTGCAACTCCTCCGTTGAGGAGCTCTGCTGGTTTGGAGTGAAGTTTTGGTTGTTCCTTACTATTTTGCTCCCACCCTTTTCTTATACTGCTTTGGGACGTCCCACACGTAATCAGTATGAGAGCTGTGTCAGTCCATGGACGATAAGAGAAAATAGGATTTTTGTACTCACTGTAAAATCCGTTTCTCTGACGTCCATGGACTGACACCGCACCAACCCTTCCTTTTTAAGGTTTGTACTGCTTTGTTACGAACTGAGGCTGTTAGCTGCAGGTGGGAGGGTAATGTCCGGAGGGACTGCCCCCCCTGGGCGGGGCTGTTCAGCTCTGGTTTGTTCTAGAATGTTTTAACATCTAACATTCTGCCTAGGTCTTCTCCTGCAAGCAGGGACATATACCCACACGTAATCAGTATGAGAGCGGTGTCAGTCCATGGACGTCAGAGAAACGGATTTTACGATGAGTACAAAAATCCTATTTTTTGTATTATAATTTCTCCTTTTTTTTCTTCGTATTTATATAGTTGCTCTCTCTGTATATGGTTGATACATACATCCCCCAATGAAGCCTAAAGGCGAAACATGTCAGGATAATGTACAGTCGTAGCCAAAATTGTTGGCACCCCAGAAATTTTTCCAGAAAATCAAGTATTTCTCACAGAAAAGTATTGCAGTAACACATGTTTTGCTATACACATGTTTATTCCCTTTGTGTGTATTGGAGCAAAACAAAAAAAGGGAGGAAAAAAAGCAAATTGGACATAATGTCAAACAAAACTCCAAAAATGGGCTGGTCAAAATTCTTGGCACCCTTTCAAAATTGTGGATAAATAAGATTGTTTCAAGCATGTGATGCTCCTTTAAACTCACCTGGGGCAAGTAACAGGTGTGGGCAATATAAAAATCACACCTGAAAGCATATAAAAGGAGAGAAGTTCACTTAGTCTTTGCATTGTGTGTCTGTGTGTGCCACACTAAGCATGGACAACAGGACGAGGAAAAGAGAACCGTCTGAGTACCAAAATTGTGTTAAAATATCAACAATCTCAAGGTTACCTCCAGAGTCCATCTCCAGAGATCTAGATTTGCCTTTGTCCTCAGTGCGCAACATTATCAAGAAGTTTGCAACCCATGGCACTAGCTAATCTCTCTGGGCGTGGACGGAAGAGAAAAATTGATGAAAGGTTGCAACGCAGGATAGTCCGGATGGTGGATAAGCAGCCCCACACAAGTTCCAAAGAAATTCAAGCTGTCCTGCAGGCTCAGGGAGCATCAGTGTCAGCGCGAACTATCGGTGGACTTTTAAATGAAATGAAACGCTATGGCAGGAGACCCAGGAGGACCCCACTGCTGACACAGAGACATAAAAAAGCAAGACTACAGTTTGTCAAAATGTACTTGAGTAAGCCAAAAATGCTTCTGGGAAAATGTCTTGTGGACAGATGAGACCAAGATAGAGCTTTTTGGTAAAGCACATCATTCTACTGAAAACGGAATAAGGCCTACAAATAAAAGAACACCGTACCTACAGTGAAATATGGTGGCGGTTCAATGATGTTTTGGGTTGTTTTGCTGCCTCTGGCACTGGGTGCCTTAAATGTGTGCAAGGCATCATGAAATCTGGATTTTGGGTCGCACTGTAGAGCCCAGTGTCAGAAAGCTGGGTTTGCGTCTGAGATCTTGGGTCTTCCAGCAGGACAATGACCCCAAACATACGTCAAAAAGCACCCAGAAATGGATGGCAACAAAGCGCTGGAGACTTCTAAAGTGGCCAGCAATGAGTCCAGATCTAAATCCCATTGAATACCTGTGGAGAGATCCTAAAATTGCTGTTGGGAAAAGGCGCCCTTCCAATAAGAGAGACCTGGAGCAGTTTGCAAAGGAAGAGTGGTCCAAAATTCCGGGTGAGAGGTGTAAGAAGCTTATTGATGGTTATAGGAAGCGACTGATTTCAGTTATTTTTTCCAAAGGGTGTGCAACCAAATATTAAGTTAAGGGTGCCAAGAATTTTGACCAGCCCATTTTTGGAGTTTTGTGTGACATTATGTCCAATTTGCTTTTTTTCCTCCCTTTTTTTTTGTTTTTTGTTCCAATACACACAAAGGGAATAAACGTGTATAGCAAAACATGTGTTACTGCAATACTTTTCTGTGAGAAATACTTGATTTTCTGGAAAAATTTATGGGGTGCCAACAATTTCGGCCATGACTGTATGATCACTCAACCCACCACTGACTCTAATGCAACCACCATTCGGAACCACTAATTGTGAATGACCGATATTGTGCTATCGCTCTATTTTTTATAATTATACTTTGTATAATCAATAAAGCTTTTTGTATATTTTTTTATCAAATTGTACTTGAGTCTTCCATTGGTATGGTATCACCCCATTCCAGCACTGCTATAGTCCCACCTCCTTTTTCTTGTATCTCTAATTAAATTTAGGGATGAGGTACATCTTTTTTGGTGTCTACCCTTAGCCAGACCAAAAACTCAAGATCGAAAATTATAAATGTTTTTTTCCATTTTTTTTACAAATAAATATCAGAAAAATGTGGCGTGCATTCAGCCCCCTTTACTCTGCTAAAGATGTATAATTTAATCTTCGTAGAAATACCGCTGTTCTGTGAAGCCCTCAGAGGTTTGTTAGAGAACCTTTAGTGAACAAACAGCATCATGAAGGCCAAGGAACAGACCAGACCAGACAGGTCAGGGATAAAGTTGTAGAGATGTTTAAAGCAGGGTTAGGGTATAACAAAATATCCCAAGCTTTGAACATCGCACGGCGCACTGTTCAATCCATCATCTGAAAATGGAAAGAGTATGGCACAACCTACCAAGACATCGCCGTCCACCTAAACTGAGAGGCCGGGCAAGGAGAGCATTAATCAGAGAAGCAGCCAAGAGGCCCATGGTAACTCTGAAGGAGCTGCAGAGATCCACAGCTCAGGTGGGAGAAACTGTCTACAGGACAACTATTAGTCGTGCACTCCACAAATCTGGTCTTTTATGGAAGATTGACAAGAAGAAAGCCATTGTTGAAAGAAAGTCATAAGAAGTCCCGTTTGCAGTTTGTAAGAAGCCATGTGTGGGACACAGAAAACATGTGGAAGAAGGTGCTCTATTCAGATGAGACCAAAATTTTACTTTTTGGCCTAAAAGCAAAACGCTATGTGTGACAAAAAACTAAGACCCTCTTTCACTCTGAGGGGGTTTTCAGGCATTTTAGAGCTAGAAATAGCCTCTAAATAGAGCCTGAAAAACGCCTCCCATTCATTTTAGTGTCTTTTCACACTGGGGCGGTGCGCATGCGAGACGTTGGAAAAAGTCCTGCAAGTAGCATCTTTGGGGCTCATTGAAATGAATGGGCAGCTCCTTTCAAAGTGGTTCGGAAGCACAGCAAAAAAGTTTTTTTTTTTTTTTTTAAACCTCTTCTTTGAGGTTAAAAGCGTCCGAAAAGCATTGCTTAAATAATCGTCGTTTTAGCTCTGTGGCCGCACCCCCAGTGTGAAAGGGGTCTAATACTGCACATCACACTAAACACAGCAGCCCTATCGTGAAACATGGTGGTGGCAGCATCAGTTTGTGAGGATGCTTTTCTTCAGCAGGGACAGGGAAGCTGGTCAGAGTTGATAGGAAGATAGATGGAGCCAAATACAGGGCAATCTTAGAACAAAACCTGAGAATATATAAGGTCTGCAGTCACCAGTGATACACCTCCATCCCTATATACATATACACAAAAGAGGGTCGCCCTGGGACTTTATATGAGGTGGTCACAGTTAGCCACTGAGTAACAAGAGCAGTAGCAGCAGTATAAATATTTATTACAATATTTATGTATGTACATCTATTTTAACATCATAGCTCAGCCAATGGATCAGCACATGAAGAAGATAAAATAAATAAAATTGATACAGACGTAATACATGAAGTATATACATATGCAGGCATCAGAATAACCCGACGCGTGTTTCGCGAGATCAACGCTCGCTCGTCAGGGGTGGATGCGACTGAGATGTATCTGAATAAACAAAATATATCACAGTGGTGAATGTATAAACAATGGTAGAAGGAGCCAAAAAAGACAGTTCGTACTTGCCAATGATTAAAACCAGAGTGTCCGTCGCTGAACCCCCAATGGACGGTAGCAGCAAGAGTCTGGCACGGGAGTATAGGGGGAGAAGATGAACACGGGTGTCCCCGGGGGGAGCACCAGACGTCAGACATGGCATGGGTGAGGTGTATGGTCCTAATTGTCTCAGTATTTAACTTGATTGATATCGGCTGTAAACATAGATGTATATGTCTCAATGATTTGCCAGAGATAGTAAGATGAACAACAAGTAGTATAATGTATTTTTATATGAGAGCATATATACTCTGACATAAGTATGTGTATCAGGTGTTCATAAATAAGCAAAGTAGACAAAGATTATTATAAAGTTATTAGTATGGAGCATTGTATAGACTATAGACTGACCTGATCCAATGTTGGAGCAGACAAAGAGACCATGGGTGGATATGTGAATCCTGAAACAGTGTATTTTATCTAGGAAATCAACCCCTATATCAAAACAAGGAAAAGGGTTTTGTAAAATAAGTGTTGTTTATCCCACACTCCCTTGCTTTATTCACAATTAAAGCACCAAGTGAAGTGCTGGAGTGGGGAAGGTGCATTTACCTTGATATAAATCAGCTAAACTAAAATGAGGATCTCAGTGGTGTGCATGATGGTGATGGGTTGAAGGAAGTGATCACAGCCATGTCTGCCCCTGACATTAATCCCCGATGGGAACAAAACCTGTTAAAGTCTGCAAAAGACTTGAGACTGGGCGGAGGTTCACCTTCAAGCAGGATAACGACCCCAAACATACAGCCAGAGCTACCATAGAATGGTTTAGATCAAAGCATATTCATGTGTTAGAATGGCCCAGTCAAAGTCCTGACCTAAATCCAATTGAGAATCTGTGGCAAGTCTTGCGAATTGCTGTTCACAGACGCTCGCCATCCTATTTTGCAAAGAATGGGCAAAAACTTCACTCTCCTAGATGTGCAAAGCTAGTAGAGACATACCCGAAAAGACTTGCAGCTGTAATTGCAGCGAAAGGTGGTTCTACAAAGTATTGACTCGGGGGCTGAATACAAATGCACGTCACACTTTTCACATATTTATTTGTAAAATATTTTGAAAACAATTTATCCTTTTCCTTCCACTTCACAATTATGTGCCACTTTGTGTTGGTCTTTCACATAAAAAAAATCCCAATAAAATACATTTACATTTTTGATTGTAACATGACAAAATGTGGAGAATTTCAAGGGGTGTGAATACTTTTTCAAGGCACCGTATATAATGTTTGGGGTACAAAAAACAGTCACTTCCAGCGCTAATAGGTCTTCCAAGGTAAGGAGTAACAGATGTCAGATAAAATGGTGGTGTGACAGGTATATATGGTATCCAAGAACTAGATGGATACTGCCTTCCTCAGATGGGGTAACCTGAAAAGAACTACAAGAAAAACAGAAATGGAAGGCGTGCACATGAAGGGCATTACCAGAGATAATTTAATAATAAGAACATTTTGTATAAAAGTGAGTACTCACAAAATGCAACTGACAAAAGGCCATAAACACAGTGCATGGACACGCACAGAACATGGGGCAAAGCTAAGGCGTTTCGGGGGTGCACCCTCTTCCTCAGAGCTTGGCCTAGCTCTGAGGAAGAGGGTGCGCCCCCATAAAAATGGCTCAAAGCAAGGAATTAAAGGAGATTTTTCAGGTAAGCTTACCGTATATACTCGAGTATAAGCCGACCCGAGTATAAGCCGAGGTACCTAATGTTACCACAAAAACCTGGGAAAACTTACTGACTCGAGTATAAGCCGAGGGTCAACAATGCCCATTTTCACGCCTCACTGTGCCCATTGCCACCTTACTGTTCCCATCCTCACATGTGCCCATCCTCACATGTGCCCATCCTCACTGTGCCCCTAGAATTAAAATTGAACATTGTAAATTGTACCTGAAGGCTGCGGCGTCCATCGTTTAAAACTCGCGGTCTCTTCCGTGATAGGCGGAACTGTGTCTGCTGAGAATCGCCTATCACGAACGTTCTCTCATCCTCACCCATCCCAGCAGACACTGTGTTCAGTTTCCGCCAATCATGGATGTCTGCTGGGAAACTGAGGATGAGAGAACGTTCGTGATAGGCGATTCTCAGCAGACACAGTTCCGCCTATCACGGAAGGGACCAGGAAGAGACCGCGAGTTTTAAACGATGGACGCCACAGCCTTCAGGTACAATTTACAATGTTCAATTTCGCTGACTCGAGTATAAGCCGAGGGGGGGACTTTCAGCCCAAAAAAAAGGGCTGTAAATCTCGGCTTATACTCGAGTATATACGGTATATTGGATTGCCAAATTATTACAATGCTGAAGTTATAAAAGTGGATGTGTATGCTTCAACTATAGAACTCCTTTAAAGGGTAAGTTCACCTTTTACAGAAAACTCCTGTAAGGTGAGCATACACAGGCCCCCCCCCCCCCCCCCAGTTACGCTGACCTGGATCGTGGCAATCTCCGGTTCTAAGCCCCGGTATATCCATGCCAGGAGTCCGGGGCTTAGAAATCCCCTGAACTGAATGTCCAAAACGTCCCTCGTCAGGAGGGACGTTTTGGAGCATTGTAATTGGTCAGCGCCGTCACATGGGCGGCGCCGACCAATCAGCAGCCGCATAGCCCGTCCTGTCAGTTATGGAGAAAACGCGTGGCTGCAGAGAGGATTTCTAAGCACCGGGGCTTCTGGTGTGTATATACCGGGGCTTAGAACCGGAGATTGTCGTTACCCAGGTCAGCGAGGAGGGGGACCTGTGTAAGTTCACCTTACAGATTTTTCTGTAAAGGTGAACTTACACTTTATGTAAGTGATTTTGTTTTGTGTAGCTGTTCCAATCAGCTTTTATCATTGTTTTCCAGGCAGGCTGGCGTGAGAAATGGAATGATGTTTGGGAAGGCTAAGCAGCTGTGTCCTGATCTACAAGTTGTTTCATATGATTTTGATGCATACAAAGACGTTTCCATGACCTTGTATAGAACATTGGCAAGGTAAAGGTTCATTGGAATGACACCTATAACCTATATATTATGATTTGATCATTATTAAGCAAATTTGTTTTGTTTCTTATTATAAATTAGTCTATTTATTATATTTATATTTAGGCCTTTGTTATAATTGTTTTAGATTTGTAGAATTTTTTTTTTTTTACCTAAGACCCCTTTCACACTGGGGCGGTTTTCAGACACTTTAGCGCTAGAAATGGCCTCTGCAAAGTGCCTGAAAACCACCTCCTATTTATTTCAGTGAGTCTTTTCACACTAGGACGTTGTGCTTGTGGGACTTTCCGAAAAGTCCTGCAAGCGGCATCTTTGGGGCTAGTTGGGAGCGCTGTATTTAGCGCTCCCAAAACACCCTGCCCATTGGTATGAATGGGCTGCGCTTTCAAAGCGCCTTTAAAAGTGCTTTTGAAAGCACAGCAAAACGGGAGTTTTTAACCCCCTTTTTTTTTTTTTTTTTTTTAAAGTGCCCGCTAGTGGCCGAAAAGCGTCTCAAAAGCGCTGCTTAAACAGCGCTAAAGTGAGCGGCACTTTAGCGCGAACGGACGGGCGACTCGGTGTGAAAGGAGTCTAGGTTGTACTGAGTGCAGGCTTTATACACTTTTTTGTTCGCAGAGCTCACTGATGCCTAGATGTCCAGACCAAATTTAACAGAGTCCGTATGTTTTGGTTAACTTGACAATAACTCTGACTAATTGGTCTACCTAAATATTTTTTTTACATTGCTAAAGGATATACACTTTTTTGCCCAAAGTATTGGGTTTAGGAGTGTGTCTATGGGAATGTTTGACCATTCTTCCAAAAGAGCATTTGTGAGGTCATTCACTGATGTAAATGAGAAGGCTTGGCTCACAGTCTCCGCTCTAATTCATCCCAAAGGAGTTCTATCAAGTTGAGGTCAGGACTCTGTGCAGGCCAGTCAAGTTCCTCCACCCCAAACTCACTCATCCATGTCTTTATGGACTTTGCTGTCAGTGGCAGCTGTTTACTAACAAAGCCAAGTTATTACCATGTCATACCCGATATGGTTATTACATGATTGGGAGCAACTCTGATGGGGTCCCATTAGTGGGGACCAGTGCAGTCAAAAACAGCCATGTCTGCCAACTGTCATCCTTTCACAGTGTCAGCTGCTAGCTGTCAATTAGGAGCCCATAATAACATCCCCCCCCCCCCACCCCTGTGCCTCTCAACAATTACCTGTTTCCTTTGATCAATCTCGCACTGTGTGCCCATCTGCAGGGTCTTCTCCCTTCACTTCCTAGCCTCACAGAAGACTCAGGCAGCAGGGCTTGCTATGGGGACACCCGCAGGAAGATGTGGATAGCGCTGGTGGGAGACCACTGAAGAAGAGGAAAGGGACCCCTCTGTGCAATATAAACCTCTTTTTTTTTAATTTTCTTGGATTAAGCACACCACAGTGTAAAGATACAATGTACTGTGCCCCAAAACTAGCATTGTTTTATAATTCTTGCAGTGGTTTCTCCATGCCCAATAGGAGACTGGCTAACACTTCTATATGAAGCCTTTTTCCCATTCATACCAATACAGTTTATTGCAGTATCTTTGTGTGACTGCTTTTGTGATAGTAGTAGGGACATTAGATTGTAAGCTTTTCAAGGTAATGCCTGACACGCATAGTACGTTTTTATTTTTTCAACCCAGCATGCTGAATATAAAAAACCAAGGAGGTCTCTGTACTAACTATGCAATGTTAGTACAGTGTTCTCCATGCTGTGCTATTGTGTTCTCACAGAGGGACCCACTAAAACACTCTGGTCAGCGCTCGCAGCCGGTGGCAGAGAGCACTAATCGGATGCTGATCGGCTGCTGGTTTTCTAGCATACCCCCTCCCTGTACTACAGTGGACACAGGCAGCGATCCCCGTGCAGGTAAATATGGCCCTCCATGGGCGTACACTTAAGTATGCCACATGTGAACGATGCTTTAGTAGTAATTTAGCAGGAATTGTAAGTTGATTATAGTGTATTTTTAGTGAATATAGCGATTTGATGAAAATTTGTGCAATTATTATTGCGGGGCCCAAAAAAATCAGTTCCACTTTTTTTTATTCTATAGGCCATGTGCTTTCAGAAACTGTATGGTTTAGGGAGTCTTTTCAAATTCTGAAAGCAGTAAGTGAAAAATGGTAACACCTGGATTTTCACAAAAAGGTGCAATTTAAAATGTACTCTTATTTATTAACTCAATACAGTTTTAACTTTTATATTTACTATGAATTTAGCAGGAATGTAAATTCTGCCATGTTTGAATCTAATAATGATTTTTTTTGGAAAGGACCCCTGTGGATCTTTACCACGGGGCATCTATCTGTGTGGCACATGTACCTACTGCCAATTTATTAGACAAAGCCGAAAAAGTAACTCTCCCCACTGGCCAGAACCTTGAGGTGAACCATTTTTTAAATTGCAAAACTTTCGGCATAGTATACCTACTCACATGTCGGTGTGGGGGATACTAAGTGGGGTAAACAAAACACAATTTTTGGAAATACATTAGAGAGAGATAAATGGTGGAGTTGCGGAAAATCTGATAGCTACACACTTTGCCGAACATCATGATTATAAAAACAAATTCCCTCTATCCAGAGAGAGGAGGCGACTGACATATATTTTACAAATTGAAGCTAAATGGATCCACAAATTAAAGGCAACTAGCCCACCAGGTTTAAATGACGCCATCAGCTTTGTCCCCCTTTTTATAGATAAAGAACATTAGAATCATCGACTTACCGCGTTCAACTATGTATTGTTACTTTGATATATGTGAACTGTCATTTTTGGTCTGCATATTGTAAATCCAATGCTTCAATCACAGATTGAGTTATATACAAAAAAAAAAAAAGTGTCTTTAATCTTGCATCTATTTTTTCGTATATTAATGTTCACTTTTTTCTTTTTTCTGACATACATTTTTTTTTTTTTTTTTACATTTTTCAATGTATTTTATTATTATTGTTACATGTATAATCTTTATTTAATTTTTTTTATCTCATTCTCATATCCACATAGTTGGAGGATTAAAGCCTGACCCGTGTCTCCCCAGATCATTGTCAGGTGGGGGACACCTGTTCTGGGTGGCCCCTAGAGGCGGGCTTCCACTCTGCCACCCACACCTCACTTCCAGTGAGGTGTGGGCCTCTGGCCGTATCATCTCCGATGTGTGCATCCGTTCTGTGGAATGCACATTGGACCCGGAAGTGGCGCGGACGTCGTACGTGCTGGAGCTCCACCCCCCTCCTTCTCCATCGGGAAAGTCATCTCCCTTTGGAGAGAGAACACGGCCTCCACCGATGTACCCAAAAACTGGAAGTGGAGCTACCTTTGGGTGAATGCCCTATGGATTCTCCACCCACATTGTACTGGCACGATAGCTCCTGAGCAAATTATTGCAGTCTGCCATTTGTGCCAGAGCATGTGTGATGCTTTGATGCAAGCTGGGTTACACAGGATACAGGTAAATAATCTCAAAGAGATCTTGAGAAAACCTCCCTTCATGTTTACTTTACATTTATTGTATTTAATTAATTTTAAATGCAACATATATACGTTGTACCTTTTTTATAGGTAATACCTTAAGTGGAGGGCCCCCTAGATACTTACTAGATTACATTTCTACTTTACAATTTTCATTGTATCTACCCTAACTGTACCAACTTAAACTTTTCACCTTGCCCATCTACCACTCTCTGGGCACCGGGTTCGATAACCCAAATTTACATAATCGCTAGGTAAGAAGTTTGTTGCTCACATAGTGACCCTATTTTTGGGTCCCTGCACACCTTTTCCCTTTCTCCTTCACCCCCCCCCCCCCCCATTTCCCAGGTCTTTCCTTATTTGCCTCCCCTCCCTGCTTGTCCCCCCCCCCCTTTCTTACCCAACCCTTTACCCTCCAAATTCCCCCCCCCCGCCCAATCCACATGGGTTCAACTCCCTCCACCCTTCTCTTTTCTCCCCCCCTCCCCCCTTCTTCCCTCACATCCATTAAATCTTTTTAAACAGAGTGACACTTCATATCATCATATATTCTTTTCGTCCATGGACGGACACAGCTCCTTAATTCTTGACAGTTGGGTTATGTTCCTGTTCTATAGGAGAGGACTAGGCAGAACATGTTAGATATTTAAATACATGTTACTTTAACAGAGTTGAACAGCCCCGCCCAGGGGGCGGTCCCTCCGGACATAACCCTCCGCCCTGCAGTCAGCAGCTCAGTTTTTTTCTGCCTAGTAGAGGAGAAGGACCTGGCTCCCTTTGGGCCCAGGGTCCGGAAGAAATTTTTATTTTTTTATGATTTTATTTTAAGAAATCTTCTATCAACTGCCGACTGGGTGACAGGCTGGATATTATAGATCCTTGTAGTCTCCCCAGTCCGGCCATCGAGCGTGAGCAGGCCTTAGCTACGCGCTAGGTCAGCCACGACATACCCCATGGCTCCAGGGGTGGCCGGTGAGCTATGCTCCAGGGTTCACATATGACCGGGCTGCTTGCTGTCTCAGTCACAGTGGACCGGGCCGACAGCTACTCCTTACCGCTCGGTTGTAGGTCTGTCAGGAACGCACCAGCAGGTCCTCGCAAGGACGGGTAAGTACAGTTCCTCCTGCCTCGGTGGGATGGAACAGCTGGGCATTCCTAAGGGGGTCGTTAGGGCTCCTGCCCTCCCCTCTCTCCCTCTGTCACCCTTTTTCCTCCTCCCCTTGCGGGGCTCGCTGCGACCGGGGAATACCTGTAGGGGGCTCCAGTTCCCGGCGGGGGGCTGTGGGGGTGTCCAGGCCCGCTCTCTGTGGGGGGGGTAGTTATTGTCTTGGAAGCCTCCGCTGCGGCCTTCTCGTCCACCCCACTTGTTTGGGCGCCATTTTGGAAGCGCCGGCGCCATTTTTCTGTTGCATTGTAGAATCCCATTGGCGGCCATTTTGCCGTGGCCGTGCTGTGACGCAGGTCTGCATTGCGGACGACCAGTTTCTTGTGGTCCGCGTGTTTTTCTCTGAGGCAACCGGCGGCCATTTTGGAATTTTGGCCTCTAGTGCTGGCTGGCTTCCTGAACAGCGCGAACGGTGCAATTCACCTCACAGAGTTCCTCAGTCACACGCTGTGTGTGGATGGAGAGCGGGCAGCGGCGCTGAACAGTCTCTTGCTGGGTGGTGAGTTCCCTGGGTAACCCCCCGGTCAGTGCAGCAAGGAGGGTGGACAAATTTTGTGTCCGATATCTTGACTAAGTCCCTAAGGGCTGTCAGTGGGCAATATGGAGTCAGAAGCTGGCGTTTTTTCCCCAAACATTCCAGAGGCAGCAACCGGTGCCCCTGCACCTGCTGTTCCCATGGACGCTTTTTCGGCAGTCCTGGAGTCATTTGTTGCCAAGGTGGAAGCGGCGTGCGGGAGTAAGGGGGGTACTAAGCGCCCCCTCCCACCGCCATCGCCTGGGGAATGTTCTGACTCAGACTCGGGCCTGGCTGCGGCTCAGGACCCCGGTTCTGGTGTGTCAGAAGAGGCGGACCAGGACCTTCCCAGTGAGGAGGACCCCTCGTCCGGGTCAGCTCAAGACAGGGCACTTGTGAGTGCACTTATCAATGCTGTGAGGGACACTCTCAAGCTGGAAGATACAGCTGGGACTTCCACTGCAGGGTCTGTCCCTTTTGGGTCACACAAACCGACCCGCTCTGTTAAGGTTTTTCCGTATGTTGATTTCTTTGACAAGTTCATAGATAAGGAATGGGAACGGCCGTAGAGGTCCTTTTGCGGGCCCTCAGCGCATGGCGGTCCGTTACCCATTTGAAGAGAGCCTTTTGAAAAAATGGGCTTCTCCTCTGGTTGATCCCCTGGTCTCTTGGTTAAATAAAGTAACCACTATCCCGGTAGAGGGCTTCCATGCCTTTAAGGACCCTACTGATAGGAGGTCCGAAGCGGTGAGCCGCTCCATGTTCACCATGCTGGGGTCAGCATTGCGGCCTATATTGGCTGGTACCTTGGTGTCCCAGACGCTCACTGAGTGGGCTAAAATATTGCACCAGACTGTGGAGGAGCATCAGCTCCCTCCAGAATGCGTGTCACTGGCCGAACAGTTGGTACAGGGACTTGTGTACATCTGTGATGCAACCCTGGATGCGGCCCCTTTAATCTCCAGGGCCTCCGCATCTGCGGTGGTATTGCGCCGCCTGATATGGCTGACAATCCTGGTCCGCTGACCAAGCTTCCAAGAAAACTCTGGCAGATTTGCCTTTCAAGGGTGGGAGGCTTTTTGGTGCCTCACTGGACGACATCATTAAGGATGTCACTGGAGGTAAGAGCACCCTTCTTCCTCAGTCCACTAAAGGGAAGGAGCCGCGCCGTAAGCCGGGGCCCTCTTTTCCCACACAGAAGCGGTATTTTCGTCAGTCAGGCCCTGGGTGCGCAAGCCCAACAAGCCAGCAAACAAGCCTGCTACCACATGAAGTTTTGCCCCCGCGCGACTCATGGGTGGGGGGGGCGGCTTTGCAGCTCGGTGGACCTCCCTGCTTTCCGACCAGTGGGTCTGCGAGGTGGTCACTTCGGGGTACAAGATAGTTTCTTGTCCACCAAACAGATTCTTTCCCTCAAATCTGCCTTGCCTTCCGGCTCGTCGGACTGCCCTGCAAGGGGCAGTGCACGACTTGTTGAGGTGCGGGGTGATCATACTTGTACCACCGCAGGACAGGTTTCAGGGATTCTACTCAAATCTGTTTGTGGTCACAAAGAAGGAAGGAGTCCGTCCAATCTTGGCCCTCAAGGTCCTCCATGCTTTTGTAAAGGTTCAAAAGTTACGGCTGGAATCGATTTGTTCGGTGGTTGCTGCACTCCATCTGGGGGACTTCTTGGCGTCCTTGGATATCAGGGACGCATACTTGCATGTCCCCATCTGCGTGAGGCATCAGAGGTTCCTGCGCTTTGCGATCGCCGAAGACCACTATCAATTTGTGGCTCTTCCCTTTGGCCTAGCATCGGCACCAAGAGTTTTCACCAAGGTGCTCACCCCGATTCTAGCTTTGCTGAGACAGCGCGGCATTGCTATCGTGGGCTACTTGGACGATCTTCTTCTGAGAGCTACTTCAAGCTCAGAATTAGAGGAGGACGTGTCTATAGCCAGTCAGACCCTCCAGGAGTTTGGTTGGATACTGAACCTCCAGAAGTCGGTGTTAGTACCGACCCAGCACCTAGAGTACCTGGGGTTGATTCTGGACTCCCCGGAGGCCAGAGTCTTTCTTCCTTTGAAAAAGTTGCAGACACTCCCAGACGGCAGTGAAGTTGTTGACATCCCGCAATTGGTCGTCTCTCCGTTTTGGCATGCGAGTCCTGGGCCTCATGGTAGCCTCCTTCGAAGCAGTACCGTATGCCCAATTCCACACTCGAGTCTTGCAGAAGGAGATTCTCTTCAAATGGAACAGATCTCCATTGTCTCTGGATCGTCAGATTCAGATAAGTCATCCTGTCAGGTCCTCTCTGAGTTGGTGGCTGAGATCCCTGGCTGTTCGGTCCGGGAAGTCGTTCCTCCCCTTTCATTGGACTGTGATCACGACGGACGCCAGCCTGATCAGTTGGGGGGGGGGAGTCTGGGGGGTTCAGGCGGCCCAGGGCCGCTGGACTCCGAACGAATCCAGACTGCCAGTCAATGTCCTGGAACTCTGGGCGATCAGGCTGTGCCTCTCCAAGTGGTCACAGAGGCTAAGAGGGTGTCTAGTCAGAATCCAGTCAGACAGCACCATGGCAGTGGCATACGTCAACCATCAAGGAGGAACAAGAAGCTCGGCTGCAGCGTCGGAGGTCGCTCACATCGTGCGGTGGGCGGAAAGGAGCGTGCCGGCTCTATCGGTAGTTTACATTCCGGCGTGGAAAAATGGCAGGCGGACTATCTGAGTCGCCAGATGCTGCACCAAGGGGAATGGTCATTACATCCGGAGGTATTTCAACTCCTTTGCCGGAGATGGGGCACGCCAAACGTGGATCTCCTGGCTTCTCGACTCAATCGCAAGGTGTCGAGGTTCGTGGCCAGGTCCAGAGATCCCTGGGCAGACGCGTTGTTGGCCCCGTGGGGTCAGTATCTGTTAATTTATGGCTTTCCCCCACTGAAGTTGCTTCCTCGTCTGCTCAGAGTAGAGTCCGAGGGGATTCCGGTGATTCGCATCGCCCCGGTTTGGCCCAGGCGTCCCTGGCATGCCGATCTAGTGCGCCTGGTGGCGGATGCACCTTGGCGACTACCGATTCAGGAGGACCTTCTCTCGCAAGGTCCCATTCTTCATCCTGCTTTACAGTCGCTGGCTTTAACTGCATGGCTATTGAAAGCCAGGTACTAAGGGACCGAGGCCTGTCGGATTCGGTAATTTCAACCATGTTGAGGGCACGGAAGACTTCTTCTAGGAAGATCTACCATCGCACGTGGAGAGCCTACATCTCTGTGTGAGGAGATGAAATGGCATCCACGGGCATATTCGGTTTCCAGGATCCTGCTGTTTTTACAGCGTGGAGTGGATCAGAAACTTGCCATAAGAACCATTAAGGGCCAGATTTCAGCCTTGGCTGTTTTCTTTCAGAGACCCCTGGCGGCTTATTCATTGGTGAGTACTTTTGTGCAAGGGGTCCGACATGTGGCTCCTCCGGTCCGACCACCACTACCTCCGTGGGATTTGAATCTGGTGCTCTCGTTTCTTCAGAAACCTCCATTTGAGGACATCAGGGAAATTCCTCTTTTGACGCTCTCTCAGAAGGTTGCCTTCCTATTAGCCATCACATCTGTCAGGAGGGTTTCAGAATTAGCGGCCTTGTCTTGCAATTCCCCATATTTGGTCCTACATAAGGACAAAGCGGTGCTACGCCTGCAGCCTTCCTTCAGAAGGTGGTTTCGGCCTTTCACCTGAATGAGGACATTGTACTTCTATCCCTGTGTCCCAGGCCATCGCATTCCAAGGAGGTTGCGCTGCATTTTTTAGACGTGGTGCGTGCCTTGCGGGTGTACCTGTCGGCTACGGCTCCGTTCCGGAGGTCTGACTCACTGTTTGTGTCGGTGTCTGGTTCGCAGAAGGGCCTAGCGGTCTCGTCGGCCACCATTTCTCGTGGAACAGGCAGATCATCATCCAGGCCTATGCCCTTAAGGGGCGGACGCCTCCCTTTCCTGTCACGGCGCATTTGACCAGGGCTATTGGTGCCTCTTGGGCTTTCCAACATCAAGCGTCTGTCTCACAAGTGTGTAATGCGGCAACATGGTCGTCCGTTCACACCTTTTCAAAGTTTTACAAGGTTGATGTGAGTGCATCTTCGGATGCTAGCTTTGACCGCAAAGTTTTTTGCAGGCGGCTGTTTGAGGTTGCAACTCCTCCATTGAGGAGCTCTGCTTGTTTGGGGTGAAATTAGTTTTTTGATTGCTGTTCCCACCCCTCGTTTTTTGACACTGCTTTGGGACATCCCAACTGTCAAGAATTAAGGAGCTGTGTCCGTCCATGGACGAAAAGAGAAAATAGGATTTTTTGTACTCACCGTAAAATCCTTTTCTCTGTCGTCCATGGACAGACACAACACCCACCCCTCCTTTTTTGGTTTGTACTGCTATATTGGAACATAACCCAACTGTTAAGAATTAAGGATCTGTGTCCGTCCATGGACGACAGAGAAAAGGATTTTACGGTGAGTACAAAAAATCCTATTTTTCCTAATACCCATGTGATGGACTCCGGACACCCTGACTGGGGTATCTCTGGCAAGAAGCTGCTTCCCAAGCTCTGGAACATGGGGCCAGTGAATATAGCTGTAGTTACCCCAAAAAAAACTAGGCAACACCAGTTTTGGAGCAAACCAGAAGTAGAACTGCTTTATTAAAGAAACGCACTGAATTTAAACAGAAAACCAATCAATAAGAGCTACTCCCATTATTATAGACAATGGCCACCTCAGACAGTCTGGTTCCCCCTTAGGAATACATTATGCATAAGAAGCCAAAACCCAATTGGTGACTGAAAGCAACTTTCCCATCTCTGAAGTATGAGTGACCAGCTCCTTCTGGATAACTTAAGAACACATTAAAAAACAGAGTTCTCTGGGCAATGGTTTTCCTGCAACCTCAAGTTGGTGACAACCCAGATTTGCGGTATTGTTTTCTATTGGGCTTGGGAAGGTCTCTTTGAGGATAGTCCCCACAGGCCAACCAGGCTGTTCACCACCAACTACTTTGCAAATACCACACAGGTGATTAAATACTTGTATGTAAGTGTATGTGTAAATATATATAGATGCATGCATATTTATATGTGTGTGTGTGTGTGTGTGTATGTATGTATGTATATGTTTGTTGCAGATTCCTACCTTTTGTTCTGAGGAATTCGCCGTTTGTCTGCGTCTGTATGGAATCTGTATGGAAGCGGTGTTATAAATATCAATCATCTGCTGCACCTGCAGGGCTCTAATGAGGAAGTCTGCAGGGCCTACATCCCTTTAACGTGATTTCCGTTTGCGAGTGTCACATCAAATTTTACATATTTGTTGCAGGGGATGCTCAAAATCTAACTTGTGTCTTAGTGCAGATGTCTGGGAAAATCAGTGAGCCAATCACACAAGCAGAAAATTACATTTCTGGGGGGGGGGGGATTTTGTAAACTATCTGCGTACAGAACACCTCCAGGTAGCCATATTGCATTTTACAGAAAATTTCAGTGCCTCAGATTGAAAAGGAAAGGTAATTTTTAATAACATCCAATTTCAATATGACTTGTGTCACAACTGTTTATGCTATATTATTAATTTTTTATTTGCTTTTTTTCCCACAAAAGTGGAGTTACCCATTAACCACTTCCAGACCGCCGCACGACTATATACGTTGGCACTTTGAAGAGGGATATCTCGGTTATGGCAGCAGCTTCTGCCATAACCGAGGTATCCACCTTCTCAGGCGGTGGTCCGGTTTACGATAATAGTGGTCTCTGCGGAGCCGTCGTAGCGGCGAAGGCGATTGGGTCCTCTTCCTAGCTGGGTATGGATACGAGTGAGGGCAAGATGGCCCCCACCTGTCTCCATACCATAGCAGGGCGGAAGCGACGTCAAAACGTCACTTTCGCCCATAGCTCTTAAAGGGAAATTTTTTTGTTGTAATTTTTTCAAATGACCAAATTTTTTTTATTGCATTTTTTATTGCACTTTAGTCTAAATATGAGATATGAGGTATTTTTAGAAGCGTGACATGTTGGGTACCAATTTACTTGCCGTAACATTATCTTTTACAATATAAAAAAATTGGGCTAACTTTAATGTCTTATTTTTTAATTTAAAAAAGGGATTTTTTTACCAAAAAAGTTTGCTTGTAAGACCGCTGCGCAAATACGATGTGACAAAAAATATTGCAATGACCGCCATTTTATTCTCTAGGGTGTTAGAAAAAAGAAATGTATAATGTTTAGGGGTTCGAAGTAATTTTCTAGCAAAAAAAATAGTTTTTAACTTGTAAACACAGAGTCTGGAAAAACAGGCTTGGTCCTTTAAGTGGTTAAGTGTCTTTGAGATTCGATATAATATATGATGTGATTTGCTGTTAAATGCTAATTTTTGTATTCGTAATTTCTTTTTGTACACCATTACAGTATGTAACGGGATCTGAGGCCCTGACAAAGCGAGTTAGCCCGCGAAACGCGTTGGCTACAAAAAATTGGATCCCAAGACCAGGACAATATCTCCCTGGACAACCATTGTGATAATTTGTTTTTAAAACCAACCTTTTTTAAGAAATTGTGGAAAAAGTTTGAATAAAAATATATGTAAAATTATTTTTAAAATAAGTGGTCAGTGTTTATTTTACCCAAGGAGGTACATGCAAAGTCCCAAAACCACTATGTATCCTTGTATTTGCTTTTTGAGGGATGGTACCTCCTAAGGGTAGGAATTGATTTACACTCTACCCCCACACACAACCATTTTAATAATGATTTTAGTGTATTTTTTGCGAAAATGTTGTTTTGATAAACATTTGTGCAAATCTCATTGTACCCTAAAAATCATTAGCACCTTATTTGTAGTCTACTGATTATGTGCTTTCTGAAAATATATGGTTTGGGAAGTCTTTTGCAAACTATGAAAGCTGTAAGGGAATTGTTTTTTTAAAGCAATGGAAAAATTGCAAAAATGGTCTGGTCAGCTGATTTTAAAAGCGGAAGGGTTAAAGTGTTGCAGTATATGTTACTATGTGTATTTGAATAAAATTATAATTTACATTACACCGTAAAAAACATTGCAATTAATACCATAATCCTTTGTGTTTTTGATTCACCAGTTACACTCATGACATTGAAGCTGTGAGTTGTGATGAAGCCCTTGTTGATATCACAGAAATTCTTGCAGAGACCAAACTCAGCCCTGATGATGTTGCTAGTGCTATTCGTGCTGAAATTAAAGAGAAAACTTTGTGCTCAGCTTCTGTTGGAATGGGTTTGTATAATTTATACTTATCAATTATGTGACTGAGAAATTGGAAAATTGGTTTTACCTTTTGCAAACTAAGCTGGTCTTAGACTTCAAGCTGTATTAAACCCAAAACCAAAATTGTATTGCAGCTTACCAATCCTTAGATGTGGTGGCTGCATTCGTTTTTATTTTCTTTGGCTTTTTCCCCCTCTGTTTTTACCTTGTGATCTGGCCAGGAACGCACCCCCTATATAAGTGTGAGACAACTCTGGATGAATAAGAAAAGGAGGCACAGCAGGCCGCAGCATTTTCTGTTAGTGAGGGAGGGGAGTATTAAATGTATTCGCAGATTTAGAACCACTAACAAATTTCAAATATAAGTCAGCAGCTACAAATACTGCAGCTGCTGACTTTTAATATATGGACACTTACCTGTCCAGGGTGCCTATGATGTCGGCACCCGAAGCCGATCTGGCCCTCTGCTGTCGGGTGGAGGCACCGCCATCTTCGGTAAGGGAATCAGGAAGTGAAGCCTTGCGGCTTCACTTCCTGGTTCCCTACTGCGCATGCGCGAGTCTCACTGGTCCCTGCTGTCTTCTGGGACCTGTGTGTCTCCCAGAAGACAGCAGGGGGGGACGGAGGAGGGGCCGGACATGACGTAGATCGCCGCGGATACTGCGGCGATCTATGCCTGGAAGTGGGAGCAAATACCTGGATTACACAGGTATCTGCTCCCATCCCCCTGAAAGGTGCCAAATATGAAAAGCAGAAGTTTCATTTCTGGGTCTAACTTCGCTTTAAGTCAAACTACAGATCACACTTTTACGACAAACCACAGTTCCGACACACCACTTTTTTCCTTTTGGTATAAAGATTTTGCATGAATAAATAACCACTTCATTACTGCCCACTTTCACCCCCTTCCTGCCCAGGCCACCTTTCATCTTTCACCGCTGTCACACTTTGAATGACAATTACTCAGTCATGCAGCACTGTATCTATATGAAATTTTAAATTTTAGAAAAATTGTCGAGACAGATGGAGCTTTGTTTTGGTGGTATCTAATCACCACTGGGTTTTTTTTTTTTTTTTTTTGCTAAACAAACTAAAAAAGACCAAAAATCTTTGCTCTGGTTATCAGTGTAAATCTGTGCTGTCAAAAATGCCACTTACCAGCTCTCCTCCTCTATTCACGCTGTGACAGCGTATGCGGAAAGGAATGCCGTCAGCCAGCAAGTTTGTTTACATGTGATGAGCTGTGATTGGACACAGCCGATCACATGGTAAAGGGCCACTGTGATTGGCCATTTACCGCAATCTGATTTCCTGTTTCCGAAGGACACAGCGATCACAGAGCTTGCCGGATGAGTGCCTAGTTCTGGGAGGATGTCCATGGAGGCCCTCCCCAGAACTGGATGAACTCCGCTGTAGCTCTCCTTTGGCCGGAAAGTGGTTAATCAATCCAGCCAGTGTTAAGTGGCTTGTCTAATCCATGTAATCTCATACATTCTGCTGGAGAGTCTGTGCTGTGAAAAGCAACAGACTTGCTGGCTGGATTGCCAGATTAAAATAGAAGAAAAAGTCTTAAAAGGGAAACAAATTCAACCATCACATCTAAGAATTGGTAAGCTGCAATAAAATAAATGTTTTCTTTTGGGTTTAATACTGCTTTCAGAGTGTGGAAAAATGATACACTGAGATCATGACGTCTGAGGGGTCGGGGTGGCGTTTTCATTGTCCTGGCAACTGCTTATGTTGGGAAAAGTTTTCCCTTGATGATGATTAAAAAGTCAGACTGTAACGGCACCCCAAATATGAAAGGGGTTTAACGCCGTTTAAAGATATTCCCTCTCCTGGACACAAATTCACTGCCGATCCTCCACAGTCAGACGACCACTTCCCATAGGAATTAATCCTTCCAAAAGAACGAGACGCACTCTGTATCTTTTCAAAAATGAACTCCTTTATTATTGCAAAACCATTACAACTTTTATATCCACAGAGAGAAGCTTCTGACCCTCCTCTCATCATACACCTCTGACCAGACCCAATTTACATGAGCCAATTAACTACAGTGAATGGCTCAGACACATGCTCTTTCTGTCTCCCAATCCGCATTATCAAAAGACTTCACACAACGAAAGGATCATTAGCATTACATAAGCAGACAGGTAACACCTCAACATCTCTTCAATTAACCTGTCTGTCTGCTAGTTCCACAACCTATAATTACAGGCTTAACTCCCACAAGCCACAATAGACAATACCATGAAATCACACACCATCACAGCAAGTATTACATAAACAGCCCACACACAGTATATACCCAATATGTATACAATATATATACAGCATTAAATCTGATTAGCACAGATCATAGTGGGGTTTTCCTTCACCCTGTGCCCCTAATAGGGACGCAGGGTGGTTTACACATAAGAGGCATTGGGGAAGCTGAAGCAAGGGTATCTCATACTTTCTAAGGGATTCTGGGTTCCCCGGGCCTTCCCGTTACACAGACTATCTAAGTCCAACCGATACACATTTAGACGTCAGTAGGTCTAGGCTTTTTTTAAATTTGGATATGGTGACTTCATATATCAAAAAGTAATTATTACATCTTTTTTTTCCAGGCTCGAACATTCTTCTGGCAAGGATGGCAACTAGGAAAGCTAAACCTGATGGACAGTATCATTTAAAGCCTGAAGAAGTAGATGATTTTATTAGAGGTCAGCTAGTCACTACTTTACCAGGTATTATCATTTTGTCTTTTCTGTGAATGTTTATATTTGATAAAATCTTCTTTAAAATTATATGTTAATGGAGTAATTTACTTTGGTAGCCACTAAGGTCTCAATGGGCATTTTGTGTGGAGTTTCCCACACATTCAGCTGCACCAAAAATCCACAGGTGTAACTGGGGCCTAACAGACATTTCTTTGCAGTGTTCATTAGACAAGATTTGGTCTGTTCTTTGGGCAAATCTGGTGGTTTTCTGGCAGATTACTTTTTTTTGAGAGCTGACATTACAGGCAGCTAACAGTTTTATTTTCTTCTGTCAAACAATTAGACTGAAAATCAGTTGGATGCTAGTAAGCATACTTCTACTATATCACCCAGGTTTTAATTGTCATCTTGAATATTGAATATTAAATTGGAACGAAAGGCAGTAATGGAGTCATAACCTTTGCCAATTTTTGTTGTTGTTGCCTTTTGTGCCCTATTTGCATGATTTCCCTTTCACTTCATGTCCCACGTCTAAAACAGGAGGTGGGAGGAAATCCCTCCAAAGTGAGGGTATACCTTATTGTGACCAGGGTCACAAGAACTAGAGTCCCCTTTGAAGATTTCCCCTCTATTCCTTATCTGGTGACAACCCAAACTGTGGAATTTTCTTTTACTTTCACTTATAATGGTAAATAGGACAAATAAAGAGTGAATCTCCCTAATGGGGACACAAACACCAATAATAACCTGACAGATGTTTTTCTCCACTCTATCACTCTATCCAACATCAAAACAAGTTTCCTGGGAGAATTTATACCAAATCAGCATTTGTGGGGTTAGTTACTGAAGTTAACTCATAAATCAAATAAATGTAACCCCTAAGCTCCTGAAAAAGCGTATAACACGTGAAACATGTCAAGCAAGACGTTGAGCTGGACATCGCCAACCCTCAAATTGCCACCATTGGATATCTGGATATGGATATTAGGAAACCAGGATAACAGTGCATGACGATGTAATGAGAATATAGACTAGGTATAGACTGTTAAAGTGGTTGTAAACCCTTACAACACACTTTATGCTACAGGTAAGCCGATATATAATAAGGCTAACCTGTAGCTATCCTGGATATCTCCTAAACCTGAACAGTTTAGGAGATATCCCCGGTATTTGCATGTGCCTATGTTGCTTTCAGTGACACTGCCGTTACTGGTGGGTCCCGCGCGCATGCACGGGAGTGACTTAATCGCGGCTCCGGCCAATCACAGCACCAGAGCCGGGATACCCGGAAGTAATTCCGGGACGACATGTCGCCAGCCGGTGCTGTGTCGGGCACCACAGCGGGGGCTTCAATCCCAGGTGAGTATTACATAATGAGCTAGTATGCTATGCATACTATTTAATTATGCCTTTGTCTTGCAGGTGTTAGATTTTTATTTTATTTTTGCAAAGTGGGTTTACACCCACTTTGAAGCTAGGTTTACACTGCTGCGAATTCAAAATGCGCGATTTTACCATGATTTCGTGGCCGTGATTTTGACGCAAATTTGCCTCGCTTTTGCCGCGATTCGTGGCCACGATTTCAGGGAATGCCAGTCTATAGAGCTGAATTCGTATCGCACACGGATCAAACTCACACAGGACCTTTTTTTCCCGCAGCTTAGATTTGCAACACATTGATGTGAACGACACTAATGTAAAACAATGTTATTTAAATTACTTGAGAATTTGAGCAATCGCAACGGCTCAAATTCGCAATAGAATTCGCAGCAGTGTGAACCTAGCCTAAAGAATAGTCAAATTGGAGAAAAAAATCTTCCTAAAGTGTTGAAGGTGTTTCAGCTTGGAGACAGAGGGGTAACAGTGCTATTTTGGCAAGATGGAGATATATGTTTTCTTAGAACAATATTAAGATACTATACAGGTCTCCAAACAGTAAAATTAATTATTAAATAGTCTAGAATACACAATTCAGTGTAGAAATACAAGGTATCTTGAGGATTGGACATCACCAACGCTCAAATAGCCACCATTGGATATCTGGATATTAGTAAGAAATGTTTGTTTTCACTACTTTATGTACACAGTGATTGGGGGCTCTCTATTCACATTGTGAGGGTTAGGTTCAATGAAAAGTAATATAGTGTAACATCTGTGTAACATATACTCAGAATTGTTTTAAAAAAATTCAAAAAATACTACTTTTAATCTACTTTAAGGTGTGGTGCAATTTAAAATCCCATAATAATTTTGTTCATTCAAAAGTTACTGAAGTTACATGAGATGACCTTGCTTATAATTGACCTGACTTTGTGCACAGAGGAACAGTCAGGCTCAAACAGAACAGGGTCTTCCCCAAACCGATACTAGTTTGAAGCACACAATTGTTCTTAATTGTATTTGTATGCTGTAGCATTACCAGTACCCTGTACTGGAAACAGCTAAACTTAAAAATTTGGAGGGATGTCCACATACTTTTGCCATAAAGTGTATATATGTGTATTTCTCATGTTTTTACAAATGTTGGACAATATTTTCATGATTGGAACTGGTTTAAGATTGCTTAATACATAAAAGCTGAACTCCAGGATTTCAGTTCCTTTGTAAAAAATTAAGACCCACCATTAAGTTAACTTCAACGAGGTTCTTGACACCTCCTGGGGTTATCTCTATTATTTACATCTGACAGGTTTATGGAGCTCCCAGAAGACAGCTATTGCTGTAGTTCCAGGTGCCTGACACTGCGCATCTTCAACATTAGAGTCCCTGCAGCTGCTTTCCTTCCCTACTCCTTCCCAATCATCTCATTGAACTTAACTCATGGTGTGCCTGCACTTTTTACAGAGTTGAATTTCCGTAATTCCGCATTAATGCAGTTCACAGCCATTTTTATTGCAGGTTATTGGGTCTAACATATGGCATTCATTCCGCTTTTGAAATTTGAGCATTGCCATAGTGCTTTACATTTTCACACTCTCTAATGAATGTACTGTTCCTCCATCTAGGAGTTGGCCGGTCTATGGATTATAAATTGGTATCATTAAACATAAAGACTTGTGGTGATCTTCAAAATCTTTCAATGTCCAAACTTCAGAAAGAATTTGGGCCTAAAACAGGTCAGATGTTGTACCGATTCTGCAGAGGATTAGATGATCGGCCTATTAGAAAGGAGAAGGAAAGAAAATCTGTATCTGCTGAGATTAACTATGGAATCCGTTTCAAACAGGTACATAATGCTGCAAAATCAAATGCCACATCTTCCTGGTGAGAAATATATTCTGTAGATGGTTTACCTTTTTTTTTTGTCAAGTATTGAATGAAGAGAATAAAAAAACTATTTATCTTAGTAACAGTTTCACAGTGATATTTCTTAATTCTGCATCCATCTTCTGTTCCTTTGCCTGTTTTTGGTTTGCTTTGTGCCATGGGATTGAGGCACAATGCTTATTACTGTCCATAGAAAGACTAATTTATTAGAAAATTAATTGGGGGCACAGCAGATATCTGTTAAATGAGTCCTGCACCCTGGGAGAATGGATACTTGCACACCACACTGCACATGATAGAGAACTCTGTTTCAGCTTAGTGTCCCATTGAGTGTAGGACATATTAACATTTTTACTCCTACGTTAAAGATTCAAAAATCTACTATTTAAAGTGACTGCATTTTCAAGAGCAGCTATCTGAGTAAAATAAGCATTCTTCTACAGCAAAGGTATTTGAGTCTAATGGATTTTAGTATTGGTAATATTTGTCAGTCCTTTGAGGAAAAAAATGTGTCTTTTGTGTTGTTGAAAAATAGGATTTTTGTACAAACCATAATATCTATTTCTTGGTGATTTATTAAAGTCTCAAACTTTTGGACTATACTGCTGCCTAAAGGATTGAATGCTGCCAAACCAACTGTAGGCCAACCCAGGATTTAACTCTTCCTACTACCAGTATGCCTCAGTTTTGTAGCAAAGCAGTATGAAGAACAATGGCCTCCCAAGAAAAGGATTTTACATAGAGTACAAAAATCTTTTTTTGTTTCTTATCCCTTTTGAAACCCAGGGAATCTTAAACCTTCAGAACAGTTCAAGCAGTTGTACTGAGAGGTGGGCAATACAGCAAACAATCGTTATGCCCCAAGTTGGCATCAGAAACGGAAAGGTCCACCTTTTTTATAGAACAAGACCAGATGGTAGCCTCAGAGATATGAGAAAAGTCCAAGAGGTACTCGCAGATCTAACTTAAAAGAGGGGAACATGATTCTTGAGACCACACGCATAAACAACGGACTACTGAGACACCTAGAAATGATGGACAGAAAAGCTGGGGTGCCTATCTGGGGCTCCTTCAGAATGACAAATGGGAATCCATCTATCTGAAAGAAGCAGTGACTGAGAAATAGACTTGTATAGAACCACATCCAGATAATGGAGGGAATTTTTCTTTTGATGAACTGAAGCTGGACAAATGCTGGAAGGACAATATCCTGGTTAAGATGAAAGGCAGAGACTACCTTGGGTAAGCAGGAAGTCCTGGGCCTCAACACCAACACCATTTTATTCCTACACGGGACCAAAAAGGGGTCTTTGCAAATAAGGCTACCAGTTCACTTACCTTGCAGAGATGATAGCTACAGGGAAAACAACCTGGTGGCTGAGACTAGCGAGAGGACTGGCTCTAGTGGGTTCAAACTAGGGCTGCACCGATACCACTTTTTTAGCTACGAGTACCGATACTTTAAGTACTCGCCAAGGCCAATTACCGATACCTTTTTCCCAGGTCCCAGCCCAATCTTCACCTGGTGGGCTGAGCAAGGCTGATAAAGAAAGTCTTCTGAAAAGCGTTCCTTTAGTCCCACACACTCCTGCGGTGGTACATCCAGGCTGTTTCTACCTCCATGCACAGCTCAAACACCTCAGATCACCCCAATTCCTGCACCTTCAGGCCTCAGATCACCCAAATTATTCTGCCTTCACACCCCAGATCACCCCAATTCATGCATCACTGTAGTCTCCTGCACACCTGCTGTACCACCTTGCACACCTGTTCATCACTATATCCCCTGTGAGAGTGTGGTACCCCACCACTGTATGAATACAGGATTCTCAACCAGGCAGGTTGAGGGGCTCCAGGGTATTTGCTTGTTTGGGAGGAAACTGGCTTTTCAGTTTCCTCATGATTTACTAAAGTCCACTTTGGGACCTGGAGCCTGGGGATTTCTTAGAGATCCGGGTGGGATGAAATCCCCAGTGATGAATCCGGGTTTTGAGACTCAATGGCACACTGATTGTTCAGGTGTGTGTGGGCCTGATAGAGTCAGGACCAGCATTCTGGGCTCCACCCTCCCGACCAGGGTTGAGCCGAACACCCCCCTGTTCGGTTCGCACCAGAACCTGCGAACAGACAGAATGTTCGCGTGAACTTTAGAACCCTATTAAATACAATGGACTCGACCGTTCGAAATCTAAAGTGCTAATTATAAAGGCTTATATGCAAGTTATTGTCCTAAAAAGTGTTTGGGGACCCGGGTTCTGCCCCAGGGGACATGTATCAATGCAAATTTTTTTTTTAAAAACAGCCGTTTTTTCGGGAGCAGTGATTTTAATAATGCTTAAAATGAAAAAATAAAAGTGAAATATTCCTTTAAATTTCGTACCTAGGGGGTGTGTATGATATGCATGTAAAGTGGCGCATGTTTCCCGTGCTTAGAACTGTCCCTGCATAAAATGTCATTTTTGAAGGAAAAAAAGTCATTTAAAACTCACTCGCGGCTATTAATGAATTGTCGGCTCCCGGCAATACATACAAAAGTCATTGATAAAAAAAAAAGCGTGGGGGTCCCCCAGAATTCAATTACCAGGCCCTTCAGGTCTGGTATATATATTTAAGGGGAACCCCGCCGCAAAAAAAAAAAATGTGTGCGGTTCCCCCAAATATCCATACCAGGCCCTTCAGGTCTGGTATGGATTTTAAGGGGAACTCCACCCCAAATTTAAAAAAAAAATGGCGTGGAGTCCCCCCAAAAATCCATACCAGACCCTTGTCCGAGCACGCAACCTGGCAGGCCGCAGGAAAAGAGGGGGGGACAAGAGAGCGCCCCCTCCTGAACCGTACCAGGCCACATGCCCTCAACATGGGGAGGATGTCCCCATGTTGATGGGGACAAGGGCCTCATCCCCACAACCCTTGCCCGGTGGTTGTGGGGGTCTGCGGGCGGGGGGCTTATCGGAATCTGGAAGACCCCTTTAACAAAGGGGACCCCCAGATCCCGCCCCCCATGTGAATTGGTAAGCGGTACTCCACCCCAAATTTAAAAAAAAATGGCGGAGTCCCCCCAAAAATCCATACCAGACCCTTGTCCGAGCACGCAACCTGGCAGGCCGCAGGAAAAGAGGGGGGGACGAGAGAGCGCCCCCCCCCCACCTGAACCGTACCAGGCCACATGCCCTCAACGGCCAATGATGTAGGCGTGGTCTGACATACCGAGGGGGCGGACCTGATGGGGAACTTCCCTCACTGTGTAATACATGTATAGACCCGCCCCTTCTCATGTTCCGCATCAGGTCCTCAGCCTTACACCGAGTCATTGGCTGAGCGGACCTGATGGGGAACTTTAGAAGGGGCGGGTCTATACATGTAATAGACTGCAGAGGAAGTTCCCCATCAGGTCCGCTCAGGCTCAGCCAATGACGGACAGCGCTGGACATCGGATCGCCGCGGGACACTGGATTTCACCGCTGGAATGTTTTTGTTTTTTTCTAATAAAGGACTTTTCCAATGTGTGTGTGTTTGTTTGTTTGTTTTTTTTTTTACAAAAATGACATTTTATGCAGGGACAGTTCTAAGCACGGGAAACATGCGCCACTTTACATGCATATCATACACACCCCCTAGGTATGAAATTTAAAGGAGTATTTCACTTTTATTGTTTCACTTTAAGCATTATTAAAATCACTGCTCCCGAAAAAACGGCCGTTTTTAAAACTTTTTTTGCATTGATACATGTCCCCTGGGGCAGGACCCGGGTCCCCAAACACTTTTTATGACAATAACTTGCATATAAGCCTTTATAATTAGCACTTTAGATTTCTCCCATAGACTTTTCGAATTTGCTGCGAACACCCCAATTTGTTCGCTGTTCGGCGAACGGGCGAACAGGCAATGTTCGAGTCGAACATGAGTTCGACTCTAACTCGAAGCTCATCCCTACTCCCGACGAGTGCAAGTGTGCACTGGAGATGCCAGAGAGTGGTTGTCTGCACACTGGAAGCCAGAGACCCAGGTCTGAGGGTCAGAGCAGTTAGGGGCTGCTATCTAAATGGACGGTGTTTCCAATGGTATTCAATGGTAGGAGACAGACAAGAGCCTGAAGTGGAAGGACTGAGCAGCACTGCTGTATGTATAAGCCAGGAGGCTGAATGTCATTTTGTTGATGAAAAGGAGTGTTGAAACCCCTGCGAGGGAAACCTTTGATTTTGTTTGAACTTCTTTTAATAAAAATGGGCAAATAAAGCCCTCAAAAAGAAGACCCAGCAAGTGGCGGTGTCCTTCAAGCTCTACCTTTTTGATGCTAGTCCTTCACACGTGGTGGAGAATTTTGGCACAATCTGAGATCCCTACAATCAAGTAAGTTCATCTGTTATATGAACTGTGTTTTGGTGCATGAGACTGCATAATCTGTATGTGCAAGTGAGGAAAGCTTGCATGAAGTGAAAAGCAACTTGCTTTAAAGACACAGTGCTTAATTTTTCCTGGACTGTGTAAAGTTGTTCTGGAGTGACTAAGTATGGGGCGATCAAAGCTCTTAAAAGAAGCAAGGTTTGCTGAAATGATAGACAAAGCTCTGTGGCTGGAGGGGTTGTTACCGCCTGAACGTGCCCCATACATGCCTGATCAGAGTTTGCCAAGGAGAAAAAGGACTGGTGTTGTCCCTAGCAACACTGGTGCAATGAGTGCACAGGTGACTGCAAGTATGGAGTCCACCAAAGTCTGAGTCTGCAGTGGATTGGTGCAAGTGGCACCTGGCAGCACTGGACCAAGTTAAAGGGGAAGTGCATGCTGTTGCCCCTGGCAACGCTGGTGTAAACAGGCCAGCCATCAATGTGCAAAGTCCCAAGCTTACAAGTGAAGGCAGATGGGGAGGCCCTGTCAAGAATCAAGAGCGCTGTTTGCGTTGCAGAGAGTGGGGGCATGTTGTCTCCACATGCCCTTTGTCTCAGTCTCCAATACAAAGTGACACAGCCAGACAAAGGTCTTCAATGATGTTCTGGAAGCCTGGTTTGAGTGCTAGGAGTGACCGACAGGCTGACTGGAAGTTCGAGAGGTATGTGGTTTCCCATAGCAACGGCGGTGATGTCAAGTCTGCGGACCACATGAGAAAAGTATTGCCTGCAGAGGGTCGTGGCAAGTTAAAAGTAACAATACTTCAAGGAGAGCAAAGTCGTTGTGTTTGGGAGAGTCAGCAAAGTACACCGGGGAGAGTGCCATCTCCCATAGCAACGAGAGCGAGTGTCAACCGGAAGGATAGCTACAGGAAAGAGGTATCCCACCATCTCCCTAGAGATACCAGTGAGATTCTGCATGTTGGGAGAGTGTCGTCTCCCTTAGCAACAGGAAAAAGTCAGAGTACCATGCCAGGAATGTGGTCAACTGGGGCATGGGATCTTTTCTTGTCCCAGTTTGTGGAATACGGCTGCTGATATTGTTGCTGGGCTTAACTCTTCGCCTGAAAGCCCAGATTTTTGTGCAAACATGTTTTCAGTCACCTCTGGCAACAGTGCGGAAGTACCTGTTGTGCCTGCAGGGGGTGCTAAGGAGTCTGCAGTGGCTGCTGCAGTTTCATCCCATGGCCACCAGGGAGAGTTGGCCAGTGAAAGTGCGATAAAGGATAGACAACGTACTCAAATGAACATGGCAACCCCTGTTACAGTGATGGGTAAGACTAGTGCTGGTAAATGCTTGGAAAAGACTGAGTATGTGACTGTGCACACTGGAGTGGAAGTGACCCCAAATGGGAGATCCATTGTCTGTGTAGAAAAGGACTTGCCTCGCTGCAGTGCCCTGTCCAGTGGGGAGGCAAGTGGTAAACTTGAATATGACAATGTGATGGGTAAAACTGCTAATATTGTGTTGGCTAAAGTTGATGGTCCAGTTGCTAATGGGCTAGTGGAGCTCACTAGAGATAAAAACATTGCTATGGATGCAGTTAAAGATGTGCTATCTCCACTAGCAACTGAGATGAAGGCTACAGAGGTGTCCCTAGAAACCCCCAGGGAGCTCTGCGTTTTGGAACCGGAGTTTGCCTGGGACAACTATGGTGCCGCTCTAAGGGATAAGACGGTACCTGAACATGGTGAATATAAAATGTTAAATGCTAAAACTGATATGTTTAAAAACACTCATGATGGAAATGGGTTATTGCAGTCTGGCAATGACAGGTGTGAAAGTGTTCATGCATTTAATGAAGCGCCACCAGAGCAAGGTGGTGAGAGTGTGGTATTGCAGCCTGCTATGGTTAAAAATGTATTTCCACAATCTGATTTGAACAAAAGTAACATGTGCAATGTGTCTGTTGCTGAGCCATTCTGTACCTCTGGGTCTCTTTGTGCAGTTGGAGCCGTACTATGTGGTACCTCTGGGGGCCCAGAGATAACAGACTGGGACAGGTGGGCAAAAGACCTGTTGGCTTTGTTGGAAAAGGCCTCTGTTGGTAAGAGTGGAGCAGACATGACTTCTGTGGTGCCAGATGAAGGACCTGCAGAGCAACTTATATGCAACGGTGCACTTGCTGCTGCAGATGATGTTGCTCACAAGATTGAAATGCCAAGTAACGGCGAACGCACAAAAGAGGTCATGTCTGTGATCCACAAAGGGCCTAATGATTTGGTAACGTATAATGCCGCGCCAAATGAGCTGGTGTTGGTGGAAGTGCCAGGTGGCACAGCAATAAATGAAGTGATTGTAGTCACAGGTCCAAATGTTTTATGTGATGATGGCCAGGGGTCAGGACAGTTGCTGGCAGAGGATCTCATGCCAGTGAAGTTGGTGTATAATGAAGCTGCCATAGACAACCACTCCGCTGGGTGCAGTTCCTCTCCAGACACTGCCCTGCCGAACATGAGTGAAATTAAATATGACCAATGCATTGATATTTCTGACCATGAGGAAAAATGCAGCACATTGGCGATTTTTTTATGGTTTGGTTACCATGGGTGACAACAAAAATAATGGTAGACCTGATGGTCTGGGTCAAGTTGATATGGTTGTAGCAAACCCTGAAAACTGTAGTGAGATAGGGAATGGTAGGTTTGACACAGAAGAGGTAAAAGGTATAGCAGAATTAGGCCCCCTACAGGTTCTGGAGGGTAATTATGGGGAAGATTTCCTGAGGTTTGAGGAATTTCTAAGGTCTATGAAGGATCCTGGTAAACAATGGTTGGAGGGAAATGGCCCAAAGCTCAGCAAGGTGTCACATGACTTAAAAACCTCAGAGTGGCAAGACAGTCAGGATGTCCTTCAGGGGGAGACTAGGATGAGGCTGCAGTCATATGAAGAGGTTAGTGATGAAACTGACAAAATTAAGCATGCAGTGTACATGAGGAAACAAGTGACGCTAATTTTGGACAGTAAGGGTGTGCCCGTACATAGAATGCAGAGAGGGACCAGTGTCGCCCCAATAAAAGAGCCCCCGCTTATTACTAAACCGTTTTTTAAAAAGGTGGTTCCTTCTACATTAAAGAGAAAAAGGGTGGTCTAGTGGAAATTGAGGGAGCCCTTTATAACTTTACCGATATCCGACCCTTAAAGCACAGAGGTCCGCCTCCTGTTAAAAAAGGTACCAAGATTAGTAAACTCCCTACTGTTGAGGTGGCTAGTGTAGGCCCAAGGAAAGTGGAAAGACGGCGCTTTTGGAAGCGTACTCGTAAAAAAGCATGGGAGTATCTTTGTAGAGCCCGAGTAAGTGTAGCAGGGGGACATCAAGAAATTCACCTGATAGGACAAGGTTTGGCCCATGTGGGTGGTAACTTACAGGGTCATGCCAAGGTGAGGAGATAGTGCTGGTGTGTTCCGCCCTCTGGATCGAAACAAAGGGGGAGGATATGTGAGAGTGTGGTACCCCATCACTGTATGAATACAGGATTCTCAACCAGGCAGGTTGAGGGGCTCCAGGGTATTTGCTTGTTTGGGAGGAAACTGGCTTTTCAGTTTCCTCATGATTTACTAAAGTCCACTTTGGGGCCTGGAGCCTGGGGATTTCTTAGAGATCCGGGTGGGATGAAATCCCCAGTCCTGGATCCGGGTTTTGAGACTCAACGGCACACTGATTGTTCAGGTGTGTGTGGGCCTGATAGTAGAGTCAGGACCAGCATTCTGGGCTCCACCCTCCCGACGAGTGCAGGTGTGCACTGGGGAAGCCATAGAGTGCAAGTGTGCACTGGAGAAGCCAGAGAGTGGTTGTCTGCACACTGGAAGCCAGAGACCCAGGTCTGAGGGTCAGAGCAGTGAGGGGCTGCTATCTAAATGGACGGTGTTTCCAATGGTATTCAATGGTAGGAGCCTGAAGTGAAGGTCTGAGAAGCACTGCTGTATGTATAAGCCAGGAGGCTGAATGTCATTTTGTTGATGAAAAGGAGTGTTGAAACCCCTGCGAGGGAAACCTTTGATTTTGTTTGAACTTCTTTTAATAAAAATGGGAAAATAAAGCCCTCAAAAAGAAGACCCAGCGAGTGGCGGTGTCCTTCAAGCTCTACCTTTTGATGCTAGTCCTTCACACCCCCTATAAACCAGTTGCCCACCGTACTTCCTATATACCTGTTCCCCACTGCGCACTGCCCCGCATATTTGTTTCCCACTGTACACCCCCCTTCACACACGTTTCCCACTGTAAACCGCCCACACATCTGTTCCCCACTGTACACATGGTTCCCACTGTACACCCACCCCTGCACATATGTTATCACTGTACACCCCCAATGCACATATGTTCCCAACTGTACACCCTCCTGCACATATATTCCCCACTGTACACCCCCCCCCCCTGCATATCTGTTCCTCACTGTAAACAATGAACTACACAATAAACATGACAGCGGTGGAGGCCTCGCCTGGAGGAGAGCGGCGCTGCAGCATAACAGATCCCCGACAGTCCGAGAAGAGGAGGGAGGGGGAAATGGCGGCAAGCCAGGACATTGCCAAATGCTGGTCCAGACAAAATTGCAGAAAGGATTCATCTCGCAGAGAAACTCCTAGGGTGAAAGTTCCTAGACTCAACACCGAGCAAATGCTTTCCACATCCGATGATAGACCTTGCAGGAAGAGGTCTATCTAGCCTTGAGCATTGAAGGACTATCTAGACTTGAGCATTAAAGGAATCACAGACTCAGTCGCCCATGTTCTTTACAACCTGGGCTTCAACAGCCATGGTGGTAAAGCCAGAACCAGGAAGAAGCAGGATGGCAAATTGTTCCTTGAGACCGAGGTGTACAAGAAAGGCCAAGGTCATGAGACTTTATATAAGGGGAGTCACTAGACAGATAATATAATGAGAATATGTAAAAATATTAGGGCTGTTACTGATTCAAATTTTCATGTTCGATTAATCGTTTTTTTTTTTTTAATCTATTAATCTACTAATTTCGATTAATTATAACGCACATACAGATCCAACTACTTTTAGCTGATCTCCTTGCAGGCCGATTCCCATTGCAGTTACCAACCACTGGAAAAATCGATAGCAGGATATAAAAAACACACAAAAGGCAGTGCTCGATGGGAATAGCATTACAACTTTTATAGTCTTCAAGTAGGTAACAAAATAAATATTGCACTGGAGATAAAATCAATGTAGCTACATAAGCTGTAAAAATAGTGCAAGTAATACCAAACGGTAGCAAAAGCAGTCATAAAAACATGTAGCTAAGTATGATACTGGTATAAAAATGTGTACGATACCACTGCTGAATCCAGATGAGGAGGGGCTAACATCAGTCCGTCGGCATGTGGCTGTTCCGTGAAGGGAACTATCAACTCCCAGTGGATGGCTGTAGAATCCCAGGTTGATAGAGGGAAGTGTAACAGCCCTTGCGTGTGGCAGATAGTAAGGTCCCGCCGGCATGCAGATATGAAGGCACAGCAAAGGAGCCCTTCAGATGGACACGGCAAGCCCAAAGAATTTTGATCAATCAAAACAATTAATCGATTAATCGAGGAATTAATAGTTAATTTCCACAGTCCTAAAAAATATAAATATAATTTATTCTGAAATTGGAATCAGAACATATCATGATTGGGTACATACTTCAATCAAATAAAAAAAATTAACAAGCCATGGAAAAACTGACATATATCACTTAGTAAATAAATAATGGTATACAGTTGCATAAAGAAATATATGATAAATACATAAGAAAATCCAGACTTGTAATTAGAACACATGATTTGTAAGAAGCATACATGATAGGCAAGTAGCGATTTCAAGAGAATAAGATAATAAAAGGTCGATTATTTTGATATAACGAAACTACGCGTTTCGTGGAATATTATCCACTCATCAGGAGTAAAATGTCTGAAAAATGTAAAGAAATCAGAAAAATATATATTATAATAAAATGGAACAAATTCCCTAATTAGGATAAGATGCATGGTGTAGTACTTGCATATTAGCTAGGGCGGAGCCTAGCATGGATGTGGGGAAAAGGGGCGATAAACATGAAGTGCATTGTCTCACCTAGGGCTGAGGCAGGAGCAGCCCTAATAGACCATGTGAACAGCCCTGAGAGGGGTCAGGATTTCCAAAAGGTAAAGAGTATAAGGTGAATGGTTGGGGGACACATCTGACCTGCACCAATCTGAAAAATTGCATAACAGTGTATAAGTATGACTGAGTAAATATATGAATGAATCAAGAAAAAAGTGAGGATGTTATGAAAGATGTGCCCAAAAATCCCCTGTATGAACATAAATGTGTGGAAAAAAAGAAAGAGAAAAAGAGAGGCATGAGTGAGTGGACCTCCACTGCACATCATTAAAAAAGTGAAAGCACAAACAGCAAAAAAATGTGATGAAGGAACCAAAACGGTAAAAGCCATCGTAATAGACACTTTGGACTTACTAGTGCAATGAAATAACGGTGTACTGAGGTATGCGTGCTTCTCATGTGAAGAAAACAGACTCATCAGAGCTTAAGTACCGAGATCCGGGGTGGATCCCGCACCAGCACCATACCAGAGACTGACATTCTGCCGATGGTGCATCTGCTGGAAGTCTGCGTTACACATGTGCATGGTACCATCCATTGAGATCATACAAGAATCTCTGTGGTTGATGGCTCAAACTGCCAAGGTGGTAGGTAAATCAAATGCAGAACCTTCAGGGAAGGGTGCGGGAACATACTTACTGGTTTTACAATCAGAGTCAGAAAATAACTGGTAACTTGGGTCATAAAGTCCTGCATGACCAGAATAGAAACCTCAGTCAAGAAGACAGACGATCCAGTTACACCTGACAGACCCAAAATAGCCAGAGACTTCGAAGACGGAAGAGACTTTAACAGCAAAAGACAATGTGATTCCAGGATGCAGCAGTCTGCACCATCAGTGGGCGAGCTGCAAGCATTCCGTGACCAGTTACTATAAACTTCCCCTTCCTTCACCTGTGTGTCTACAATCTGACATGTTGTGACTACAAAGTAGATGGGCAACATGCAGGCTCAGGGTAATAGACCAGGCCTCAAGTACTCACGAAAAGTGACTGACAGCTGGTGGCAGGTGAGAGTTCATGGCTGGAGTGTTGGATGGCCAGAGGTGACTAAAGCCACTGTAGGTGTGTAGTAGGAACAGATAAAACTTCCACATGACAAGTAACACAGCAGGGATATGCTTCAGCTATGTTGTCTAGCAGGAAGAAGTTGGCAGCTCCACCCAGTGAAGGACATCTGCTGTTTATCGCACAGCTTTAACCTACAGTAATCTGGCAGAAAATGAGGAGCAATGGTACCCAGTGACCAGGAACTCCCAGTGCTCAGCCCAACCAGCCTACTCAGTGAGTCTTCTGAGTCAGGGCAAGCAGAGCAGCTAACAGAACAGAGCCTGGAAGACCCAGAGCCCAGTTCCTGAAGGTCCAGGCTAGCCTTGCAACTGGATGTGGTACTATCAGAAAGCCAGGCTGAGAACAACAACTCTGGATAGCTTCAAAGTGGAGACTTATTCTCTGGTAGCAGTGTACACGTTGACCGTCTTGACAGAAGAAATAAATATAAGGAGAAATAAGTGCTTGTTAAATAATAAGTTAGTAGGCTGGCCTACCGTTTTTTTTTTTTTTTTACTTTACCAGAGTCCAGTCCTCATGTAGGCAGCAGTATAATCCAAAGATTCAAGGCTTCCTGTGTCCCTCAATGAGTGAAAAAGAAATTGAGACTAGAGATGCACCGATACCATTTTTTAACTACGAGTACCGATACTTATTTTTTCTTTTTTTTTTTAAGTACTCTCCGATATCAATTACTGATACCTATCACCTAGGAAAAGTAGGTAGAGGGGTGGTTTAGGAGGTGGAGTTGGGTGAGGGAGTAAGTGAGGACAGGGGGGTGAGGGCAGGGTAGTTGAGGGTAGGGAAGGATAGGGGTTGAGGCCTGGGGTGGTTGGGATGACGCTTCTCTTGCAGGTGGATCCTCTGGAGCTGGGAGCCTGAGACTAGTTAATCACTGCTAATATATCTGGTCCTGTCCCTTCCTCCTGGGCAGCTGGGGCTAGGGGACTTATTTTTTTTAAATGGCTGCACATTTAAGCAGCATGATTGTTCTTACGGTGCACAGAATCGCTGGCATAAAAGGAAGATATCTAAAGGATGCCTGCAGCTGCTCATTCAGGAAGGACGCTATATTTCCCCTCTGTTTGGGCTGTGGTTCCTTTAAGGGAACAGAAAGGGTTAACACACCTGTCCAAGGAAGTGGTTTAAGAGAGACAGGAAGTTTTAGGTGAGAGGAAGGAGTGTAGTGATGTCTGTGCATGGTGAATGGTGGACACTGCAAAAGCTGTGGAGGCTGTGAAAAGCTCTGGAAAGCTGTGAATGTACATGGCAGTGGCCTGCATGGAAGCCTGCTAGCTGGGAAACTTACCTGCAACACCAAGTAAGGACTGTTTTAACCGCAACAGCAGTTATAAGCTCTACAAGTCGGTGAGACTGTTATTTCTTTTTGTTTTGCTGCTGTGAAGCCATTTAAGTTTAATAAACGTCCTTTTGTTTGATCTAGCTGGTTCCCCAAACACTACAAAAATATATATATATATATATATATATATATATATATATATATATATATATATATATATATATATATATGTGTGTGTGTGTGTGTGTGTGTGTGTGTGTGTGTGTATGTGTGTATGTATGTGTAATATATATATATATATATATATATATATATATATATATATACCGTATTTTTCACTCCATAAGACGCACTTTTTCCCCCCCAAAAAACGGGGGGAAATGTGTGTGCGTCTTATGGAGCGAATACTGACCAGGAGAGCCGCTGATAGGGGGATCGTTTCGGCGGCAGAAGGATGCCCTATGCATCACTCTGCCCTAGCTAAATCCTGTTTCTCCCCTGCCTTCAGCTGCTACAGGGAGAGAAACAAAAGGGTATTGTTCTTTATTTAACCCCCACAGGATCGGCATTGATATGTAAATTACGCGGGCATTGTTATGTTAATTAGGTCGGCCACCGCGATTCATATGCTAATTACGCCCACCTAGAAGGTGTGAACAGCATACAGGTGAGGATAGGGGGCATGTAGAGGGGATCAAAGAGGGGGGTTTGAGGTGCAGAGGCTGCAGAGTTGAATGGGAAGGAGGGCTTGGAGTGCAGATGTTAGAAGATTAGGGGTTTGGGGGACAGAGGTTAGCAGATGAGTTAGAGGGGCAGAGTAGTACTGAGAGAGAGATAAGAATGCAGAGATTAGTAGAGAGATGGGGGGTTTACTGTAAATACACTTTTACATCACTGGTCAGTGTAAATGTCTCAATATGCAAATACTCCTGTTGTGTTGAGGTCATGTAAATGTCCCAGTTACATTGGGGATCAGTGTAGAGTGCCCCCTTACATTGGTTGTCAGTGTAGAAATATTATTCTGTTATATTTTATTAAATATTTTAGTACACCATTAGGTTCAGGAGTTTTTTTTTCATATTTTCCTCCTCTAAAATCTATGTGCGTCTTATGGTCAGGTGCGTCTTATGGAGCGAAAAATGCGGTATATAAAAATGTTATTTTTATATATATATATATATATATATATATATATATATATATATATATATATATATATAATTTGAAAAGTTGCAAATCTGGTGAATTATCTTTGCACTTTTTAGCTGATCCTAACAAGAAACATTTGTCCTCAGGTCAGTGAGGCAGAGGCCTTTCTGATGAACCTTTCAGAAGAGATCCAGAGGAGGCTTGAGTCTGTGAAAATGAAGGGAAGAAAACTCACGCTTAAAATCATGGTGCGAAAATCGGGAGCACCCATAGAACCTGCAAAATATGGGGGTCATGGAATCTGCGATAATATAGCAAGGTGAATACACTGTGTGATTATTTATAAAAAATATGTAATGTGTGACAGAGTTCTCTTCCAGTTTTACGCCTCTTATTACATTATGTAATGCTGCCTGTAGTATTTTTCAACATTTTATACTGCTTACTCTTTCTTGAACCTAATTATTTTGAGAAACCCTGTTTACTGAATACCGAACAAACCAATGTATAAAAAAATATATTTCTCTTATCATCCATGGACTGACACAGCTCTAATACTGAAACACGTGGGTATATGTCCCTGCTCACAGGAGAAGATCTAGGCAGAATTTTAGATGTGGAAACATACATTCTAGAACAAACCAGAGCTGAACAGCCCCGCCCAGGGGGGCGGTCCCTCCGGACATAGCCCTCCTACCTGCAGCCCCAGTTTTTTTCTGCCTAGCAGAAGGAGAAGACGTGGCTCTCTCAGGAGCCAGTCTCCTGTAAGATTTTATTTTTATTCCTTTTGGGAATTTTATTTTATTTTTGAGACCTTCAATCAACTGTCGGCTGGGCAACAGGTTGGGTACATTGGTATCCTCGTAGTCTTCCCTGTCCGACCATCGAGCGTGCTGATCCTCGCCTTGTGTGCGTGAGACTCAGTTCACGACATGCCCCATGACTCCAGGGGTGGCCGGGTGGCTTTTATGCTCCCGCGGTCCTCACAAGATTGAACAGTACCTGCTGTATCTTTCGCGGAGGACTGGGCCGACAGCTACTCAGTACTACTCTGTAATAGGTCTGTCTAAAACAAGCCAGTGGGTCCCTCTGGGACGGGTAAGTAGTCTCTCCTGCTTTAGGTGAGTACATGCTGGCTGTGTTTCTCTGTTTGGGGGGTTTCTCCCTGTCTCCCCCCTGTTATGCTGCTCTCTGCACCCTGTTCTGGCGCTGTGCTGTGTGGGGGGTACTTGGGGGTCACTCTGGCCTGGCGGGGGGCGCTCATGTCTGTGTGCTGGGACTGTGAGGTGTTGGTGTTTGAAGACGCCATTATCTGGCATGGCTATTGCTGTGTTTAACTGCGCCCGGCGGATATCTTGCCGTGGATCAATGACGCAGCTTACATGCGGCCGGCGGCCATTTTCTTGAAGCCGCGGTGCTTTCACTTTCGGGTTTGGCCTCTATCGCCGCTGCTGCGGCGCGAATCTCCTCACACCCTCCTCAGGCTTCACTCGAGCTGGCAGTGTGGTGACATACAGCAGAGCTGAGCGGTCCTTAAAAGGGTTGGTGAGTCCTCTGGGTATCCCCTCCTCAGCCTCAGCGCAATCAGTGGGTGGACTGTATTATTCACTTCATTGTGTATAAGGTCTCAGAGGGTGGCGAGTATGGAGTCTGGTTCACCTGCTTCCCCACACTTGTCGGAGGCAACAGGCAGTGCTCCTCCACCTGCGGCCCCTATGGACCAGTTGAAAGGAAAAACGTACCGCTCAAAAGCTTGAGAATTCACCAAATAGCTGCTTCCGCCCGGTCACTCACACAGGTGCTGGCTCTGCACTGATGCATGGGAGAAAAAGAAACCCTGGACTGCTGCACTCTGTATAGACAGTTATTTATTCCAAAATTTCAGGTAAAAAATCCAAATTCAAAATAAATCCATAAATCCAAATGGAAAGACCTTTTTTAACCACTTAAGCCCCGGACCATTTCGGGCCATTAGGACCAGGCCTGTTTTTGGGATTCGGCACTGCGCTGCTTTAACTGTAAATTGTGCGGACATGCAATGTTGTACCCAAATGAAATTTGCGTCCTTTTCTTCCCACAAATAGAGCTTTCTTTTAATGGTATTTGATTGCCTCTGCGATTTTTATTTTTTGCGATATAAACGGAAAAAGACCGAAAATTTTGAAAAAAAATGATATTTTCTACTTTTTGTTATAAGAAAAATCGAATAAACTCAATTTTAGTCAGACATTTAGGCCAAAATGTATTCAGCCACATGTCTTTAGTAAAAAAAATGTCAATAAACGTATATTTATTGGTTTGCGCAAAAGTTATAGCGTTTACAAACTAGGGTACATTTTCTGAAATTTACACAGCTTTAAATTTATGACTGCCTATCTCATTTCTTGAGGTGCTAAAATGGCAGGGCAGTACAAAACCCCCCCCAAATGACCCCATTTTGGAAAGTAGACACCCCAAGGAAATTGCTGAGAGGCATGTTGAGCCCATTGAATATTTTTTTTTTTTGTCCCAAGTGATTGAATAATGACAAAAAAAAAAAAAAAATTACAAAAAGTTGTCACTAAATGATATATTGCTCACACATGCCATGGTTATATGTGGAATTGCACCCCAAAATACATTTTGCTGCTTCTCCTGAGTACGGGGATACCACATGTGTGGGACTTTTTAGGAGCCTGGCCACGTACGGGACCCCGGAAACCAAGCACCGCCTTCAGGATTTCTAAGGGCGCAAATTTTTGATTTCATTCCTCACTACCTATCACAGTTTCGAAGGCCATAAAATGCCAAAATAGCACAAAACCCCCCCAAATGACCCCATTTTAGAAAGTAGACACCCCAAGGAAATTGCTGAGAGGCCTGTTGAGCCCGTTGAATATTTTTTTTTTTTGTCCCAAGTGATTGAATAATGACAAAAAATAAAAATAAAAAATAAATTACAAAAAGTTGTCACTAAATGATATATTGCTCACACATGCCATGGTTATATGTGGAATTGCACCCCAAAATACATTTTGCTGCTTCTCCTGAGTACAGGGATACCACATGTGTGGGACTTTTTAGGAGCCTAGCCGCGTACGGGACCCCGAAAACCAAGCACCGCCTTCAGGATTTCTAGGCACAAATTTTTGATTTCACTCCTCACTACCTATCACAGTTTCGAAGGCCATAAAATGCCAAAATAGCACAAAACCCCCCCAAATGACCCCATTTTGGAAAGTAGACACCCCAAGCTATTTGCTGAGGAGGCATGGTGAGTATTTTACAGCTCTCATTTGTTTTTGAAAATGAAGAAAGAAAATTTTTTTTTTTTTTTTTTTTTTTTTTCAATTTTCAAAACTTTGTGACAAAAAGCGAGATCTGCAAAATACTCACAATACCTCTCAGCAAATAGCTTGGGGTGTCTACTTTCCAAAATGGGGTCATTTGGGGGGGTTTTGTGCCATCTGGGCATTCCATGGCCTCCGAAACTGTGATAGGCAGTGAGAAGTAAAATCAAAAATTTACACCCTTAGAAAGCCTGAAGGCGGTGCTTTGTTTTTGGGGTCCCGTACGCGGCTAGGCTCCCAAAAAGTCTCACACATGTGGTATCCCTGTACTCAGGAGAAGCAACAGAATTTATTTTGGGGTGTAATTCCACATATGCCCATGGCATGTTTGAGCAATATATCATTTAGTGACAACTTTGTGCAAAAAAAAAATTAAAAAAAAAAAAATGTCTTTTTTCCGCAACTTGTGTCAACATATAAAATATTCCATGGACTCGACATGCCTCTCAGTATATAGCTTGGGGTGTCTACTTTCCAAAATGGGGTCATTTGGGGGGTTTTGAACTGTTCTGGCATTTTATACACAACATTAGGAAGCTTACATCCACTCTTCTAACCACTTGCAGACAAAGCCCTTTTTGACACTTTTTGTTTACATGAAAACATATTTTTTTTTTGCAAGAAAATTATGTTGAACCCCCAAACATTATATATATTTTTAAAGCAAAGGCCCTACAGATTAAAATGGTGGGTGTTGCATTTTTTTTTTCTACACAGTATTTGCGCAGCGATTTTTCAAACGCATTTTTTGGGGAAAAAATACACTTTTTTTAATTTTAATGCACTAAAACACACTATATTGCCCAAATGTTTGATGAAATAATAAAGATGATCTTAGGCCGAGTACATAGATACCAAACACGACATGCTTTAAAATTTCGCACAAACGCGCATTGGCGACAAACTACATACATTTTTAAAAGCCTTTAAAAGCCTTTACAGATTACCCCGTTAGATTTACAGAGGAGGTCTACTGCTAAAATGACTGCCCTCGATCTGACCTTCGCGGTGATACCTCACATGCATGGTGCAATTGCTGTTTACATATGACGCCAGACCGACGCTTGCGTTCGCCATTGGGCAAGAGCAGGGCAGGACAGGGGTGCTTTTTTTTTTTTTTTTTATTATTAATTTTGCTTTTTTATTTTATTTTTAAATTGTTCCTTACATATATTTTTTTTTTTATAATTTTTATTGTTATCTAAGGGAATGTAAATATCCCCTATGATAGCAATAGGTAGTGACAGGTACTCTTTTTTTGAAAAAAACTGGGGTCTTCTAGACCCTAGATCTTTCCTCTGCCCTCAAAGCATCTGACCACACCAAGATCGGTGTGATAAAATGCTTTCCCAATTTCCCAATGGCGCTTTTTATATCCGGGGGGGGGGACATTCCCTCCCACTGCTTGTAAAAGCAGTCCAGAGGCTAATTAGCCGCTGTGATTGCTTTTACATGAAAGCCGGCCGCTGGCTGAAAAGAATGATACCAAGATGATGCCTAAACCCGCAGGCATCAATCTGGTATAACCATTCAAAGTCCAGCAACATACCAGTACGTTGCTGGTCCTTGTTGGACATGTATTGTAATCTTTTTTTTTCATGCAGCCTGTTGGCTGAACGAAAAAAGAGATTGATTGGTGGGTATGCCCACCATTAGAATACCGCCCTTCATCCACCCACTTCTAATGATGGGCATACATGCACCATTTATATATGCCGAAGCATGGGGGCATCCTCCCGCAAAAAAGTTATGCCGCACACACATGGTCAAACGTTTCCACGGGCAAGCCTCCGTCGGAATTTTGACCGTATGTATGCGGCATTAGGAGCAAAATTGCTCCTCCGCCCTGCTGCCCCTGCTGCCCCCATGCTTCGGCATATATGCTTTTTTTTTTTTAACTGTGGTGGTGAAATCACCTCCTACAGCACTGGAGTCGCAGGGATCAGGCCTGTCTCTGCGAACGCTGCAGTTATGTGTGTTGTGTTTTGTAAGTGACAGTGATCGATCGATACTGCACTTGGGTGGCCTGGGCTGGACGGAGGGGCAAAACGCAGGTGCTAGCAGGTATCTGGGCTGATCCCGCTAACACTGCGTTTTTGGGAACCCTAAACCGCTGGTATAGATCTGATCAGATCAGATATTGATCTGTTCAGATACTATACCACTAAGGGGGGTGTATGCTTTACGCGTGGGTGTTAGCGTTACTGGCACTAACCTGACGCTGCCTGGGGTGTGACGCAGACCCTCTCTGACGCTAAAACCTAATTGATATCACCCACCGGGCGATCAGGGGGTTAAACCTTTATTGGGTTATATACGGCGGGTGCCCTGACACTATAAAAAGCAAACTAACTAACCAGCGTCACCCGTAACACTTATATGGTGATCACTGGTGAAAGGGTTAACTAGGGGCAATTAGGGGGTTAAAACCTTTATTAGATCATATTTGGGGGTACCTGACGCTATAAAAACCTGCGGCGAACCTAAAAAAAATGACTGGCTACCGATTGGCATCACCGACACGAAGACAGCGATCAGAAAAACGATCGCTTAGTGACAGTGGTGATAGGGGGTGAAAGGGTTACCTGGGGGGCGATCAAGGGGGTTAAACCTTTATTAGATAATATATTGGGGTACCCGACGCTATAAAAACCTGCGGCGAACCTAAAAAAAATTACTGGCTACCGATCGCCATCACTGATGCTAAGACAGCCATCAGAAAAATGATCGCATAGCGACAGCGGTGATAGGGGGTGAAAGGGTTACCTGGGGGGCGATCAAGGGGGTTTAACCTTTATTAGATAATATATTGGGGTACCTGACGCTATAAAAACCTGCGGCGAACCTAAAAAAAATTACTGGCTACCGATCGCCATCACTGATGCTAAGACAGCATCAGAAAAACGATCGATTAGCGACAGCGGTGATAGGGGGTGAAAGGGTTACCTGGGGGGCGATCAAGGGGGTTAAACCTTTATTAGATAATATATTGGGGTACCCGACGCTATAAAAACCTGCGGCGAACCTAAAAAAAATTACTGGCTACCGATCGCCATCACTGATGCTAAGACAGCCATCAGAAAAATGATCGCATAGCGACAGCGGTGATAGGGGGTGAAAGGGTTACCTGGGGGGCGATCAAGGGGGTTTAACCTTTATTAGATAATATATTGGGGTACCTGACGCTATAAAAACCTGCGGCGAACCTAAAAAAAATTACTGGCTACCGATCGCCATCACTGATGCTAAGACAGCATCAGAAAAACGATCGATTAGCGACAGCGGTGATAGGGGGTGAAAGGGTTACCTGGGGGGCGATCAAGGGGGTTGAACCTTTATTAGATAATATATTGGGGTACCCGACGCTATAAAAACCTGCGGCGAACCTAAAAAAAATTACTGGCTACCGATCGCCATCACTGATGCTAAGACAGCCATCAGAAAAATGATCGCATAGCGACAGCGGTGATAGGGGGTGAAAGGGTTATCTGGGGGGTGATCAGGGGGTTAAACCTTTATTAGGGGGGGTTAGGGGGCTACACTGGACCTAAAACTAAACTTTAGTGACACTTTCACAGTCACAAATGTCACTGATTGCAGTGATCACTAAATAAATGGTCACTGCAATCAGTGACACTGTGACTGGGGGCTGGGGGGTGATCTGGGGGGTGATCTGGGGGGGTCTGGGGGTCCTGGGGGGGGCGATTAGTGTTCCTATGTGTCCTGGTGTCAGTGTAGTGTTGTGCTCACTGACCTGATGTCTTCTCTTGTACGGCGCTCGGTATATGTGAGCGCCGCACAGGAGATGACATCACTTCCTCCTGCCTCCTCTGTCTGAAACAGACAGAGGAGGCATTTCCATTCGCCGGGAGCGATCGCGAGGGGGGAGCCGGAATCGAAAGGCCGCCCCCTCATCTGGGATCGCTCCCGGTGAAGTAACGACCGCTCACGGCACAGAAGGGGGGTCCGGATGGACCCCCCAACTGTACAAAGGCAGTCACGTAGATCTACGTGATTCTGCCTGTCCGTGCCATTCTGCCGACGTAAATCGGCGGTGGGCGGTCGTTAAGTGGTTAAAGAAACGGCTTTAATGAGTAAGCGTCAATTCCTTTTTTCCTTTTCTTCTATTCTCCTTTTTTTGCAGCTCCGTTTTGTATTTTCACTGTGATAGTCTTCTCAGGTTGCTGCCTAAGGCAGATTGTTACTGTTTTTATTTTTCCCAATACGGGCTCCTATTCTCCTGCTGGCAGTTCCATGCACTTTTTTATTTATGTGCTTGTATGTGCTTCTGGGTGTGTGGCCTATCCGGTCATTTATGTGTATGTTTCCATGTTACTCTATGCTTACTTATTACTGCACTTATTACTGTATGTTTTGCAATGGCGAAGCCCCTAAGGATAGTCTCATGGAACACTAGAGGTCTGAATGCACCCCAGAAGAGATCTCTGGTCTTTTCCGTTTAAAAAAAATGTCACCCTCATATTATCTACCTCCAGGAGACTCGCCTTACAGGCTCTAAAACAAGGGCCTTAAAACACCCATGGTTGTCCAACTCCTACCATGCCACTCATACTAATTATTCCAGGGGGGTTTCTATTCTACTGGCCAAATCTCTCGCAGCTGAGACGCTTCAGGTTAAAACTGACCCTGAGGGAAGGTTCATTATTCTTACTCTACAGATTTCTAAGGTGACACTTACCCTGGTAAATGTTTATATCCCCCCTCTGTTTTCGGCGGGGCTACTCTCTAAACTGTCTCTTCAATTGCTGACTAGACCTCCTGGCCCCCTACTTTATGTGGGGGACTTTAATGCTATTTTAGATCCAACACTGGACCGACTGGGGGGTGGGGGCAGACCCTTTCCCTCCTTCCTCGATTTGGATCCAGGTTCATAGCCTTACAGAAGTATGGCACTGGAAACATCCGGATGTGCACCGTTTCTCCTGCCATTCGGACTCTTTCCACACCATGTCCCGATTAGATATGGCGTTTGTCCCGGCCGAGACACTTCCTGTTGTCTCTGCTGCTTCATATCTGCCCTGGGGAGTTTCAGATCATGCCCCTCTTTCTGTGGATCTCCTTCTCCTTCCAGGTTCGGGGCCTGCTATTTGGCGCCTGAACTCCTACTGGCTGGAGGACGAGATTGTGCAGGGTGAATGTAAGACGGGAATTGCAAACTACTGGAGAGACAACTTGGGGAAGGTGGACCCCACTACTGAATGGGATGCGTTTAAGACAGCCCTGAGGGGCACCTTCATGTCCATCACGGAGGTCTTGCGTAAAAATAACCGGATGCTTACTGAGGAAATTGAGACCGCTATGGTGAGTGCAGAGTCTGAATACACCTCTAACCCTGCCTCTGATACGAGAGAGGCATGGTTACAGTGACGTAGGGAGAATAAACTCCGCCTGCTGGACCTCACGCAAAAACGCATGTTACATGTTGCTCAGAAATCGTTCGAACATGGTAAAAAAGCTGGACGTCTCTTGGCATACTTGACCAGACCTGAATACTCCCCCCATCTCTATCCCTCGTATCGTTACTACCCAAGGCCGTATCAGTGACGACCCGGGAGATATCCTGGATTCCTTTTTTATGTTTCTATAAAGACCTATATACCTCTAGGGTTGATTATGACGACACCCAACTGACTGATTACCTGGCTGACATGTCTCTCCCCTCCTTATCTACTGAGGGGCAGGATATGTTGGAGGCACCTAACTCGGTGGAGGAGATTGCTGCAGCCATTTCACAAATGCCTGCTCATAAGACCCCTGCGCTAGATGGTTTCCCGACCGAATGGTATAAACAATTTAAAGACCTTTTGTGCCCCCTCCTTTTGCGGACATATAACAAAGCTCTAGAGGCCAGGGTCCTTCCCCCAACGATGCGGGAGACTCTGTGCTTCTTTTAAAACCCCGTAAGGACCCACTTAAATGCAAATCTTACGGTCCCATTTCTCTCATCAATGTGGACGTTAAGATTCTGGCCAAGATTTTAGCAAACCGCCTAAATGATGTAGTAACATCCCTAGTTCACAGTGATCAAGGGGGCTTTATTCCCGGCAGGTCCACCAGAATGAATATTCGCAGGCTGTTCCACAACCTACAGTATCCACACAACTGTCCTCCCATCCGTGCCATTGTGTCCTTGGACACATGCACGGCATTCGATAGTGTGGAATGGCCATATCTTTTTCGGGTGCTACAAATGTATGGCTTTGGCCCACGGGTTAAAGTGCATGGGTAAAACTTCTTTACACTTCCCCGGTAGCTCGGGTGCGGGTCAACTCCTCTATCACTGAACTCTTTCCGATAACTAGGGGCACGCTACAGGGGTGCCCGTTGTCACCCCTCTTGTTTGCCCTGGCCATGGAGCCACTGGCAGTATGTATCTGGTCCTTCCCTTCCATCAGGGGTCTCCCAATTGCCACTATAGAAGAACGCATTTCACTATATGCGGATGACACATTGGTGTATCTGGCTGATACAGATGGGTCACTGCAGGCTTTATTGATGAAGATTACCGACTTTGGTGATTATTCTGGCTTCTGGGTGAATTGGGATAAGTCCAGTCTTTTTCCTCTGGACGTAGCTGTGCCCCCCCCTAATTCACCCGGATTCCAAACTTCAGGTGGTGTCCTCCTTTAGGTACCTTTTTGGGGTTGTGGTGCAAACCCCTTTGTCTTCATATATCACCAATAACCTAGATCCCCTATTGGTCCGCCTTCAGGAGCAGACCAAGCAGTGGATGGACTTGCCAATGGACCTCATGGGAAGGGCCAATGTTTTAAAAATGATTTACTTTTCAAGATTACTTTATATCCTTGCTAACTTCCCCTGCAAGGTGCCTAAAGCTATCTTCAAACGCATAGACACAATATGCACAACTTTCCTGTGGAAAGGCAGCTCCCCCAGGGTGGCACTTGAAACATTGAGATTACCGGCACACTTGGCGGGCCTGGCATTTCCAAATTTCTTCCTCTATTACTTAGCATCCCAGTTGGTGCACATCCATAATTGGCTGTGTCCAGTTCCAGCAAATGCTTGTACCTCCACGGAGGGGGCTATAGCATCCTCTCTGGAGACTCTGCATAATATCATCCACAGAGGACGAGTCCCTGACCGCAACGGAACCTCTCTATTGGCCACCTCCCTTTCATCTTTCTGTTACATTGTCAAGAAGGTATCCACGCATACCTGGTCGCAGTCCCCTAACAGCCCTCTGTGGTTCAACCCTAACTTGCAGGAATTGTACTCTCTTCCTGATCACAATCGCTGGTACTCTAAGGGGGTCAAATACCTATGTAACTTATACAACGCTCAGGGCTTTGAAACGTTCTCTCAACTACACTTAGACTTTGACCTACCAAACTCATACTTATTTTACTACTACCAGCTTCGGCATGCTATGCAGGCCCAGTTTGGTTCCCTGAAAGACCCCACTGACCTGCCACCATTGGAAAAATTGCTCCGACAACCAGATCCCACTAAACTTCTTTCCACCTATTACGCAACCCTGCTGACCGATTCTAACTCCAGATTCCATAGAGCTCAGGACAAATGGACCTCTATGGACATCTCCTTAGAGGCCGAGGACTGGTCGGAATTCAGTGATACCTACAAAACGTCTGTCATTGCGTCCCGAGACCGAGTCATACAAGTTAACATTTTCCACCAGACCCACCTTACTCCGGCGAGGTTGCATAGGATGGGTCTCCTGTCCTCGGCCGCTTGCTTCCGCGGCTGTGGCCAGGACAGGATTTCTTACACTGTTTTTGGGACTTCGGGACTTCTGGGGGGAGGTGGGTGCCTTTGTCTCCTCGGCGTTGGGCCTCCCGAATATAATTCACCCCAAGAACTGCCTACTAGGCATTTTTGGTGACTTACACCTATCAACGCATGCCAAGAGACTGCTCCGTATACTATATTTTTATGCAAAAAAAAAAACATTCTACTGTCCTGGAAGGGTGCACAGACCTCTTTGAAAGCCCTTTGGTTGAAACGTATTAATGACTCCATCCCGCTATATAAGCTTACTTTTGAAATCCGGAAACGGACCAAAATCTTTCATAAAATTTGGGGTAGGTGGCTGGCTAGCCCACTTGCTCTCTCTCAGCACTAACTGAAGTACACTTGTTTGACCAGTGGTAGACCGTGCCCTAAGGATCTCGAACGTCTAGACTCCCACCTTTGCTGTGCCCGTATTGGTCTACATGCACCTTTTCCCAGTGGGCCTACTGTATATCCTTTGTATTGATATCTCTTTATTTGTCTGAACATATTGCCTACCGTTTCGGACCAGTCTATCTGGTACGGAAATTGTGGTTTTTTTCTGTGTGTGTATTGTTTTTTTTTTTCTGTTAGTTTGTTGAAAAACTTCAATAAAAATATCTTTAAAAAAGAAAAAGACATATTAAAGAATAAACAATAATCAATAAACATGACCTGAACCGTTATAGGATCAAATAAGGTTCCATCTGTACGGCTGTAGAAAACTTGCAGTAGAGAACAAGCCATAGGCCCCTGGTTGTGTGGATCCTGCAAAGAGTAGTCAAAACGAAGGTTCCTCACGGGAGCACAACCAGGGGTAGTTCACAAAGCAATGCAATGTAGTATGGTTTGCTTAACCTGGCGTGAAGGTTGTAGAATCTCTGCTGCCTGAAGCCGATGCCCTTATGGGGGTTCCCTTCCGGATAGAAGGCAAGACCCGGTTGGGTGCATTTTGGCATGGCGTTATAAGGGTGGGTGGGTGAACGGGCTGGTGTTCGGGTCAACGGGGTCTCAGATACTTGGTCTGGAGCTGCCAGTTGTAAGGATTCCAGCAGGTGTTGTAAACTTTCAGGTGATGTACAGGAGTGTTGCTGGTAGGTGAACTGTAGGGTGAAAGGGAAGCACCATGTATATTTGAGCTGGTGCTGCAGCAAGATTTGGAGCTGAGGCTTCATAGCTTGGCGTTTTGCCAGGGTGAGGGGAGCTAGGGAGGAGAAAAGCTGGTATGAGTGCCCTTGGAACAGGAGAGCGTCTTTGGTGCGAGCAGCAGACAGAATTTTCTCTTTTGTGCGAAAGTAATGTAGTTTGGCAATTCTGTCACAAGGTGGGAACTTTGGTAGGTGGCGATTAAGGGCCCTATGGATTGTCAAATTCTAAACGTTCAATTGCTATTGAGGGTGCTAGCTCCTGAAATAAAGCGGTGAAGGAGGTCAGGTCATCAATGGATTCCAGGATGCTACGGAGCCGCAGATTGAATCTATGTGAGCGGTTCTCTGCATCTTTCAGGCCGGAGAGGAGCATTTTATTTTCCCCATGGAGCGCCTTATGTTCTTGAACGTGCTCCTGTAGGGTGAGCTCCATATCATCCACCCTAATCTCACGGGAAAGCCTTCTCCAGCATTGTTTCAATATGACTGAAAAAGTATTTCTGTGACATACCTGACTGCGATATCACAGGAGAGCCACTGGGAATAAACCAGGCATCTGCCTCTTCCTCGCTGTCCACAAGCCCAGATCGGGCCGGCAAAGCTGCATGCTTCTGTGCTGCGGCCTTTGCCCACCATCTTGGAGGAGGCGCAGGCTCGTGCCTCCTTGATGGGCTTTGGTTTATTCTTTCCCCCCCCCCCCCCCCCGATGGCCTGTTAGAACCACACTGGATGGGTAGTCGGAGCTTCAGGGAGTGATCGCGGGGTGAACGAGTGTGTCGGGCGGTTTAGATCAGTGCGATAACACAGCAATGCTGCGAGGAGTGCGGAGCTCTAATGGGACACGTCCACTATGTCGAGCCTTGCTCATGCCCCCCCAACATGCATATTTTTAAATAAAACATGGTGTTATAAAATCGAGCATCACATATTACTTGTTTTATCTCAAATCTTCTATTGGTTGTCTGGTACAATTTGTATTGTGTTGACTTTTTTTAATTGGGTAAAAATGAAAAATATGTTTTCTTTTGTTTTTTACAGGACAGCAACCCTAGAACAAGCAACAGATAATGCCAAAGTATTTGGAAAAGAAGTTCTAAAAATGTTTAATTTAATGAAGTTGAATGTTTCAGATATGAGGGGGGTAAGTAGATTAAACAACATAATTGAATTTGTTATAATAATGTTTCACATCGCTACAAAAAGCTAGTTTGATGGCTCAGTTCTTCTATGGCATGGAGAAGTTCCACTGAAAGGTTATGGGTGGCTGTTGCTATTTCTTTCTCGTACATCACGGGACACAGAGCGGCATAGTCATTACTATGTGGGTTATATAGATACCTTCAGGTGCTGGCACTGGCAACTTCCAAAACCGGAAGTACCCTCCCCTATATAAGCCCCTCCCATCCGGGAGCACCTCAGTTTTTTGCCAGTGTCTAAGGTGTTGGCCAAGAAGTAACATGTGTTTTTCACTGAGCTTGCGTACAGGTTCTTTTGGGCCTCAGTAAGCTATTCCGGATCCGACCAAAAAAGCTTCATAGCTAAACGGTCGGTACCCGGGCCTTGCAGAGAAGAGCAAGGTTTTGCCTGTAATGCTTCTCTTAGGAGAGCTGGACCCTGGGATCCAGAGCTCTGGTCATACCCATGACCAAGATGTTTTCTGTGCAGGGTGCTATACAGGTCCAGGGGAGTGGAATCCTTGGGAACCCGGTCCCTGAAGGTTTAATTACAATGCCTGCCGTGATAGGTGAAGTTTGGGCTTCTGTGGACCAGAGTCCTGCGGCGGGGAAAAGGTAAGTGGGGACCCCTCAGGAACTTGGTTCTATTGAGGGGACCCCCAAGCCTAATATGTCTTTCTGCTCGTTACCTAACGGTATTCCCGCTAAATATTTATGCATGCCTGTAACTACTAAAAAATGTAATAATTTTAATAGTGGTCAAGAAAAAAAAAATATATAGACTGCGGTACCTGTGTTAATCCACTAGAGGCCGCTGTGGAACGTTTCTTGTCATGTGGACTAGTTTCTTTTCATCAGAGCAAGTCCAGGCAGATGGTGAGTTCTCTTGTGGGAAACTGCTTCCTCTGCCATGTTGCAATGCTCGTCCATCCCCTGGCCTGCGGCAAAAGGGGCCCTGGCTCTTGTCCCTAGTTTCCCTTTTCAAAAAAGAGCGCCGAAGGCGCACGTGGCCGCGCGCGTGCGCGCGCCTCTATATATAGAGGTGAGCTGGGAAAGGGGGCAGAGCTTGGGGGATGACGCTCTGTGCGCGCCGCAGCGCTTCTGAGCATGTGCGGGCATCCCAGCATGTTAAAAAACACAATTATGTGTTGTGAGCTGGCTATGGAGTGCAGAGACAGAGCTGGCAACATTTAAAAAAAGGCATACAGCAAGCGGTTGATGCAGGCATCCCCATAGAAAGGCACATTAGTAGACACCAACTGTTTTTATAGCAGCATTTGTGCTAGACTATTGTCAGTAAGTGGTGTATTTCGGCTGGAATACCTCAGCTTTGGGCTTAGGAATATGCCGTCTAAAAACTCCGGGACTAAAAATCCCAGGAAGCATAGGGGGTCTCCATCGGGCTCTGAGGATCTTGGGCATGCTTCGGCTGCACCAATCTCCCCTGAAGAATCAGAGGTTAGTGACCGTAGAGCACCCTCAGGAGTACCTGGTACTGTGGCTGTCCTCAGTTCACCTGCTCCTGTGTATGTAACAGAGGAGGTTTTTTCCTCAGCTCTGGGAGGGCTGGAAGAGAGATTGTCAGCATTGATCGCTGCTTCCCTGTCACAGGAAAAAAGCGCTCGATCTCCGTCTCCTCCCTCAGAGTGCCTGTTAGCGGAGCAACAGTCCCATACAGGGATCGACCTACCTGAGGGGGATCAGGATGAGGTCGATTCTGTTGTAGAGGAATCAACAGTGGAAGAGCCATTCTCAGCATCACATGCTGAAAGATTATGGGTTCAGTCCCTGACTAACATGGTCCGATCAGCATTTAAAATGCCCCTTGCGGAGCCATCATCCACTTCTGTCTCCTCGTTGGGGTCGCTAAAAGCTCCCCAGACTGTTTGTTCCTTTCCGATCCATCCTTTACTGGAAGGGCTCATTTACCAGGATTGGGAGCATCCTGATAAAATATTTACTCCTCCCAAGAGATTTCAGGTGATCTATCCCATGGAGGATAAGTTCGTCAAAAAATGGAGGGTCCCTACAGTGGACGCAGCCATCTCTTGTGTGAATAAATCACTGACATGTCCAGTGGATAATGTTCAAATGTTCAAGGACCCAATAGATAAAAAATTGGAGTTCTTATTAAAATCTGCTTTTGCTACAGCAGGCTTGGTGACACAACCAGCAGTGGCAGCTATTGGGGTCTGCCAAGCAGTGAAGGATCAGTTAAAACAGGTCTTAAGGGACTTGCCAGATCAGCAGGCCCTTGCCCTAGCTGATCTACCTAGAGCCTTATGCTTTGCGGTGGATGCTATAAAGGATTCAATCCATCAGGCCTCCCGCCTTACGCTGTCTGTAGTACATATGCGCAGGCTTCTATGGCTCAAAAACTGGTCTGCTGAAGCTCCCTGTAAAAAATTGCTGGTCAGCTTCCCATTTCATGGTGAACGCTTATTCGGGGAAGACCTGGACAAATATATCCAGAAAATTTCCAGCGGTAAAAGTACACTTTTGCCGGTTAAAAACAGAGTTAGAGGTCCCTCTTTTAAGAGGCCTGCTTCTCCAGTCCCTAGGACATCGGCTGTGAAACAGTTCCGACGGCCTCCTCGGTCAAATCCCGGAGGTAAAAATCAGGGACAATTGCAGGGTAACAAGAAGCCCTGGAGCAGGAGAGGTACAAAACCTCCCCCAAAGTCAAATGCATGAAGGGTTGCCCCCACTCAATCGGGTGGGGGGAAGACTTCAGTTGTTCACAGAGACCTGGCGGGACACGATCAGAGACAGATGGGTGCTCTCCGCAGTAAGTCTGGGATACAAATTGGAGTTAAAAGACTCCCCTCCTTCCCACTTTATAAGGTCAAACGTGCCAAGGGATCCCCAGAAGAGAGGATCCCTCCTGTTGGCACTAGAAAAATTATTGCTCCAAGCAGTAATTATAGAGGTTCCCCTGGAAGAATGGGGGTTCGGGTTTTACTCAAACCTCTTTACAGTCCCGAAGCCAAACGGGGACGTGAGGCCCATATTAAATCTAAAAGGGCTAAACAAATTCCTACATATCAGGACTTTCCGGATGGAGTCGATCCGATCGTTGGCCACTGCCCTACAAGGGGAGGAATGGTTAGCCTCGATCGACATCAAAGATGCTTATTTGCACATTCCCATCTTTCCAGCCCACCAAAAATTTCTACGCTTTGCGGTAGAAGGGCGCCATTTTCAGTTCAGAGCCTTACCCTTCGGTGTGGCCACAGCACCACGAGTGTTCACAAAAATTCTGGCCCCATTATTGGCCAATCTAAGAACACGAGGTGTAACGATAATGGCATATCTAGACGACTTGTTGCTGATAGACCACTCAGTGGAAAAACTAGAAGTGGTTGTTCACGAGACAATCGAGTATCTGGAATATCACGGTTGGATTATCAACCGAGACAAGTCAGCCCTAAAACCAGTCAAAAGTCTGGAATACTTGGGGCTAAGGCTGGATTCAGACCAGAGAAAAATTTTCTTGCCTCAAGAAAAGGGGTCGTCTTTGAGAGATTTGATCCACCTAGTGGGTACAAAAAGACAGCCATCCATACGCCTGTGCATGAGGCTGCTGGGAAAAATGGTGGCATCATTCGAAGCAGTACCCTACGGTCAATTCCATTCAAGGAATTTGCAAAGGGCCATACTGTCAGCCTGGAACAAAAAAGTTCAGGCCCTAGACTTACCAATGTCCTTGTCCCCTTCCGTTCGCAAGAGCCTCCGTTGGTGGTTGGTTCCCCAGAATCTGGAAAGAGGGAAATTCTTCAGTCCGATTTCTTGGAAGGTGGTCACTACAGATGCCAGCCTTATAGGCTGGGGAGCAGTACTGGAGCAATGGTCTCTCCAGGGCAGATGGTCGGATGCAGAAAAGGCCCTGCCCATCAATCTCTTAGAGATACGAGCAGCCCGGTATGCCCTAGTAGCATGGACATCCAAACTCCAAGGGTCCCCTGTCAGAATTAAATCGGACAATGCCACGGCAGTGGCATATATCAATCATCAGGGTGGCACCAGGAGTCGTGCAGCCCAGAGGGAAGTAAATTGCATCCTGAAATGGGCAGAAAGATATGTCCCAGCCATATCTGCGGTATTCATTCCAGGAGTGGAGAATTGGAAGGCGGACTTTCTAAGTCGCCAACAATTATGCCCAGGGGAATGGTCCCTTCATCCCGAGGTTTTCCGGACAATATGTCAGCGGTGGGGAACACCGGATGTAGATCTGCTAGCATCCAGATTCAACGCAAAAGTGGACAGGTTTGTCTCTTGGACAAGGGATCCCCTAGCTTGCGGCTCGGATGCCCTAGTGTTCCCTTGGGAGCAGTTCAAGCTGATATATGCATTCCCACCGCCACAATTGTTACCTCGATTACTCCGCAGAATCAGGGTAGAAAAGAAACCAGTGATTCTGGTGGCTCCAGCGTGGCCCCGAAGAGCATGGTATGCGGAGATTGTAAAGATGTCTGTGGGGAGTCCTTATACCCTCCCACATCGTCCGGACCTGCTTTCGCAAGGACCGATATACCACCCTTCCTTACCAGCCCTAGGTTTGACGGCCTGGCTATTGAAGCCCACATTCTAAAAAAGAGAGGGCTCTCTAATTCTGTGGTATCTACCATGATCAATGCCAGGAAGCCGGTATCCAGGCAGATCTACTATAGAATCTGGAAGGCGTACATCGCCTGGTGTGAGGCCAAGAAATGGCATCCATGTAAATACGTAATAGGTAGGATTCTGGACTTCCTACAATGGGCTGTAGATAGGAAGCTTGCCTTGAGTACTATCAAGGGTCAGATTTCGGCCTTGTCAATATTTTTTCAAAGGCCCTTGGCTTCGCATTCACTAGTTAAAGCCTTTATACAAGGAGTGATGTGTATTAGCCCTCCGGTTAATATTCCCATATGTCCATGGGACTTAAACCTGGTTCTGTCGGTTCTACAGAAACAACCATTTGAACCATTACAGCATATTTCCCTGGTTCTTCTCACCAGGAAATTGATTTTTCTAGTAGCCATTTGTTCAGCTAAAAGAGTGTTGGAATTAGCCGCTATGTCCTGTAGAGAGCCATATCTGGTTATCCATAAGGACAGAGTAGTGTTACGTCCTCATCCAGCCTTTCTTCCTAAGGTGGTATCGAGGTTTCATTTGAACCAAGATGTGGTTCTTCCTTCTTTTTTCCCCAAACCTAGTTCGGTAGAGGAAAAGTTATTGCATTCTTTGGATGTAGTAAGAGCAGTTAAAGCTTATCTAAAAGCCACTGCTCAGATTCGCAGAACGGATACTTTGTTTATTCTGCCGGAAGGCCCCAGAAGGGGTCAGGCAGCGTCAAAATCTACTTTAGCCAAGTGGATTCGACAGGTCATAATGCAAGCCTATGGCTTGAGAAGGAGACCGCCTCCGTTCAAAGTTAGGGCGCACTCCACGAGAGCAGTTGGAACTTCATGGGCAGTGCATCACCAGGCCTCCCTGGCTCAAATCTGTAAGTCCGCAACATGGTCTTCAGTACACACGTTTACTAGGTTCTACCAGGTGGACGTTAGAAGTCAGGAGGATGTCGCCTTTGGGCGCAGTGTGTTGCAGGCCGCAAAAGATCCTCATGTCTGATAGCGCTCAGCTTATGTATGGTGTACCCCCCCCCCCCCTCATTGGGCATTGCTTTAGGACATCCCACATAGTAATGACTATGCCGCTCTGTGTCCCGTGATGTACGAGAAAGAAAATAGGATTTTTATAACAGCTTACCTGTAAAATCCTTTTCTTGGAGTACATCACGGGACACAGAGCTCCCACCCCTCTTTGGGGACACTTATTGCTTTGCTACAAAACTGAGGTGCTCCCGGATGGGAGGGGCTTATATAGGGGAGGGTACTTCCGGTTTTGGAAGTTGCCAGTGCCAGCACCTGAAGGTATCTATATAACCCACATAGTAATGACTATGCCGCTCTGTGTCCCGTGATGTACTCCAAGAAAAGGATTTTACAGGTAAGCTGTTATAAAAATCCTATTTTCTTCACATAAGATGAATCTAAATTTGTGCAGAAGAAACTGAATCTGCAGAGGAGGGCATTGCCCAGGGTTCTGGCACCTTTTTTGCAATGTTGGATTGGAGAAACCTGTAGATTTCTGCTTTGCAATTTGGATTGAGCTGGCAGTTCATATCTGATAGGAGGTTTTATCATGTCGATCATGACAATGTCCTTTTTTAGGTTGAGAGGATCCTTCTATTTGGGAAGAAGTGCCCAGGTAATACGGAGCAAGGTCTCTAGGTAGCCATGTTTGTCTGCTGCATGCGTCTGTTGCTTTTTTTTTTTTATATATTTTAAATAAGGTGGGACTTCAGATGCAGCAGTTGGTTCCAGCGCACATATCTAATTTTAGCCTCTCACCACTTAAATCTGGCCTGATGCCAGGAGGGTCCCGCTCACTGATTGACATGTTTCACGATCAGAGAAAAAAGAAGCCAGCTGAAGAACTACCCGCGAATAAGACAGGTAATTTAGTACATAACATGCTATGTAATAATGTATGTTGTTTATAAAGGGTGCATTTACCTAAGAGTTTCAAAGATTTCTGGCATCTTCTATCTAACATTTTTTGCAGTTTGGATGGCTTTTGACTGGCTGGTTAAATGCCATAAAAAAACGAGATAAGTTGCAAACCCCAACAACCTCAACGGAGTGAGAGATTAGGCACAGCTCCAATACCCACCTAAATTCACCACATACATTAAAATCAACATGAAGTATTAGCCATAGGGCCAAGCCACAGAACTCTTCCTGAGAGAAAAGGAAATATAGATCCTAATTATGAATGAATGTATAAATACAAACAGCCATTATAACACAAAACTTAAAGGATAATTAGAGCAGAACACACAGATCATGAAACACCTACCCTCCCAACAGCCAACATCTAGTATCCACGTCTGAAATTTCTTGAATCTTCAATACATAATGAAGCCCGTAAAGATAAGACCAAGCATATATAAATATAAACTATGTTTTCAACCCTAATGGAGCAGAATAACCCTAGGGTCAAATGAGCTCACCGTTCTCTTAGCCATCCCCATGTGCTTCCATGCTTCCATATGTCATATATAAGGAAAGAAAAGATATAAGGTATAAGACCCCTAAGAGTAAAACCCAAACCCAAAAGCTAAATTAAAAAAGCAACAAAGGGAAAAGAAAACAAAATTCTTGCTTGCATGTCCAACCATTCCATTCCAGTTCCCAGTAAGATATCTGTGGCAAACTGTCAGCGGTGCATGACATTTTTAACAAATGTCTTATATAGGTGGGCCATGCCGGGACGACGGACGGACATGTATGCTGTACTGTACAGTACAGCATACATGTCCATCCATCGTCGCACCCCCTCAAACACTCCTTATTGCTTGCTTAAAAATTGAGTGGCTAGGGTTATGTGAGTGTGCACAATTTATAGGTAAGCCAAAATTACTATTTTTTTCAAGACAATATCACAAAAATAAAACCTTGTTTGTTATCCTGAGTAATGAATGACAGAGTTGTTGCTCAATAAACAGGCTTTTAGCAGAAATGTAAAAATTCCTCTAGTCCATTTGCGGTGTACAGGTGTGAAAAGCCCAACTTGGGACAGATACAAAAAATATCCCTTGCAGTGGGGCTGTGCCCGCATTGCAAAGGCTTATAACCTGTTTTGTCTAGGGGAGAGAAAAAAAATGTTACTCTTTCGTCCATGGACCGACACAGCTTCTCTATTGACAAAGTGGGTATTATCCGTTAATTAGGAGTGACTAGGCAGAAAAACTTGTAAAAAGTGTTGCATCACACCTTCTACAGTACCGCCCAGGGGGCGGACCCTCTGGGTATACCCTCTCAGTCTGCACATCGCAGATCAGTTTTTTTCTGTCTAGCAAGGAGTAGGACATGGCTCCCTTCGGGCCCATTGGTCCGGGGAAAAAAGATATATATATTTTTTTTTTTTTTTTTTGCTACATTTGTTGTTTCCTGCGATCTTCGATCAACTGCCGACTGGGTGACAGGCTGGATCCTCGATCCTTGTAGTCTCCCCAGCTGGGTTTTCCACGACATGCCCGTCACTCCACGGGTGGCCGGTGAGCCTACGCTCCAGGGCCTGCATCGGACCGCTCAGCTTCGGCTGACCTTACGGCCGAGTCGCAGCAGCCTTGGCCGGTGAGCTTACGCTCCAAGGCTTGCATCGGACCGCTCAGCTTCGGCTGACCTTACGGCCGAGTCGCAGCAGCCTGTCCGGTGAGCGTCATGCTCCAGGGCATACATATGATCGTCCCTTCTGGGTCCAATCACAGCATGCCTGGCCAACAGTCACCTTCCGTGCGCGGACGATGATCTGTTTGGAATGTCTTCCAGCAGAATACATGCAGGATAGGTAAGTAAAACTCCCCTGCCTCGGCTGGGTGATTTAGCTGGACATTCCTGGAGAGATCAAGTAAGTGGTTGTGGCCCCTTTCTTCCCTCTCTCCCTGCCTTTCCCTCCTCCCTGGGCTTCTAGCTAAAGGTTGCTGGGTGCTGGGGGTCACCTAGGGGGTCCCACTGGAGCGGGGCTGGCTGTAACTAACATTTAAAAGAAATGTCATTTTTGCTTACCTGTGTTTCTGTGTCTCCATGCTGTCGGCAGCCATTTTGAGGTGGTCCATGCCAAGTTTGGCCTCTTGTAACTGCCTGGCGGCCATCTTCCTGTGGTTCGGCCACACCCACTGGCCCCTATCAGGTGATCGGCGGCCATGTTGGTCCACCCTGTATGCAGATATTGCCGTTCGGCGGCCATCTTTTTGTGGGCTATGGCTGCCTGACCTCTATCTTCTGTCGGCGGCCATTTTCTTAGAGCCCACATTATCTTCCATACAGACGTTTTTGGCAACCATTTTGCGAGAGCCTCCGGCCTCTAGGGTGCATTACACTGGCGTGAAAATTCACACAGGAAGTGCTGATAAAAGAAGCAGACTGACACAGCAGCAAGGGGACAGCATCACAGGCGCAGCATAGCAGTACCTATCCAGGGTGGTGAGTCCTCTGGGTGACCCGGCCTCTCTGCAGCACAGGAGGGTGGCCTATTGATATCTTGCCTGGAGCCCTGTGAGTGTCAGCGTGTGGTCAGCATGGCATCTGAGCCAGATGTCTTCTCCCCTGAAACACCAGATTTAGCAGCTGGTGTCCCTGAGGTGTCTATGGACGCTATGTCGGCAATCCTAGAGGCGTTTGCTGCCAGGGTGGAAGCAGCACACGGGAATACAGGGGGTAATAAACGCCCCCGTCCCCTGCAATCTTCTGGGGATATTTCTGATGCAGAACCAGGTCCAGCTACGGCTCATGGCCCAGATTCTGATGCATCAGAGACTGCAGACCGTGACCGATCGGACAGTGAGGATGACTCCAAGTCCAGGTCAGTACGCGAGACGGCTTTGGTATCTGACCTTATTACTGCAGTGCGGGATACGCTAAAGTTGGAAAATACTGCAGAAGCAGCAGAGACTCCGGTCCACTTGGGTTTCATAGACCTGCCCGCACTGCTAAGGTGTTCCCTTGTGTGTCTTTTGATAAACTCTTATACAAGGAATGGGAGAACCCACTGAGGGTCTTTACAGCCCCAAAGAGGTTTGCGGTACGGTACCCCTTTTGAGGAGAGTTTTCTGAAGAAATGGACCTCTCCCCCCTATAGTGGACCCTCCGGTGTCCAGACTTAATAGAGCCACCACAATTCCTGTAGAAGGGGCTCCTGTTTTCTAGGACCCTGTGGATAAGAAGGCTGAAGCACTCGCTTGCTACCTATACTCAGTGGTAGGCTCGGCAGTACGCCCGGCATTGGCGGGGGCCCTAGTGTCTCAGACACTTACTGAATGGGCAAGATTGCTACTCCAGGGGTTAAGGAGCGAGATGCTCCTCCTGATGAGATAACATTGGCCGACCTGTTGGTCCAGGGCCTTAGGTTTGTCTGCGAGTCAGACATGAATACTATTCCCCTGCTGTCTAAAACTTCGGTTTATGCAGTAGCAATACGCCGCCTGATCTGGCTAAAAGGCTGGTCTGCGGACCAGACTTCCAAGAAAGCCCTGTTGGATCTGCCTTTTAAGGGCGACAGACTTTTTGGGGCTTCTCTGGATGACATCATCAAGGATGCCACAGGAAGTAAAAGCACTTTGCTTCCCCAAATTAGCAAGGGTAAGGGGCCACGCCAAGGGCAAGGGCCCTCCTTTACTGCACACAAGTGGTTTTTTCGTCCCCCTAGGGCGACAGGGTAAAGACCCCTGGCCGATAAAGCGCCTGCCCAAGGACAAAAGCGTCCTTGGTCCCGCAGACCCAACAAGCCTGCGGACAAATCTGCGTCCACATGAAGGTCCGCCCCCACCCAGCTCTCGGGTGGGGGGACGTCTTCGCGAATTCGCGACTCAGTGGACTGCTCTAGTCTCCGACAGGTGGGTTTGCGAAGTAATCTCTTCAGACTACAAGATAGAATTTCTCTCTTGTCCACCAGACAAATTCATCACCTCCAATCTCCAGCTACTACCGACCCGTCGGGAGGCCCTGTATGGGGCGGTCCAGGGTCTACTGGAACGCGGGGTAGTTATTCCAGTTCCAGAACAGGAACGGGGTCAGGGTTTTTACTCAAATCTGTTCATTGTGCCAAAGAAGGAGGGGGTTCGTCCAATCTTGGATCTCAGAGCCCTCAATTGCTTTGTGAAGGTACAAAGATTTCGGATGGAGTCGGTTCGATCCGTAGTCACGGCTCTCCATCCGGGGGACTTTCTGGCCTCCTTGGACATCAAGGATGCATACCTGCATGTCCCCATATACTCCAGACACCAGAGGTTTCTGCGATTTGCTATCGGGAAGAACCACTACCAGTTTGTGGCCCTCCCGTTTGGCCTTGCCTCAGCACCCAGGACGTTCACCAAGGTGCTCGCTCCGATTCTGGCACTTCTAAGACAGCGGGGTATCGCTATCACAGGCTACTTATACGACCTTCTGCTGAAGGCCCCTTCAAGCTCAGAATTAGAGGTAAGCGTGTCCATTACCTGTCAGACTCTTCGAGACTGTGGTTGGATACTAAACACGCAAAAGTCAGTATTGGTGCCCACTCAACGCCTAGTGTACCTGGGGTTGATTCTGGATTCCTCAGAGGCAAAGGTATTCCTCCCTGTGGAGAAGTTGCAGACCCTCCGGGCTGCAGTACGGCAGCTGACTTCCAGGAATTGGTCATCACTCCGTTTTTGCATGTGAGTGTTGGGCCTCATGGTAGCCTCCTCTGAGGCGGTCCCATATGCTCAATACCACACTCGAGTGTTACAGAAGGAAGTTCTGTCCAGATGGAACAGATGCCCTTCATCTCTGGATTATCAAATCCGAGTGAGCCACCTAGTCAGGAGATCCCTGGTATGGTGGCTGACAGCACCGGCTCTAATGGCCGGGAAGTCATTTCTTCCGGTTTACTGGATAGTGATCACGACGGACGCCAGCCTTACAGGTTTGGGGGGAGTCTGGGGTGTCCAGTCGGCGCAAGGTCGCTGGACCCCAGAGGAAGCCCTCCTGCCGATCAATGTCCTGGAGATCCGGGCGATCAAGCTGTGCCTCTTCAAATGGTCTCAGAGACTGCAAGGGCGTCCAGTCAGGATCCAGTCAGACAACGCCACAGCAGTGGCATATGTCAATCATCAAGGAGGAACAAGAAGCTCAGCTGCAGCATCGGAGATCGCTCGCATCCTGAAGTGGGCAGAGAGGAGCGTACTGGCACTGTCGGCCTTGTACATTCCGGGTGTGGAAAACTGGCAGGCGGACTACCTGAGCCGCCAGATGCTGGACCAGGGAGAATGGTCCTTACACCCGGAGGTGTTCCAACTCCTCTGCCAAAGATGGGGCACACCAGACGTAGATCTTCTGGCTTCCCGACTCAATCGGAAGGTATTGAGGTTTGTGGCCCGGTCAGGAGACCCATGGGCAGACGCAACGGACGCGTTGGTAGCATCGTGGGGTCAGTATCGGCTAATCTATGCCTTCCCTCCCTTAAAGGAGTTGTAAAGGTACATTTTTTATTTTCTAAATAGGTTCCTTTAAGCTAGTGCATTGTTGCTTCACTTACCTTTTCCTTTGATTTACCTTCTAAAGGTTTGTTTTCTTTGTCAGAATTTCTCACTTCCTGTTTCTCCTCACTGAACTCCACACCATCATCCGAGTGGTGTGGAGTCATCCAGAACAGCTTACTGAACAGCTTACTGAGGATAAACAGGAAGTGAGAAATTCAGACAAAGAAAACAAAGAAAAAAAATATTTAGAAGGGAAATCTAAGGAAAAGGTAAGTGAAGCAACAATGCACTAGCTTAAAGGAACCTATTTAGAAAATAAAAAATGTACCTTTACAACTCCTTTAAGGCTTCTTCCTCTTCTGCTCCGCAGAGTGGAGGCAGAGGGAATTCCAATGATCCTAATCGCTCCAGATTGGCCTCAGCGTCCTTGGTACGCCGATCTAGTACGTCTGGTAGCAGACGTCCCCTGGCGCCTACCACTACGGAAGGACCTGCTATCGCAAGGTCCCATATTCCATCCTGCTTTACAGTCATTGGCTTTAACGGCATGGCTGTTGAGAACCAGGTACTGAGAGATCGGGGCCTGTCAGACTCAGTAATCTCTACTATGAGAAGTGCTCGGAAACCGTCCTCTAGGAAGGTCTATCACCGCACTTGGAGGGCCTACATCTCCATATGTGAGGAAATGAAATGGCATCCGCGTACCTATTTGGTTTCCAGAATCCTGCTGTTTTTACAGCATGGGGTAGACCAAAGGCTTGCCCTAAGTACGATTAAGGGACAGATATCTGCCCTGGCTGTCCTTTTTTCAGCGACCCCTGGTGACTCACTCTCTCGTGAGTACATTTGGGCAGGGGGTTCGACATGTGGCCCCTCCGGTCCGCCCCCCATTACCTCCGTGGGACTTGAACCTGGTCCTCTCGGTGCTTCAGACGGCACCGTTTGAGAATATTAGAGATATTCCCCTGTTGACACTTTCTCAGAAGGTGGTCTTTTTGGTGGCTGTTACGTCAGTTAGATGAGTCTCTGAGCTGGCAGCCTTGTCCTGCAAGGCTCCCTATTTGATTTTCCACAAGGATAAGGTGGTGCTGCGGCCGCAGCCTTCCTTTCTTCCGAAAGTCGTTTCGGCTTTTCATCTCAACGAAGACATTGTACTTCCATCCTTGTGTCCTCAGCCGTCGAATCCTAAGGAGTCGGCGTTGCATTCCTTGGACGTTGTCCGTGCTTTGAGAGTATACATATCTGCTACTTCCCTGTTCCGGAAGTCAGACTCACTGTTTGTTTCGGTGGCTGGTCCCAAGAAGGGCCAAGCAGTCTCATCGGCCACCATCTCTAGGTGGATCCGACAGATAGTAATCCAGGCTTACGCCTTAAAGGGTCAGGCGCCCCCCTTTCCTGTCACGGCGCATTCGACCAGGGCAATAGGTGCCTCCTTGGGCTTTCCGACATCAAGCGTCTGTTTCCCAACTATGTAAAGCGGCGACTTGGTCGTCCGCTCACACTTTCACAAAATTCTACAAAATTGATGTAGGTGCATCTTCGGATGCCTCTTTCGGCCGCAAGGTTTTGCAGGCGGCTGTTTAGAGTTGCAACTCCTCCGTTGGAGGAGTGCTGTTTTGTGTTTTGGGGTGAAGTTTGTTTTTATGCTGTTACCACCCCTCGTTTTTTCTCTGACACTGCTTTGGGACGTCCCACTTTGTCAATAGAGAAGCTGTGTCGGTCCATGGACGAAAGAGTAAATAGGATTTTTTACTCACCGTAAAATCCTTTTCTCTGAGTCCATGGACCGACACAGCACCTACCCCTCCTTTTAAGTTTGTACTGCTTTTTGACGAACTGATCTGCGATGTGCAGACTGAGAGGGTATACCCAGAGGGTCCGCCCCCTGGGCGGTACTGTAGAAGGTGTGATGCAACACTTTTTACAAGTTTTTCTGCCTAGTCACTCCTAATTAACGGATAATACCCACTTTGTCAATAGAGAAGCTGTGTCGGTCCATGGACTCAGAGAAAAGGATTTTACGGTGAGTAAAAAATCCTATTTTTCTTACCTCATCCTCTGCTCCCCACTCCCCCAGCAGATGGCGCTCCCCCATGACCTGGCGGTGGACTGTTCCTCGGGATCCTCAAATCCAGAGTAGGGCTATAGACCCTGCTCTGGTCTTGATTCCAGGACTCTAGATTACTAGAGTGTGGTGATCACAAAGCTGCAGGCACCACTGGTCTAGCTGTGATTGGGAGCGAAGGATCAGGTAAGTATATTTCCTTTTAAAGTTCCCGTAGACATAAATGAGCAATTAACCCTTGCAGGATGTCAGTGAAATTGAACATGTTTTATTACAAAGTAAAATGAATATCCACTTGCATGTAAAAACTGCAGATGCCAACATTAAGATTTCCTTTCAAGTCACAAAAGGAAACAGTGTAATAGCTCCAATCACAAGGCTTATAGGGAGACAGCAATGTGAGAAGCTCAGCTGAAATCTGACTCTTGGCATCGGCTGGCGGTCACTGACAAAGCCAGCACTGGTGCACAGAGATCCATACAGATCTGCTGGAGCACTGCACAGAGCTAGGGAGCAGGGAGATCAAGCAACGCGTTTCCAGGCGATCCACCCCTTTCTCACGTCCCCCAATATGTTGTGTGGTTTTTTTTCTCAGGCTGTACACATCAGTTAACTTTTACTTTACAGTTTTTGTATGTTCTTTCAGCATACATGGAGATACTTGCCAAAAAGTTTAGCAGTTCACAATTATACTGGAATATTCTGAAACTGATTTGTTGAGGTACTGGCAGGATAATTCTGAGCATGTATCTTTAAAAAAAATAATAATAATTAAGCACAATAGGTCATTTTAATATTACCACAAAACGTTTACCTGTTTACAGATGCACATATTCCACTAGAAATGTGTCTACGTGACTATTCTTATATATAACATGTTTTTCATTTTATCTCAGTTTTTGTTGCTGCTTTGGATGTTCAGATTTCATCAGCATTTGGAACATGTACTTCCATTACTTCTAATAAGAGTGAAGCTTCCAGCCAAGATCCAAGTACCAGCAAAGCAGCTTCCCCTGTGAAAAAGAATGGCCTGCACACTCCTTTTAGTGTTAAATCAAGAGTAAATTTCACTATTGAAGTTCCATCCCCTTCTCAGGTTGGTGATTTTTTTTCTACAAGGCCACTGTTATCTTTCTCTAATGATTTTTTTTTTAATTTGTGTTATCTATAGTTTGGGCTATATTAGATATGCTATGGTCATTCTTATGTTTTAAGTTTTTTTACATTTAAAAAAAAATGGTTTATTTATAATATCCTGTATTTCTGGACACATTACAAAATAATCCACAGAATTGGCCATTCTAAATATTGGTTTGGAAATATTCCCATATAACTATTGTTCAATAATTGCTCATTATTTAGTGGCTGCTAAACCTACCTAAAAAGTCAATGGGAAAAAATTCTCAATGTGTCTGCATTTCTTCAGTAGATGGATACTTTTGAGAAACTGATAGCACAGAAAGAAAACAACTAATTCTGATTTTATCACCAATGGAAAGCTTGGTGGAGATTTTATTTAGCAATCATTCCCCTCAACCCCACCATAATAACCTTAAAGCCCATCTCCATGTTTCCTGTCACGTCAGATAGTTTGTTTGGACAAAGCTGGTCCAAGCAAACTATTTCCTTAACTACCTCCTGCCCGCTGTATAGACAAATAAATAACGGCGGGCAGGATCCTCCTTACTACTTACTAGAAACAAACGATATGTCTCCTCTCCCCTGACAGAAGAGGGATTTGTGTGTTTTATCCCCGTGCTGGCTCTTGTGCCCGCGATCGCGGGTGGCCGGTGGCGATCGCGCCCGCCGGCCACATGCATCAGGACCCCCACCGTGCCTCCGGTGGCTCTTCAAGAGAACAACGTACCCATATGTTGTTTTGCGCAGCCATGCCATTCTGCCAACATATATCATGGTGAGCCGGTCGCCAAGTGGTTAATATACTGATTGAAGTGACAGTAGGAGAGCTGCTTGAATGTGTATGTATTACTGAAGAGTGAGAACAAAAACAAATAGAGATAAGGAAGTCCTATGCCAAACATGGTTGTCTGACCAAGTTTAGTAAATTACGGGGTGATTGGCTCAGCACTCCAGGTATAGCACCCTACAACACTAATCTTAGATAGGCGATTTAATTGATACAACACCGACTGCAAATATTTCCCATTTTCTTACCATATATAAGACAATGGCGGTCTCATAATGCTTGTTCCTTCTTCATGGTATCCAGTGTATGTTCAGACATTAGTGTATATGGTTGTAGAAATGTTGGATGACACGCCTTTTATAGATAGCTTAAACAATGTTAAACCTGACGCAAAATCCTTTTTTTCTGTATAGTTATGCTTTTATTATCATGGTAATTGTCCTTTAAGGATACAATATTCATAAGTAACAATCTTCCATTCATACCATTTTGAATTCTACCAGCAATTGTTTGTATTTGTACTAATGGTTACTTTTGTAAGGGTGACCCAACTGTGGGGGAGGCGGTTCTTTGTTGAGGAAAAAATTGGTTTATAAACCATGGTAAACTTTTATTAAAATGTATTTGATTAACCTCCCTTAGCGGTAATCCCGAGTGTGACTCGGGGTGAATGTTCACTACCAAAAGCGGTAACCCCGAGCCATACTCGGGATCGCATCGCAGGATCCAGGCAAAGTTACTTACCTTGTCCCCTGGATCCTGCGATGTCTCCCCGCTGTGTGTGAGAGCTGTCTCCTTCTCCACCCGAGTGCCGAGCTCCGTTTCCTGCGATTGGATGAAGAGAAAGTTCTGGACAGCCGCACTCAAAATCAATGCCTTTATTAAAAAAGAGGTAATAATCCAAAAAATACAAGCCACAGCAAACAGCGGAATACAGGAGCTGACGCGTTTCACACTTTCAAAAGTGCTTATTCATAGTGCTATGAATAAGCACTTTTGAAAGTGTGAAACGTGTCGGCGCCTGTATTCCGCTGTTTGCTGTGTCTTGTATTTTTTGAATTATTACCTCTTTTTTAATAAAGGCATTGATTTTGAGTGCGGCTGTCCAGAATTTTCTCTTCATCCAATTGCCTAAGCTTAGCCTGCACCTGCTGTTCCCATTTGGAGGAGAGCTACATATCCCGACACCCTTCCTAGAGCGGCATCCCTCCGTTCCCTGCGAGCGTTGCGACGCACTGCGCCAAATTCTAAAAATTTAAAACACAGTATACATGCAGTACACTGTAATCTTACAGATTACATTAATGTATAAAATAATTTTACATCCCTTTTGTCCCTAGTGGTTTGTCCAGTGCCCTGCGTGCACTTTCATATTATAAATAGTTTTTTCTGCCTGGAAACTGGAGATTGTCCATAGCAACCAAAAAGTGTCCCTTTATGTCAAAAGTGGTTTTAGACCAGCTAGAAAACTGCGATAATAAATTAGAATCACTTGCAGAATTGAGCGATGGTGATTTGTGGGGAAATTCATCATCAAACACTGAAAGTAATGACAGCGACAATTCTGCAACTGAGCAAATTTCAGTGTTTTTGATTACATTATTGAATTTTTATTATTATTATTTGTTATAATTATTTATAGTTATAATATAATTTATGATTTTGTGTTTTCAAACTTTATCATACCCGGGATGTCTACTAGACTCTTGTTTGGACAGATTTAAGTGAGTTATTCCTAAGAATTACAGGTCTACAATATAATACGCCAAAATTCCATGCAAAACATTGTACCGCTTTGAGCATCAAAAATCTGACATAATCATACCGCCAGGGAGGTTTAAAAAAAAGAGAGAGAGATAAGGCAATTCATGTTAGGGCTACATAATAACTGACCGTTGTAATGCTGCACTTGCAAATATATGTGGGAAACAGTATCCCTAATCTTGGCGTTTTTGAGGGTTGATTCTCCTCATGCCAGGTAGATCAGCACCACTTTCCATTTCTCTGAGCAGCATATCAATGGGATTTACAATGGTATGTGTGCTTCCCAGTGCTGATGCTATTTTTGCTTAAAGCGGTAGTAAACTGCTGGAAAAAAAAAGAAACCTGCAAGAAAATAGCATAATGTGCTAGTATGCATTGCATACTAGCACATTATGAAATACTTACCTTAGAACGAAGACCCCATGTGCGCGAAAGCCCTCTGTTCCGGCAAGGAGCTCTGAGGTTCCGGCACTATACGCCAGACCTTCAGAGCGCATGTGCCGCTGACGCCAGCAGCTGCATGTAGGGTGATTATATCCTGAACGGTGAACGTTTATGAGATATTAATTTTACCTACAGGTAAGCCTTATTATAGGCTTACCTGTAGGTAAAAATCACCAAGCCGGCACTACAGCTGCTTTAACAATAGAATAGAATATATAAGGGGCATTATTTTCCTATTGTAACTTTGTGTGGCGTGTTAATTTTGTATAGTTTGACATGTTTTTCTAGTCAATGATGATGTTTCTTTTGCAGATTGACCCATCTGTCTTGGAAGCTCTACCTCTGGATATCAGGGAACAGGTGGAGCAGACATTTGCTTCACAGCATAGGCCACCTCCTACTCAGAGCAAGAATGAGGCCTCAGATGACTACCGCACTGAGCAGCCAGTGGCAACTGTCCTTTTACAGATTCCACAGTTGTCAGAGCAAGGAGAAGAGGCGGGCATTAATGTCATTGCCTTACCAGCTTTTTCACAGGTGAGGGCTGTCACTCCCAACTATAGACAGTTAGTATTTTTACTGGACCCTATAGGTTGTTTCATCAGGCAGCTGAACAGGGAGATAGCTGTGAGATTTAGCAATGCACAAGTAGTACCTATGTTGCCATGCTTAGATTTAAACACCTTTGAACAGGGTTGTTCTGCCCTTGTCAAAATTGGCCTCTGTTTAATCTTCAACTGCCATGTTGCTGCACATGTGATCAGTTATGACACCAGCCATTGGATGGTTTGACAGTTTGGTTGAGAGCACAACCAATGTGACAGTTGGCATTCCTGGCATGCCGGGAATTTAACTGCTTTTTGAAACTGTTAAATCGATGGGTTTACTTCCGCTTTAATTCCTGTCTAAATACTGTATGGTGGTTCTTGATAAATGCCAATAGTCATCAGATACAGTATCTAAAAGAACAAATGTGTTATCCATAGCAACTAAACAAATTGTCCCTTTCATCCCTGCAGTCCAGGTTAGAAAATTAAAAAGCAACACATCTCTATCTCCTTTTAAAAAATCTCACCATTGTGTCTTTGCTACATTGTATTTTTATATTGGGATTATTGATTGCATGTATATAAGTTGTGTTGTTTGTTCTAACAGGTAGATCCAGAAGTGTTTGCTGCTCTGCCCGCTGATCTTCAGGAAGAGTTGAGAGCTGCTTATGGTCAAAGGAACAGGCAGTCAGACAGTAGCATTGGTACAAACTCTGTACTTGGTAAGGTATCACTTATTAAAAGGCAATATTTGAAGATTCTCCTTCCACCAAGTTGGATGCTTAACCCACTGACACTTTTTAATACAAAGTCATGTCTGGCAGCTTTTCTCTGTATTTGATTCCTTTGTGTATTCCTCTACCCTCAATTCCCCCTTTCATGTGCAGTAAGTGTTTCTTACAGACTACGCATGCTAATCTCATGGGAATTAAATTGGAGATTTTATTAACGTATTTGTAAAGATTTGTAGGCATGATTGATCAGACCCTTTTAGCACTGCTATTCTTAAGACTTTGTGCTTGTATTCACTTATCAGGGCAGAAAACAGCACAGCACTACCTTTTCTTCAGGTTTGTGTAACACCCCTTCTTTAGTGACTGCCTTTTGTGATAAGCTGTGCCGCGTTCATAATATATCTGTCTTGCTAGAAATGTTTATATCCCATCTCTGTCACTGACCATTAGCTCAGTTAAATAAAGCTGGGTATACATGTATCGAAATTCGGCTAGTTCACCAGGAACTGGTACGTGTTTACCCCTGTTTGAAGCGTCTTCTGTTAAATGTTCCTGCTATAAAACCAGCATTCGATCAGCTGCTACAGCCAATGGCTGCAGTGCTCATCAGTGTATTCTAACAAGGAGGGAAAGTCCCTGCTGTCACAATACAATAGCGTGGGAGATCCCTACATCCACATCACTGGTGTGGATGCAGGGATCTGTCGGTTATTTTTTGTTTAGCCAGCTGGTTGAACAAAAAAAAAACAACCTGTGGGCTATTATTCTAGAGAAGGGAAGTGAACATGTGGTTTGCAGTATTGTGGAAAAAACGTTTTAGTTTACTTCAGAAATCAAACATAGACCATGACTGCTTTCTACAGGCAGGTAGAAAGCCTGGGAATATTGTGCTGCACATATGATTGAAGATGTATTTACTTATTTTTAATAAGGAATAGGCCTGCAAGGCTGATTTTTGAAAAAAGACTGTCAAGTGAATCAAATATTTTAGTAAGAGGCTTAAAACATTATAGCACAATTACTTTTGTTTTAAATCATTTTAACCTTGAGGTATTTCTGTTTTTTCAGTTGCAAGAAATCCTTTACTGCAGTTAAAACGGCCTCCTCTGAAGTCAAAGAAAAAAAGTAGAAAGAAAAATCTAGGAAGTCCTGCAAAGAAGATACAGAGTCCCTTGAAAAATAAGCTCTGTGGTAGCCCGGCTAAAAACTTTGGATTTAATTTGAGTCCACGGAAACTTAAAGATGGGACCCTAAAACAAGAAGCCATACCCACTGGGCAATCTCAGGTAACCCAGACGATGAGCTTGCTTTTAAGTGCATTTTGCCTTCCTTAGGGCTCATTTACACTTGCTTCGGTTTCAGCACATATTAAAGTGCCTACCGCTTCAACATGCTTATATGATGTGTTTTTGATGCTTCGATGAGGCTTCAGTGATGCTTCGTGATGCTCTTTTGAAGTTTTGCTGAAGCTTGGCAGGTGCACTGTGTGTGTGTGTGTGTGTGTGTGTGTGTGTGTGTGTGTGTGTGTGTGTGTGTATCTCATACCTGCAATTTCTCCAAAACAATGCGAAGCTAAAGCTGAATTAAAGCCTCTCAAAAGCTTTAGGTGCTTCAAGCAAACTTTGCCATAGACTTCTATGGGGGCTTTGAAGCGCCACTAAAGCTACATGGGTATGCTTTAAGAGCATATTAAATAAGGATATTAGCCAGTGCATCCCAATGGGAAATACATTTAAAGGAGCTAATAAAAGTCCTGGGTGGCTTAACTCCAACGTGAGAATGCATATAAAAGCAAAGGAGAAGGCCTTAAAAAAATACAAGGCTGAGGAATTATCAGCATTCCAACTTTACAAAGAATGCAACAAGAAATGTAATGGTGCAATCAGGGCGGCTAAGATAGAACACGAAAGGCACATAGCGGAGGAGAGTAATTAAAATCCCAATAAATTCTTTAAGTACATAAACAGTAAGAAAGGGAGGTCAGATCATATTGGTCCCATAAAGAATGGATGGAGAGATGGCAAAGTTTTTTGAATTTATTCTTCTCCTCGGTCTTCACGAGGGAATCGGGGGGCTTCAGTAACCAAAACTGCAATGTTTATCCTCATGACACATCACAGGAAGCCCGCTCATGGCTAACAGAGGACAGAATTAGAAATAGACTTGAAAAACTTAACATTAAGTCACCAGGACCAGATAGTTTGCACCCAAGGGTCCTTAAGGAACTCGGTCCATTAATTGCCAGACCATTGTTCCTAATTTTTACGAACAGTCTACTGACTGGAATGGTACCAGCTGATTGGAGAAAAGCCAATGTAGCGCCAATATTTAAAAAAGGGCCAAGATACATCCCTGGGAATTACAGACCAGTTAGCCTAACATCAATAGTATGCATGCTCTTGGAGAGGATGATGAGGGACTATATACAAGATTTTAGTAATGACGACGGTATCATAAGCAGTAATCGACATGGATTCATGAAGAATCATTCTTGCCAAACCAATCTATTAACCTTCTATGAGGAGGTGAGTTGCCATCTAGATAAAGGAAGGCCCGTAGACGTGTTGTATCTGAATTTTGCAAAAGCATTTGATACAGTTCCCCATAAACATTTACTGTACAAAGTAAGGTCCGTTGGCATGGACCATAGGGTGGTGAGTACATGGATTGAAAACTGGCTGCAGGGGCGAGTTCAGAGGGTAGCGATAAATAGGGAGTACTCGGAATGGTCCGGGGTGGAAAAGTGGGGTCCCCCAGGGTTCTGTCCTGGGACCAATCCTATTTAATTTATTCATAAACAACCTGGAAGATGGGATAAACAGCTCAATCTCTATTTGCGGATGATACTAAGCTAAGCAGGGCAATAACTACTCTGCAGGATGTAGAAACCTTGCAAGAAGATTTGAACAAATTCATGGGATGGGCAACTACATGGCAAATGAGGTTTAATGTAGAAAAATTTAAAATAATGCATTTGAGTGGCAAAAAATATGAATTCAATCTACTCACTGGGGGGAGAACCTCTGGGGGAATCTAGAATGGAAAAGGACCCTGGGGTCCTAGTAGATGACAGGCTCAGCAATGGATATGCAATGCCAAGCTGCTGCAAGCAAAGCAAACAGAATATTGGCATGCATTAAGAAGGGGATCAATTCCAGAGATAAAACGATAATTCTCCCACTCTACAAAACTCTGGTCTGACCACACCTGGAGTACGCCGTCCAGTTCTGGGCACCAGTCCTCAGGAAAGATGTGCTGGTGCTGGAACCAGAGAAAGTCAAGAGAAGGGCAACAAAACTAAAAGGAACTGAAGGACATTAGTTAGGGAAGGTTACGAGCACTGAACTTATTCTCTCTAGAGAAGAGACTCTTGAGAGAGGATATGATTTCAATGTACAAATACTGTATTGGTGACCCCTCACTAGGGATAAAACTTGTCCGCAAAAGGGAATTTGATAAGACACACGGCCATTCACTAAAATTAGAAGAAAAGCAGTTTAACCTTATACTGTGTAGAGCAGGGATATGCAATTAGCGGACCTCCAGCTGTTGCCAAACTACAAGTCCCATCATGCCTCTGGGTGTCATGCTTGATGCTGTCAGAGTCTCGCTATGCCTCATGGGACTTGTAGTTTGGCAACATCTGGAGGTCCGCTAATTGCATATCCCTGGCGTAGAGGGTTCTTTACTGTAAGAGTGATAAGGATGTGGAATTCTCTTCCACAGGTGGTGGTTTCAGCGGGGGGCATCGATAATTTAAAAAAACTATTAGATAAGCACCTGAACGACCACAACATACAGGGATATACAATGTAATACTGACATATAATCACACACATAGGTGTTGGACTTGTGTCTTTTTTTTCAACCTCGCCTAGTATGTAACTGGGGTATAATTTTTGAAGCAAAGGCAAGGTGTAAACAGGACTGTAAGCTAACCATTTTATTTAGTGACAGGGGCTTTGACTGGCGTTCAGAGAGCTTTAACAAGGTGTGTCCGAAGCCATGTTTTGAAGCAAGTGTAAACTAGCCCTTATGAGGGCGAATCTGTAAAGGCATTTGGTAATTTATCCTAATTATAACATTAAATATACAATAAGAGTGTAGCGCTGGATAATGGTTAATATAAACCTATTAACTCAATCGTGGTGGTGAAAGTGAATCAAGGATTGAACAAATAATATAAATGACACAAAAGTACTAAATAGTCCATAAGTCATAACACATTCCTTGTAAACGTGAAGTGAAAGTTCATAAAAGTGAAAATCCAGTAAGATTTGCAGTGCATGGGCAAGGATATAGTCATCCAATAGCACTACCCGCCACCCAGAGTAGAAATGGAGGCTTACCAAAAAAGCCTGCGACCGCCCTTGTTCAGTGGGGTCAAACAAGGCTCAGTAGAGTGAAGGTCCTCGCTGGAGCGGTGGGAACTCCTTCCGTGACCGATCAGCCAGCGAATGATGAATCCACAATCACAGGTGCACCACCAGGAGGCAATCCAACCACTTCAGTAGATATCTCATTCCACGGGTGTAGAGGCAGACATCCGGTGGGTAAAGAGAGGAAAACAAGACATCCGATGGTGTAGAAGTTCCAGCAATGTCCTTATTAAACATGCCAATTCCAAAAGGTATCACCAAGTCCTAAAATACTTAGAAGGATTCCTTGCAAGGATTTAAAAACCGCTCTGGTGCGTATCAAAATACTTCCGGTTCGCGCATGCGCAGTACACTATCGGATGTCTTTTGTTTTCCTCTTTACCCACCGGATGTCTGCCTCCTACACCCGTGGAATGTGAAGTGGTTGGATTGCCTCCTGGTGGTGCACCTGTGATCGCGGATACATCATTCGCTGGCTGATCGGTCGCGGAAGGAGTTCCCAACGCTCCAGTGAGGACCTTCACTCTACTGAGCCTTGTTTGACCCCCCTGAACAAGGGCGGTCGCAGGCTTTTTGGTAAGCCTCCATTTCTACTCTGGGTGGCGGGTAGTGCTATTGGATGACTACATCCTTGCCCATGCACTGCAAATCTTACTGGATTTTCACTTTTATGAACTTTCATTTACGTTTACAAGGAATGTGTTATGACTTATGGACTATTTAGTACTTTTGTGTCATTTTATATTATTTGTTCAATTCTTGAATCACTTTCACCACCACTATTGAGTTAATAGGTTTATATTAACTATTATCCAGCGCTACACTCTTATTGTATATTTCTTGTTGTGCCCCCTATCAGGGTTATAGTGTTTAGCTGCAGGATATCTGTCACAGATTTTTTTCAATTCCTCTATTCATTTTTTATCACTTATCACTTTTTATCTAGCACCTAGCGCAATATTTTTTCTTTATTATCTAATTATAACATTGCCTACCAACCTCCTAATGTAGCAGATATAAAGTGCCTTGAAAAAGTATTCATACCCCTTTTACAGTTTCCACATTTTTGTCATGTTACAACCAAAAATGTAAATGTATTTTATTGGGACTTTAAAAACCATTTATCATTTTTCTTCCACTTCCATTTATGATTTTGGTTGTAACATGACAAAATGTGGAAAATTTCAAGGGGTATGAATACTTTTTCAAGGCACTGCATATTTAGTGCAATTGCATCCTTCCTATTTTCCTTATGTCAGGTTTCCCGTGACAGTCATTGCAGTCCTTTGATCCTGGAGGAGTTGCAGGTAGTAATGGAGCCCAAGGTATACAACATTCTGGGTACAGCAGGAGACACCTGTACTTGGCACAGTGATGACAACATATTTGATAGCTGGTTGCAAACATCTATATTGGAGTGTTTTGAAAATGGCAGCGTTAAAGTACATGTAAACTCTATCTGAATTACATTTAGTTTTCTCTATGCACTCTGTATAAAAACTTGCCTTTTTTGTTTTATACAATTCTTTTTTTTTACCTTTTTTTTCATCCTTTGTGGCATCTCTGTGTTGCTGATCTCCTGCAGCCTCTTTGCAGCCACTTTCTGAACACACACTCCAGCAAAGGCTGCATGGCTTTTGTCAAGACAAGTTTCCTAATGGTAACAATGAATTATGCCTTGGTAATATGTGTTGAAACTGCCACTTGTAGTCACCATCAGCAGCCAATATGACTGGGTGACAGTGCAGGAGGGACAGAGTCTTGTCTTGTCGCCCTATAATAGGAAGTACATGAACAGGGACTTTTAAGGTAGTGTGTGTGCCACATTAACAGTGCAGAGAGATCAAAGCTTGCAGCTCCAGCTCTGTGCTGTGCTGTGCTATACCTGTCACAACCCCTTTGTTAACCAGGACTAGCATCTGCTTCATGTTGTAAGTTTAGAAGAGTCATGCAAGCACTGTACTTGCAGAACTCTTTGTCAATTCTTTTTGCTTCTTTGGCCTTGCGACACCTTTCATTAGCAGAAATGTAAGCATCAACATATATTTTATTTTTTAGGTTGAATTATGTCCCACAACTTCAAATGCCCAAGGATCTCTGACAGAAGGATGCAACCCCCACAGAGCAAAAGCACCCAACTTGGCTGGTGCCATTGAGTTCAATGATGTGAAAACCCTGCTGAAAGAGTGGATAACTACAATTGCTGGTATATGCTGCCAAATCTAAAAAAAAATAATATACAGTGAGGGGGAAAAGGGTATTTGATCTCCTGCTGATTTTGTACATGTGTCCACTGACAAAGAAATGATCAGTCTATAATTTTAATGGTAGGTTTATTTTAACAGTGAGAGACTGAATAACAACAAAAATATCCAGAAAAATACATTTAAAAAAAAAAGTTCTAAATTGATTTGCATTTTAATGAGTGAAATCAGTATTTGATCCCCTATCAATCAGCAAATTTTCTTCTATACAAGTAACGAGCTGAAACTAGGAGTACTCTCTTAAAGGAAGTGCTCCTGATCTCAGCTTGTTACCTGTATAGAAGACACCTGTCTACAGAAACAATCGATCAGATTCCAATCTCTCCATCATGGCCAAGACCAAAGAGCTGTCCAAGGATGTCAGGGACAAGATCATCGCCAAGCAGTTTGGTAAGAGGGTGACAACCGTTTGTACGATTTTTCGCAAAATGAAAGAAACACAAAATAACGGTCAATCTCCCTCAGTCTGGGGCTCCATGCAAGATCTCACCTCATGCCATTTCAATGATCATGAGAATGGTGAGCAATCAGCCCAGAACTACACAGGACAATCTTGTCAATGATCTCAAGGCAGCTGGGACCATAGTCACCAAGAAAACAATTGGTAACACACTATGCTGTGAAGGACTGAAATCCTGCAGTGCCCGCAAAGTCCCCCTGCTCAAGAAAGCACATGTACAAGTCCGTCTGAAGTTTGCTAATGAACATCTGAATGATTCGGAGGAGAACTGGGTGAAAGTGTTGTGGTCAGATGAGACCAAAATCGAGCTCTTTGGCATCAACTCAACTTGCCGTGTTTGGAGGAGGAGGAATGCTGCCTATGATCCCAAGAACACCATCCTCACCGTCAAACATGGAGGTGGAAACATTATTCTTTGGGGGTGTTTTTCTGCTAAGGGGACAGGACAACTTCCCTGCAGCACACGGGCGGGGCCATGTACCGTAAAATCTTGGGTGAGAACCTCCTTCCCTCAGCCAGGGCATTGAAAATTGGTCATGGATGGGTATTCCAGCATGACAATGACCCAAAACACATGACCAAGGCAACAAAGGAGTGGCTCAAGAAGAAGGCAGTCTCCAGACCTTCATCCCATAGAAACTATGTGGAGGGAGCTGAAGGTTCGAGTTCCCAAATGTCAGTCAGCCTCGAAACCTTAATGACTTAATCATCTGCAAAGAGGAGTGGGACATAATCCCTTCTGAGATGTGCGAAAACCTGGTGGCCAACTACAAGAAACGTCTGACCTCTGTGATTGCCAACAAGGCAAGTACTAAGTCATGTTTTGTGAAGGGGTCAAATACTTACTTCACTCATTAAAATGCAAATCAATTTATAACTTTTTTTTTTTTTTGCGTTTTTCTGGATTTTTTGTTGTTGTTCTGTCTCACTGTTAAAATAAACCTACCATTTAAAATTATAGACTGATCATTTCTTTGTCAGTGGGCAAATGTACAAAATCAGAAAAAGGGTCAAATACTTTTTTCCATCACTGTCTCACTGATTTCTTGTGTTAGTGTGGAATGAACATGTAGGTTATTGTTACTTGATTAGATGGAATAATGCAGCAATAACACTGGATTCATTAATCTACTGCAGAACACATAGCTTGTGGATGTTGTACGCTTACAATGTTTAAATTTTTTTTCTATTTACTTAGGATAAGGGAAAAAAAAAATCTATAGAACAAACTGGTATAGGGCACGCTGCATACATAAGGACCAGATTGGTTTTATGCCCACGCAGTAGGCAAGCAACAACATTCACACACTGACTCTTCTTACTTATGCTCCTAGAAATCTGAGCAATCTTCCATGCTACTTTCATTCTGATATATGCAAATCGTTTGACACTGTCTCATTGGCATACCTTTCCTATGTATTGGAGAAATGGAACTTTGGCACCTGTTTTTGTAAGTGGATTTCCTTTCTCCACTCGCCTCCCTCAGCATGTTTAAGGTACACTGGATAAAAATATTCCCCATATCACAAGTTACCAGATGAGGGATATTGCTATCCCTCCTTATTCTTACACTAGCTATGGAACCCCCAGCACATCTAATTAGAAATAATCCCAATATTTATGGCACAGACTTGGCAGACACACATTACAAGCTAAGCAACTTTGTGGAAAACACACTACTCCTCATCACAAACCCCATTCCTACTATACCCGTTATTCCAAAAACCCTCAATGAGTTTAGTAAGGTCTCAGGCCTGCAAATCAAGAAAACTCAGTAATTCTAAAGCACTTGTTTTCTTCCAGACTTCAAGGCAAATCTTTTAAAGCAATAATTTGATTTGAACTGGTAATCATTCAATCCCCATCTGGGAGTCTTCCTGACTGCTTTTCGTGACATCCTGTATACTGCAAACTACCCGACACTAATAAAAATATGGAATTGCTTATAGCCTGGAGACGCTTCAAATTGTCTTGATTTGACTGTATAACCGTTCTCAAAATAACACTTCTTTCCAAATTTCAATACCCCTTTAGGGTCCACCCAAATTCCCCTCCCATCCTCCGAATCCTAAGAAGGGTGATCAATAAATGTATCCGGTATAATAAAAAAACCAAGACTCCCTAATGCCACAATATACCCACCAAAAGTCTCTGGAGGCCTGGGAGTTCTTCATATCTCCTAAATATTACCTGTACCCTCTTTGCACTGATAACTTGCTTTGGTTATTACCTAAAGATAATCAAGACATCCCATCACGGCCAGCTCCCTAAAAATTTGGGATGACATCAAATATATGGGAAACATTATGCCTCTGTTCCCTTCCCCATTTACCACTATAATCCATTTTTTACCTATCCCTACCCATTCTGTAATCTATCTTTCGCCCCCAGGCCTCATGAATCTGCGAAGTTTCAGAAACTTGTTTACCCTAGGTAAAAACCCTTTACATAAACTGTGCAGTGGGTATGGAACTAAAAGCCTTAATATCCTTCAGGGGGAATTTAATCTCCACACTGAACTCCTTCCATATCAGCTTTACTATTGCTTTAAATTCCTTATTCACTAATTTGAATCCAAATGTTTGAAGCAGAAATGGTATTTCTCTTGTACTTCTTCTAATTCTGAAATCTATCACGCTACCTAACCACGCTTCCAAATGGAACAGGGGCTGGGTATATCACTTGAGGTGGGAAAACTGGACCTAAATGGCACTTAAAAAAATTGTCTATCCTAAGGTATACATCCTTGGGCCAGATTATAACATGCATAGCCACATTTGCCCCAAACTAATCATGACAATACACAAAGGGATGTAATGAGAAAGCATCTTCCAATGCATATGGTAGACCTGCCCAGTGGTGAGCAGCCTATGATCTGACACACATATTAAATGTTGAATATTGCCTTGCAAAATTGTCCTAACCAAGACCTGGTTACTCAAAAGGTCAGAGACATCAGATTCAACACAAGCTCACACACATTATTTTTAAATTAGAAATCTGCATTTTTACTGCAACGAGACAGACCAGAAAAAAGACATAAAAATCTGTTGATTTCAATACCCAGGAAGTCAAATCCAGCATTTCCTAAGATGTGCAAAAATAAGATTACCACAATACCGAATGACAGAATGGCCTTGAAAAGACATGGTCCCCATGGATCTGTCATTACCTACTTCTAGACTTTGGCCAATGTCTGCCCTCTCTTTCAAGCAGACTCCTCAGACATATGTAATGGCCCATGCTGTTCCACTGGTCACAGATCAAGACCCCTGACCCTCTACACCGACACCCATCCCTTTTCTATTATCTGTACTCTGACATTTGTTGGATATCGAGAAAAGGACAGACAGACAAAGATGTGGAATGTATGTATGTGTTTTATGTTGTGTCATTATTCACACACCTTAGTCTAATGTTAATTCAGCCATCAAATTGGAGGAGCACTTTCTAGCTCCGGGTTTCAAATGGCAAAGTGTCTTAGATGTGCCTTTTTGTTTCTCACTTCATCAATATCCAGTACCTCGGAATCCAATGAGTGGCTCCACGAATGTCAGGACTGACAGCTATACATTTGGTTATGTGTCCCTCAGTGCCACTTAATTCATTAACATTTCTGGCATTATACTTGTAGACAAAGTGCAGTCCAAGGATAAGGGACATTTGCCTGCAAGGGTGTTCTTACAATGAAAGAATATCTCTGTTCCTCTGTCACCACCAACAGCACCTCCTCAATAAAAGCCTGCCTAGGGAATGATGTGTAGCCAAAGGGCTCTTGGGATATGTAGTAACATATAAAATTCAAAGATTTTAAGGAGCTCTGCAAAGAGGAATATCCCTCTGCAGTAAAATAAGTACATTTTCTGCTGAGCTGTGCTTTTATGGGGGTAGTTAGAGCTGTATTTACTATTAACTGTAACTTTAATCCAATTTATCTCTTACAAATTATGGGCACCTTTAATTAAAAGGTTTTTGGTAAGAGAATGCAGTTGACAATGAAGGTGGCCACAACATTTGGCCTATATAGAAAAACAAAGATAACAGTACTGTTTTAAATTACATAGTTTAAAAGAGTTGTAAAGTCTCAGGGTTTTTCACCTTAACGCAACCTTCTGTGCTGCAGCTACCCCCCAGAGCCCCCCTTTTTCTTACCTGAACCCAATCGTCCCAGTGACAAGCATGAGCCCAGCCGCTGTCTCGGGTCTTCATTGGATAGATTGAGAGCAGGAGGAGCCATTGGCTCGAGTCCTGCTGTCTATGTCAATGAACGCAGCAGCAGGACTCAGGAGCGCGCCCGCACAGGTGCCCCAATGAAAATTGGCTCTCCGTGGGTGGAGGGGGGGTTACTCGTGGAAGAGGAGGAGCCAGGAGCGCCACGGGGACCCCAGAAAAGGATTGGGGCCACTCTGTGCAAAACCATTACACAGAGCAGGTAAGTATAACATGTTTTTTATTAAAAAAGAAAAACAATAAACTAACCTTTACAAACACTTTAAGATTTAACTGGTGGTACTGGCGTCTGATGGTAAGAACTAAGCAGTGCATGTTCGATGGATGGTGGTCAGTCTATTATCTAGCAGTTGGGTGGGGGGGAGGCATGAAACAGATCTGCCTGTCTAACTGTCCACATTTCAAGCGGCTAGAGAAAGAACTTAGGCCCATAAGATGAGATTGATATGGGGATGTGTAGTAGGAATGGTGGAAAAACTGGGGCATCATTTTACTGTATATCGTGGCTTTGATAATTTCCCTGGATAAACATAATATAAAAAGAGTATCCACTTCAAGCTATGAGAAAGTTGTGGCCCATTTATTAAGTCCAGTCATCGTAGATATACTGTATGTAAAAGCAGGTCATCTGTGCAAGCTGTGATTATGATAGTTTTATGGCCTATTGTTATTCTCTTAAAAGTAGTTTGGGATCATAAGTACACCTTTTAAATTTTTGACTTTTGGGCTTCCCCATGGGGCAATAACAAATTCTTCTAACACAGTGGTTCTCAACCTTCTAGTGCCGTGACCCCTTGATAAAATTTCTCAAGTTGTGGGGACCCCTAACAGTAAACTTATTTTCGTAGCATGGTTTGTCATCACCCATGGTAAGACAAGTAATTTGCGCCCCTAACCCGCCGACATTTAGCGCTCCCTGAGTCCCTTCTACTCGTACAGTATTAAAACCCCTTATGGTACATTTTGGGATGTACCACTCTTTCTTTGTTCTCCTTTCTTTCCCTTTTATCCCTCTCTATCCTAATCTCTTGGTTTTTTTTTTCCCATCCCTCTCGCTAGCTGTCTTTCTTGTTCTTTCTCTTATTCTTTCTCTCCCTTTTTTTCTTTGTTCCTCCCTACTTTTTCCTCTCCCTTCCATGCATTCTCTATTTTTATTCCTTCTCTTGCTCCTTGGTGGGGGAATGGGATCAGTGGCAGTGCTGGCAGGAAGTTGAGATGAGTGGAAGTGCTGGTGGAGGGGTGAGATCAGTGGCAGTGCTGGGGAGAGATCTGATCAGCCAACTTAGGTGCTCTTGATCAAGGTCATCTGCTGATATTTGAACTGTAGTGGGGACTTTTAATGGCAACTATAATCACAGGTACATAGTTACATACTGTGTCTCCGGCTTTGTGGTGTCTCGCAGCAGTGACACCTATGCCGAAATCAGGAGGTGGGGTCTCCTCAGCCCCTCCCACTTCACATTCCTCACCAGTCAGCTGACCTCTAGCCTCTGCCCCCCCACCCATGCCATAAACGTAATGAGCGGCTGCAAAGATGCTGAGTGGGCGGCCATGGGCTCCAAGAACAGCCCAGCTGTGCGGCTGCGAAAAGGCTGGAGAAGTGGTGCAGGCTTCAGGAACAGCCCAGGATTTGGTGACCCCTGGCAAATCGTCATTCGACCCCCAGGTTGAGAACCACTGTTCTAACGGAAGGAAGCATTAGTTATTTCACTAAGATTTTCTGCTGAGCAAGTTAGAGTAGGTGTGCAGATCTCTCGCTGCCTGTTTTTGGTCAGATTTCTGCTTGGCTATAGCCAACTATGCTTTGAATCTGAAGTGTTATTGTCACTAATTGAAATTATGGCTTCAATCTCTCCTTTTTCCTTTCGCTTATTCTTCTTTAGATCCTATGGAAGAAGATATATTACAAGTGGTGAAATATTGCACTGATCTAATAGAAGAAAAAGACTTGGAGAAACTAGATTTGGTCATGAAATACATGAAAAGGTACCTTTTGTCTCTTATTTAAACAGCGTACGCCAAGCTGGGTAATGTGGCAGTTGTGATCATAAATGTAGAACTAGAATGTTAGTAAAACAGGATATGTGACTTTGTACTTGTGTTGACATGATTCATTTATACCCACTACAAGCCTTCAAAAACTTAAGTCCGCTGTATATTCTCTACAGTATGCTGTACACTTATTTATCATCTTATTAAATTATTATTTGAGTAACTACACTTTTCTTAGGAAAAAAAAACACAATCCCATCTGGGCCTTCTATGTACATTGCAAGAGGAAGTAAACTTTCATCACTAAATTGTACCTATAGGTAAGCCTTATTATAGACTTCCCTATAGGTAGTGTAAATATCTCCTAAACTGCACCGTTTTAGGAGATGTTTACTATGCATGCAGCCAGTGACATTACTGGCACATGCACTCTGAAGGAATGGCCACCTGTGCCATTCTTTCAGAGCCCTGTGCCGTGACCGACAGCTCCCGCGCTGGAGTGGCGTCATCGCAGCTCAGGCCAGTCCCCATTTTAGACTGGGGTGCCTTGGGATTAATTAATTTTTTTATATATTTATTTTTTTACCTTCATGCACTCTTATGCGCGATGATACCGCTCCTATAGCGCCCCTGCCCATTGAAATCAATGGGGTAGCGCCTGCAAAACGCCGCAAAGAGGTGTTATTGCGGGCGTTTTTAACCCTTTTTCGGCCGCTAGCAGGGGTTAAAATCCCACTGCTAGCGCCTGCAAAAACGGCGGTATAGCGGCGCTAAAAATAGCACCGCTATACCTCCAGTGCTTCAGTGTGAAAGTAGCCTAAGGCTGGCTTCATGAGATACCATGTGTGCTGCAAGCACTAACAATGTGAATCCAGCTTCAGTTTATTTTGAGGGCCTTCCTAATGCATCCCCTTCAAATTATATCTACTCGGGTAGACTCTTCCCACTACACAACTGTGTAGTGGGAAGAGTCAGTTTTAGCACTTACCTCGAGTTGTATGTTCATGGGTGCCAGCCCAACTTCAGGTAGAGCTAATTGTACGGTTTTAGATTCTTTAATTCTAACATTGTGCATGTCATTGTAATTTTTATTTCTTTAGGAGCTCCCACTAAACCCTGCTGCTATATAGTGTGAGCCAAACTTCAGACTTCCCACCACTTCAGAACAGTTCATCCTACAGGCCTCTCCCTCTATGCCCTTAACAAAGGGCAGTAAAAATGTCACCACTGTGCTTTGTGAATAGCATAGCACCAGCTGGTGTCATGAATAGACATTGCTCCAGTGCAGCACAATTCCTGCTGTATTGTAGCAGCACTCAGTGGAGCTTAGAGAGTTCTTAAAGGGGGTAAAAAAAAATAGCTGTGCACAGTATTGGGCTTCAACTGGTCATGCGCACACACACCAAGGATCCTGAGCCTGTTACTTATGTTACCATAATATTTTTCATTTTAGGTTAATGCAGCAGTCTGTGGAGTCTGTTTGGAATATGGCATTTGACTTTATTCTGGACAATGTCCAGGTGGTTTTACATCAGACCTATGGAAGCACATTGAAAGTTGTTTGATCCTCATCCTTGGCAGAGGAACCTGGCATCTCTTGCCTACCTGTACCATAAGTGCTTGTGAAGTATTTGCAAAACGCATGATTTTAAAGCTTCAATCATTTTACATTTCTTTTAATAAATCATTTTTGTACATTTTCTTTCTCAAGTGCCAAATTTGTCAGTATTGCATGTAAATATTTGTGTTCCAGATTCTTTTATTGTAGTATAGAATATTTGAAAAATGTTTGTTTATAAGAGTTTTATGGATTTTTACAGTAAAGTGTTCACAGTTGTTTAATAAAGAAATAACTGACCTTGCTGGTGGTTTTCAGTTATTCTAAAATGAAATAATTTGTGTTTTAATAATCTTCTGTAGAACATTAGTAGCGGATGCACTGCTTTATTTAAAAATGATAAAATCTCTGTTTTTCCCATGAGCATAAGAAAAAAGAAGTCTTGTAGTAAAATCTTCAGCCAAGAGGGCAGAGGAGCTGGTCACACCCAACAGAGCAAAGGAAGACTGCAAAGATGGGACAGACTCTAGAAGCAGAAGACAGCAGGATTCCAGGCTGCCGACACTGGATGCATCAGTAGTTGTTCTGAAAGCGGCACTGGAGCAGATGGTATAGTGTGAGCTACAATCAGACATGTTGCAATTGCGTAGCAGCAGGAAATGTTTCGTAACACTGTATAGCAGGAAAGAGAACGCCATTTTCTGTCCATGGGATGGTGTCAGTGCTCAGTCCCACATAATCATCTTCTGTGGTGGAAACTGGTAGGAAATGTAGTCATTTTAAAAAGGCACCCAGTGACCCGTGTACTTCAGGTAGCTCCCTGAGCTTAGCCCAATAAGCCTTTTCAGAGACAGGGCAAGTGTTGAGGCAATGCCAGCAGCTCTGGAAAACACTCCCCACTCCTTTTTACCAGAACGGAGTCTGGAAAGCACCCAATGCAGAACACTGCCTGACGGTCACTTCCAGGCTATTCTAGCAACATCCAGTCCAACAGGGTCTGGACATGGCACTCCAAAAGCCAGGCTGAGGACAGCCAAGCCAGATAACTGCAATCAAATCAATTTTGGCTGCAGTGTAGAGAAGTCTTTATAGAAGAAAATAACATGCAAAAATAGGTTAGTTTTTGTTTTGTTTTTACATAGTAGAGCTAAAAGAAAATGCATACATCCTCCAAGGACACCAGGCATGCGTTGTGGCCTCAGCTGTAGCCACCTTTGGGCATAAGGCACTTCTGCCTGGCAGCACTAGGGTCTCCAGTTCGAATCCCAACCACAGCATCCTGCCGGGAAAAGAAAACTTTGCTTCAAAATCCACCATTTCTAGGTAGATTTGTCAGCTTTAGGGCAGCCAGGCAGAGCAAACAGGGAATCTGTCAAAACAAAGCCGTGGACTTTAAAAAAAAAATTCAGGCCTGAACCACATTCCAAAGTGGTTAAGGTGGTCCACATTCCATAGTAGGTAAGGTTATAAAAAAAAAGGACATAAGTCCAACCTATGTGTTTGATTATATGACGGTATTACATTGTATATCCCTGTATGCCCCCCACCGCCTGTAGAAGGGAATTCCACGTCCTTGCCGCTCTTACAGTAAAGAACCCTCTACACAGTTTATGGTTAAACCTCTTTTCTTCTAATCTTAGTGAGTGACCACGCGTCTTATTAAACTCCCTTCTGCAAAAAAGTTTTTATCCCTACTGTGGGGTCACCAGTATGGTATTTGTAAATTAAAATCATATCCCCTCTCAAGCGCCTCTTCTCCAGAGAGAATAAGTTCAGTGCTCGCAACCTTTCTTCATAACCAATATCCTCCAGACCCTTTATTAGCTTTGTTGCCCTTCAGTGTACTCACTCCATTTCCAGTACATCCTTTCCGAGGACTGGTGCCCAGAACTGGACAGCATAGTCCAGGTGAGGCCAGACCAAAATCTTGTAGAGTGGGAGCATTATCGCTTTATCCCTGGAGTTAATCCCCTTTTTAATGGATGCCAATATTCTGTTTGCTTTGTTAGCAGCAGCTTGGCATTGCATGCCATTTCTGAGCCTATCATTTACTAGGACCCCCAGGTCCTTTTCCATGCTAGATTCCCCTAGAGGTTCACCCCCTAGTGAGTAAATTCTACCTCATTTGCCATGTAGTTCCCCACCCCATTAATTTGTTCAGATCTTGCAAGGTTTCCACATCCTGCAGATAAGTTACTGCCCTGCCTAGCTTAGTGTCATCCACAAATACAGAGGATTGAGCTGTTTACCCCATCCTCCAGGTCATTTATGAACAAAAATTCAGGAGTATTCCCCATTTATCACCACCCTCTGAACTCGCCCTTGTAGCCAGTTTTCAATCCATGTACTCGCCCTATGGTCCATGCAAGCAGACCTTACTTTGTACAATAAATATTTATGGGGAACAGTGTTAAATTATTTTGCAATATCCAGATACACCACATCTATGGGCCTTCCTTTATCTAAATGGCAGGTCACCTCCTCATAAAAGGTTAATAGATTGGTTTGGCAAGAATGATTATTCATGAATCCTTGCAGATTACTAGTAATGATATCATTTTCATTACTAAAATCTTGTTTATAATCCCCTCCAAGAGCTTGCATACTATTGATGTTAGTCTAACTGGTCTGTAATTCCCAGGGATGCATTTTGGCCCTTTTTTTAAATATTGGTGCTACATTGGAATGGTACCAGCTGATTGGTTTTTCTCCAATCAGTAGACTGTTCGAAAAAATTAGGACCAATAGTCTGGCAATAACCTGACAGAGTTCCTTAACCACTTAAGGACCGCCTCATGCCGATATACGTCGGCAGAATGGCACGGCTGGGCATAACATACAGGTACGTTGCCCTTTAAGAGCCCAGCCGTGGGTCGCTCGCGACCCGGTCCTGCGCCGTGACCGGGTCACAGAGCTGAAGAACGGGGAGAGGTGAGTGTAAACAATCCTTTCCCCATTCTTCTCCGTGGCATGTTAGTGATCGTCTGTTCCCTGTCATCGGAACAGACGATCAGCGACGTGTAGCCACGCCCCCCCCTACAGTAAGAATCACTTCCTAGGGAACACTTAACCCCCTACAGCGCCACCTAGAGGTTAAACCATTTCACTGCCAGTGTCATTTTCACAGTAATCAGTGCATTTTTATAGCACTTATCGCTGTAAAAATGACAATGGCCCCAAAATGGTGTCAAGTGTCCGCCATAATGTCGCAGTCACGATAAAAATCGCTGATCGCCGCCAAAACTAGTAAAAATAAAAATTATTAAAAATGCCATAAAACAGTCCCCTATTTTGTAGAAGCTATAACTTTTACGCAAACAAATATAACACCTATTGCGATTTATTTTTTTACCAAAAATATGTAGAAAAATACATATCGGACTAAACTGTGGAAAAATATATATTTTTTATATTTTTTGGGGGGATATTTATTATAGCAAAAAAATATTGCATTTTTTTTCAAAATTGTCGCTCTATTTTTGTTTATAGCGCAAAAAATAAAAACCACAGAGGTGATCAAATACCACCAAAAGAAAGCTTTATTTGTGGGGAAAAAAAGGACGCCAATTTTGTTTGGGAGCCACGACCGCGCAATTGTCAGTTGATGCGGCACAGTGCCGCATCGCAAAAAGTGGGCCTGGTCCTTTAGCTGCATAATGGTCCGGGGCTTAAGTGGTTAAGGACCCTTGGGTGCAAGCTATCTGGCCCTTAAGTTTTTTTAAAGTATATTTCTAATTCTGTCCTCAGCCATGAAATTAGGGAACTCAGGAACAATGGGCTGGCAATTACTAGTCAAAGTACCCTTGAGTGCAAGCCATCTGGTCCCTGCAATTTATGAATGTTAGGTTTCCCAAGTCCAATTCTGTCCTCTGTTAGCAATGAGCGTGCTTCCTGTGATGTGTCATGAGGACAAACGCTGCAGTTTTGGTTACTGAAGCCCCCCCCCCCCCCGATTCCCTTGTGAAGACTGAGGAGAAGAATAAATTCAATACCTTCGCCATCCTTTGTAACCAGATTTCCTTCCTCGGTCTTTATGGGGCCAATATGGTCCATTTTTCACTGTTTATATACTTAAAGAATTTTAGTTTTTTTTTGCTCTCCTCCACTATGTGCCATTTGTGTTCCATCTTAGCCGCCCTAATTGCACCCTTACATATCTTGTTGCATTCTTTGTAAAGTCTGAATGCTGGTGATGATCCCTCAGCCATGTATTTTTTGAAGGCCTTCTCCTTTGCTTTTATATGCATTTTTACATTAGAGTTAAGCCATCCAGGACTTTTGATTGCTCTTTTAAATTTATTTCCCAATGGGATGCACTGGCTAATGCCCTTACAGCAAAACCATCTTTCCTCCGTGTTTTGTGTTTAAGATTTTATCCCAATTTATATCTTCTAGCAAGATTCGTAGTTTAGGGAAGTTGGCTCTTTTGAAATTCAGTGTCTGTGTTCCCCTTGCGTTTCCCATTTGTGTGATATATACTGAAGCCAATTGACCTGTGATCGCTGTTTCCTAAATTGCCCATATTTCCACATCTGTGATCACGTCGGTAATCAGCAGATGTAGCAACGCCTTGTTTCTAATTGGTTCGTCTATCCTCTGACCCATGGAATTGTCCTGCAAGGCAATTAGGAACTGAGCCTTAGATAAATGCATGGTTTTCTCCACCCAGTCTATCTGGATAATTAAAATCCTCCATTATGACAACATTTCCCATCCTTGCTGCTAATCCAAATTGTGCTAGAAGATCAATCTCCCCCTCCTCCCTGTATTTATTTTCCCCTTAGCTTCATCCCTTTGGAGCTCTACCCATAAGGATTCCACCCCATCCCCAGCTCCCTTATTGATGTCATCTCTTACATTGACTTATACATTATTCTTGATATATAGGCATACCCCTCCCGCTTTTGTTACGATCTCTATCCCTGCAATAAAAGGGAATACCCTTGAATGGTTGCCAGTCAACCATGAGAGCTGTTGAACCAGGTCTCTGAAATTCCCACAAAATCTAAATCCTCCTCGTTCAACAGTATCTCTAGCTTATCCGCCAGGCTTCTGGCATTGGTGAACATGCCACGTAGTTTTGACCGGTCGCATACTGTCCTCTTATTGGGTGTTCCAAGATTGCAAATAGGACTTGTTACTATAACTTACCTCGGGTTTATTTTCTTTAGTCAACCTACCCACTAATGTCCCCAATTCTACACTCTGGGATATGTTCATTGCTGACTATCTCTACCTCTGGAACCGTCACCTAGTTTAAAAACCCCTCTAGCATTCCAAAGTGCTTAATAGTAGGACAAAATAATGGAAACACAGTGTCCTACTGATTCAGGTGAAATGAAGAAACCACCTTAGGCAAAAAGGAGGATTGATGACTCAATACCACCTCATCCTGGTGAAGGACCAGAAAAGATTCTTTGCAGGAAAGCACAGCCAACTGAAACCCTGCGAGCCAAGGTAATAGCCATTAAAATACAACCTTGTGTGTATGTAGCAAATAGGGAATTTGTCAGAGAAATTCCAAACGAGAAGCTCTGGTAGAGGCAGCTTAAGATCAGTCTTAACTCACGTCCACCATGACCTTCTGTGCCAGAGACAAGCCTGGACCATGAGATTCCACTTGGAATGATTCATCTATGGAGGATTGCAGCCCCAACAGCTTCCCCTTCCTCATCCAGAGGAATTTCCACCAACTTTTCCTCCCCCAGTAGGAAAAGGATAGCACCCACATTTGCGCTCCAAGGTATTGCGAACTCCTGATTACTCCCAACCTGGCAAGGGAATCTGGAAGCCCCCACTGCCCTACTCCACACCTCTCTGCTTACAAGAAGCCATGGCTTGTCGAGGGATGAAAGGCCTGTAACCCAGCGGGAAGTGGTCCCCCAGCCACGAGTAGTGTCAGCCGATGCCAAAGCACTAAATGTGGCAGCACCCTCCAAAAATACAAGTGCCCTTTTACATGTGTTTCTATGACAGAAATTCAGCCAAACAGCAGTTGTGAAAGGCAGGATGACTGGGATGCATGCTGGATGCTGTTAAGCAAGGTGGGCAGTAAAACCCATACAAGTAAAAGGGACACAAGCTGGTGCTCATGCATGCACATTAGCGCACCCCGTTATGCGCCCAGAGCATATTTACTGCTCCCATGAAAGGGGGGGGGGGGGGGAGACAAAAAACACCAGATTCCATGCCATCCTACAATAAAGAAGGGAGGCATGCACCAGTCCATGCTGCCTTCCAGTAGCTCTGCCATAGAGCCTGGCAAGCCTCCTGTTTGCAGCGGCATCCTTGCTTGTACCTGCTCCTGGGACACCTAGCCTGCTGCCACCTCACCTTTCTCTACTGAAATGTCCAGAAGAGGACAAGACAGCTGCATGGTTTCTAATCCACCTGGCCAAGATGGCGGCCTCCTGCCCTGCTCAGCAAAAGAGGCAGCTCAGTGCCTCTTTGCCAGAGCCCCAGCTAAAGACCTTCCACTTCTCTCTCAGGAAGCACCTGCCAGCCCTGATCCGGATGCAGTTCCTAAAGATCTGAACACTTTTCCCCCTGCAGATGGATGACTTAGGCATCTCCCCTGTGAGTACACTAGGTAAACTATACATTGACAATCACTGCCTGCAGGATCCAGTGCTGAAAGGCAGATTTACAGGCCACCCTGCTCTTGTATGCAGACATTTGTGGCTTGACATTTTGACAGACCTAAAAAAAGCACACATCTACCTGGAAAATGTGCAAGGAATGGGCCTGGAGATGCAGAAACAAAATCCCATAAAACAAGACAGATTCTGGAAGCACCCATCTCACCTTGAGATACTAGCACAAAACTGAGGGGACTGCTGCCTCCTCCCCCCCCCCTCCCCAGATATTGTCCATTCATCTGCAGATGGCAGCATAATCTATGTAGTAATGATTATTAACACCTCTGTGTCCTGGGATATATGATTAACAAGTAGGATTTTTATACGATACAATAAAATCTGTTTCTTGGAGTGCATTAAAGGGACACAGGTCCCTCCCCCCAAGTTTATGGACATGCTTGCAATACCTACAGTTCATTTGTTAAAGTGTTACTAAACCTAAGACCCTGTATTCACTATATCTGGTCTCCCACAGAACATGGAAATGCAATTATTTTAGTAAATCTAAACTGCTAAATACCTTTTCTCATCAGCAGTATATAGCAGTCTTGTGACTTCTATCAGTGTCTGGCCGAGCGCTGGTTAAAGATTGGAGGTGGTTTCATTCTCCTCCATCTGTCCTATGAGGCTGCATAACCCCCGGCCCTCTCTGTCTAGACAGTACAGATTGGCCCTGTGCTGATCACATGCACCCTCCCAAGAAAAGAAAATACAACAACTCACCAAACTGAGCATGTGCAGAGTGCCTCCTTGGGCTCTGTTCTATTAGTAGATGGATTGGAGACAGTAAAAAGGGGAGGATCAGAGAAGACAGGCTCAAACAGCCTTTTTACACAACACAGAGGATTAACCCTTTAGGTTCCACAGTGAGTATAACAAGCATGCTTTACGGCATATGCACAACTATTTTAATGTTGTGGGTTTAGTAAAACTTTAATGTCCAATCCTCCTGTAGATGACAGTATAATTTGAAGGTAAAAGACTTCCTGTGTCCCTCATTGGACTAGAAAGAACGATTTGCTTTTATATTTACAAATCATTGAGTATTTAACTGTCTCAATACCTGTTTATTTGAATACCTGCAGCATTAATGCTTCAAAGCCACTGGTTGAAGACCCCTGATACAGAACTGAAACCTTAAGAAATGACAGTATGAAAATAATTTGTGGCATAAATGCGGATTCCTAAAAAGATTTTGTTTTGTGTGTCTCATCCAATTAGTCTCTACATTATAGCATATGTAACTCATCACCACATACAATATCTACCAAATTCAGAGCACACACTGAAGTATTGCTTGGAGAAAATGAATGGGCTGTTTTTACTCATTGAGCTTAAATGCACATAAAATAGATTTATTGTAACATGACCAAAAGTAAGCCCCAATGAATGCTGCACAGAATGAATAAAATTACATCCAATTATATCAAGACAAATAACATTGTCCATTTACTTTATTTCTGGCTCTGTGTGAGGATTACATTGGAACTTTGTGGTGTCAACCAAAATGCTGCCCAAAGCACAATTTACATCATCATTTTACATAAAGCAGAAAGAGAAATTTCATTAATGATAAAAAAAAAAAAAAAAATACCTGTAGGCACAAGGGAACAATGAACATGTACAGTGCCAGGGCAAACAAACTGCATAAATAATGCATTCAATTCATTGTTTTTACATTAAAGTGATCCAAAATTCTACGCAGCAAAGTCAAATGCTGCAGTGCGAATCTTGCAAGTAAAAAAACTGAGCCAATCGTTTAAAACAGAAGCCAGTTATCCGAGTGTTGTGGAGAGATAGTGGGCAGGCACATTGGAACTGGGGGGGGGGGGGGGGGGGTGTAAAACTGAGCACTGTCAAACCAGTGTAAATTCTTGGTTTCCCATGGAAAACAATTTAAAACTACTTTTTTTTTTTCTTCCAAACCACAGGTTAATTCCCTGGTTTCTCCCATCTTCCATCTTCATTTCTTTACAAAATTATCAGCTGCAGCAAGTTCCAGCATTTAAAAGCATTATATGATTTCAAACACTTTTTTCAATTCAACTATGAGTTGCCAGTCTGATTTCTGCATTTCATCTCTAAACCAGTTTTTCAAAGCATCAATTGATTGCCGGTTGATCTAAAACAAAAGCAAAACAAGAATTTGAAAAAAAATTGCCTTTATAGCTCACAATTCATAACTTACCCACTTGAAGACCAGGCCTATTCTAATACTGTTTACATGTAAAAATCTGTATTTTTTTGCTATAAAGTTACTTAGAACTCCCCAAACACATTTTTTTAAGCAGATGCCCTAGAGCAGTGATGGCGAACGTGTGGCGCACACGTGCCGCTCCCGGCACGGCAAGCCGTCTCTGTGGGCACGCCAGGAGAAAAGCACACACTGACCGGCACAGCCGGTACAAGGCAGGCGGGGAATGGACGGATGCCCTGGGCGATACCATTTGCTGAAGGGAGGGGGGCGCAGATGAAGTGCTGGCACTGGCAGTGTGCTTCATAGTACATACACACTAGCCGGCGCTGCTAATAGCTGTAATGTAGTCTACTCTGTAACGATGTGCCAAGAGCGCTCCTGCACCTGGCATAAGCCAAGACAGACCGCATCAGCGCTTTACTCCCCTATGAAGGCGATTCGTAGTCCTGTCCCAGTGGCGTGACGTCCCTCACGGCCGGAGGCGGGATGGGAGGAGATAATAAAGAGCTGCTGCAGAAGCTGCAACCTAGAGGTGCCACCGCGGAGGAACCAACAACGTGTGTATCACACAAGACACAATAGTAAGCACTAAACAGATAATGAATGCCATGCCATCTGCAGATATTATAATGAACTGTCTGGATCCGATGAGGGGAGGTTAATTACCAATGCTACCGTTTTTGTTAATTTCTGTAATATGCAGCGTGGGGGGGGGGTTAATGTACTGACACTGGTCACGAATGCATCAGTGACCAATGGCAATACATTAACCCCCCCATGCTGCATATTACAGAAATTAAATAGCATTGGTAATTAACCTCCCCTCAGTCTTCTTCCCTCCCCCAATCAGATCCAGACAATTTATTATTCTGCTGCAGATTAATAAATGAACTGTCTGGATCCGATTGGGGGAGGGGAGGAGGCTGAGGGGAGGTTAATTACCAATGCTATTTAATTTCTGTAATATGCAGCATGGGGGGGTTAATGTATTGCCATTGGTCACTGATGCATTCGTGACCAGTCACAGTTAGTTAACCCCTTTGTGCATTAGTGGCACCAGGCTGCTCAGCGACAATTGCAGCCACAGATCTGCCACCATGCCCTGCCATCCCACCATGCCCTGCCATCCATCCCATCCACCCCCAGCCATACTCAGTGATACCCAGAAATACTCAACCATACCCGGTAGGTGAGTGCATGTGTCAGGTAGGCAAGTGTAATGGTCAGTCAGGTAGGTCAGTGTAATGGTCAGGTAAGTCAGTGTAATGGTCAGGTAAGTCAGTGTAATGGTCAGGTAAGTCAGTGTAATGGTCAGGTAGGTCAGTGTAATGGTCAGGTAGGTCAGTGTAATGGTCAGGTAGGTCAGTGTAATGGTCAGGTAGGTCAGTGTAATGGTCAGGTAGGTCAGTGTAATGGTCAGGTAGGTCAGTGTATGTTGCACAGTGCATTCTGAGCACAATGCATTCTTAAAACCTGCATTCTGAGCGAATCTGGCAGAATCATACATTTTTGGCCTCTTAAGGCTCATTCAGAGAGGGATGATCAGTCCCATCCTCTGTACAGAGCCGCTGGTAGGTTTAATTCTGTGTTGGCACTTTGAAAGAAATAAGTTGGTTTTGCGTCGCGGTTTGGGCACTCGGGCTCAAAAAGGTTCGCCATCACTGTCCTAGAGAATAAAATGGTGGGCTTTCCAATCTCGTTATACCACGCGGTATTAGCGCAGTGGTTTTTCAAATTTAATTTTTTGGGGGAAAAATACACTAATGTATTTTAACCCTTTCATGCCCAAGCCTATTTCTGACATTTGGCGTTTACAAGGTAAAATCCGTATTTTTTTTGCTAGAAAATTACTTAGAACCCCCAAACAATATATATATATATATATTATATATATATATATATTTTTTAGCAGAGAATCTAGAGAATAAAATGGCGATTGTTGCAATATTTTATGTCACACGGTGTTTTAAACGCAACTTTTTGGGAAAAGACGCTTTCACAAATTAAAAAAAAACCGAAACAGTAAAGTTAGCCCAATTTTTTTGTATAATGTGAAAGATGATGTTACGCCAAGTAAATAGATATCAAACATGTCATGCTTTATAATTGCACGCACTCGTGGAATGACGACAAACTACAGTACCCAAAAATCTCTATAGGTCGACGCTTTATTTTTTTTTACGGTTACCAGGCTAGAGTTACAGAGGAGGTCTAGTGCTAGAATTATTGCGCTCGCTCTGATGATCACGGCGATACCTCACATGTGTGATTTGAACACCATTTACATATACAGGAGCGACTTCCGTATGCGTTTTCTTTGCTACGCGAGCTCGTGGGGATGGGGGCGCTTTAATTTATTTTTTCTTATTTATTTTTATATTACTAAATTGTGTTTTAAAAAACAAATAAAAATTTGATCACTTTTATTGCTGTCACAAGGAATGTAAACATCCCTTGTGACAGTAATAAGTGATGACAGGTACTCTTTATGGAGAGATCGGGGGTCTAAAAGACCCCAAATCCCTCCTTTACACTTCAAAGTATTCAGATCGCCAAAAACTGCGATTCTGAATACTGTATATTTTTTTAAATCCGGCGCCATTGGCTGCCGAGTAAACCGGAAGGGACGTTGTGACGTCGCTTCCGTGTTTACATTCAGGAGACTGGAACAAAGCCGTTTACAGCTTCATCCCAGTCTGTGGCTAGATGCCGGAAGTGCCGGATCATGGATCGGGTCTCCCGGTGGGACGGGAGGCCCGGTCAGAGCGGCGGGAGGGGGATGTCCCCTCTTGCTCTTCCAGGAGAACAACCGAGCGGTTTTTAGCCGCATCAGTTGTTATCCCTGGAAAGCCGATCGCCCGCTTAAAAAAACGGTACCGGGATGCTTGCAGCTGTGGGCATCATCCCGGTATAACCCCTGAAAGCAGAGGCTGCATATCTGTGTACGCTCGGCGGGAAGGGGTTAATGCACAAAAACACAATAGAATACCAAATTCTTGATAAAATATAAAAAGTGATGTAACATCAATTAAACAGATAGCTAACATGTCAGGCGCCAAACTACGGTACTCAATCTCCATAGGAGACTCTTTAAAAGCCTTCACAGGCTACTAGTTTAGAGTTACACAGGTGTTCTGGTCCGTTTGCGGCGATACCTCGCATGTGGTGCAATGACAGTTTACGCATGCATGCGTTTGCCTTTGTGCATGAGCACGGTGGAACCACGGTGCTTTAAAAAAATATTGGATTTTTTTAGTTTATTTTTACACAGTTTCATTTCTTTTAAATCACTTTTTTTGCCATCACTGCAATAGGCAGTAACAAGTTCTCCTTACTAGGACATCGGGAGTCTCTTAGAACCCAGATATCTCTTCTGCCTTTAACAGCATCTGATCAAACCCAAGACCAGTGTGATCAGATGCTTTTTACAAGTCAAAAACTACTTGTTTACATGCTCAGGAAACCAGAAATGGCAAAATACTTGTCTCTTCCAGTTTCTAATACCATAAAAATTATTGGGGAAAATCTGGTCGGTAGAGACATCTTGGACCCATTTCCGCCACCTGTAAAAAATAATACCTTGGATTGCCTTTACGTAAAAGCCCATCGCCGGCTGGAAAAAACACAATACCAGGATGATCATCATCCCAGTATAACCACTTGATGTACATGTACGTTACCCAATGGGTAAGTAAATGTGTACTGAAATAATGCGACTAGGTAAGCTGCCATTACTAACCATTGTTTTAGAAAATGCTAGCTGCTTGGGTGTCATAGCAATCCACTGTTTTTAGTACTTTCTAAAAATAATTACCCACAAGTACGCAAGTTAGGAGTTATGGCTTCAATCTTTGGTTGAGCCATTGTTGTTCTAGGTCAGTTATACGTAGTACAGAAGCTGGGGACAGCCAGGCAACAAACAGCAGCCACTGTATTTCTCTTAATACAGGTGAAGCCTAAATAAGACAATTACAGAAGTGGCAAACTACTTACCTTGCTTACAAGGTGGTCTGTTGCCTCAAAGTGTCGGCCAAACATTTTCGGAGAGTCTCCAGGGATAGGCTCTATTTTGATACACACTTCTTGGCCCTTTTTTGCCACATCTACAGTTTTGTGGTTGATTTCAATACTAGTTATGATGCCAATGTCTACAAACTGAAAGTGCAAAATGCGTCACATACATTTTTCAGAGTCAATTAGATTTTTATTTCATGAATAAAGTGCTGAGGCTTTAATAAATGAGAGCCTCAGATTGCTACTGATTGGTGATATTGTACAAATTAACGAATAGGAGTGCAATTGTCCATAAATGGTGTAAAGGGTTCATGCAGAAAAGGGGGATGAGGATGTACCAACTATGCACAAATGTTTACCGCGTATTCCCCTTCAATGACTTAAGAAATAATTACTCTCTTGTAAAAACAGAGATATTCTACACCAATACATGCAGTGCTCTGATGCTTTAGATTCAGGTTAGCCACAATAATACACATTGCTCAAGTTCAAAACACAGAATAATTGCTCTTGAAGTAACTCATGCGCAGCACAGATAAATGAAATGCCTGAAAAAGGCAATCCAGAAACATTGCTTTTCCATGGGATCATACATGAATAAAGTATGTGTGCTGGCAATGTACACTGTGTGCATAATTATTAGGCAAGTTGTATTTTTGAGGATTCATTTTATTATTGAACAAATACAGTGCTCTTGGTCAATCCAAAATGTTAATAAACCTCAAACCTGAATATTTAAAAAAAGTAAAAAAAAAGGGAGGTTTTAGCTTTCTTAGGAGAGCATCTATGTGTGCACAATTATTGGGCAACTAATAGAGTGCAGAATTATTAAATGAAAAATTAAAGTTTTCCCATCTCACTTGTTTGTTTATTATTCTCACTTTGACAGATGAAAAGAAGCAAACTCAAGATTTCCAAACAAACACCAAAAAAAAAAAAATATCTGTGACCAATATAGCCACCCTTCTTTTCAATCAGCGTCAAAGCCTTCTAATTCATGGAGTCTGTCAGTTTCTTGATCTGTTGATGATCAACTTTTTGTGCAGCAGCAACCACAGCCTCCCAGACACTGCTCAGAGAGGTGTACTGTTTTCCTTCACCGTAAATCTCCTATTTAAGACGGACCCACAAGTTCTCAATAGGAGTTAGGTCAGATGAGGAAGGTGGCCATGTCATTATTCTATCATCTTTAAGGTCTTTACTGGCTAGCCATGGAGTGGAGTACTTTGATGCATGCGACAGAGCATTGTCCTGCATAAATATCATGGTCTTCTTGAAAGATGCAGACTTTTTCCTGTACCACGGTTCAAAGAAAGTGTCTTCTAAAAACCAGCAGTAGGTTTGGGAGTTGATTTTGAGTCAATTTTCCACTCGCAAAAGGTCCAACTAGCTCATCTTTAATAATACCAGCCCATACCAGTGCCCCACCTCCACCTTGCTGGCATTGAAGTTGAAGTGGAGCTCTGTTCCCATTACCGATCCAGCCACAGGCCCATCCATCTGGTCCATTAGGAGTCATTATCTCATCTCATCAGTCCATAAAACCTTTGAAAAATCTGTCTTCAGATATTTCTTGGCCCAGTCTTGACGTTTCAACTTATGTGTCTTGTTCAGTAGTGGTCAGGTTTCAGCCTTCCTCTTCTTGGCAATGTCTCTGAGCACTGAACACCTTGGAGGATAATGGATTCCTGGTAGCTTTACGATTGATTCTTCTCAAATCTTTGGCAGTTAAGGCGCATCTTTTTTTCTCAACACATTTCTTGCGACCCTGTTGACTATTTGCAACAAAAGGTTTGATGGTTCTGTGATCACGCCCCAATATCTTAGCAATTTCAAGAGTGCTGCATCCCTCTGAAAGACTTTATATTTTTACTTTTCAGAGTCAGTTAAATCTTTTTTTTTTTGCCTGAGGAAAAGAAGTGCCTAATAATTATGCACACATTAATATAGGGTATTTATCTCCTTAGGTCACACCCTCCCTCATTACACAAATACACATCACTGGATATGCTTAAATCCAATAAGCATTCAAGTTTATACAGCTTGAAGTTGGACAATATGCATAGAAATGATGACTTGGTTAAAATACTCACTTGCCTTATAATTGTGCACACATTGTTCCATCCATGCTGTATACCAAGATTAGTCAGGAGTTGTTGCATCACCCTTTTAAATCACATGGTTGATTCCAGTATGGTGTACAAAAGGAATATACCATGTCATATGCAACACAAGCACAGGCTGACACATTCTAATTGCCAATGTTTTTATCTATTGTTCTTATGTTCCAAATATTTCAATAGATGTTATATCAATATTCTATTTTTTAACTACTACTAAAGGCACTACGGCCTTTACAGTTACAGCAGATTCCCAATTATTTGTGAATGATGCCCCAAATGATGACCAATATAGACAGAAGGCATAGTTTGTCTAAGATAACGCGCTCACTTAAAAAGACTGGCACTAAAATTTTGCTACAATGAAATTCAATAAAATGTATATGATGTAGCCATCTGTAGCTGTAGATAAAAAAAATCTATGTAAAGTAACACAACTATTGGTACTTACACTTTTACTTGGTACACATATTGGTGTTCCTTGTTTGACTTGTCCAGCTTCTATAATCACTCCCATGACAATGGGATCTCGGGAATTGAAAATAAATTGAGGAAGAATTCTAATTTTACATGGAAACACAGCTATGTGCCTAAAATGAAAGCATAAAATGGTTTTGGTTTTATATAGTCAAACACAGATTTTATAAATATATATCGATATAGATCTCTATATATATATATATATATATATATATATATATATATATATATACACACATATATACACACACACACACACACACACAGTGTATATTTTTTTACCAAACATATTCAGAAGAAGAAACAAATAAATAAATCAGTATTGATTCCTTGCATATACTTAGATGGCTAATTTGCCAAGCTAAGCCACTTCTATGTTCATTCCTGAAACATTTATGGAGTCCTGTGAGGCCAATTTAAAAGAACTTTAGAGAAACATTTGTTTCGTCCACAGTAACCAGAATAATTCGTTACTTTTCTGCTGCAGGACAGAAAAATAGGATTTTTATAACAGCTTACCTGTAAAATCCTTTTCTTGGAGTACATCACGGGACACAGAGCGACATAGTCATTACTATGTGCCGGTGCTGGCACTGGCAACTTCCAAAACCGGAAGTACCCTCCCCTATATAAGCCCCTCCCATCCGGGAGTACCTCAGTTTTGTAGCAAAGCAATAAGTGTCCCCAAAAGAGGGGTGGGAGCTCTGTGTCCCGTGATGTACTCCAAGAAAAGGATTTTACAGGTAAGCTGTTATAAAAATCTTATTTTCTTTCTCGTACATCACGGGACACAGAGCGACATAGTCATTACTATGTGGGACGTCCCAAAGCAATGCCAAATGAGGGGGGGGATACACCATACATAAGCTGGGCGCTATCAGACATGAGGATCTTTTGCGGCCTGCAACACACTGCGCCCAAAGGCGACATCCTCCTGACTTCTAACGTCCACCTGGTAGAACCTAGTAAACGTGTGTACTGAAGACCATGTTGCGGCCTTACAGATTTGAGCCAGGGAGGCCTGGTGATGCACTGCCCATGAAGTTCCAACTGCTCTCGTGGAGTGCGCCCTAACTTTGAACGGAGGCGGTCTCCTTCTTAAGCCACAGGCTTGCATTATGACCTGTCGAATCCACTTGGCTAAAGTAGATTTTGACGCTGCCTGACCCTTTCTAGGGCCTTCCGGCAGAATAAACAAAGTATCCGTTCTACGAATCTGAGCAGTGGCTTTTAGATAAGCTTTAACTGCTCTTACTACATCCAAAGAATGTAATAACTTTTCCTCTACCGAGCTTGGTTTGGGGAAAAAAGAAGGAAGAACCACATCTTGGTTCAAATGAAACCTTGATACCACCTTAGGAAGAAAGGCTGGATGAGGACATAACACTACTCTGTCCTTATGGATAACCAGATATGGCTCCTTACAGGACATAGCGGCCAATTCCGACACTCTTTTAGCCGAACAAATGGCTACTAAAAAAATCAATTTCCTGGTGAGAAGAACCAAGGAAATGTGCTGTAATGGTTCAAATGGTTGTTTCTGTAGAACCGATAGAACCAGGTTTAGGTCCCATGGACATATGGGAATTTTAACCGGAGGGCTAATACGCATCACTCCTTGTATAAAAGTTTTGACTAGTGAATGCGAAGCCAAGGGCCTTTGAAAAAAATATTGACAAGGCCGAAATCTGACCCTTGATAGTACTCAAGGCAAACTTCCTATCTACAGTCCACTGTAGGAAGTGCAGAATCCTACCTATTACGTATTTACGTGGATGCCATTTCTTGGCCTCACACCACGCGATGTACGCCTTCCAGATTCTATAGTAAATCTGCCTGGATACCGGCTTCCTGGCATTGATCATGGTAGATACCACAGGATTAGAGAGACCTCTCTTTTTTAGAATGTGGGCTTCAATAGCCAGGCCGTCAAACCTAAGGCTAGTAAGGAAGGGTGGTATATCGGTCCTTGCGAAAGCAGGTCCGGACGATGTGGGAGGGTCCAAGGACTCCCCACAGACATTTTTACAATCTCCGCGTACCATGCTCTTCGGGGCCACGCTGGAGCCACCAGAATCACTGGTTTCTTTTCTACCCTGATTCTGCGGAGTAATCGAGGCAACAATTGTGGCGGTGGAAATGCATATATCAGTTTGAACTGATCCCAAGGGAACACTAGAGCATCCGAGCCGCAAGCTAGGGGATCCCTTGTCCGAGAGACAAATCTGTCCACTTTTGCATTGAATCTGGATGCTAGCAGATCTACATCCGGTGCTCCCCACCGCTGACATATTGCCCGGAAAACCTCGGGGTGAAGGGACCATTGCCCTGGGCATAATTGTTGGTGACTTAGAAAGTCCGCCTTCCAATTCTCCACTCCTGGAATGAATACCGCGGATATGGCTGGGACATATCTTTCTGCCCATTTCAGGATGCAATTTACTTCCCTCTGGGCTGCACGACTCCTGGTGCCCCCCTGATGATTGATATATGCCACTGCGGTGGCATTGTCTGATTGAATTCTGACAGGGGACCCTTGGAGTTTGGATGTCCATGCTACTAGGGCATACCGGGCTGCTCGTATCTCTAAGAGATTGATGGGCAGGGCCTTCTCTGCATCCGACCATCTGCCCTGGAGAGACCATTGCTCCAGTACTGCCCCCCAGCCTATAAGGCTGGCATCTGTAGTGACCACCTTCCAAGAAATCGGACTGAAGGATTTCCCTTTTTCCAGATTCTGGGGAACCAACCACCAACGGAGGCTCTTGCGAATGGAAGGGGACAAGGACATTGGTAAGTCTAGGGCCTGAACTTTTTTGTTCCAGGCTGACAGTATGGACCTTTGCAAATTCCTTGAATGGAATTGACCGTAGGGTACTGCTTCGAATGATGCCACCATTTTTCCCAGCAGCCTCATGCACAGGCGTATGGACGGCTGTCCTTTTGTACCCACCAGGTGGATCAAATCTCTCAAAGACGACACCTTTTCTTGAGGCAAGAAAATTTTCCTCTGGTCTGAATCCAGCCTTAGCTCCAAGTATTCCAGACTTTTGACTGGTTTTAGGGCTGACTTGTCTCGGTTGATAATCCAACCGTGAGATTCCAGATACTTGATTGTCTCGTGAACAACCACTTCTAGTTTTTCCACTGAGTGGTCCATCAGCAACAAGTCGTCTAGATATGCCATTATCGTTACACCTCGTGTTCTTAGATTGGCCAATAGTGGGGCCAGAATTTTTGTGAACACTCGTGGTGCTGTGGCCAGACCGAAGGGTAAGGCTCTGAACTGAAAATGGCGCCCTTCTACTGCAAAGCGTAGAAATTTTTGGTGGACTGGAAAGATGGGAATGTGCAAATAAGCATCTTTGATGTCGATCGAGGCTAACCATTCCTCCCCTTGTAGGGCAGTGGCCACCGATCGGATCGACTCCATCCGGAAAGTCCTGATATGTAGGAATTTGTTTAGCCCTTTTAGATTTAATATGGGCCTCACGTCCCCGTTTGGCTTCGGGACTGTATAGAGGTTTGAGTAAAACCCGAACCCGCATTCTTCCAGGGGAACCTCTATAATTACTCCTTGGAGCAATAGTTGTTCTAGTGCCGACAGGAGGGATCCTCTCTTCCGGGGATCTCTTGGCACGTTTGACCACATAAAATGGGAAGGAGGAGAGTCTTTTAACTCCAGCTTGCATCCCAGGCTTACTGCGGAGAGCACCCATCTGTCTCTGATCGTGTCCCGCCAGGTCTCTGCGAACAACTGAAGTCTTCCCCCCCACCCGATTGAGTGGGGGCAACCCTTCATAAATTTGACTTGGGGGGAGGTTTTGTACCTCTCCTGACCCAGGGTTTTTTGTTACCCTGTGATAGTCCCTGATTTTTCCCCCCGGGATTTGACAGAGGAGGCCGTCGGAACTGCTTCACAGCAGATGTCCCAGGGACTGGAGAGGCAGGCCTCTTAAAAGAGGGACCTCTAAACCTGTTTTTAACCGGCAAGAGTGTACTTTTACCGCTGGAAATTTTCTGTATATATTTGTCCAGGTCTTCCCCGAATAAGCGTTCACCATGAAATGGGAAGCTAACCAGCAATTTTTTACAGGGAGCTTCAGCAGACCAGTTCTTGAGCCATAGAAGCCTACGCATATGTACTACAGACAGCGTAAGGCGGGAGGCCTGATGGACTGAATCCTTGATGGCGTCAACCGCAAAGCATAAGGCTCTAGGTAGATCAGCTAGGGCAAGGGCCTGCTGATCCGGCAAGTCCCTTAAGACCTGTTTTAACTGATCCTTCACCGCTTGGCAGACCCCAATAGCTGCTACTGCTGGTTGTGTCACCAAGCTTGCTGTAGAAAAAGCAGATTTTAATAAGGACTCCAATTTTTTATCTATTGGGTCCTTGAACATTTGAACATTATCTACTGGACATGTCAGTGATTTGTTCACACAAGAGATGGCTGCGTCCACCGTAGGCACCTTCCATTTTCGGATAAACTTATGCTCCATGGGATAGACCACCGGAAATCTCTTAGGGGGAGTAAATATTTTATCAGGATGTTCCCAATCCTGGTAAATGAGTCCTTCCAGTAAAGGATGGATTGGAAAGGAACAAACAGTCTGGGAAGCTTTTAGCGACCCCAACGAGGAGACAGAAGTGGTTGATGGCTCCGCAAGGGGCATTTTAAATGCTGATCGGACCATATCAGTCAGGGACTGAACCCATAATCTTTCAGCATGTGATGCTGAAAATGGCTCTTCCACTGTTGATTCCTCTAGAACAGAATCAACCTCATCCTGATCCCCTTCAGGTAGGTCAATCCCTGTATGGGACTGTTGTTCCGCTAACAGGTACTCTGAGGGAGGAGACGGAGATCGGGCGCGCTTTCCCTTTGACAGGGAAGCAGCGATCAATGTTGTCAATCTCTCTTCCAGTCCTCCCAGAGCTGAGGAAAAAACCTCCTCTGTTACATACACAGGAGCAGGTGAACTGAGGACAGCCACAGTACCAGGTACTCCTGAGGGTTCTCTACGGGCACCAACCTCTGATTTTTCAGAGGAGACTGGTGCAGCAAAAGCATGCCCAAGATCCTCAGAGCCCGACAGAGACCCCCTTTGCTTCCTGGGAGTCTTAGTCCCGGAGACTTTGGACGGCATATTCCTAAGCCCAAAGCTGAGGTATTCCAGCCGTAATACACCACTTACTGAAAATAGTCTAGCACAATCGCTGCTATATAAACAGTTGGTGTCTACTAATGTGCCTTTCTATGGGGATGCCTGCATCAACCGCCTGCTGTATGCCTTCTTTAAATGTTACCAGCTCTGTCTCTGCACTCCATAGCCAGCTCACAACACATAATTGTGCTTTTTAACATGCTGGGACGCCCGCACATGCGCAGAAGCGCTGCGGCGCGCACAGAGCGTCATCCTCCAAGCTCCGCCCCCTTTTTCAGCTCACCTCTATATATAGAGGCGCGTGCACGCGCGCGGGCGGGCGGGCACGAGCGCCTTCGGCGCTTCTTTTGAAAAAAACTAGGGAGAGGAGCCAGGGTCCCTGTTTGCAGCAGGGCCCGGGGATGGACGAGCATTGCAACATGACAGAGGAAGCAGTTTCCCTCAAGAGAACTCACCATCTGCCTGGACTTGACCTCAGAAGGAACTAGTCCACATAACAAGAAAAACGACGTTCCACAGCGGCCTCTAGTGGATTAACACAGGTACCGCGGTTTGTCCATTTTTTTTTTTCTTGACCACCATTAAAATTATTACATTTTCTAGTAGTTACAGGCCCCCACTTACCTTTTCCCCGCCGCAGGACTCTGTTTGGTCCACAGAAGCCCAAACTTCACCTCTCACGGCAGGCATTGTACTTAAACCTTCAGGGACCGGGTTCCCAAGGATTCCACTCCCCTGGACCTGTATAGCACCCTGCACAGAAAACATCTTGGTCGTGGGTATGACCAGAGCTCTGGATCCCAGGGTCCAGCCCTCTTAAGAGAAGCATTACAGGCAAAACCTTGCTCTTCTCTGCAAGGCCCGGGTACCGACCGGTTAGCTATGAAGCTTTTTTGGTCGGATCCGGAACAGCTTGCTGAGGCCCAAAAGAACCTGTACACAAGCCCAGATGAAAACATGTTAACCTTTGGCCAACACCTTAGACACTGGCAAAAAACTGAGGTACTCCTGGATGGGAGGGGCTTATATAGGGGAGGGTACTTCCGGTTTTGGAAGTTCCCAGTGCCAGCACCTGAAGGTAATCTATATAACCCACATAGTAATGACTATGTCGCTCTGTGTCCCGTGATGTACGAGAAAGAAATGTAATTTACAGACAGATTAGTTGCTTTGAGGCCTCCAGGCTAGCTTATTTACATATACCTGTGTTTCACAGCAATTGAATGCTTAGTACTTATGTACCTTGGTTGCAAAACGACACCTTTTGTACATAAGGGGGAAATGTCAGTGCATGTTAAAAGGAAGAAAATAGTACAAGCAGTGGTGGTAACAGTACAATGAATATTAGTTCTGAATAGTCGAGCCTTAAGAAAAGTATTTCACAAACCAGGTTTGGCTGTAACAGCAGACATATCACTCACTTGAACTCCTCCTGCTTCTGTTTCTTGTAATCCTGCCTGTATTTTGTAAAGGCATCAAACAAATGGTAGATGATTTCAGCACTAAATACCCGCACACCTAAACTATCCGCCATTTCCTGAGCTTCTCTCTCAATGCGCACATCGAAAGCTAGAATGACAGCATACCTAAAGGGGGGGGACAAAGAAAGGGAGATCTTAATAAGTGTCAAGCAGAAACTACCAGCCAACTACAGAGTGTTCTTTAAGATACATACACACACACTATATATATATATATATATATATATATATATATATATATATATATATATATATATATATATATATATACATACATACACACACACACACACACACACACACACACACACACACACACACACACACACATACATTAAAAGGAAGATACTTGTATTTTTATTATTCATAATGGTTTTTTAATCAAGTCAGACCTTACCCATAGATATGCACTGAAAGAAAAACAGCAGTGAGGCACATTTCATTGCATATCACTGCTAAACAGAAATAGCAGGCTGCACATGGGCATACTTAAGTGCACACACATAGGATGCGCAGGTATTTTGTGCAAGCAGTCCCATTCATATCAACTGGGACACAGCAGTTGCTCCCACAGTTTGACATCTGTGTGGGTGGGTGTGTCCCCCCCAAACTCACACTGTCTGCATTTGGGGACACACACCAGCACCCATGGCAAACTGGGAGCAGCAGCTGCGTCCGTGCCGCAATTGACATGAATGGGACATCCTGCAGGCAGATGCACAGAACATCTGTGCATCTCATGCGGGCTAACATGGTCCTTCGCTTAGGTGTACGCATAAGTACCCCAATGTGATTGAAGCCTAAAAGGCAAGATGTCTGTCCCAATGAAAAATGGGAATCCCGACTGACTTGTAAATTGCATATCTTGGGAGTATAGTAAAAGGACACAGGAATTGATTCTTAGACAATAGGTCATATGCTGTCAAGTAATAGCACACTAGCAAAAAACCCTGCTGGATCCCTCCAGTTTAACCCAGCCCACTCTAAACCTCCAGTTTGTTAGAAAGCTGCTAGGAGCTCACAGAAGAAAGAGGAGAAGGACCTATGTCCTGTAATATATTCCAAAATTTGGAACTTACAGGTACAACAAAATTCCCATTATCTTAATCATACATACGGACACAGGAATAGATTCTTAGACCAATGGCATGCCCCAAAGCAATGAGCTGAGGGGTGGATGACGAAATAGCCAAAATGGCAGCAACAGGCCCTCAGGAAAAAACAGAAAGGGTCAACAGAACCAGACAGACCGGTGATAGCAGAAGCAACTTGCAGCCAAAGAATACATCAGCAAGGGCCCAAACAGCCACTTGGCAAAACATGGTTTTGAAAACATGAAATCGAGGAGCTGGTGATGGCCCCCAAGCCAGTAGAAAAAATACATACTTGATGCTAAAAAATTTCATGAACCGGACTCAGGGAGCGAATAAGGAATTTGTTCCCCGAGGGAAGCAGCCCTAGAAAATAACCATTCAGCTGGGTGGAGGAGGAGGGAAGAAACCCATAGAAGGACCATCCTACAGGCACACAGAAGAATAAGGCGCGGCAGGTAGCCATAGAGGACTGTCCTGATCCTAGCCATAAGAGGAAGTGAAAATTGCCGGACAAGGATTCAAGGCAGTATGTGAGGAGGAGAATGAAATTCCCACAAAAGGCGATAAGAATAGCACCTGGGAATCAAGAATAACTGGCTTACAGGATACTTTGCCCCTGTGTGTGCTTTCTGGACCTTTGAACTACATGCCATAAGCCATGCTACTTAGGACACAAGCCTCTGGGGTTTTTCCTCCCTACTTCTTCCCCTACTTGCCCCCTCCCCATCTCTATATCTTCTTAACATGGATGTCTCTTTACAGAATATTGCACATGTGAACAAGTCCTTATGGTGACACTGGGACTGGTGGGCGGTGATCAGGGACACTGGGACTGGTGCGGCGGTGATCAGGGACACTGGGACTGGTGCGGCGGTGATCAGGGACACCGGGACTGGTGCGGCGGTGATCAGGGACACCGGGACTGGTGCGGCGGTGATCAGGGACACCGGGACTGGTGCGGCGGTGATCAGGGACACTGGGACTGGTGCTGCGGTGATCAGGAACACCGGGACTGGTGCGGCGGTGATCAGGGACACCAGTAATTACACACACAAAAAAAATTGTGAAAATAATATTTTTTTTTCTAACCTACTGTCCCCAGAGTAGTGCATTTTTTTACACTGTAATTGCTTGTAACAGTAATGATCAATGTAAAAGCAATCGTTTTAGCTGTCATGAAATGGGTTTCATTCATGATACATTGTTTACTATTGTAAATGCTGTGATTGGCCCTGTACCATATCACAGAGATTACAATAATAATGCTAACATAAAAATCAATTCATGACAGTTGCTTGGTGGACATGTAATCACTGTGATTGGTGACAGCGATCACATGGAACCTGGGCCAATCACAGCGGACCGGTATAGACAGCTGTGATCATGCCACTGCATGCCCTAGGAGGCACGCAGGCATGTGAGCAGAAGGAAGTACAGGTAGGTCCTCCTGGAACTAGAGAGCACATGCCTGGCCACCAACTACACTTGTTGCACCACGTGCCAAGGTGAGTGCCTAATGCAGGATCCAGTGCCCAAAGCAAACATTATAAGCTGGCCCTGCTGCCATTGAATTCCCAAGGGGAGTTTCATAAAGGGTAACCTAGCCGGAAACTGCTGGTGAGCCACAAGGCAATAAGCAGTCAGATCTTGATAGAAATGGCAAACAAAGCAGGAAAGGGAATCTGGTTAAAATTAGAAAAATCTTCTCCAACAGGACACTCACCTAAGGACACTAGCAAACAAAATGGAGGCTCAGTGGTCAGAATTATATGAATACACTGGGAGATGTCCAATCACCTGAAGATAGCAGCATATAACCCATGGTCTAAGAATCAATTATTGTGTTCTGTACTGTATGATTAATACAAGTATTTACTTATAAATCCATTTTATTTTTTACATGAAAATGCATTCACCAGATCTCAATTTGCATTTACATCTAAAAACTGTAGTTTCCCTTAATGAAGTGGAGCAGAAATAAAAGTATATTCACAAACAACAGTTGCCAGCTACAATGATCACAGCAAGGATGGTCTCGGGAATGTTTGCAACTCCATGTGCCCCTTCCCGCCAAGAAGCTAACACTGTGCAGCGCTAATCACAGGCAGGGAGACATTTCCCGATCTGTGCCGCTGCGGACCGGGAAATGTCTTTCTGCCTGTGATTAGCGCTGCACAGTGTTAGCTTCTTGGTGGGAACGGGCATGTGGAGTTCCAAACAAGCCGAGACCATCCTTACTGATCAGTGAATTTCTCCATGTTCTCTGACTTGTTCCGCTAACAATTTGCACATGCTGGAAGCTCAATGTACATATATACATACGGCTGATGGAAATAAGGTACTCACTGAGGATCATGCTCCAACATCACAGAAGCTTTCATGATGTCCTTTTTATGAACGGGTCCGATATTAATTCCAGCATACTAAAGGAATAATAAAAAAATAAAAAAAAGAGTCAGATGGCATGTATGTGAAGAAGCAATACAAAAATTGGGAAAAGGTAAGAAGCTTTCACTTGCACGTTTACTGTATCCACTTGGCTGTCATTTTTAATAATCATCATCAGCTCACATTTTAAGCCTCACCCTTTTAGCCCAAAACAGCAGCAGAAAACCATTAATATAAATCAAGGCCATACCATCAAATACTGGGTAAGAACCTCCTTCCCTCAAGCCAGGGCATTGAAAATGGGTCATGGGTGGGTATTCCAGCTTGACAATGACAAAAAACCCACGGCCAAGGCAACAAAGGAGTGGCTCAAGAAGAAGCACATTAAGGTCCTGGAGTGGCCAGGCCAGTCTCTAGACTTTAATCCCATGGAAAAATAGGATTTTTATAACAGCTTACCTGTAAAATCCTTTTCTTGGAGTACATCACGGGACACAGAGCGGCATAGTCATTACTATGTGGGTTATATAGATACCTTCAGGTGCTGGCACTGGCAACTTCCAAAACCGGAAGTACCCTCCCCTATATAAGCCCCTCCCATCCGGGAATACCTCAGTTTTGTAGCAAAGCAATAAGTGTCCCCAAAAGAGGGGTGGGAGCTCTGTGTCCCGTGATGTACTCCAAGAAAAGGATTTTACAGGTAAGCTGTTATAAAAATCCTATTTTCTTTCTCGTACATCACGGGACACAGAGCGGCATAGTCATTACTATGTGGGATGTCCTAAAGCAATGCCCAATGAGGGGGGGGGATACACCATACATAAGCTGAGCGCTATCAGACATGAGGATCTTTTGCGGCCTGCAACACACTGCGCCCAAAGGCGACATCCTCCTGACTTCTAACGTCCACCTGGTAGAACCTAGTAAACGTGTGTACTGAAGACCATGTTGCGGCCTTACAGATTTGAGCCAGGGAGGCCTGGTGATGCACTGCCCATGAAGTTCCAACTGCTCTCGTGGAGTGCGCCCTAACTTTGAACGGAGGCGGTCTCCTTCTCAAGCCATAGGCTTGCATAATGACCTGTCGAATCCACTTGGCTAAAGTAGATTTTGACGCTGCCTGACCCTTTCTGGGGCCTTCCAGCAGAATAAACAAAGTATCCGTTCTGCAAATCTGAGCAGTGGCTTTTAGATAAGCTTTAACTGCTCTTACTACATCCAAAGAATGTAATAATTTTTCCTCTACTGAACTAGGTTTGGGGAAAAAAGAAGGAAGAACCACATCTTGGTTCAAATGAAACCTCGATACCACCTTCGGAAGAAAGGTTGGATGAGGACGTAACACTACTCTGTCCTTATGGATAACCAGATATGGCTCCCTACAGGACATAGAGGCTAATTCCGACACTCTTTTAGCCGAACAAATGGCTACTAGAAAAATCAATTTCCTGGTGAGAAGAACCAAGGAAATGTGCTGTAATGGTTCAAATGGTTGTTTCTGTAGAACCGACAGAACCAGGTTTAAGTCCCATGGACATATGGGAATATTAACCGGAGGGCTAATACGCATCACTCCTTGTATAAAGGCTTTGACTAGTGAATGCGAAGCCAAGGGCCTCTGAAAAAATATTGACAAGGCCGAAATCTGACCCTTGATAGTACTCAAGGCAAGCTTCCTATCTACAGCCCACTGTAGGAAGTCCAGAATCCTACCTATTACGTACTTTCGTGGATGCCATTTCTTGGCCTCACTCCAGGCGATGTACGCCTTCCAGATTCTATAGTAGATCTGCCTGGATACCGGCTTCCTGGCATTGATCATGGTAGATACCACAGGATTAGAGAGACCTCTCTTTTTTAGAATGTGGGCTTCAATAGCCAGGCCGTCAAACCTAGGGCTGGTAAGGAAGGGTGGTATATCGGTCCTTGCGAAAGCAGGTCCGGACGATGTGGGAGGGTCCAAGGACTCCCCACAGACATTTTTACAATCTCCGAGTACCATGCTCTTCGGGGCCACGCTGGAGCCACCAGAATCACTGGTTTCTTTTCTACCCTGGTTCTGCGGAGTAATCGAGGTAACAATTGTGGCGGTGGGAATGCATATATCAGCTTGAACTGATCCCAAGGGAACACTAGGGCATCCGAGCCGCAAGCTAGGGGATCCCTTGTCCAAGAGACAAACCTGTCCACCTTTGCGTTGAATCTGGATGCTAGCAGATCTACATCCGGTGTTCCCCACCGCTGACATATTGTCCGAAAAACCTCGGGTGAAGGGACCATTCCCCTGGGCATAATTGTTGGCGACTTAGAAAGTCCGCCTTCCAATTCTCTACTCCTGGAATGAATACCGCGGATATGGCTGGGACATATCTTTCTGCCCATTTCAGGATGCAATTTACTTCCCTCTGGGCTGCACGACTCCTGGTGCCACCCTGATGATTGATATATGCCACTGCCGTGGCATTGTCTGATTGAATTCTGACAGGGGACCCTTGGAGTTTGGATGTCCATGCTACTAGGGCATACCGGGCTGCTCGTATCTCTAAGAGATTGATGGGCAGGGCCTTTTCCGCATCCGACCATCTGCCCTGGAGAGACCATTGCTCCAGTACTGCTCCCCAGCCTATAAGGCTGGCATCTGTAGTGACCACCTTCCAAGAAATCGGACTGAAGGATTTCCCTTTTTCCAGATTCTGGGGAACCAACCACCAACAGAGGCTCTTGCGAACGGAAGGGGACAAGGACATTGGTAAGTCTAGGGCCTGAACTTTCTTGTTCCAGGCTGACAGTATGGCCCTTTGCAAATTCCTTGAATGGAATTGACCGTAGGGTACTGCTTCGAATGATGCCACCATTTTTCCCAGCAGCCTCATGCACAGGCGTATGGACGGCTGTCTTTTTGTACCCACTAAGTGGATCAAATCTCTCAAAGACAACACCTTTTTTCGAGGCAAGAATATTTTCCTCTGGCCTGAATCTAGCCTTAGCCCCAAGTATTCCAGACGTTTGACTGGTTTTAAGGCTGACTTGTCTCGGTTGATAATCCAACCGTGAGATTCCAGATACTTGATTGTCTTGTGAACGACCACTTCTAGTTTTTTCACTGAGTGGTCTATCAGCAACAAGTCGTCTAGATATGCCATTATCGTTACACCTTGCGTTCTTAGATTGGCCAATAATGGGGCCAGAATTTTTGTGAACACTCGTGGTGCTGTGGCCAGACTGAAGGGTAAGGCTCTGAACTGAAAATGGCGCCCTTCTACTGCAAAGCGTAGAAATTTTTGGTGGACTGGAAAGATGGGAATGTGCAAATAAGCATCTTTGATGTCGATCGAGGCTAACCATTCCTCCCCTTGTAGGGCAGTGGCCACCGATCGGATCGACTCCATCCGGAAAGTCCTGATATGCAGGAATTTGTTTAGCCCTTTTAGATTTAATATGGGCCTCACGTCCCCGTTTGGCTTCGGGACTGTAAAGAGGTTTGAGTAAAACCCGAACCCCCATTCTTCCAGGGGAACCTCCATAATTACTCCTTGGAGCAATAGTTGTTCTAGTGCCAACAGGAGGGACTCTCTCTTCCGGGGATCCCTTGGCACGTTTGACCTCATAAAATGGGAAGGAGGAGAGTCTTAACTCCAATCTGTATCCCAGACTTACTGCGGAGAGCACCCATCTGTCTCTGATCGTGTCCCGCCAGGTCTCTGCGAACAACTGGAGTCTTCCCCCCACCCGATTGAGTGGGGGCAACCCTTCATGCATTTGACTTTGGGGGAGGTTTTGTACCTCTCCTGACCCAGGGTTTCTTATTACCCTGCGATTGTCCCTGATTTTTACCCCCGGGATTTGACCGAGGAGGCCGTCGGAACTGTTTCACAGCCGATGCCCCAGGGACTGGAGAAGCAGGCCTCTTAAAAGAGGGACCTCTAACTCTGTTTTTAACCGGCAAGAGTGTACTTTTACAGTTGGAAATTTTCTGGATATATTTGTCCAGGTCTTCCCCGAATAAGCGTTCACCATGAAATGGGAAGCTAACCAGCAATTTTTTACAGGGAGCTTCAGACCAGTTTTTGAGCCATAGAAGCCTGCGCATATGTACTACAGACAGCGTAAGGCGGGAGGCCTGATGGATTGAATCCTTTATGGCGTCAACCGCAAAGCATAAGGCTCTAGGTAGATCAGCTAGGGCAAGGGCCTGCTGATCTGGCAAGTCCCTTAAGACCTGTTTCAACTGATCCTTCACTGCTTGGCAGACCCCAATAGCTGCCACTGCTGGTTGTGTCACCAAGCCTGCTGTAGAAAAAGCAGATTTTAATAAGGACTCCAATTTTTTATCTATTGGGTCCTTGAACATTTGGACATTATCCACTGGACATGTCAGTGATTTATTCACACAAGAGATGGCTGCGTCCACTGTAGGGACCCTCCATTTTTTGATGAACTTATCCTCCATGGGATAGACCACCGGAAATCTCTTGGGGGGAGTAAATATTTTATCAGGATGTTCCCAATCCTGGTACATGAGCCCTTCCAATAAAGGGTGAAGTGGAAAGGACAGACAGTCTGGGGAGCTTTTAGCGACCCCAACGAGGAGACAGTAGTGGTTGATGGTTCCGCAAGGTGCATTTTAAATGCTGATCGGATCATGTTAGTCAAAGACTGAACCCATAATCTTTCAGCTTGAGATGCTGAGAAAGGTTCCTCCACTGTTGATTCCTATATAACAGAATCAACCTCCTCCTGATCCCCTTCAGGCAGGTCGATCCCTGTATGGGACTGCTGCTCCGCTAACAGGTACTCTGAAGGAGGAGACGGAGATCGGGCGTGCATTCCCTGTGACAGGGAGGCAGCGATTAATGTTGACAATCTCTCTTCTAATCCTCCCAGAGCTGAGGAAAAAACCTCCTCTGTTACATACACAGGAGCAGGTGAACTGAGGACAGCCACAGTACCAGGTACTCCTGCGGGGTCTCTACGGTCACTAACCTCTGAATTTTCAGGGGAGACTGGTGCAGCAGAAGCATGCCCAAGATCCTCAGAGCCCGATGGAGACCCCCTGCATATTCCTAAGCCCAAAGCTGAGGTATTCCAGCCGTAATACACCACTTTTACTGACAATAGTCTAGCACAATTGCTGCTATATAACAGTTGGTGTCTACTAAAGTGCCTTTCTAGGGGATGCCTGCATCAACCGCCTCTGTGTGCCTTTTTACTGTTGCTAGCTCTGTCTGTGCACTTCAATAGCCAGCTGTGATTGTGCCTTTAAACATGCTGGACGCCCGCACATGCGCAGTAGCGCCGCGGCGCACACCGAGCGTCATCCACCCGCTCCGCCCCTTTTTCCAGATCGCCTCTATATAGAGAGGCGCGTGCCCGGGCACTTGCGCCTTCGGCGCCTTTTTTGAAAAAATAAGGAGCTAGATGGGAGCCAGGGTCCCTGCCGCAGGGCCCGGGGATGGATGAGCGCAGCAACAGGGCAGAGGAGACAGCTTCCCAGCAGAGAACTTACCAACTTGCCTGGATTTGACTTCGGAAGAAAAAAATCCACATTACAAGAAAAAGAACCATAGCGGCCTCTAGTGTTTAACACAGGTACCGCGGTCTTACATTTTTTTTTTTTTTTTTTTCTTGCCTACTATTAAAATTTTTAAATTTTCTCAGTAGTAACAGGCATGCACAGAATATTAGCGGGAATACCTTAGGTAACAGGCAGAAAGACAAAATAGGCTTGGGGGTCCCCCAATAGAACCAAGTTCCTGAGGGCCCCCACTTACCTTTTCCTCGCCGCAGGACTCTGTTTGGTCCACAGAAGCCCAAACTTCACCTATCACGGCAGGCATTGTACTTAAACCTTCAGGGACCGTGTTCACAAGGATTCCACTCCCCTGGACCTGTATAGCACCCTGCACAGAAAACATCTTGGTCGTGGGTATGACCAGAGCTCTGGATCCCAGGGTCCAGCCCTCCTAAGAGAGGCATTACAGGCAAAACCTTGCTCTTCTCTTGCAAGGCCCGGGTACCGACCGTTTAGCTATGAAGCTTTTTTTGGTCGGATCCGGAATAGCTTACTGAGGCCCAAAAGAACCTGTACGCAAGCTCAGTGAAAAACACATGTTACTTCTTGGCCAACACCTTAGACACTGGCAAAAAACTGAGGTATTCCCGGATGGGAGGGGCTTATATAGGGGAGGGTACTTACGGTTTTGGAAGTTGCCAGTGCCAGCACCTGAAGGTATCTATATAACCCACATAGTAATGACTATGCCGCTCTGTGTCCCGTGATGTACGAGAAAGAAATATGTGGAGGGAGCTGAAGGTTCGAGTTACCAAATGTCAGCCTCGAAACCATAATGACTTGGAGAGGAACTGCAGAGGAGTGAGACAAAATCCCTCCTGAAATGTGTGCAATTCTGGTGGCCAACTACAAGAAACGTCTGACCTCTGTGATTGCCAACAAGGATTTTGCCATTAAGTACTAAGTCATGTTTTGTGAAGGGGTCAAATACTTATTTCACTCATTAAAATGCAAATCAATTTACCAGTAAAACTTTTTGGAAATGCATTTTTCTGGATTGTTTTTTTGTTATTCTGTCTCTCACTGTAAACCTACCAACAAAGTTATAGACTGATCATTTCTTTGTCAGTGGGCAAACGCACAAAATCAGCAGAGGATCAAATCCTTTTTTTCCCTCACTGTAGATGGGCCAAAAAGCTTACTATACAGTAGACAAGTACATAAACTAACAAATAATGAACTTAACTCTGATTGGAACATAAAATAGCACAGTCATGGAAGTAATAAAAAAGATGCAACACTTACTGGCACTTCTGAGGTCTTCAGGAATTCAAGCAGGGCCTCCAAAGATCCCAGTGTAGATGCTTGCACATAAACACCTTTTTCTTCCAACTTGATGGCATTCAATGTCTGTTTCAACTCATGGATGAGCTCATCCTAAATATAAATTGAATCAATATGAGATTGCCAGGCAACCCACATCGGTCTACTGTAAATGAAACAAAATTACATTTACAAACTTACTCTGAGCACCGGGATTTCATCTTCCTTGTGAGCAACCAACAGCGGTAAACCAGCCAATGTTTTCTCCAAGTCCTTACCAAGAATCTTCACTCCCTGAGCTGCCGGCACTTCTTTGTGTTTCTCATATTGATTCTAAATGTGGGAAGGTAAAGTTTTTAGCCATCTGTTTATTTTACAATACATACAATGTAAAATTACATTATCCACTTAATTACAGGAAAAAACTAGAACTGACCAAAGCAAACATCTCAGACACTTTACCTTTACTCGCAACTCTTTCATTGGAGGAGGCAGAAGAAGACCACGGATTTGTGTTACAATTGGCCCCTCCACACCTGGAACAATAATCGTGTCACCTTCTTTTAGCCGACCATTGATAAGGATGACATCAATGGTTGTCCCCATGCCTGGCAGCGCTTTAACCTAGAGAAAAAGTGAAATAAATCATTCAGTGGAGAAAGAAAAAAAAAAAGAAAGCAACGTGAAGGACAATGGTATAATTGCATGTGTCCCTTACCTCCATTACTTGGGCTCTCAGCTCTTCTGAATGAGCCAGTCTTTTACCAAGCATGCTCTGTGTGAGCTCCACCAGAAGGTGGATCAGATTCCCCATACCATCTCCAGTATGAGCAGAGGTAGGAACCATAGACACAAATGTGCGGGGGTCTTTATTCTCAAAAAATAAAGCTGCGTTCAAGCCCTTCAATAAAACACAATGACAACAAGATATGAGGCTATATTTATAAACCTAGATACATGGTACCACCCGTGCATGCAAACATATTACCAAGAAACACAGCTAGATCATTTCCATAAACTCTCTTTAGCAGAGACGTTGTTACCTGTTGTGCAAACTCAACAATGATGGACTTGGTACGCTCTTCAAACTCATCTTTTGTATTTTTCTTTTGTTTCTTTAATGTGGCAGCAACATCTGTCTCTGGGCTCTTCTTCCAATCATATAATCGGTCAACCTGAGGGCATTCAACGCACAAGTGCAGAGTAATTATAATTTTGTTTTACATCACTTGGTATATAGACACACTTTATATCAAACAGAAGTAAAAAAAAAAAAAAAAGAAAAAAAAAAAAAGAAGAAGAATGGTTCTTACTTTATTTAAAGCCACGATGAAAGGACACTTCTTATTCTTCAGTAAATTTAAAGATTCAATGGTCTGTGGCTCCAGCCCATGCATGATATCCACCACAAGGATGGCAATGTCACACAGTGAGCTTCCACGGTTCCTCAGGTTACTAGGGATTAATAATTAGAAAACTATACTCAGGAAAGGAATGGTCACTCAATTCTCTCAGCAAGATCAGCAAACATTCACACAACTAGATTAAACATTTCACCATTATGCTAGAACTCTCACTTAATGAACATTTGGGCTGCAGGGACCTGTGCTTTGATCATGCAAGGCAAAGCAGCAGGTTTTCTCAATTGCACTCCTCCGCCCTCCCCAAGTTGCTCATACTTACTTTCCATCGCTCCCCCAGTATTCTGTTCAGTTCTCCGGAGCAATGAGAAATAGGCTGGGCACTGCCAGGTAGGTGGACATGTGACTTTCTCACCTTCCTCCTACAATGTAGTGCTAGGTACCTAAGCATCCAATCACCAATGCTGTCAAGTAGTGGTGGAAAGAGTGCTTAAAGTATATGTAAACCCTCACGTGTAAAACAACCCATTCAGTTTAAAAAAGAAATGAACTGGGGGGCGTGGCCTGGAGAGCAATGGGATAAGACGCATGTAAGGAGAGCTCCACTTGCCCATACTCCTTACCTACAATCCTGCTTGCATCCTTGGTAGAAACTGCCATCCTTCACACCCGGAGACTTATCCTGCTCCTCCTGAGATTTTTGGAGATTTCCAGCTTGCTGGAACGCCGCCGCCATCACGGAGCATCCCGGCCGCATACTTCAGGAAAGACCGCGGCTTCGGCCTAGTCCCTGGTACGGCGGCCATCTTGGTACTCCCAGCGGCGCTCCTGGACACCCTCACGGATCCCTTTTTACCCACAGTGGCTCATAGCCTCCTCGATCGGCCTCTGGACTGCCTAATCCCCCTCCAGAGGTGCCTTATTACTCTGCACCTGCTGTGGGGAAGGATCACTGCCTCAGCCTGACTCCTGGAGCGGCGGCCATCTTGCTACACCCGGAGGCGGCCTGGGCAAGTATTATAGGCCCCCCTGATTCCCCTGAGCCTTGATTCCCTGGGATATAGCAAAAGGACAGTGCTATTGCCTGACCACTACCTGCGGGTCACGCTACATCACCCTTGGACGGCGGTGGGAAAGGAGCCGCAGAGGGCTCGGCCTATTTAGCTGCGGCCATCTTGGTACACCTGGGACTCCCCTGATCACCCCCGCAGCATGTCCCCACCAAAAAAAAACTCAGAGGCCGTTGACAAATTGGCCAAATACCGCAGGCTGGATGAGGACCAACAGGCCAAGGATGGCGCTGACGCGTCCCTGGGCGCGGAACACTCTGTGGTGGCTACTAACAGGCTACTGGATGCCATCGCCCTATGCCAGAGCACGCTTACCACCAAAATCGAGGAGGTCAAAATTGACGTGTCCCTTATCCGCCAGGATCTCTCTACCCTCAGGGACCGCGTGACGGAGACGGAGAGCCGTATTAGCAGAGCGGAAGATATTTTACACCCTCTACAACATACCACGGATGAGGTGCGCCGCCAGCTGCAACAGATTAGTGCAAAACAAGACGACATGGAAAACCGCCTTCGGAGATGTAACCTCCGTTTCATCGGTCTTCCTGAATCTGCTGAGGGCAATGATCCGGCGAGCTTCCTTGAAAACCTCCTGACAACAACCTTTGGCAGAGACGCATTTTCGGTAATGTTCGCGGTGGAGAGAGCCCATCGAATCCCTGCCCGTCCTCCTCCTCAAGGAGCCCCGCCACGTACCCTGATAGCGAAGTTTCTCAACTTCAGGGACCGCGACAAGATCCTCCGCCTGACCAGAGAGAAAGGGAACATCCCCTATACCAACACACATGTGGCCGTCTTCCCGGACTTCTCCAATGAGGTGCAACGGCAACGGTCCAGATTCCAGGATGTTAAACGGCGCCTCCGCGTCCTGCACCTCAAATACGCCATGCTGTACCCCGCAAAGCTTCGTGTGGAATGCGATGGTCGAACCCACTTCTTTGAGGACCCTGAGCTGGCATCCACTTGGATTGATCAGAGAGATCGGCGAGACTGAGCGCGCCGCACTGCCTACAAGCTGTGAGTACTTTTATTTCTCCCCCACTCCCCCCTGTGCCGGTTATGCTCTTTGTCCTCATTCTGGTGTTTAGCCCCACAGCGGCTATATTGTTAGCAGGTACCCCTCACCGGGACAGGGGGAAGGATCTGAAACCCCCCCCCCCCTTTTTTTTTTTTTTTTTTTTTGTCTCCTCATATTTCCTTGGATCTCGCAGCAAGCTCGCCGTCTCCGGGCGACCCAACTGACTTTTGATCCCCCGGCCTCCCCACATGTGGGAGATACTTGTGGAGAGCAGTCTACCGAACATGGATTGAACTTCCTCTAATACTATACCTAACACCCTGATGGCAGGTGGGGCCCCCTCCTGTAATGCTGAAATGGTGCTGCACGTCTGTGGCCCCTACACCCCATGCACTTCTCAGAGAAGAAGTCGCCCCCCTAGGATCCCTATGGACCTTTTTCATCCCCCCCATCTACCTGACTGTTTGGTCCTATTTTTTAGTTTTCTTTTTGTCACGGGTATCTATGTCCCATTGGAATTAAGTCCCTTGCCTCCAACGTTTTGTTCACGTTGGATGTCCCCTGTTGATACCTGGTTATGGGATACTATGTTCATGCCGAGTTGGGGTGGCAATGGACTGGGAGGGAAGGGAAATGTTGTGGTTATTCTTTATTTGCCACTATGTTTGCAATTGTTTATATCTGCTAAAGGTACTATGTTATTGTCATACATGCACTATCGATATTGGTATTCTTTATGTTTTATGCCATCTGATGTGTCCTTCTCTGCTCTGCTGGTCCTGGTCTGGCTGCGGTTTATTATACGCGCCCTACGCCCACCATGAGTTCCCTGAAGTTCCTTACGTGGAATGTTAGGGGCCTACGCAACAAGATTAAACGCACAGCTGTCCTGACGTTTCTCAAATCTCAGAGGGCTGACATCATCACATTAGTCGAGACCCATGTCACGGGCCACCTGCAATCCTCCCTCAAAAAACCCTGGATAGGGTGGGCTTACCATGCTACCCACACCTCTTATTCCAGAGGAGTATCGATCCTGATCACCAAACGGGTACCATTTGATCTAGTACTACTTCGCACGGACCAGCAGGGCAGATATGTGTTTGTGCACGCTACCATTAGCGGGTCTCCTATCCTGCTGCTCTCTTGCTATGTCCCCCCCCCCCGTATAACTCTGCTGTAATTAAGGAGGGCCTTGCCTTTATGACTCAATATCCCTCTGTACCGGCGGTGTGGATGGGGGACTTCAATATGACCCTAATCCCCGCTCTGGACCGCCTGGGCGCGCTGAACCCCCCCCTTGATCCACCGGCCCATACCAGACTGCACCGCATAATGACAGACTTCGCCCTTGTCGACACTTGGCGCCACAAACACCCACACACCAAGGTCTTCTCATGCTTCTCAGCTAGTCACAACACGATGTCGCGAATTGATTTTGTGTTTGTCTCAATGTCCCTGCTGCCTAAACTAGGGGATGTAGGCTTTGCTCCGAGGGTACTCTCGGATCACGCCCCCTACTGGATCACGATCCAGCTCCTGAAAGCTTCCCCTGCCCCTTCCTGGCGGTTAAACCCGTTCTGGCTGACTGCCCTGCGGGAACAGGAAGACATCCCCACGGAATTGCAATACTACTTTACGGCCAACGGGGGCTCTACCACATATGACGTGGTGTGGGAAATGTTTAAGCTCCACGCTCGTTCCCTGCTTTCTATGCGTATCAACAGGCTCAAACGGTCATCAACACTTATTGTCCAGCAGGCGGCAGACCACCTACAGGTGCTGGAGGAGGCGTTTCATCGAGACCCCTCTCCCAGCACGGCCAATAACCTCAGGATTCAGGCGCGACAGGTCTCCCAATTGCACATAGAGAAGGCTAAGCAACGAATCTTTTTCTGTAGACAAAGGGTGTTTGAGTACGGAGAAAGATCGGGCAAACTGCTTGCGTATCTTGCCCACTTGGATCTGCGTCCCCCTGTGGTGGTGTCCTTGACCGACCCACAGGGGAACGACATCACCGACCCACAACTGGTGGCGGAGGAATTTGGGAGATTCTACCGTACACTCTACACATCCAGAGTCACCCACACTCCCCAAGATACCAGGGACTACCTAGCGGGAGTTCAATTCCCTAGACTGACCAACGACCAGCTTGAAATCTTAGAAGCCCCTATTACCGAGGAGGACATCACCGAGGCTATCTCCTGTTTGGCCTCATCTAAGGCACCAGGATCTGATGGTCTACCTCTAGAATTCTATGCCACCTATTCCGAAATTCTAATCCCTAAACTTAAAGACCTGTACAAATCCATATTTGATTCAGGAGTTCTACCCCCCTCCATGAGAGAGGCTCAAATTGTCGTAATTCCCAAACCCGGTAAGGACCCTAAATACCCGGAGTCGTATAGGCCTATTTCCTTATTACAGGTAGACATTAAAATATTAGCAAAGATCCTAGCCTCCCGCCTTAATCAGGTTATTCTGTCATTGATCCACCCTGACCAAACAGGCTTTATGCCAGGGAAAAACACTGCCATGAACATTCGTCGCCTATTCATGAATATTCAGGGGTCCCACGATGAAATTGGTTCGAGGGTCGTGGTGGCTCTGGATGCCGCCAAGGCCTTCGACTCCGTGGAGTGGAACTACCTGTGGGAGTGCCTCTCAAGATTTGGATTTGGCCCCAGCTTCATTCGCTGGGTCCAACTCCTCTATCAATCCCCGAGGGCCAGAGTATTTGTGAACGGTTGGCTTTCCGACCAGTTCCCGCTGGAAAGAGGGACCCGACAAGGCTGCCCCCTTTCCCCCATGCTGTACGCATTGGCTGTGGAACCGTTGGCCATTATGGTCCGCGCAGATGCCTGTATCCGAGGCCTCAGGATGGGGAACCTGGAAGAAAAGATCGGGATGTATGCCGATGATACACTCCTGTATCTGGCGGACTCGGGTCCCTCTCTTGTAGCAGCCCTCCAGTCCATAGAACGTATGGGTGGACACTCAGGTCTGAGTATTAATTGGTCCAAGTCCCAGATTCTCCCGATTGACCATTTCCCCCCCTCATTCACGTCTCCTCCTCTGGCTCTTCCAAGGGTCTCCCTGATCAAATACCTTGGGGTGCAGGTCACCAGATCGCTCTCGGACTACAAACTACTGAACATTGAACCCCTGTATGCCCTGATCAAGACCAAGACACAGACCTGGGCCAGACTACCCCTGGGTGTTATGGGTCGCATTAGTCTGGTTAAGATGATACTCCTTCCAAAAATACTGTATTTGGTCTGGCATGCTCCCCTCTATATACCGCAAAAATGTTTCAAAATAATTGAATCCATTCTGAATTCATTTATATGGGGTCATGGCAGACACAAATTATCTTGGAAAATTCTGAAGAACCCCGTGACATTGGGAGGAGCTGCTCTCCCAGACTTCCAGGACTATTATCTTGCCTCCCAACTGTCCCACTTCTATTACTTTGACAAACGTGAGCTACCAAGATACCAGACACTTCTCTGTGAGCATCCCGACGACCCAGCCCATACCCCACTTCAGTCAGTCCTTAGAACCCCATCGACGAGACGCCCCTCCCAACACAAAGCTGACATGTTGGCTCACCACCAGAGGGTATGGCGGATGGCACTACAAAAAATTGGAACCCCGCAAGTACACTCTCATACCCCTCTCTGGTTCAATACATGTTTGCCAGAATTATTGTCCATCCCAGACCCCGCGGTGTGGACACGCCATGGGATCTTATATTTACACCAGATCATGACCACCACAGGCCTTAAAACATTTCAAATGCTAAAAGATGAATTTTCCCTCCCCAATTGCCGTTTCTTCAGGTATCTGCAACTCCGCCACGCTATACAGGCCCAGTTCTCTGGCTCCAACCCGTCCATGGCAGTCCCCTCTATAGTGGACACAGTCACGGGGAATGAGCCCGCCAAACTCATCTCCACTCTGTACTCCGCCATTCGTCTCCCTAGCGCCACAGCATTGGCCTACGTGGCCAAGACCAGATGGGAGGTGGATGTTGGACTAATGGAGGATGAGGATTGGGATGAGATCTTGGAAGACGTGAAAAAAGTCTCCCCCAAGCTATCGGACCGCCTCACACAGTTGTACATTATACACAGAACGTACCTGACCCCTCAGAGAATAGCACGTTTCAAACCCACGTACAATCCAGGATGCCGCCTCTGCGACCACACCCCGGGCTCCTTTTACCACCTTATTTGGTCCTGCCCCATTATCCAGACATACTGGACACAGGTGATACGCTTCCTACACGACCAGATGGGCTCCCCTGCTACCCTTGACCCAAAGATGTGCCTACTTGGCCTGTTGCCAGAACTAGATGCTGACAAACCCCTGCGTACCTTCTTACATGAGACGCTATTCTTGGCGAGAAAAGTAGTGGCCCGAAACTGGATGCAGGCTCTGTCCCCCACAGTCCAGTGCTGGAAAAAGGCGGTTAACGATGCTCTCCCATATAAAAAACTGATTTATGTGCATAGAGGGTGTCCCCTAAAGTATGAGAGGGTATGGGATAGATGGTTGGCGGATGGGGAAACGTGTACTTGACATGTTGATTTCTCATCTTTGTTGTATGCCGGCTCCACTCTCATCGGTGTCTTCATCTTTTATGTCACACAGATGTTTCATTATGTTCATGTATGTACTATTGCTTTGGCCATACTGGATTTTACTGATGTATGTACCATGCATATACTTCTTAATAAAGTTGGTTTTTTTTCAATAAAAAAAAAAGAAATGAACTGAAACACATTTGTGAATAGATATAAAAGCATTATAACTACCATTTTCCTCCTTTTAATAAACATTCACATAATCTCTGTTCATAATGAACTCCGAGAGCTGGAGGAGAAACAGCAGCACAAGGGTCTTACCAGAGAATGGCTGTGCAGGGGAGATCTCAGCACAAGTCTGATCATTGACGGAGAGCAGGCTGATATCCCAGCACAGCCAAAATACTGACCACCCTGTGATCTCATGCCCAGTATAGTCAGTTTTTGACAGGAAATCAGAGGGACTATCAGAACACCAGGTATTTCAGGCACATATCAGGAATATGAAATGTTGGGTTTACATATTCTTTAACCCTGTATACTCTTCAATCTGGGTGACTTGGAGCTTACACAGGACTTCCTCTCTTTATTCCTGTGAGCAAACAGAGTGATGGAGTAGGAAAGGGAAGGCAAGCATAAGCAGCTGCTGGGGTGGAGTGTATGGCACATGAGAGAAACCAGTTTATTTTGTTTGTTACAATCCCAATTACAAATCCAAGGGGCAGCAGTTAAGTAAAATTGTTGCTGTTCCCTGTTTGTGCAAAGCAAAGGATTGCTTTAAACCCATCCCAAACAGTTGTTCCAAATAGATAAGCAGCATTGAGGCCATTATTACAAGAACATACTGAACTACGTGGTAAAGATTTCTTTTTAAATGGCTACTAAAAAATACCTGAAAGACTCGTGACCGGGAGTGTCAATGATCAGCATTCCTGGAATCTTTATGTTCTCCCTGTCAAACTGAATTAAATATCAACAACTATAAGCACACTGATAATAAAAAGAACATCTGATAAAACGCATCCATATCATAAGTAACCTCTCCTCCACTGCCAACAATCTCCAGTCTCTAAATGTTCCAGGCCACTTAATTAATGATATTAATCACCCAAAAAACCTTTTTAAAATGTGCACAGATTCATTGCATAGTAAAATCCTGAAATATCTCCCAATATGTTCCGAAAGGCACAGCTCCACTGCAGCAGCATAGACTACTGACCAGAAAATGTGCAGGTATAACACTAGAATTATGTTTGTATGTAGACTAAGCACTCTGATTCATGTCTTAAACTTGAAATGTTTGCCTCAAATCTAGTCAGCTTTAGAGAATAAGAATGCGACCACAAAAAAAAATCCATGCCTTGTACAGAAGTGATACTTACATTTTTAACCATTTTAGTCTGTTCCTTTAAAGCATCCAGAGGGACATTTGTTGCTCCAATTTGCTGAGTGATCCCACCAGCTTCACCATCTTGTACATGAGTATGACGCAGCTTTTAAAAAAAAATAATTGAGAAGGATAACACAAATGAAAATGACAAGCAAAAAAAAAGGTGAAAGACATTAAAGTTGGTGTCACTTTTTTAAATCTGCTAAATAAACTCTCCCTCTATAGGTTATAACCACCTTTTCCAGAATATAAGCCAGGGTTTTATAATAATTTTGGCAACAAAAGACCCAGTAGGGCTTATTATCGGGGTAGGGCTTGTCATGTGCTGTTTTCTTTCCCCCTCTCCCTCCCTGCCTGTCAGGAATCCCCTGTGGCCAGTAGAACCAAGTTAAAAGTGCTTGTAAAATCCTAAAATGCACTGTATTACAGAAATATATCATGTAAACTGTGCATGTTTCGGTAATCTATTTGTGATAAATACGTCCTTATAGCACTTCCGTGACCCACCTGATAGGTCTTCCCCGTTCCGATCACTCTAGAGGGAGATCAGCTGGCAGAAGAGGAGAGCAGCGGAGGGGGGGGGGGGGGTCAGCCGAGTGCTGCTCTGCGCTTCTATTGCCCGCCTGATCGGTCTTCCCCGCTCCGAGCACTGCGGAGGAGAGGAGAGCAGCTCTGTAGCGAACACACAGTTTACATTATATAATACAGTGCATTTTAGGATTTTACAACCCTTTTAAACTAGGGCTTATATTTCGGGGTATGGCTTATATTGCAGCCCTCCCCAAAAATCAGGGTAGGTCTTATTTTCAGGGAAACACGGTACTTGCCCTTCCCACCACCAAAACACACTGCATTTAAGAGCTCCACCGGCTAAACAATCTGCAGCATCGGACACCATTAGGAGCGTTGGACGCCGCCCCCTCTGCACACTGGAGGACTTCTTTTCTTACATCACTAAAGGATACAGCAGGAAAGTATGAGCCAAAGTCATGAAACAAGGGACCAGCATCCAACACACACAAGTGTACTGCTAAAGAGGTTTTAGTAAGCAGTAAGAATGACTACAACGGTGCCAAGATGATACCAATATGCTTAACCTGTCCTACTGCCATCTAATTAAGCTCAACCAAAGTGAAAATATATAGAAAAGACAGCACTGTGTACAGGTGTGAAAAAAAAAAGCCACAATATTAAAAAATTATTATATGTGCGACGTGTGCTCAATATTATCCTCAACAAACTTAGTCCAATATCAACAATCTTGCAGTGCTAATAATGTACAAGAAACTTTGCATCACAAAAAAGTCCACCAATGTGTCAAAATGGTGTATGTATATCTTGATGATCCAATCGTTCTTATCAAATCCCATATACATCCAATTCCATGTGTGGTCTAAAAACGACTTCTAAGTGTAATTTGACAGTTTTTCTTCTTACTACCACCGCACCAAGTGAATAATCTGCCACCACTTATGATCAAGATCACTCACCGACAGTAATGGCTGGTAATAATGAACCAGCAAACGGGTATTATCCCTTCACAAGGTGCAATCATCTGCATGTCTAAAATGGATCGTCTCTGTACTCTTCTACTGTTAATAAACAATGTCTTCAGAGAGATGAAAGCCAATATAGGAAAGTAAGCGCAGCATAGAATAAAATCCTTTAAAAAAAAAAAAGATCTTCACTTTATTAAATCACGATACACTCACACATTTAGAGGAGTCTCCCCTGACACAGGTTTACAAGCATAGAATCATGTACAGGTCAGCTCCAAAATCTGCAGATACCGCGAGCAAACACTAGGGGATGACGATACCTCCAAACACACACCTCTAAATGTGTATTGTGATTTAATAAAGTGAAGATCTTTTTTAAAGGATTTTATGCTATGCTGCCCTATCTTTTGTATATTGGCTTTCACCTCTCTGGAGACATCGTTTAATAACAGTAGAAGAATACAGAGAAGATCCATTGTAGACCTGCAGATGATTGCACCCTGTAAAGGGATAATACCTGTTTTCTGGTTCATTTTTACCAGCCATTGGTGTCAGTGAGTGATCTAGATCAGGGGTCTCCAAACTGCGGCCCGGGGGCCGGATGTGGCCCTTTGCTTGCCTTTATCTGGCTTTTGGGGCACTATTTCTCCAACTGACACCAAGGAACGGGCACCATTCTCCCTACTGACACCATCAACGGGGCAGTATTCGTCCAATAATACCAAGAATGGGGCACTATTTCTGCCATTAAATTCAATGATGGAGCACTGATGTTGGGGCATTTTATGCTCCCAACGGGCACAATCCGGCCCCCCTAAAGCTGGAAGTATAGTAAACTGGCCCTTTGCTTAGAAAGTTTGGAGACCCCTGATCTAGATCATAAGTGGTGGCGGATTATTCACTTGGTGCAGTGGTAGTAAGAAGAAAAAATACAACTGTCAAATTACACTTAGAAGTCGTTTTTAGACCACACATGAAATTGGATGTATATGGGATTTGATAAGAACGATTGGATCATCAAGATATACATACACAATTTTGACACATTGATTGACTTTGTGTGTTTTGTTTGCTTTCGATATCATTTTTTTTACAGTATAACACTTGTGTATATGGGACTATTGCTACTTGTTTTTTGTTTTTGTTTTTTACATGTAGTTTCTTTTTGTGATACAAAGTTTCTTGTACATTATTAGCACTGCAAGATAGTTGATATTGGACTAAGGCCCCTTTCACACTGAGGCGTTTTTACCGCGTTTTCACGGTAAAAATAGCGCTGTAATAACGCCTGAAATAATCCTGCCCCAGCATTCTCAATGTGAAATCTCTGAGGGCTTTCACATTGAGGCGTTTTGTTGGCTGGGCGTTGAAAAAAATCCTGCAAACAGCTTTTTTAGAGCAACTTTAGGGCGCATAAAATAGCGCTGTAAAAACGCCTATCCCCATTGAAATGAATGGGATTCGCGTTAAAAATGCGGTAAAAACGCATAGGCATAAGCGTTGTTAAAAAATAGCGCTAATGCCTATGCGTTTTTACCGCGTTTGCGCTAATTTTAGCGCGAACGCGGTAAAATCGCGGTAAAACCGCATACGCGTTAGCGCTATTTTTACCGCGATCGCGGTAAAAACGCGGTAAAATCGCGGTACAAAATCCTATAATTTTTGAGCGTTTTTTCAACGCCTCAGTGTGAAAGGGGCCTTAGTTTGTTGAGGAGAATATTGAGCACACAATTAAATATTTTTTTAATATTGTTTGCCTATTTCACACTTGTACACAGCGCTCTTTTCTATATATTTTCTAAAGAAGTTTTAGCCAGTGGAGCTTCTACAGCCATCGGGTATCAGAATTGCAGAAAGAGAATTGCAGAAAGAGAAAGTATTAATTATTTACTTTGTAGAAAGACCTTTCTTAAAGCGCAGTTCAACCCAAAAATAGAACTTCCGATGTCCAGATCCCTCCCCCCCCTTCAGTGTCAAATTTGGCACCTTTCAGGGGGGAGGGGGGCAGATACCTATCTAATACAGTCATTTGCTCCCACTTCCGGCGAAAAATCGCCACAGAATCCGCGGCGATCTACGCCATGTCTGGTCCCTCCTCAGTCCCCCCCCCCTCCCGCTGTCTTCTGGGAGACACACAGGTCCCAGAAGACAGCAGGGACCACTCGGAATGTGCAGCTCGACATGCGCATTCTTAGTAGGGAATCAGGCTGTGAAGCCGCAAGGCTTCACTTCCCGATTCCCTTACTACCAATGCCAGTGCCTCCACCCGGTGCCGAGGGACAGGTCGGCTTCGGGTGAGGACATCACAGGTAAGTGTCCTTATTTTAAAAGTCAGCAGCTGCAGTATTTGTAGCTGCTGACATTTAATTTTTATTTTATTTTTCTTAGATGGAACTCTGCTTTAAGCAGATAAAACAAAACACTATTGTCAAGCACCAGTAGAAATTAATGATTCAATTTGTGTAATCTTAAAGTGGTTGTAAAGGTTAAAGGTTTTTTACCTTCATGCATGCTATGCATGAAGGTAATAAACCTTCAGTATGCAGCTCCCCCCTGCAGCCCCTGCTAATACTTACCCGATCCAGCGATGTGCACGGCTGCTCTGCTGTGTCTCTGCCTCTTAATTGGCTGAGACACAGCAGCGGGAGCCATTTGCTCTCGTTGCTGTCAATCACAGCCAGTAAGCCAATGAGGAGCAAGCAGGGGGCAGGGCCGAGCCCCGTTCTGTGTGTCTTATGGGCACACACACAGAGCAGGGTTCGGGAGTGAGCACGCACGAGTGCTCACATAGCAAGTGACTTGCTATCAAGGGACTCTGGGAAGAGGAGGAGCCAGGAGCACCTGCAGGGGACCCAGGAAGAGGAGGATTGGGGCTGCTCTGTGCAAAATCAGCAGCGGCGCATGAGCACAGGGTATTCTCGGGCTGAAGGCTCGGCAGACGCTGGACCTCGTCGGAACAAAGTCTCCCGCGCGCATGCGCGGAAGTGAGACATCGCAGCTCCAGCCACTCACAGCACTGGAGCCGCGATACCCGGAAGACACGCCGAGGCAACATGTCATCTCCCTCGGCGTGGACCAGGTGAGTTAACGATACCTCGTTCTAAGGTAAGTATTTCATAATGAGCTAGTATGCGGTGCATACTAGCTCATTATGCCTTTCCCTTGCAGGTGTCTAGAGAAAAAAAAGTTTGACTATACAACCGCTTTAACAGAAGTGTAAAAAGGAGCGCGATACGTGGGCTCTATAAAATAACTTGCACTGTACTGTTTGAATTGTAATAGACGTGAGTCATTTGTTTTCTGGAATGGTGATACTGTTTCTATTAAATATAAAGAATATATATATATATATATATATATATATATATATATATATATATATATATAAATAAATAAAAAGTCTGTCACTTTCATAATGGTTGTAATTCAACTCTTAAAACAGAAATGCAGAGATGTGTATACCTTGTCTAGAATTTTGGTCTTCCCAGTATCTACGTGGCCAAGCACACAAATGACTGGTGCGCGCAGGACTTGGAAATTTATAGTTTTCTGGTTTTCGATACGTCGTTTCTAAAAAGGAAAAAATATGATGCGTCAAAATTATGAGTTACATTTTGCTAACTGCCAATTATTTTTAGGACCAATCTTGACTGGCGAAATGCATGCATGGTTCACTTCAGTAATGGTACCTGAAACTTATAAAATCACATCACAAAACAACTTATGCAGATTATATAAAAATCTGATATATAAAAACATATGCACACAGTTTAGGCTGGTTTACAATTACAGTATATATGCACTTATGAGCAGCCAAAACTGCTTGCTAAATATACAGACTGTGCATTTAGTTTAGCAGTGCAGCACAGCAATTGGGCTTTATACCTCCATCAAGACTCCCCAGGAACTCATGGTGGCTTATGTTAAACATGTGAAAAGAGAACGCAATATCTTATATACTGACTAAATTAAAAACGCCCTAGTTTTTTTTTTTATTATTACCCTAGCACAGGACCATGGTAATTTATTATTTATCACTGTACATGCAAACTATTACCTACACAAACACACACATACAATATAGAGCAACTGCAGAACAATTACAATGAAGGACTTTAGAAACTGGTCCTTGGTCAAAAATCAGACATATAGGGATTGATAACAAAACTAGAGAGTGCAAAATCTGGTGCAGCTCTGCATAGAAACCAACCAACTTCCAGTTTTTTTTTTTTGGTCAAAGCTTAATTGAACAAGCTGAAGTTAGAAGCCAATTGGCTACCATGCAGAGCTGCACCTGGTTTTGTACTCTCCAGTTTTAGTAAATCAACCCCAGTCACTAGTCTGTACAATGCAAAAAACTTGACAGCCTTAGGCCCGGTTCTCACAGGGGTGGCACGACTTCGGGGGCGACTCGACGGTGCGATCTCAAGACGACTTGAGACGCCCGCCGAGGCGATTTGCATAATGACTTCTGTATAGAAGTCAATGCAAGTCGCCCTGAGTCGCCCCCAAAAGTAGTACAGGAACCTTTTTCTAAGTTGGAGCAACTCAGGTCGCTCCTATTAGAACGGTTCCATAGCACAGACCGGTACGCGACTCCTCAGGCAACCGAGTCGCCTGAGAAGTCGCCCCTGTGTGAACCGGGCCTTAAAGTGACACTAAACTCAGGTTAAAAAATATATATATAGATTCAAAGCATGTGGTCTTAAAAAAGTACCTTCCATTGCGCTCAGCCTCCACCAAATCTATAAAAAATATATTATTTTTTTGCGCTATTGTGATCTGACTTACGGTTAGAGGGTGACTAAGTTTGTTCTCAATGGCCCCACTGTATTTAGGAACATAGCCACCCTCTCTTGCTCGCTCTCGAAATGGTCTGGGGACTATAAATTAGGGGGTGTGTAGCATCTCTAGAACAGTGCACATGGCTGCAACTAACGTACACTGCTTGTAGTACACAAACAGCAGCGGGAAAAGGAGAGGTTTGGGAGCTCACAGAGGATGTTATAAGGAGGCAGAAAAACACAATAGGAAACAATTTCATGAAAAATAGATTACAGAGACATTAAAGCGGAGCCTGCAAAAAAATAAAAATAGGATTTTTATAACAGCTTACCTGTAAAATCCTTTTCTTGGAGTACATCACGGGACACAGAGCGACATAGTCATTACTATGTGGGTTATATAGATTACCTTCAGGTGCTGGCAACTTCCAAACCGGAAGTACCCTCCCCTATATAAGCCCCTCCCATCCGGGAGCACCTCAGTTTTGTAGCAAAGCAATAAGTGTCCCCAAAAGAGGGGTGGGAGCTCTGTGTCCCGTGATGTACTCCAAGAAAAGGATTTTACAGGTAAGCTGCTATAAAAATCCTATTTTCTTTCTCGTACATCACGGGACACAGAGCAACATAGTCATTACTATGTGGGGCGTCCCAAAGCAATGCCACATGAGGGGGGGGATACACCATACATAAGCTGAGCGCTATCAGACATGAGGATCTTTTGCGGCCTGCAACACACTGCGCCCAAAGGCGACATCCTCCTGACTTCTAACGTCCACCTGGTAGAACCTAGTAAACGTGTGTACTGAAGACCATGTTGCGGCCTTACAGATTTGAGCCAGGGAGGCCTGGTGATGCACTGCCCATGAAGTTCCAACTGCTCTCGTGGAGTGCGCCCTAACTTTGAACGGAGGCGGTCTCCTTCTCAAGCCATAGGCTTGCATTATGACCTGTCGAATCCACTTGGCTAAAGTAGATTTTGACGCTGCCTGACCCTTTCTGGGGCCTTCCGGCAGAATAAACAAAGTATCCGTTCTGCGAATCTGAGCAGTGGCTTTTAGATAAGCTTTAACTGCTCTTACCACATCCAAAGAATGTAATAACTTTTCCTCTACCGAACTAGGTTTGGGGAAAAAAGAAGGAAGAACCACATCTTGGTTCAAATGAAACCTCGATACCACCTTAGGAAGAAAAGCTGGATGAGGACGTAACACTACTCTGTCCTTATGGATAACCAGATATGGCTCTTTACAGGACATAGCGGCCAATTCCGACACTCTTTTAGCCAAACAAATGGCTACTAGAAAAATCAATTTCCTGGTGAGAAGAACCAAGGAAATGTGCTGTAATGGTTCAAATGGTTGTTTCTGTAGAACCAACAGAACCAGGTTTAAGTCCCATGGACATATGGGAATATTAACCGGAGGGCTAATACGCATCACTCCTTGTATAAAAGCTTTGACTAGTGAATGCGAAGCCAAGGGCCTTTGAAAAAATATTGACAAGGCCGAAATCTGACCCTTGATAGTACTCAAGGCAAGCTTCCTATCTACAGCCCACTGTAGGAAGTCCAGAATCCTACCTATTACGTATTTACGTGGATGCCATTTCCTGGCCTCACACCACGCGATGTACGCCTTCCAGATTCTATAGTAAATCTGCCTGGATACTGGCTTCCTGGCATTGATCATGGTAGATACCACAGGATTAGAGAGACCTCTCTTTTTCAGAATGTGGGCTTCAATAGCCAGGCCGTCAAACCTAGGGCTAGTAAGGAAGGATGGTATATCGGTCCTTGCGAAAGCAGGTCCGGACGATGTGGGAGGGTCCAAGGACTCCCCACAGACATTTTTACAATCTCCGCGTACCATGCTCTTCGGGGCCACGCTGGAGCCACCAGAATCACTGGTTTCTTTTCTACCCTGATTCTGCGGAGTAATCGAGGTAACAATTGTGGCGGTGGGAATGCATATATCAGCTTGAACTGATCCCAAGGGAACACTAGAGCATCCGAGCCGCAAGCTAGGGGATCCCTTGTCCGAGAGACAAATCTGTCCACCTTTGCGTTGAATCTGGATGCTAGCAGATCTACATCCGGTGTTCCCCACCGCTGACATATTGTCCAGAAAACCTCGGGGTGAAGGGATCATTCCCCTGGGCATAATTGTTGGCGACTTAGAAAGTCCGCCTTCCAATTCTCCACTCCTGGAATGAATACCGCGGATATGGCTGGGACATATCTTTCTGCCCATTTCAGGATGCAATTCACTTCCCTCTGGGCTGCACGACTCCTGGTGCCACCCTGATGATTGATATATGCCACTGCCGTGGCATTGCCTGATTGAATTCTGACAGGGGACCCTTGGAGTCTGGATGTCCATGCTACTAGGGCATACCGGGCTGCTCGTATCTCTAAGAGATTGATGGGCAGGGCCTTCTCTGCATCCGACCATCTGCCCTGGAGAGACCATTGCTCCAGTACTGCCCCCCAGCCTATAAGGCTGGCATCTGTAGTGACCACCTTCCAAGAAATTGGACTGAAGGATTTCCCTTTTTCCAGATTCTGGGGAACCAACCACCAACAGAGGCTCTTGCGAACGGAAGGGGACAAGGACATTGGTAAGTCTAGGGCCTGAACTTTTTTGTTCCAGGCTGACAGTATGGCCCTTTGCAACTTCCTTGAATGGAATTGACCGTAGGGTACTGCTTCGAATGATGCCACCATTTTTCCCAGCAGCCTCATGCACAGGCGTATGGACGGCTGTCTTTTTGTACCCACTAGGTGGATCAAATCTCTCAAAGACGACACCTTTTCCTGAGGCAAGAAAAATTTTCTCTGGTCTGAATCCAGCCTTAGCCCCAAGTATTCCAGACTTTTGACTGGTTTTAGGGCTGACTTGTCTCGGTTGATAATCCAACCGTGAGATTCCAGATACTTGATTGTCTCGTGAACAACCACTTCTAGTTTTTCCACTGAGTGGTCTATCAGCAACAAGTCGTCTAGATATGCCATTATCGTTACACCTTGTGTTCTTAGATTGGCCAATAGTGGGGCCAGAATTTTTGTGAACACTCGTGGTGCTGTGGCCAGACCGAAGGGTAAGGCTTTGAACTGAAAATGGTGCCCTTCTACTGCAAAGCGTAGAAATTTTTGGTGGACTGGAAAGATGGGAATGTGCAAATAAGCATCTTTGATGTCGATCGAGGCTAACCATTCCTCCCCTTGTAGGGCAGTGGCCACCGATCGGATCGACTCCATCCGGAAAGTCCCGATATGTAGGAATTTGTTTAGCCCTTTTAGATTTAATATGGGCCTCACGTCCCCGTTTGGCTTCGGGACTGTAAAGAGGTTTGAGTAAAACCCGAACCCCCATTCTTCCAGGGGAACCTCCATAATTACTCCTTGGAGCAATAGTTGTTCTAGTGCCAACATGAGGGACTCTCTCTTCCGGGGATCCCTTGGCACGTTTGACCTCATAAAATGGGAAGGAGGAGAGTCTTTTAGCTCCAATTTGTATCCCAGACTTACTGCGGAGAGCACCCATCTGTCTCTGATCGTGTCCCGCCAGGTCTCTGCGAACAACTGGAGTCTTCCCCCCACCCGATTGAGTGGGGGCAACCCTTCATGAATTTGACTTGGGGGGAGGTTTTTGTACCTCTCCTGACCCAGGGTTTCTTGTTACCCTGCGATTGTCCCTGATTTTTACCCCCGGGATTTGACCAAGGAGGCCGTCGGAACTGCTTCACAGCCGATGTCCCAGGGACTGGAGAGGCAGGCCTCTTAAAAGAGGGACCTCTAACTCTGTTTTTAACCGGCAAGAGTGTACTTTTACCGCTGGAAATTTTCTGGATATATTTGTCCAGGTCTTCCCCGAATAAGCGTTCACCAGCAATTTTTTACAGGGAGCTTCAGCAGACCAGTTCTTGAGCCATAGAAGCCTACGCATATGTACTACAGACAGCGTAAGGCGGGAGGCCTGATGGATTGAATCCTTGATGGCGTCAACCGCAAAGCATAAGGCTCTAGGTAGATCAGCTAGGGCAAAGGGCCTGCTGATCTGGTAAGTCCCTTAAGACCTGTTTTAACTGATCCTTCACTGCTTGGCAGACCCCAATAGCTGCTACTGCTGGTTGTGTCACCAAGCTTGCTGTAGAAAAAGCAGATTTTTAATAAGGACTCCAATTTTTTATCTATTGGGTCCTTAAACATTTGAACATTATCTACTGGACATGTCAGTGATTTATTCACACAAGAGATGGCTGCGTCCACTGTAGGCACCCTCCATTTTCTGATGAACTTATCCTCCATGGGATAGACCACCGGAAATCTCTTGGGGGGAGTAAATATTTTATCAGGATGTTCCCAATCCTGGTAAATGAGTCCTTCCAGTAAAGGATGGATTGGAAAGGAACAAACAGTCTGGGGAGCTTTTAGCGACCCCAACGAGGAGACAGAAGTGGTTGATGGCTCCGCAAGGGGCATTTTAAATGCTGATCGGACCATGTTAGTTAGGGACTGAACCCATAATCTTTCAGCATGTGATGCTGAAAATGGCTCTTCCACTGTTGATTCCTCTACAACAGAATCAACCTCATCCTGATCCCCTTCAGGTAGGTCGATCCCTGTATGGGACTGTTGCTCCGCTAACAGGCACTTTGAGGGAGGAGACGGAGATCGAGCGCTTTTTCCCTGTGACAGGGAAGCAGCGATCAATGTTGTCAATCTCTCTTCCAGTCCTCCCAGAGCTGAGGAAAAAACCTCCTCTGTTACATACACAGGAGCAGGTGAACTGAGGACAGCCACAGTACCAGGTACTCCTGAGGGTTCTCTACGGTCACTAACCTCTGATTTTTCAGGGGAGATTGGTGCAGCCAAAGCATGCCCAAGATCCTCAGAGCCCGATGGAGACCCCCTTTGCTTCCTGGGAGTCTTAGTCCCGGAGACTTTGGACGGCATATTCCTAAGCCCAAAGCTGAGGTATTCCAGCCGTAATACACCACTTACTGACAATAGCCTAGCACAATTGCTGCTATATAAACAGTTGGTGTCTACTAATGTGCCTTTATATGGGGATGCCTGCAGCAACCGCCTGCTGTATGCCTTTTTTAAATGTTGCCAGCTCTGTCTCTGCACTCCATAGCCAGCTCACAACACATAATTGTGCCTTTTAACATGCTGGGACGCCCGCACATGCGCAGAAGCGCTGCGGCGCGCACAGAGCGTCATCCACCAAGCTCCGCCCCCTTTTCCAGCTCACCTCTATATAGAGAGGCGCTCGCGCGCGGGCACGTGCGCCTTCGGCGCTCTTTTTGAAACCAGAAACTAGGGACAGGAGACAAGGCCCTGTTTGCCGCAGGCCGGGGGATGGACGAGCATTGCAACATGGCAGAGGAAGCAGTTTCCCACAAGAGAACTCACCATCTGCCTGGACTTGACTCAGAAAAGAAAAAAGTCCACATGACAAGAAAACGTACCACAGCGGCCTCTAGTGGATTAACACAGGTACCGCGGTTTGTCCCTTTTTTTTTTTTTTCCTTGACCACTATTAAAATTATTACATTTTTTAGTAGTTACAGGCATGCACAGATATTTAGCGGGAATACCGTTAGGTAACAGGCAGAAAGACATATTAGGCTTGGGGGTCCCCCCAATAGAACCAAGTTCCTGAGGGGCCCCCACTTACCTTTTCCCCGCCGCAGGACTCTGTTTGGTCCACAGAAGCCCAAACTTCACCTCTCACGGCAGGCATTGTAATTAAACCTTCAGGGACCGGGTTCCCAAGGATTCCACTCCCCTGGACCTGTATAGCACCCTGCACAGATAACATCTTGGTCGTGGGTATGACCAGAGCTCTGGATCCCAGGGTCCAGCCCTCCTAAGAGAGGCATTACAGGCAAAACCTTGCTCTTCTCTGCAAGGCCCGGGTACCGACCGTTTAGCTATGAAGCTTTTTTGGTCGGATCCGGAATAGCTTGCTGAGGCCCAAAAGAACCTGTACACAAGCCCAGATGAAAAAACATGTTAACCTTTGGCCAACACCTTAGACATTGGCAAAAAACTGAGGTGCTCCCGGATGGGAGGGGCTATATAGGGGAGGGTACTTCCGGTTTGGAAGTTGCCAGTGCCAGCACCTGAAGGTAATCTATATAACCCACATAGTAATGACTATGTCGCTCTGTGTCCTGTGATGTACGAGAAAGAAAGGGGGGGGGGGGGTGTTTTTTATTAATCTATATAACCCACATAGTAATGACTATGTCGCTCTGTGTCCCGTGATGTACGAGAAAGAAATTAAACTTCAGCAGCTACAAATACTGCAGCTGCTGACTTATTTTAAAAGGACACTTACCTGCCCAAGGCCACCGCAATGCCCTCACCTGAAGCCGACCCATCCCATCTAAGGAAGGGCATCAGGAAGTGAAGCCTTGTGGCTTCACAGCCTGTTTCCCTACTGCGCATGCGCAAGTCGCGCTGCACATTCTGACTATCTTCTGGGACCTGTGGAGGAGGAGCCGGACATGGCGTAGATCACCGCGGATACTGCAGCGATCTTTTTCCAGAAGTGGGAGCAAATAACTGAATTAGACAGGTATCTGCACCCCCCTGAAAGGTGCCAAAACTTAACACCGGGGGGAACTATATGAGCGGAAGTTCCATTTCTGGGTGGAACTCCACTTTAAGTACTTCATGTATACAGATTTTTTTTAAAGAATAAGGATATTGTTTAGGGTCACTTTAAAGTAAACCTGTGAGAACATAAATATGCTGTACAGTGCCTTGAAAAAGTATTCATACCCCCCCTTAAATTTTTCCACATTACAACTAAAAATTTAAATGTATTTTATTGGGATTTTATGTGATAGGACAAACACAAAGTGGCACATAATTGTGAAGTGGAAGGAAAATGATAAATGGTTAAATTTTTTTTAATAATAAATATCTGAAAAGTATAACATGCATTTATATTCAGCCCCATTTACTCTGATACCCCCAACTAAAATCTAGTGGTACCAATTACCTTCAGAATTCACCTAATTAGTGACTACAGTCCACCTGTGTGTAATTTAGTCTCAGTATAAATACAGCTGTTCTGTGAAGCCCTCAGAAGTTTGTTAGAGAACCTTAGTGAACAAACAGCATCATGAAGGCCAAGGAACACACCAGACAGGTGAGGGATAAAGTTGTGGAGACGTTTAAAGCAGGGTTAGGTTATAAAAAAAAATATCCCAAGCTTTGAACATCGCACAGAGCACTGTTCAAATCATCATCCGAAAATGGAAAGAGTATGGCACAACTGCAAACCTACCAAGACATGGCCGTCCACATAAACTGATAGGCCAGACAAGGAGAGCATTAATCAGTGAAGTAGCCAAGACGCATCTATAACAAGAGCGCTTATCCCACGTTTCTGGAAAAAATCTGTAGTGCCCAACCTTCGCCAATGGCTTTTAGAAGTTGACCATATATATTATATGGAAGACCTTACACTCTCCCTTAGAAATAAATCCGAATTGGCAAAAACTATTTGATCCTGCTGGATTGCCTTTTAATATACATCTACCTATGCGGAACTTGAGTCTCCACCCAACTGATTAATATGTGTAATGTAATCGTATTTGATGTGGCAGAGGTCAGCCCGAGGCAAACAGCCAAATACAGGACAACCTTTGAAGAAAACCTGTTAGAGTCTGCAAAAGACCTGAGACTGGGGCAGAGGTTCGCCTTCCAGCAGGACAACGACCCTAAACATACAGCCAGAGCTACAATGGAATTGTTTCGATCAAAGCATATTCATAGGTTAGAATGGCCCAGTCAAAGTCCAGACCTAAATCCAATTGAGAATCTGTGCCAAGACTTGAAAATTTCTGTTCACAGACGCTCTCCATCCAATCTGACAGAGCTTGAGCTATTTTGCAAATAGGAATGGGCAAAAATGTCACTCTCTAGATGTCCAAAGCTGGTAGAGACATCCCCAGAAAGACTTGCAGCTGTAATTGCAGTGAAAGGTGGTTCTACAAAGTATTGACTCAGGGGGGCTGAATATAAATGCACGCCACACTTTTCAGATATTTATTTGTAAAAGAAATTGAAAACCATTTATCATTTTCCTTCCACTTCACAACTATGTGCCACTTTGTGTTGGTCTATCACATAAAATCCCTTTACGTTTTGATTGTGACATGACAAATAGTTACAAATTTCAAGGGGTACGAATACTTTTTCAAGGCACTGTATTATCAATAGCTGCAATTTCTTAAAGGGGTTGTAAAGGCAGAAGGTTTTTTATCCTAAATGCATTAATTCTATGCATTAAGATAAAAGGCCTTCTGTGTGCAGCAGCCCTCCCTAATACTTACCGAGCCCTGCCTTTATCCAGCGATGTCCATGAGTCCCTGAGCCTCTCCCTCCTGATTGGTTGAGACACAGCAGCGGTGCCACCGCCTCCCGCTGCTGTCAAAGTCAGTTGGCCAAATCAGGAGAGAAAGGGGGTGGGGCCAAACCACAGCTCCGTGTCTGGATGGACACATGGAGCTGCCGCTTGGCTCAGGTGCCTCCATAGCAAGCTGCTTGCTGTGGGGGCAATCGACAGGAGGGAGGGACCAGGAGCAGCGAAGAGGGATCTTAGAAGGAGGATCTAGGCTGTCCTGTGCAAATCCACTGCACAGAGCAGGCAAGTATAACATGTTTGCTATTTAAAAAAAAAAACACACAAGACTTTACAATCACTTTAACTGTTTTCAAACTGTTTTTGCATATTATATTTGCTGGTGCTGCCATCTTGATTCCATCTAGTCAGTCACTGACATAAAAGAAAACATACCGTATTTGCCGGTGTATAAGGCGGCTGGGCACATAAGACGACCCCCTAATATTCATTTTAAAACGGTGGTTTTGTGCTGTACTCACCGTATAAGACGACCCCCTTGTGCGGTAATGCTGTTCAAAAACAAAGAGGCGGGTGCTCTGTAAAGCTGTATGTAATTCAGTATATGCGCCGCTCAGCCAATCCCGGCGGGCGATGCACTCTGTTGATGACTACAGAGCCTGCTAAACCTGCTCGGATTCTCGGATTGGAGTAATAACCTCTGCCAATCCAAGCAAGCTACAGAATGTAGCCTGCTCAGATTGGCAGAGGTTGTTACTCCAATCCGAGCAGGTTTAGCAGGCTCTAGTCATCAACAGATTGCATCGCCCGCCGGGATTGGCTGAGCGGCGCATATACTAAATTACATACAGCTTTACAGAGCACCCGGCGGGCTGATATCCATTGGGCAGCTGCTTCACCCGGCGTACAAGACGACCCCCGGTTTTTGGCTCTGTAATTCCGGTGTAAAAGGTCGCCTTATACGCCAGAAAACAATAAAATTCTGAAAAGTCTGGTCAATAATTTACTAGATAATGAAGCAAGGATGCAAATGTCTGCACCTTTCAAAACAAGACCTCAATTTTTATTCCTATATTGCTATCCTCACAGCTTTACACTAAACATGAAGATAATTCAAAACGTGATTGCATGCTGCAATTTTTAAAAGGGAAAGGGTAAAAAAAAAGGGATTTTTATAACAGCTTACCTGTAAAATCCTTTTCTTGGAGTACATCACGGGACACAGAGCGACTTAGTCATTACTAATGGGTTATATAGTTTACCTTCAGGTGTTGGCACTGGCCAATTCCAAACCGGAAGTACCCTCCCCTATATAAGCCCCTCCCACCCGGGAGCACCTCAGTTTTGTAGCCAAGCAATAAGTGTCCCAAAAAGAGGGGTGGGAGCTCTGTGTCCCGTGATGTACTCCAAGAAAAGGATTTTACAGGTAAGCTGTTATAAAAATCCCTTTTTCTTTTTCGTACATCACGGGACACAGAGCGACTTAGTCATTACTAATGGGACGTCCCAAAGCAATGCCAAATGAGGGGGGGGGTACATAAGCTGGGCGCCATCAGGCATGAGGATCTTTTGCGGCCTGCAACACACTGCGCCCAAAGGCGACATCCTCCTGACTTCTAACGTCTACCTGATAGAATCTAGTAAACGTGTGTACCGAAGACCATGTTGCGGCCTTACATACTTGAGCCAGGGAGGCCTGGTGATGCACTGCCCATGAAGTTCCAACCGCTCTTGTGGAGTAGGCTTGTATTATGACCTGTCGAATCCACTTGGCTAAAGTAGATTTTGATGCTGCCTGACCCCTTCTGGGGCCTTCCGGCAGAACAAACAAAGAATCCGTTCTGCGAATCTGAGCAGTGGCTTTTAGATAAGCTTTAACTGCTCTTACCACATCCAAAGAATGTAATAACTTTTCCTCTACTGAGCTAGGTTTGGGGAAAAAAGAAGGAAGAACCACATCTTGTTCAAATGAAACCTCGATACCACCTTAGGAAGAAAGGCTGGATGAGGACGTAATACTACTCTGTCCTTATGGACAACCAGATATGGCTCCTTACAGGACATAGCTGCTAATTCCGACACTCTTTTAGCCGAACAAATGGCTACTAAGAAAACCAATTTCCTGGTGAGAAGAACCAAGGAAATGTGTTGTAATGGTTCAAACGGTTGTTCCTGTAGAACCGACAGAACCAGGTTTAAATCCCAAGGACATATGGGAATACTAACCGGAGGGCTAATACGCATCACTCCTTGTATAAAGGCTTTGACTAGTGAATGCGAAGCCAAGGGCCTTTGAAAAAATATTGACAAGGCCGAAATCTGACCCTTGATAGTACTCAAGGCCAGCTTCCTATCTACAGCCCACTGTAGGAAGTCCAGAATCCTCCCTATCATGTACTTACGTGGATGCCATTTCTTGGTCTCACACCACGTAATGTACGCTTTCCAGATCCTATAATAGATCTGCCTGGATACCGGTTTCCTGGCATTGATCATGGTAGATACCACAGAATTAGAGAGCCCTCTCTTTTTCAGAATGTGGGCTTCAATAGCCAGGCCGTCAAACCTAGGGCTGGTAAGGAAGGGTGGTATATCGGTCCTTGCGACAGCAGGTCCGGACGAAGTGGGAGGGTCCAAGGACTCCTCACTGACATTTTTACAATCTCCGCGTACCATGCCCTTCGGGGCCACGCTGGAGCCACCAGAATCACTGGTTTCTTTTCTACCCTGATTCTGCGGAGTAATCGCGGTAACAATTGTGGCGGTGGGAATGCATATATCAGCTTGAACCGATCCCAAGGGAACACTAGGGCATCCGAGCCGCAAGCTAGGGGATCCCTTGTGCGAGACACAAACCTGTCCACCTTTGCGTTGAATCTGGATGCTAGCAGATCTACATCCGGTGTTCCCCACCGCTGGCATATTGCCTGGAAAACCTCGGGGTGAAGAGACCATTCCCCCGGGCATAATTGTTGGCGACTTAGAAAGTCCGCTCTCCAATTTTCCACTCCTGGGATGAAAACCGCAGATATGGCTGGGACATATCTTTCTGCCCACTCCAGGATGCAATTTGCTTCCTTCTGGGCTGCACGACTTTTGGTGCCACCCTGATGATTGATATATGCCACTGCCGTGGCATTGTCTGATTGAATTCTGACAGGGGACCCCTGGAGTTTGGATGTCCATGCTACTAGGGCATACCGGGCTGCTCGTATCTCTAAGAGATTGATGGGCAGGGCCTTTTCTGCTTCTGACCACCTGCCCTGGAGAGACCATTGCCCCAGCACTGCCCCCCAGCCGATGAGGCTGGCATCTGTAGTGACCACCTTCCAAGAAACCGGACTGAAGGGTTTCCCTCTTTCCAGATTCTGGGGCACCAACCACCAATGGAGGCTCTTGCGAACGGAAGGGGACAGGGACATTGGTAAGTCTAAAGCCTGAACTTTTTTGTTCCAGGCTGACAGTATGGCCCTTTGCAAATTCCTTGAATGGAATTGACCGTAGGGTACCGCTTCGAATGAAGCCACCATCTTTCCCAGCAGCCTCATGCAGAGACGTATGGATGGTTTTCTTTTTGTACCCACTAAGTGGGTCAAATTTCTTAAAGACGACACCTTCTCTGGAGGTAAGAAAATCTTTCTCTGATTTGAATCCAGCCTTAGCCCTAAGTATTCCAGACTTTTGACTGGTCTTAGAGCTGACTTGTCCCGGTTGATAATCCAACCGTGATATTCCAGATACTCGATTGTCTTGTGAATAGCTACTTCCAGCTTTTCCACTGAGTGGTCTATTAGTAGCAGGTCGTCTAGATATGCCATTATCGTTACACCCTGTGTTCTTAGATTGGCCAATAATGGGGCCAGAATTTTTGTGAACACTCGTGGTGCTGTGGCCAGACCGAAAGGTAAGGCTCTGAACTGAAAATGGCGCCCTTCTACTGCAAAGCGTAGAAATTTCTGATGGGCCGGAAAGATGGGAATATGCAGATAAGCATCCCTTATGTCGATCGAGGCTAGCCATTCCTGCCCTTGTAGGGCGGTGGCCACTGATCGGATCGACTCCATCCGAAAAGTCCTGATATTTAGGAACTTGTTTAGCCCTTTTAGATTTAATATGGGCCTCACGTCCCCATTTGGTTTGGGGACTGTGAAAAGGTTCGAGTAAAACCCGAATCCGCTTTCTTCCAGGGGAACCTTCATGATTACCCCTTGGAGCAATAGTTGTTCTAGTGCCAGAAGGAGGGATCCTCTCTTTTGGGGATCTCTTGGCACATTTGACCTCATAAATTGGGCAGGAGGAGTGCCTTTTAACTCCAGCTTGTATCCCAGACTTACTGCGGAGAGCACCCATCTGTCTCTGATGGTGTCCCGCCAGGTCTCTGTGAACAACTGAAGTCTTCCCCCCACCCGATTGAGCGGGGGCAATACTTCATGCCTTAGGGGGAGGTTTTGTACCTCTCTTGATCCAGGGCTTCTTGTTACCCTGTGATTGTCCCTGATTTCTGCCCCCTGAATTTGACCGCGGAGGCCGTCGGAACTGCTTCACAGCCGATGTGCCCGGGACTGGAGAGGTAGGCCTCTTAAAAGAAGGACTTCTACCCTTGTTCTTAACCGGTAAGAGTGAACTTTTACCGGCAGAAATTTTCTGGATATATTTGTCCAGATCTTCTCCAAATGAGCGTTCTCCATGAAATGGGAAGCTAACCAGCAGTTTTTTACAGGGAGCTTCAGCAGACCAGTTTTTGAGCCACAGAAGCCTACGCATATGTACTATAGACAGCGTAAAGCGGGAGGCCTGTTGGATTGTATCCTTTATGGCGTCCACCGCAAAACACAAGGCTCTAGGCAGGTCAGCTAGGGCATGAGCCTGCTGATCTGGTAAGTCCCTTAAGACTTGTTTCAACTGATCTTTCACTGCTTGGCAGACTCCAATCGCTGCTACCGCAGGTTGTGTCACCATACTTGCTGTAGAGAAAGCAGATTTTAGTAAAGACTCCAATTTTTTATCTATTGGGTCTTTGAACATTGGAACATTATCTACTGGACATGTCAGTGATTTGTTAACAGAAGAGATGGCTGCGTCCACTATAGGGACCCTCCATTTTCTTATGAACTTATCCTCCATGGGATAGATCACCGGAAATCTCTTGGGGGGGAGCAAATATTTTATCAGGATGCTCCCAATCCTGGTAAATAAGCCCTTCTAATAAAGGGTGGATTGGGAAGGAACAGACCGCCTGGGGAGCTTTTAGCGACCCCAGCGAGGAAACCGTAGTGGATGGTGGTTCCGCCAGAGGCATTTTAAATGCTGATCGGACCATGTTAGTCAGAGACTGAACCCATAATCTTTCAGCCTGAGAAGCTGAGAAAGGTTCTTCCACTGTTGATTCCTCTATAAGTGAATCAACCTCATCCTGATCCCCTTCAGGTAGGTCGATCTCTGTGTGGGGCTGTTCCTCCACTAACAGGCACTCTGAAGGAGGAGACGAAGATCGGACGCGCTTTTCCTGTGACAGGGAAGCAGCGATCAATGCTGTTAATCTCTCTTCCAATCCTCCCAGAGTTGAGGATAAAACCTCCTCTGTTATATATACAGGAGCAGGTGGACTGGGGACAGCCGCAGCACCAGGCATTCCTGCGGGGTTTCTACGGCTACTGACCTCTGCATTCTCAGGGGAGATTGGTGCAGTGCAAGCATGCCCAATATCCTCAGAGCCCGATGGAGACCCCTTTGGCTTCCTGGAAGATCTATTTCCGGAGCGTCTGGACGACATATCCTTTAAGCACAAAGCTGAGGTATTCCCGTCGTCATACACCAATTTTTGCTGGTAATAGTCTAACACAGGTGCTGCTATATACCAGCTGGTGTCCACTAAAGTGCCTTTCTATGGGGATGCCTGCATCAACCGCCTCTGTGTGCCACTGTTTGTTGCTAGCTCTGTTTGCATGCAGCTGACACTTGTACTGTGTCTTTTAACCATGCTGGGACGCCCGCACATGCGCAGAAGCGCCGCGGCGCGCATCGAGCGTCATCCACCCGCCCCGCCCCTTTTTTTTCCATAGGAGGCGCGTGCACGCGCCCGCGCGCGCGCCCGTGCGCCAATGGCGCCCTTTTCGAAAACCAACAGAGGACTAGGAGCCAGGGCCCTTTTTGCCGGAGGGCCTGTGCGGTGGATGAACGCAGCAACAGGGCAGAGGAAGTGGATTCCCTCAGAGAAACTTACCAGCTGCCTGGATCTTTTGAGTTGAGAAAACCAAAGATCCACATTTACAAGAAAAATGGACTACAGCGGCCTCTAGTGGTTTAACACAGGTACCGCGGTCCCTGTTTTTTTTTTTTTTTTTTTTCTTGACTACTATTAAAATTTTTCATTTTCAGTAGTTATAGGCAAACACAGATATTTAGCGGGAATACCGTTAGGTAACAGACAGAAAGACAAATTAGGCTTGGGGGTCCCCCAATAGAACCAAGTTCCTGAGGGCCCCCACTTACCTGATCCCCGCCGCAGGACTTTGTTTGGTCCACAAAAGTCCAAACTTCACCTATCACGGCAGGCATTGTAATTAAACCTTCAGGGACCGGGTTCCCAAGGATTCCACTCCCCTGGACCTGTATAGCACCCTGCACAGACAGCGTCTTGGTCGTGGGTATGACCAGAGCTCTGGATCCCAGGGTCCAGCCCTCCTAAGAGAAGCATTACAGGCAAAACCTTGCTCTTCTGCTGCAAGGCCCGGGTACCGACCGTTTAGCTATGAAGCTTTTTTGGTGGGATCCGGAACAGCTTACTAAGGCCCAAAAGAACCTGTACGCAAGCCCAGTGAAAACACATGTTACTCTTTGGCCAACACCTTAGACACTGGCAAAAAACTGAGGTGCTCCCGGGTGGGAGGGGCTTATATAGGGGAGGGTACTTCCGGTTTGGAATTGGCCAGTGCCAACACCTGAAGGTAAACTATATAACCCATTAGTAATGACTAAGTCGCTCTGTGTCCCGTGATGTACGAAAAAGAAAAAGGTTCTGCTAGGCATTTATTTGGAAAAATATATATAAGCACCTCAATTCTTTTCTTGGCTTTATCATATGCCTGCTCCTCTTTGGTGCGATCATCATCAGATTCAGACTCTGAATCTGAACTCTGTTCTTTCACTGGCTTCTTTGCCGGTTTGGAAGCCACAGGCTGAGATTCTACTGGCTTTTCATCTGAAGATTTCTCATCCTCACTGCTCTGCCCTTCTTCTTCCTCTTCATCATCTTCAGTTTCTGCATCATCATCCTCATCTTCATCCTCTTCATCATCATCTTCCTCTTCATTCGTTTTTTCCTGGACTTCTATGTGGACTTTCTTTGTGTCTGAAGAGCACAACAACATATTGAACCATTATGTCAGATATCTGCACATTCCGTTTAGTGTGGTCCCTATTTAGGCCACGTTGGGGGTATCGCTAAGACGGATGTTCCAGTCTGGCTCTGATCTTCACTTATGTAAAGCGCATGTCCTGCGCTATTCAAATTTACCGCTAAACCTCCCTTTATCCCTCTAGAAAATGTCCCAGCATTATATTTTTTGTCACCTTTTTCCTTTAGCGAGAGCAGCTTATATTATTCCCTTTGATCTCCTCACCAGGCTAGTAAAATTATTGCAGTGTCCTGAAGCAGGGACACCGCCAGAACTACATTTCCCAAGAGCCCTTTCTGTATACACGGTATGCAGTTGTACACCCCAGACTACACTCTCATGCAACACTGTACACATATGAAATTTTTATCATTTATTTTGCACAAATAGAGATTTCTTTTGGTGGTATTCAATCACCACTGGGCTTTTTATTTCTTGCGCTATAAAATGAAAAAAAAGTTTTTTTTTTGTTTTGTTTTTTAATGTGTTTTTCTTAGTTTCTGTTTTAAAGTTTTGCAAATAAGTAATTGTTCTTCATAAATTTTGACCAAAATTTGTACTGCTACATTTCTTTGTTAAAAATAACCCAAATCAGTGTATATTTTTTAGTCTGTGTGAAAGTTATACAGTCTACAAGCTATGGTGTCAATCATTGAAAATCTAATTTCTTAAGGCCCTAATATGCCAGTGAGGTACAAATACCCCCCCCCCCCAATTTACCCCCTTTTAGAAGGTAGACAGTTCAGGGTATTTAATAAGAGGCATGGTGAGTTTTTGAAGTTGTAATTTTTTCCCACAATTCTTTGGAAAATTAAGAAATTAAATAAAATTAGTTTTTCACAAACACCTTATATTAAAGTTATTTCTCACACACGGCATAGGCATACTTGCAACTAGACTGCAAAACACATTCTGCTACTCCTCCCGAGTATTGCAATTCCACATGTGTGATACTTTTTCACAGCCTGGCCACATACAGAGGCCCAACTTCCAAGGAGTACCTTCAGGCATTATCCACTTTAAGATCAGGCCTTCTCCTGACACAAATAAAAATCTGTATTTCTGATAGAAAAATTACTTAGAACCCCCAAACATTATATATATTTTTGTAGCAGAAACCCTAGAGAATAAAAAAATGGTGTGTTTTGCAATTTTTTTTATATCACGCGATATTTGCGCAGCGTTTTAACGCAATTTTGCACACGAAAAACGCATAAATACAATTTAATGAATTTCGGTGCACACAAAGACAATACCCAAATTTTTGATAAAATATGTTTTGCGCCAAGTAAATAGATACCAAACAGGTCACGCTTTAAAATTGCGCACGATTGTGAAATGGCGTCAAACTTTGGAAATTTAAAAATCTCTGTAGGCGACGCTTTATAAGCCTTTATTCGTTTACCAGTTTAGAGTTACACAGGAGGTCCAATGCCAGCAACGTTTACATATATGTGTACAGGACCAACAAGTGCGTTTGCTTTTTCACACAAACACGGGGGAACCAGGGCGGTCTAAATTTTTTACTTATTTATTGGTGGGACACTGGTACACTGACGGATGCTTTTGTGCACTGGGACAGATGTTACTGGGACACTTGGACAAGGACAGTGGTGCTTGTCATACTATGTGGGGGTGGCTGCAGTCTGTGTGTACTTTACCACTAAAATCATCAACTACACAGAGAGCTGTCACAGGCTGCAGCATCCCCCTGCACTGAGCTCTCTCTCTGAGCTCAGTGGGGAGAGCCAACACAGAGACACTTGTTTCTGTTTACACTGTAAGATGGCTGTGAGTGGACACAGCCATAACGTGATCGGGAGGGCCAATCACAGTGCCCCTGTCCCGATCTGTGATGTGCTGTATCCAGAGGACACAGCTATCACAGGATGGGGCCGCGTGCGGCCATCTGTTCTGAGGGACTTACGAGTACGTCCACTCAGAACGGGGAAGCTCCCACCTGGCTGTTTATGTACATTGTCTGGGTGGGTATTAAATGGGTCATTGTTGCAAAGACTTGAGAAATACTTTTTTTGCCTTGACTTAAAACTTTTAGACATTCTGCATGTCTAATGGCTAAATCCGTTTCCCCGCGCACATCGTAGACTTCTGAATATTTTTGAGACCCTTGTAAAAATATTAAATGTTCTGATTTTACATATCTAGTGACACGATAACAAATATTAGCACACACAGCAATCTATGTAGAACAATATAATGTTAGTGTAGGTAAACACAGACCTTTCTCGTCTTCATCACTGACTCTGGCTTCCCAGTCATCCACGCCAGTATCCTCCTCTGCTTCTATAGGTTTTAAAGATATCATTAAATTAGAAACATAGTAAAAACCTGAATTGGGCCCAATCCAAGCAAAGGGAAACAAAAAAAACATAATATAAGCCAAATACATCCTTTTTACTTTAACTCACCTGCTGGTATGAAAAGTTAATTGTAATGAAAAAAAGAATATAGATAGGATGAAGTCTGCCCTGACATGGCAAGCCTCCTCAATCCTGTGACAGTATAATATTTCCCCATTTCAAAAACTAAAGAGAGCCCTTATTTCCATTCAACAATGTGTGTAAAGTCTATAGCGAGCCAACACTGATGAGTGCTGCTGCAACAAAAACAGTTTTAACCAAGCAGGTGCTAAAAAAAAAGCACAAGCCCTAAAATGTCACAATAATAAAAAAATAAAAAATAAAAATACTGTAGGGATACCAAAATGGTACCCAAAATTGGTATTGGATAAAGCCTACACTAGATAAGCAATAAAAGAGATCAAAGATGTGTAAATACTTTTTTTTATCTGACCTCTTAACAGGATATTAAATCGAATACAATGAATGTATGGGGCCCTTACATTTTTTACTCTACACCCTAGGTGCGAGAACAATTAAATAATACACTTCCCCCCCCCCCCAACAGGCCGTCAAGAAGTACACACACCTATCCCCAACTTTATCTAGAAATGGGTACCTTTAAAAAGGGCAAACATTTTTCTTCCTCTACTTCTATAAACACATTTATATTTAACCCAGTTTTGTTAGTGGAGAATACAATAAAAAAATATTTGAAGCATCAGCTTGTTCCTATACAGCCAACTGAGCCATTATATAATTGGTGTTTCTATTTGTTCAATCTTCTGCATTGGAGAAAAAACAACCTGGCCCCGTTTTTTTAAAAGGAACCTGGCAGAAAAAAAAAAAAAAAAAAAGTGGGAGCTGCCATCACGGAGTTTCTTTGATGGGGAAGTGTGGGAAATAAAAACAAACATGCATGCTCACATATGTGGCTCCAGCTGTCTCCCCACCAGTAACTTCACTGAACAGAGAGCAGTGACTGTCAATCACCGCTCTCTTTTCTGCCCCTCCAACACTCACTGAAACCCCAGACAAAAAAGCTCTGGTCATACTTTGTTCACTTCTTGCTGACTCGGAAAGAAGCATATCAGGTGTCCGGATGTCAGGCATACTGTATACATATATACTTGTTCTGGGTCAGTGACTTCATTCATAAGGAAGCCTTCAATAGTAGCCCGCTTGTTTCAATACTGATGGGTTCCCTTTAGCCATCATCATACATTTACAGGGTTACCCCATCTAGTAGTTGATGCACCATTTTCTTTTTTTTCCCCCCAACCAAAAAACAGTTTATTATGACAACACAATGAAGATTCATGGAAGCTGTAAAAATTGTGTTCTAGAGTGTCCAAATAAAAGCCTTTGTGCAGAAGAAATCTATAATCAAACCAAACAATAATGCACACAGAACAAAACTGTTATCTTTCAGGCATCAAAAGAGTTGTAGTGTCTGTAAAAGATGGAGCATTCACTGACACTTTTTTAGTCAATACAAGAATAGTACTGCTGAATGAATATAGAAGATATAACCATTTATAATGTCACAATATTTACATGTAATTTGTGGTACAGAAAAGAGTTGTACATGTGTAAATTAAGCAAAAAAATTATGTAGTAATCCTGCAATAATGAAACTACATTAGCCATTGGCAGTCGAATGTTGAGACTTTTTTTTTTTTTTTTTTTTTACAAATGCAGTTTTTAACATTTGTCCATTGTTAAGAATATCATTTTCTAGATTTGTCTACTATTACTTGTCTAAATTTGCTAAGTATTAAATGCCTGAAAAAGAACAAACTCATTTCTAATAAGCATACAAAAGTCATTCTAAAAACTTCACACAAAAAATATATCAAATGAATCCAAGATGCAAGCCTAAATATTAGAACACACTGCAACTCACTCACTTACTAGAGCACTATAATATATCTAAACTGCAGCCAAAGGCTAAAAACTTGTAAGCTAATGCAAGCAAAGCTTACAGCAAACCTCTTCAAAACCTTAGCAAACAACACGGCCATGCAATACCTTCTTTATCTGTGTCACTATCCTGATTTATGTCAGCCACACAAAATGTCTCTGTAAAGTCTGTGAAGAATATTTCAGATGTAGCCAAAAATAACATTGCATTACACTTTACTTACACACAGCAAACATATACATAAGTATACAACCCAGGGGTCTCCAAACTCTCTAAACAAAAAGTGAGTTTACTGTCATTCAGACTTTAGGGGGGGCAGACTAGGGCCATTGGGAGTAGAAAATGTACCAATGTCCAGTAGGAGTAAACAACGACATGTCATTGGCGTCAACGGAAGGACTTGTGCCCCGTCGTTGGCGTCAACGGAAGGACTTGTGCCCCGTCGCTGGCGTCAACGGAACGAATGATGCTCCGCTGTTGGGGTCAGTGGATGGAATAGTGTCCCAAGGGCCGGATAAAAGGCAAGCAAAGAACTGCATCTGGCCCCAGGGCTGCAGTTTTTAGACCGCTAATATAACCCATCTAAAAAACACCTTTACAATCTGTGCAAAATCAGGAGAAAGTGATGTAATGATCCATCTCAATGAAATTGCAGTGATCATTGGAAGTCCAATAATCAAGATACATTTTTTGGTTAGTCACATTTTTTCAACATTTGCCCACTGTTAGCAGTTAGAAGATAACTTACCAGAAGACAAGTGGTAACTTCAAAATTTGCCTTTCCTTCAATTCAAATACAGCTTGAGCTTTGTGGCAATTTAAACAGAAACCAAACACCTTGCTGCAGGCACACAGAAAAATCTTGCTTATACCTCATCACACTCCAAAAGACTGCTTTTACAGCAGAATCGCAGGCCATTCTGGCAAGCAAAGTTTAGGCATTGCCTGTTTATGGCTAAGATTGCCTTCTCCTTCCGAGCCTTCTGCACATTCTTTTTGACCAGTGGGATAGCCAATCCTACTAACTGCTCAGAGGAATGTGGAGAGTGGGAGGGGGGGTGTTACAGTATGAGACAAATTTGCAGGGCATCACTGACAGATACACATGATTGGCCCCTTCTGCAGCTTACCAGCCTCGAACAAGGCTGATGCTGGGCTACGGCTACCTGCGCCTCATCACAAGCTGTCCTCCACGAATGACAAATGAAAATTTCACAAGTCACAGGAAGGAAGGCTGAAGGTTCTGGGACAAGTCTGGCATCCAACTGCAAGCAAGCTAAAAGAACTCAATAGCTGTAATCAAATGAAAAGTATAGGTGCTGCTCAGGCTCTTGGAGGGTCCTCATCCGATGCCAAATGCTGGAAGTGCCAGCCCGGAATAAAGCTCGTCTCAGCTCCAGATGTCACCACGTAGCAGGAAAAAAGCATCCTATAAGCCGCACATTGCTGCAAAACCACTTTAAGGCTCCATGCGCACTGGACTTTAAAAAATGCCAGTTCCCTTGGAAGAAAAAAAAAAAAAAACGCTCATATAGAGCATTTTTTTGTACAGTTTAGATGAGTTTTGCTTTTTTTCTGGCAGAAATCTCCAATTATATTACGCAAAACAGAAGATTTTTTTTTCCTGCCTCTAAATATTGAGTTAAAAATATGCCTGTAATCGTCCTAATGTACATGGACACATAGGATAACATTGAGTTGCTCCTACAGGTAAAACACAAAACCCCTGTAGAAGCAGCATTTTTAATCCAGTGTGCCTGGAACCTAAAGGAGTATGTGGCAGTCTTAGCCAAAGCTCCAACCAGGCCATGCCCCCAGACTGAGACAGAGTGCCACATACTCCTTTAGTGCCAGTTCACACCAAACTCAGATCTGTGCACTTTTTTTCTGCACAAAATGCATGCACAGTGTTTTCCATGTATTCCAATTGCTCTAGTTAACACCATGCAGTCATTTTCCGGTCAGTTTCTGCACCAGAAACTGATTGCATGGTGTGAACTAGAGCCATTGGAATACATGGAAAACACTGTGCATGCATTTTTAGTGCAGAAAAAATGCACACGAAACTGTACGGAACTGCGTTTGGTGTGAACTGGCCCTTACAGTGGACTTACAGTGATGTGCGGTTTATGGGATACTTTTTTTTGCTCAAAGGCTGTAATGCTTTGCAGGGCTTCTCACTTTATAAGCCTATGGTAAAATAGTCACCAGCAGGCTATGGAAGATATTTTTTTTTTCTCCTCCCATAAAAAAATGATGCAATACTTACCAACAGGCTCTGCTGGCAACAGTGTCTCCTCTTTCTCTGGCACTGGAGATTCAGAAACTTCTTCAACTGGAGAGCTTGCTTCCATTGGCTCTGAATGGAATAGACAGTTTACCATTTGCATTCTAATTTTTTTCATAATTAAACTATACTACTGAAGTGAAAAAATAAATGCAATTCACACTTAAATACATTGTAGTAGTATCAGACCTAAAAGGCTACTCTGTCAATTGCTCTAGTAGAAGAAACTGACAAAACAAATAAAGTTTCCACAATCGTGGAAATTGTCTGGGATGCATCAAAAGGTCAACAAGAACCTGCATTCACACCACACACACACACACCTACCTGACTCTTCTACAACATGAGATTTGGACAACACTTTGACAAGAATTGATGAGTGTAAGCAAACAATGATTGCCGCATAATCTGAGGTCTCATAACATTATGTGTAGGGTGCTTTAGAAGGTGAGCCAGTATGTTCTGACAGACTATTAGCACCTTCAGTCTGCATTCACCGGCCACGTTATTAGGTACACCTGTTCAATTACTTAGTAACACAAATTGCTAATCAGCCAATCACATGGCAGCAACTCAATGCATTTAGGCATCTAGACGTGATGGAGAGGACTTGCTAAAGTTCAAACCGAGCATCAGAATTGTGAAGAAATGGGTTTTTAAAGTAGTGTTCCGGCCTCCCCGTCCAAAGATTAAAAGTCAGCAGCTACAAAAACTGTAACTGCTGAGTTTTAATATTAGGACACTTACCTGTCCTGGAATCCAGTGATGTCTGCACCGCAGCTGATGTTTCCATCGGCTGTTGGGTGCTGCCACCGCCACTGCGACTTTACAGCCGGGTCCCTACTGCGCATGTGTGAAGCACGCTGCCCTCTCATACTGGCCCAGCAGCAGGGGAAGGAGAAGGAGGGGACCGAACTTCTGACAGCCCTCGCCAGGGCGAGGTCCGACAGAAGTGGGCACAGGGTACCTGTCAAAAACAGGTACTCGCTCCCTCCGAAAGGTGCCAAATGTGGCACCGGAAAGGGGGCGGGGGGAGGAGGAGACAGATAAGCGGAAGTTCCACTTTTGGGTGGAACTCGGCTTTGAGTGACTTTAAATGTGGCATAGTTGTTGGTGCTAGACGGGCTGGTCTGAGTATTTCAAAAACTGCTGATCTACTAAGATTTTCACGCACAATCATCTCTTAGGCTACTTTTACACTGAGGTGCTGGATGCGCTGGCGGTATAGCAGCGCTTTTTTTAGCACCGCTATACCGTTTTTTTTGCCGTGATTTGCGGGCGCTAGCGGGGGTATTTTAACCCCCGCTAGCGGCCGAAAAAGGGTTAAAAAAACGCCCGCAATAACGCCTCTTTGAGGCGTTTTGCGGGCGTATTAGAGGCGCTACCCCATTGATTTCAATGGGCAGGGGCGCTATAGGAGCGCTATTTTTAGCGCTCCTATTGCGCCTCAAAGATGCGGCTTGCAGGAGTTTTTTGAGCCTCCTGCAAGCGCAACTCTCCAGTGTGAAAGCCCTCGGGCTTTCACATTGGATAGTATTGAGAGGCTTTTTTGGGGCGCATTGCAGGCGCTATTTAGAGCGCAATAGCGCCTGCAAAGCGCCTCAGTGTGAAAGGGGCCTAAGGTTTACAGAGAATGGTCCGAAAAACAGAAAAATAGGATTTTTATAACAGCTTACCTGTAAAATCCTTTTCTTGGAGTACATCACGGGACACAGAGCGACATAGTCATTACTAATGGGTTATATAGATACCGTCAGGTGCTGGCACTGGCAACTTCCAAAACCGGAAGTACCCTCCCCTATATAAGCCCCTCCCATCCGGGAGCACCTCAGTTTTGTAGCAAAGCAATAAGTGTCCCCAAAGAGGGGTGGGAGCTCTGTGTCCCGTGATGTACTCCAAGAAAAGGATTTTACAGGTAAGCTGTTATAAAAATCCTATTTTCTTTTTCGTACATCACGGGACACAGAGCGACATAGTCATTACTAATGGGATGTCCTAAAGCAATGCCAAATGAGGGGGGGGATACACCATATATAAGCTGAGCGCTATCAGACATGAGGATCTTTTGCGGCCTGCAACACACTGCGCCCAAAGGCGACATCCTCCTGACTTCTAACGTCCACCTGGTAGAACCTAGTAAACGTGTGTACTGAAGACCATGTTGCGGCCTTACAGATTTGAGCCAGGGAGGCCTGGTGATGCACTGCCCATGAAGTTCCAACTGCTCTCGTGGAGTGCGCCCTAACTTTGAACGGAGGCGGTCTATTTCTCAAGCCATAGGCTTGTATTATGACCTGTCGAATCCACTTGGCTAAAGTAGATTTTGACGCTGCCTGACCCCTTCTGGGGCCTTCCGGCAGAATAAACAAAGTATCCGTTCTGCGAATCTGAGCAGTGGCTTTTAGATAAGCTTTAACTGCTCTTACTACATCCAAAGAATGCAATAACTTTTCCTCTACCGAAGTAGGTTTGGGGAAAAAAGAAGGAAGAACCACATCTTGGTTCAAATGAAACCTCGATACCACCTTAGGAAGAAAGGCTGGATGAGGACGTAACACTACTCTGTCCTTATGGATAACCAGATATGGCTCCTTACAGGACATAGCTGCTAATTCCGATACTCTTTTAGCCGAACAAATGGCTACTAGAAAAATCAATTTCCTGGTGAGAAGCACCAAGGAAATATGCTGTAATGGTTCAAATGGTTGTTTCTGTAGAACCGACAGAACCAAGTTTAGATCCCATGGACATATGGGAATATTAACCGGAGGACTAATACGCATCACTCCTTGTATAAAGGCTTTGACTAGTGAATGCGAAGCCAAGGGCCTTTGAAAAAATATTGACAAGGCCGAAATCTGACCCTTGATAGTACTCAAGGCAAGCTTCCTATCTACAGCCCATTGTAGGGAGTCCAGACTCCTACCTATTACGTACTTACGTGGATGCCATTTCTTGGCTTCACACCAGGCGATGTACGCCTTCCAGATTCTATAGTAGATCTGCCTGGATACCGGCTTCCTGGCATTGATCATGGTAGATACCACAGAATTAGAGAGCCCTCTCTTTTTTAGAATGTGGGCTTCAATAGCCAGGCCGTCAAACCTAGGGCTGGTAAGGAAGGGTGGTATATCGGTCCTTGCGAAAGCAGGTCCGGACGATGTGGGAGAGTCCAAGGACTCCCCACTGACATTTTACAATCTCCACGTACCACGCTCTTCGGGGCCACGCTGGAGCCACCAGAATCACTGGTTTCTTTTCTACCCTGATTCTGCGGAGTAATCGAGGTAACCATTGTGGCGGTGTGAATGCATATATCAGCTTGAACTGATCCCAAGGGAACACTAGGGCATCCGAGCCGCAAGCTAGGGGATCCCTTGTCCGAGAGACAAACCTGTCCCCCTTTGCGTTGAATCTGGATGCTAGAAGATCTACATCCGATGTTCCCCACCGCTGACATATTGTCCAGAAAACCTCGGGGTGAAGGGACCCTTCCTCTGGGCCTAATTGCTGGCGACTTAGAAAGTCCGCCTTCCAATTCTCCACTCCTGGAATGAATACCGCAGATATGGCTGGGACATATTTTTTCTGCCCATTTCAGGATGTAATTTACTTCCCTCTGGGCTGCACGACTCCTGGTGCCCCCCTGATGATTGATATATGCCACTGCTGTGGCATTGTCTGATTGAATTCTGACAGGGGACCCTTGGAGTTTGGATGTCCATGCTACTAGGGCATACCGGGCTGCTCGTATCTCTAAGAGATTGATGGGCAGGGCCTTTTCTGCATCCGACCATCTGCCCTGGAGAGACTATTGCTCCAGTACTGCTCCCCAGCCTATAAGGCTGGCATCTGTAGTGACCACCTCCCAAGAAATCGGACTGAAGGATTTCCTTTTTTCCAGATTCTGGGAAACCAACCACCAACGGAGGCTCTTGCGAACGGAAGGGGACAAGGACATTGTAAGTCTAGGCCTGAATTTTTTTTTTTTTTTTTCCAGGCTGACAGTATGGCCCCTTGCAAATTCCTTGAATGGAATTGACCGTAGGGTACTGCTTCGAATGATGCCACCATTTTTCCCAGCAGCCTCATATACAGGCGTATGGACGGCTGTCTTTTTTGTACCCACTAAGTGGATCAAATCTTTCAAAGACAACACCTTTCCTCGAGGCAAGAATATTTTTCTCTGGCCTGAATCCAACCTTAGCCCCAAGTATTCCAGACTTTTGACTGGTTTTTAGGGCTGACTTGTCTCGGTTGATAATCCAACCGTGAGATTCCAGATACTTGATTGTCTTGTGAACGACCACGTCTAGTTTTTTCACTGAGTGGTCTATCAGCAACAAGTCATCCAGATATGCCATTATCATTACACCTTGTGTTCTTAGATTGGCCAATAAAGGGCCAGAATTTTTGTAAACACTCGTGGTGCTGTGGCCAAACCGAAGGGTAAGGCTCTGAACTGAAAATGGCGCCCTTCTAATGCAAAGCGTAGAAATTTTTGGTGGACTGGAAAGATGGGAATGTGCAAATAAGCATCTTTGATGTCGATCGTGGCTAACCAATCCTCCCCTTGTAGGGCAGTGGCCACCGATCGGATCGACTCCATCGGAAAGACCTGATATACAGGAATTGTATGGCCCTTTTAGAATTAATATGGGCCTCCCGTCCGCGTTTGCTTCGGGACTGTAAAGAGGTTTGAGTAAAACCCGAACCCTCATTCTTCCAGGGGAACCTCCATAATTACTCCTTGGAGCAATAGTTGTTCTAGTGCCAACAGGAGGGACTCTCTCTTCCGGGGATCCCTTGGCACGTTTGACCTCAAAAATGGGAAGGAGGAGAGTCTTTTAACTCCAAACTGTATCCCAAACCTACTGCGGAGAGCACCTATCTGTCTTGATCGTGTCCCGCCAGGTCTCTTGCGAACAACTGGAGTCCTCCCCCCACACGACTGAGTGGGGGCTTCAATGAATTTAACTTTGGGGGAGGTTTTGTACCTCCCCTGACCCAGGGTTTCTCATTACCCTGCTACTGTCCCTGTTTTTTACCCCCGGGATTTGACCGAGGAGGCCGTCGGAACTGTTACACAGCCGATGCCCCAGGGACTGGAGAAGCAGGCCTCTTAAAGAGGGACCTCTAACTCTGCTTTTAACCGGCAAGAGCGTATTTTTACCGCTGGAAATTTTCTGGATATATTTGTCCAGGTTTTCCCTGAATAAGCGTTCACCATGAAATGGGACGCTAACCAGCCATTCTTTACAGGGAGCTTCAGCAGACCAGTTTTTGAGCCATAGGAGCCTACGCGTATGTACTATAGACAGCGTAAGGCGGGAGGCCTGATGGACTGAATCCTCTATGGCGTCAACCGCAAAGCCTAAGGCTCTAGGTAGATCAGCTAGGGCAAAGCCTGCTGATCTGTCAAGTCCCTCAAGACCTGTTTCAACTGATCCTTCACTGCTTAGCAGACCCCAATAGCTGCTACTGCTGGTTGTATCACCAAGCAGATTTTCATAAGGACTCCAATCTTTTATTTATTGGGTTCTTGAACATTTGGACATTATCCACTGGACATGTCAGTGATTTATACATACAAGAGATGGCTGCGTCCACTGTAGGGACCTTCCAATTTTTTTTTTTTTTTTTTGATGAACTTATCCTCCATGGGATAGACCACCGGAAATCTCTTGGGGGAATAAATATTTTCTCAGGACGTTCCCAATCCTGGAAAATGAGCCCTTTCAGTAAAGGGTGAAGTGGAAAAGAACAAACAGTCTGGGGGCTTCTAGCGACCCCAACGAGGATACAGTAGTGGTTGATGGTTCCGCAAGGTGCATTTTTAAATGCTGATCGGACCATGTTAGTCAGAGACTGAACCCATAATCTTTCAGCTTGAGATGCTGAGAAAAGGTTCCCCCACTGTTGATTCCTCTATAACAGAATCAACCTCATCCTGATCCCCTTCAGGCAGGTCGATCCCTGTATGGGACTGTTGCTCTGCTAACAGGCACTCTGAAGGAGGAGACGGAGATCGGGCGTGCTTTCCCTGACAGGGAGGCAGCGATAAATGTTGACAATCTCTCTCTAATCCTCCCAGAGCTGAGGAAAAAAACCTCCTCTGTTACATACACAGGAGCAGGTGACTGAGGACAGCCGCAGTACCAAGTACCCCTGCGGGGTCTCTACGGTCACTTACCTCTGAACTTCAGGGGAGACTGGTGCAGCAGAAGTATGCCCAAGATCCTCAGAGCCCGATGAGACCCCCTTCGCTTCCTGGAAGATTCAGTTCCGGAGCTTCTGGACGGCATATTCCTAAGCCTAAAGCTGAGGTATTCCAGCCGTAATACACCACTTTTACTGAGAATAGTCTAGCACAATTGCTGCTATATCACAGTTGGTGTCTACTAATGTGCCTTTCTAGGGGATGCCTGTATCAACCGCTTGCTGTATGCCTTTAAATGTTGCCAGCTCTGTCTCTGTACTTCATAGCCAGCTCACTACAATATTGAAAGACAAATTAGGCTTGGGGGTCCCCCAATAGAACCAAGTTCCTGAGGGCCCCCACTTACCTGTTCCCCGCCGCAGGACTTTGTTTGGTCCACAAAAGCCCAAACTTCACCTATCACGGCAGGCATTGTAATCAAACCTTCAGGGACCGGGTTCCCAAGGATTCCACTCCCCTGGACCTGTATAGCACCCTGCACAGAAAACATCTTGGTCGTGGGTATGACCAGAGCTCTGGATCCCAGGGTCCAGCTCTCCTAAGAGAAGCATTACAGGCAAAACCTTGCTCTTCTCTGCAAGGCCCGGGTACCGACCGTTTAGCTATGAAGCTTTTTTGGTCGGATCCGGAATAGCTTACTGAGGCCCAAAAGAACCTGTACGCAAGCTCAGTGAAAAACACATGTTTCTTCTTGGCCAACACCTTAGACACTGGCAAAAAACTGAGGTGCTCCCGGATGGGAGGGGCTTATATAGGGGAGGGTACTTCCGGTTTTGGAAGTTGCCAGTGCCAGCACCTGACGGTATCTATATAACCCATTAGTAATGACTATGTCGCTCTGTGTCCCGTGATGTACGAAAAAGAAATATCCAGTGAGCAGCAGTTGGCCTGGTTGTTATGGTGGTGTAAGAGATATTTTCTTGGCACACGTTGGGTCCCTTAGTACCAAGTGAGCATTGTTTTAAACGCCACAGCCTACCAGAGGTATTGTTGCTGAACATGTCCTTTCCTTTATGACTACAGTGTACCCATCTTCTGATGGCTACTTCCAGCAGGATAATGCACCATGTCACAAAGCTCAAATCATCTCACCACTGGTTTCTTGATCACAATGAGTTCTGTACTCCAATGGCCTCCACATTCATCAGATCTCAATCCAATAGAGCACCTTTGGGATGTGGTGGAATGGGAGGTTTGCATCATGGATGTGCAGCCGACAAATCTGCAGCAACTGTGTGATGCCATCATGTCAATATGGACCAAAATATCTGAGGAATGTTATTAATACCTTGTTGAATCTATGCCATGAAGAATTAGGGCAGTTCTGAAGGCAAAAGGGGGTCCAACACGGTACTAGCAAGGTGTACCTAATAAAGTGGCCGGTAAGCCCAACATGGCAACTAAGCAAATAAGATTACCTTCTTTATTAAGTGTCTGCTGCTGTTGCTTCTTTTTCTTTTTGTCTTCATAAACAGGCTTCTTTCTTGGCAGAGCGTCCTTAGATGGCACTTCAACACCTGTTAAAACAAAGTAAGGGTAAAAACAAGCACAGGACCTCTTTTGCTATAGAACCCAGGTCTGTAGAAGCAGGAAGCAAGAAAAGATTTTGAGACGTGAACAGTAGATACACATATTTAAACATAATACTACAAGGAAATGGGGAAATAAAAAAAAAACTTCTGGACAGAGTAAGGAAAGATAGGACTGTATTGCTCTGTGTCCCTACTAAAAGGATTTAACCACTTGAGCTCCGGAAGATTTTACCCCCTTCATGACCAGGCCATTTTTTGCTATTCGCGCCACTGTGCTATTTAACTAGCAATTCCACAGTCATGTAATGAGGTACCCAAATAAAAATTGATATAATTAATTTTTTTCCCCCCCCACACAAGATTTTTGGGGGTTGCATTTGATTTTTTGCAGTATAAACAAAATAAGACGGAAAACAATAAATAAAATAATCAAATGTTTTGAAAAAAAAAAAATCCCAATAAGTGTATACCGATTGTCTATGCTATAACTTTCACGTAAACCAAACTATGGTATAGATACTGGAATATTACTACCAATGGGGTGATCAACAACTTATAACGGGACTGCGATAGTGCAGTGGGCGATCCGACGCTGGGGGGAACTGACTAACTGCCACTGACATTAATACAGTGATAATACTATACACGGTTTTAATGACACTGGCTGGGTAAGAGGTTAACATCTAGGGCGATCAAGGGGTTAAATATGTGCCGAACTATGTGTAATATGTGCACAGTGTGCTGCTTTTACTAACTAATCTCCAAGTTTTTCATCCCTGCTTTGCCCTGTATACTGAGCTTTGTGTGTTGAATGTCAACACAGAGCTCTGGGCTGTTAATGTACACAGCCGATCAGCAGGTCCCGGACATAAATCATTGGCCTAGACTTGCTGACAGGCTCCCACCATTTACAATCACATGCGTGCGCCCTAAACCCGGAAGTACGCAGTGACGTACGGGTACATCACTTTGCCTACAGCAGCCGCTCATCGGCAATACGGGCGGGCAGTTGCTAAGTGGTTAAATTTGCTTGCTATCTTGGTTACTACACAGGAAGTTGGGGGAAATCGTCCCTATGGTGACAAATAAAAACTACTGCTAAAAGTACTCCGTCCAAATCTAAATGAAAAATTATATATATATATATATATATATATATATATATATATAATGTTTTGGCAGAATTCCACAAAGCAATTATACACACCCTGTGCTTGAAGGAAATTCAGAGTAGCTAAGGCACGAGCCCGGGCATCTTTCTGCGATTTTGTCAGCAGCTTCCCTTCTTTTTTTAAACGCTCTTTTCTTTCCTTCTCTTTCAGCTTCTTCTTTTCTTTCCTTTCTTGCTCCAGTCGTTCCTGACAGACAGAAATTGCAAGAAATCATCAAATTGTATTTCTCACAGTGCTTAGTGCAGCAATACATAGCAACAAAATGTCACCTTCCATCAGTTTAGAGCAGACAAAACTATGCTGACATTATGAGTCACTGCACTTTACATTAGCAAGCAGGCTTGAAATTTTCATGTATAAAATATGTATGCTTAAAGTGGTTTTTACCCAAAAAAAAAAAAAAAGGAAAAAAAGATACCCTGTTACCTTATAGCAGGTTAAACAGCACCGTGCTTTTGCTGTCTGACCCAGCATTTCTCAACGCCAGTCCTCAAAGCACCCCAACAGGTCAAGTTTTCAGGCTGTCCATTATTTTGCAAAGGTGATTTGATCAGTTTATTAATAACCCCATCTGTTTCATCTGAGGGAAATCCTGAAAACATGACCTGTTGGGGGCGCCTTGAGGACCGGAGTTGAGAAACACAGGTCTAACCTGTCCCTCTCTAAGCTGTAAAAAAAAAACAAAAAAAAAACAGGTTGATCCTGCCTGTTCTGTGTCCCCCTTTTGCTGCTATTAGTAGTAAACTTTAAAAACATTTCACTGCCAACCCCTCTCTTTTATTCAACCATTACACTGTGTAAGAGTTTGTTGAAAACAAAAACTACTAAATAGCTTTTTTCCAGGTATCTTCAGGTCGGTCACGTGACTCCTGACCGCTCTCTTCCCCCATCTAAGGGCTACAGTGGGAGGGGCTGAGCAGCCAACACGGCAGTCACGTGTACTCATACAATAGGCTTTTTATTTACAGAAAACTAAGACCAATGAGTTGTGAATGCTCTGGAATGTGAGCACTTG